>CP136061.1:48056615-49256615 GCA_032622095.1 Siphonodentalium dalli
TATAGTCACTGGCCATCAGTTAAAAACTAATCCCGAAATGCATAGAAATTTACTTTTAACTTTCCGATTCCGATTCTCTGCTGAGGACTCCGATTCTCTACCGAGCGTTCGGTTCTCTGCGAATAACTCCATTCTCTGCCTTAGGTAACGTAGTACATGTCGTCAGAAACCTTTGCTCGGTAGAGAATGTAAATAAAGCTCGGTAGTGAACCAAATCGCCAGGAGTAGTTCCCCCACAGTGTTCCACACGGCATTTGCAAACGGCGCGGCATATATACATGGAACACAGAACACGCTACATCGGTGTCCTATAATCCGGCAGTGTGGTTCCGCGCGTATATCGGTGTCCTAATCCGGCAGTGTGGTTCCGCGCGTATATATACACCCCTGGTCAAGTAGTCCTGCTAATGTGCTATGATGCGGTTGGGTCCTGCTGAATTGCTATGATGGTGTTAGGGCAAACTGATTCTGTTAACAAAAAGTACCCTTATATTATTTTTAATTTGTCTTCGCGGTGTTCCGATAATCTGAACATTTACAGGAAAAGCCATTATGCGTTTCAAACATTCAAAAACAAATTTATTGCGTAATATTTTTAATAGTGGTTGTATTAGTTGCTGAAAATCGACATTTATCTAAGAGGGCTATTCACGTCGTTTTAGAAACAACAGCGCAGGCATTATTAAATTTTTCAAAAATATATATGTTCTTGAATGTTTCATACACACACTGGTTGTTTTCTCAATTCGCTCGAATTAGACAAACGCCGCGAAAATTACAACTTTAGGTAAAAATAGCGGTACTTTTTCGTAACGGCATCAGTTTGCCATATCCGCATCATAGCAATTCAGCAGGACCACCAGCATCATATCATATTAGCAGGACCACTTGGCCAGGGGTGGTATATCGCGTGTTTGACTGCCGTTGTTCGGTAAATTCCACAGTTTGCAGTGACGGTATAGAATGAAGACACTGGAAGCACAGCAATTTTGGGTCAAGGTCAGTTTGGACCGTGATTGTGCATCGCTTCACTGTGCAGTCATGTTAAACCTTTACCCAACAAACCGGCCAAAACCGGCCAAAACCGGCCAAATAAAGCTTCAACAGCCTAAAATATCTTCGGTCTGTCTCAATAGAACCATACAAATATGGATATCATCGGAACAGGCTCCTTGACCACATTGTGATAGTTACAGTTATACACTGTGCCAATGCATTCTCTTATATATGCGAGTCGACCATAGGTCGCCTCGCATATATAAGAGAATGCATTGGCCTAAAAAAAAATCTTTTTTAATACTTTTTACAATTTTTTCTTACATTCTTACAATTTTATAATTTTTAATATGTTAAGCCAATGCATTCTCTTATATATGCGAGGCGACCTATGGTCGACTCGCATATATAAGAGAATGCATTGGCACAGTGCCCTTCTGTTGGGTAAAGGGTTAAACAAAAATACGCAAATAAAAACAAAACCATGAGTTCAACTGAAGCATACGAGTAACCAAGACACGGTGGGTAATCACGTTGTTTCGAGTTGATGAGTACAACGCATTCAAAATGGCCGCGGCGATCGCAAACACGACCAGAAACCAGGAAAAGGACAATAAACTAGAATAATTATATGTTACATGGTATTCTTCTGGCAGCTACGAGCATATGCTATACTGTTATTCAAACAAGCTGAAACCTAATTTGTGTTTAAACTCACAGTCGTTTACGCTGACGTTGTGACCAAAGTTGTCAGTCGAAGGATTCTCCTAGAAGTATGTCTTGTGTATTCCACGAGAATCCGATTGGAAACTTGGTCAGAATGTTATAGAAAACCACTAAGTCCGAACAAATAAGGTATCAAATTGTTTTAAAAATAAACTAGCATATGCTCGTAACAGTCAAATTGCTGTTTTGTGTCAGTTCCTCGTATGTTATGTTTTGTGCGTTTGCACAGTTTGAGTGCGTGGTACTCACCAACATGTATGGTAAATGCAGCACATTGTGGGAGTTAATACTTATCCCGATGTGTTTTAACCCTTCTCTGAATGTCACTAATGATTTGAAAATGTACCATTTAAAAAAAATAACACTTTCAACTTTGAGGCTCAACATCATCGCGTATTGACCAGTTAACCTGGTGATAAGTGCGTAAAGTGTCGCCGCCAGAGTCTCGCAATCGCGCAAGTCCACCATTTTTTCCTGAAATGGTCTACTGTATTCACTGATCATAAAAACGCAACTTAAGAACGCAAATTTCCTGGCGTTTTCAAATAAGAAGGGGTCTTCTAGCGGGAGGGGGGGGGGGGACAAAAATGTCAAAATTTCACTTTTAATTACACAATCGTGCAAGTCCACCATATTTTCCTGGAGTAGTCTCCTGTATTCACTGATCATAAAAAACAACTTAAGAACGGAAATTTCCTGGCATTTTCATATAAGAAGGGGTCTTCTAGGGGGACCCAAAAATGTTAAAATTTCACTTTTAATTACACCATTTCCCCCTGGATTAGTCTATTATGTCCACTGATCTTAAACACACAACTTAAGAAAGCAAATTCCCTGGCGTTTTCAAATAAGAAGAGGTCCATATATAGGTGGTACAAAAAAACACATATATGTAGTTCTTTGTGTGATAATATATAGTCATTTAGTAACTCAAGCTTAAAACATGGCATACAGAAGTGAAACATATTCCTGTTTAAAAATAAAAAATATTAAACACTTTGAACACTAAAGCTTCTTGGAACAATTACGTTTGGTATTAATTGTCAAGATCATAGAACATAAACACGGAAAGCTTCATTAAGCTATTGAGCTCGGCATCTATTGACAATGCATGTATATCTATGGGTCCATTTCGTAATCAATGTCGGAGTCATCAGCACAACCAGTTACACGTTCATCGTCCGTATCATCGTTGTCACATTCCGGTTGTTCTGGGATTACTGACTTTGGCAAATGCGGCCCATCGAACCAGATGATCCAATACGACCCATCAGCAAGTTCCCATTCACTGCCAGGATAATTGGGCAGACTGTTATCACACCAGAGGCACACCAGACTTGCAAGGCGGAATACTACTCCCTACAGTCCTTTCAGTTTTGATAACGGTCGGTTTTCATCCTTCGGCCCAAAGGTTTTCTTAAAACTTTGAATCTGTATTCGTTAATTGGGATGGGTTTGCGGGCACCATATAACGTACATGTATACTCTTCAAGCATCTCGTACGTTTCGTCTGAAACAGATCCTGAGACCAAGTCTGCAAATGCTTCAGGATATCGATCGTCGCGATCTACAGAGAAGCAAAAGGGCGTTTCTTGCCCTTCCGAGCAAAATCGGCCGTATAATTGCACCCGATGTAGACGTGAAATGCTGACAGCGCATAGCAGATGGTTTCTCTTATTTCCTCAGACACAGCTGAAACGTTCAAGTAGCGTCTGTTACCATGTCCAGTTGTGCCAACGTCCATCCAGATAACAGATTTAAATGTATGTATGTGATGCAATAGAATTACGAGTAAATCTGTGTCCGCAGCTCGTACTACGATGTTACCAACGGGTATTTCATGACCAATATCCACCATGTGTAAACAAACCCTTGTATCTGCCTCAGGATGATCACAATACAGACTTTCATGGTCTGCTTCTCGACACTGCCATCGACAACAACAAACTTCACACACTCTTCGTCAAAGCCAATGTACACTTCCCTGTCGACCAAGACAAGTGTGTGGTGTGAAGAAGACCAATCTTTGGCAAAAAATCGAGGCAGCTGCTTTTTGAAAGATGTAGATTTCAATGCTTTAGACGCATATTTAGGGATCAACTGCTCAGGACCGGTTATCATGTATGTGATCTGCTCAGCACCTCTGCATTCTCGTTCACAGTCCTGGGTGGAAGTTCCACGTATGCATGTGTCGAACACCACGTCCATTCGCTTGGACGTTAGGTTTAATAGCTTGTGAAGCACGACACGGGAGAGTCCACCATATGTCGGGGTAAAGCCGGCGGTAGGCAGTGCAGCAGGAAATTGCCATCGACGATGGCAGATAGAGCGTGGTACCGATGTCAGTGGGGATTGAAGAAGGAATTCTATGTCATCTTCACGTTTAGTTGCAAGGATTGCTAGTCCCAGCATATCCCTCGTGTGGCGGAGCTCTTTAACAACAATTTTTCGCGCCCTTGTTTGAGAATGTTTTCAGTTTATTTCTGGAGATAGGCCTCTCAAAGCGATCTGGATCATCCGTACATTCCTTCACTAAATCGTGCTGGAGTGTGACAAAGGGAAGTAGAGCCGCACTTATCAGCGCTGCATTTGAACTATGTGGACTACATACAACTATATGATGTCCGAGCTGAACTGACTGACAGTAGGATTGATCGTGACAATGGTGACCCCAACAAGCCTCTCATCTGTATACAGGCTAACGCATATCCATTTACTCTGGAAACAGACGCCCTCTTGAACGTACAGGCCAATGTGCCAGTACTGAAATTAGCGATTCCTTATTAACAATAAAGAAAATTGGCAAACAGAAGCACGACGATTTAACGATGATAAAGAGCTCCGCTCCACGAGGGATATGCTGGGGGAAAATAGCAATCCTTGCAACTAAGCGTGAAGTTGACATAGAATTCCTTCTTCAATTCCCATTGACATCGGTACCACTCTCTATCTGCAAGACTGACGGTACAATGGCTCACACGGACAAGAGATCATTATTCCCATTGCTCGAGGGGAAGGTCATTGACGATGGGAGTCCAGAATTCGTAGATGCTCACATCGTCACTCCTGCTGCAAGGCTTACCGTCGGCTTTACCCCCGACAGATGGTTGACTCTCTCGTGTCGTGCTTCACATACTTTTAAACCTAAAGTCCAAACGAATCGACATGGTGTTCGACACATATGTGGAACCTTCCATCAAGGACTGTGAACGAGAACGCGAAGGTGTTGAGCAGGTCACATACGTGATAACCGGTCCTGAGCAGTTGATCCCTAAATATGTGTCTAAAGCATTGAAATCTACATCTTTCAAGAAACAGCTGCCTCGATATTTTGCCAAAGATTGGTCTTCTTCACACCACACACATGTCTTTGTCGACAGGGAATACACATTGGCTTTGACGAAGAGTATGTGAAGTTTATTGTTGTCGATGGCAATGTCGAGAAGCAGACCGTGGAAAGTCTGTATTGTGATCATCCTGAGGCAGACACAATGTTTGTCTACAAATGGTGGATGTTGATAATGAAATACCAGTTGGCAACATCGTAGTACGAGCTGCGGACACAGATATACTCGTATTTTCTATTGCATCACATACATACAGTTAAATCTATTATCTGGATGGATGTTGGTACAACTGGACGTGATAGCAGACGCTACGTGAACGTTTCAGCTGTGTCTGAGGAAATAGGAGAAATCATCTGTTCTGCGCTGCCAGCATTTCACGCCTACAGTGGGTGCGATTATACGGCCGCTTTTACTCAGAAGGGCAATAAACGCCATTTTGCTCTTCTTGATCCCGACGGTCGATAGTCTGAAGCATTTGCAGACTTGGCCTCATGATCTGTTTCAGAAGAAACGTACGAGGCGCCTGAAGAGTATACATGTACGCTATATGGTGCCTGCAAACCCATCCCAATTAACAAATACAGATTCGATGTGTTCGAGAAAGCTTTTCGGCCTAAGAATGAAAACCGACCGTTATCAAAGCTGAAAGGACTGGACGGTAGTAGTATTCCGCCTTGCAATTCTGTCAGAAAATTGACAGGGCTATTTATCTGGTTCGACGGGCCACAGATGCCAGAGTCAGTAACCCCAGAACAACCGGAATGTGACAATGATGATACGGACGATGAACGTGTACCTGGTTGTGCTGATGACTCCGACACTGATGACGAAATTGACCCATAAATATACATTCATTGTCAATAGATGCCGAGCTCATTGCTTAATGAAGCTTTCCGTGTTTATGTTCTAAGATATTGACAATTAATACCAAGCGCAATTATTCCACAAAGCTTTAGTGTTCTAGGTGATTAATGTTTTTTTTATTTTGAAACAAGAATATGTTTCAATTCTGTATGCCATGTTTTAATCTTGAGTTACTACATGCTTATATATTGTCACACAAAGAACTACATATATGTCTGTTGTACCACCCATGGACCTCATCTTATTTGAAAACGCCAGGAAATTTCCGTTCTTAAGTTGTGTTTTTATGATCAGTGAATACAGCAGACTATTCCAGGAAAAAATGGTGGACTTGCACGATTGTGTAATTAAAAGTTAAATTTTGACATTTTTGTCCCCCCCCCCCCAGAAGACCCCTTCTTATTTGAAAACGCCAGGAAATTTCAGTTCTTAAGTTGTGTTTTTATGAGCAGGAAATTTGCTTTCTTAAGTTGTGCTTTTATGATCAGTGAATACAGTAGACTATTCCAGGGGAAAATGGTGGACTTTCGCGATTGTGTAATTAAAAGTGAAATTTTGACATTTTTGGGTCCTCATAGAAGACCCCTTCTTATTTGAAAACGCCAGGAAATGTCCGTTCTTAAGTTGTGTTTTTATGATCAGTGAATACAGTAGACTATTCCTGAAAAAAAAATGGTGGACTTGCGCGATTGTGTAATTAAAAGTGAAATTTTGACATTTTTGGTCCCCCTAGAGGACCCCTTTTTATTTGAAAACGCCAGGAAATTTGCGTTCTTAAGTTGTGTTTTTATGATCAGTGAATACAGTATACCATTTCATGAAAAAATGGTGGACTTGCGCGATTGTGTAATTAAAAGTGAAATTTTGACATTTTTGGGTCCCCCTAGAAGACCCCTTCTTATTTGAAAATGCCAGGAAATTTCCGTTCTTAAGTTATGTTTTTATGATCAGTGAACATAGTAGAGTATTCAATGTAAAGATGGTGGACTTGCGGGATAGTGTAATTAAAAGTCATTTTTGGGGTTTTGGAGGGCCATCTGGCCCCTAAACGCCAGGAATGCGCAACTTAAGAAATTAGTTTTCCGTAATGATCTATCACCGCCAACAAATCGAGAGCATCAAACCTTCCTTGCGCGATAGTGTAATTAAAACCCTCCTGGCTCCCTAACTAATATACCGACCACCCGACCGTTCCTTTCCTATATCCGTGGTATAATAAGGATAGGCCGTACAGATTCACATTTTTATTTTTCGTATATTATAGACATCATATCAATAGTGAAGGTAAAACAAACGCCCATCCCATGCGGAATAGCACTGCCACACCTGTGGATGGACATACGAACATAGTGGTCGCTAAATGTATCCTCATGTAAACGAAAAATGTCCCATTTCATACGATCTTAAGGGCGCGTACACATGGCGGGCAAGAAAATATCAGGTATGCCCCATGTGACTTACTTGACCAATCAAATAAATAATACCGGAAAATATCCGACGAAGTCAGCGCGCTGATATTTATCGCCAGTTGGTGATATGTGTTCACCTTGATTGGTGGCCATCGGTATCCGTTAACTAATCTCTATAAGGGACACGCTGGTAACCGTTCACGCACTCGAGTTATGATCCATCAATATTATCGCCTGTTTCAACAATTGACTTCGTAATTCCATTTTGGATTGTTTGACATAATCGCTGAGCTATTATATGGATATGTGTGGGGACATATATCTTTTGAGGGTTTCCGCTGACGGAGGATGTCCATGGATTTCCAACTGCACCCCCTCTTGAATCGGGCCAAAGACCCAAGATCACATAATTGAATTTGCACACCTCCCATCGTCTTTGAATTTCCCATATGGTACCTCACATACCTTGAATTTTGACTGGACACCGGGGAGGGAGGGGCCTAGAAGAAATTCCAAACCAATAATTTGACCAAAGTAGGAAAAATGCAAATGTTGGTCTAAAACCACTAATTCCACATACATTAATGGTTGAAAAATCAGACTACATTGCAAGAACAATTTCAAACCATTGTTGGTGTGAAATTTCCAACTAATATTGTTTCCGAGTTGTCCCCATGTCTCCACATGCACCATGTAAGTTCGGTAACGTAATGTACACCACAGCCCCATGCACCAAGCAACAATCTCCTGAAAACTTCATATGGGGTCTCAATGGGGGTGGGGTCATCCGATTTGCCACAAAACCATAATAACATTTGTCACCCCACATATACATGCACTATGAAATTATAACATTTCCAAATTTCCAAATAACGTGACCACTTTCTCATTATGCAGAAGGTCTTTATGCATGAGATCATCAACGTTGCTACAGGTTAGTGGTGTCTAATCCCACCGACTTCGGTAATACATGTCAATTTTACAGTTGGAAATTTCACAAAGCTATGAATTGCCAAAATGGACTATATGTTATTTACCGGATGCAATTCACTTGAACCAGCATGACTAATACTGTTCTGATTGAGCTCAATCAACGCCGTCTAAACCGCCGCGTTCTCACGGGCGTAATCTTTGCAGCAAGAAAATATCAGTGTGCAATTTTACCTGATATTTTCTTGCAGATATTTTCTTGCAGCTTCATGTGTACGCGCCCTAAGTCGCAAATTTACACTTCTCTGCGTTAGGTATAATATTGCGTTATGACATGTTGTCGTATGAATAGCTTAACTTCTTGGGACCGAAGTTACGAAAAAGAAAAAGATTAACGGACAACGGGTGACTGATAGCCTGACCTTGTCATACGGAGTATGCTTTATAATTGTCCATTCAAAATTAGTTTGGAATGCTTGACAATTTAACCAGATGCACATACCACGTATTAACCCACAGTAGCGGTGACGCGTTGTTTTTATGGATTTTAGGATATACACTGTTCGGGGGTGGGGTGGGGTTGGTGTTTGAGGTCGTGACAAAAAATGCATACCCAGGGTTGAAAAAAATAATTCCCGCTACATGACCACCCACCCCACACTATATGTGACCCGCCATATCAAATCCAGTCGTAATACAGGATTGTTTTTACCCTGTGCGAATGCATTCTCTTATATATGCGAGTCGACCATAGGTCGCCTCGCATATATAAGAGAATGCATTGGCTTATTTTTTTTAAATAAATGTTTCTTACAATTTTTAGGACATAAAATAGAAAACATCCATTACCCTGCAGGGAGCCTCACACATATAAATAAGCAGAGTGTCGTCTGGTCATGTTTGTCTGGGACTCTGTATGGGTGAAATTATAAAATTGTTAAAGAATACAAGAAAAAATTATTAAAATTGTAAAATATTGTTAGGCCAATGCATTCTCTTATATATGCGAGGCGACCTATGGTCGACTCGCATATATAAGAGGATGCATTGGCACAGGGTAAACAAATCCCGACTTACGACTGGATTTGATATGGCGGGTCACATTTGTGCAGTTATATATATTTTTACAGGCAAACCTTTTGAAACCCACAGCCCAAAAATTAGTAAATAAATCAGAATGATATGGAATCAAATAATATCAGCCTGGTTCTTTCCAGCAATTACTATTTAACATATTCCAACATATTAATACAACCAAAAACAGTGGAATGGTAGTAGCATGGTCGGAAGCAAGTCAAGCAACATCATAAAAAAAACCAGTTCCCATAGGTATCTGCTTCCCATCTTTTTGCCAATATTGAAATATTCCTGAGTGAATATACAAAGATATGCATTATGTATAGGGATTTCATCTTAGGCATATAACATTAACATCACAATTCTAATGGTACATGCACACAGTGCACATGCAATGTTCATGATTGTGTGTTGGTCAATGTATCCCATGTGGCATCCTAATTGCAGTATGCCAGTGATTGTTTGATTGCGTGGTCTACTATCCTATTCAAATTAAACCAGTGGCAGGTGTAAAAGGCTCAGAGGGCAAGATGATATCTGCAAATATTTTGTTATAATTTTATACTGTTTTATACTGTTGTCATTCAAAATGGGTTTATGTTTTATATATGCGACCGGCCATATCAAATCCAGTCGGAAGTCGGGATTTTTTTTTACCCTGTGCCAATGCATTCTCTTATATATGCGAGTCGACCATAGGTCGCCTCGCATATATAAGAGAATGCATTAGCCTAACAATTTTTTACAATTTTAATAATTTTTTCTTGTATTCTTTAACAATTTTATAATTTCACCCATACAGAGCCCCAGACAAACATGAGCAGACGACACTCTTCTATATGCTTCTATATATGTGTGGGGATCCTTGCAGGGTAATGGATGTTTTTATGTGTATCCATACACATAATGCCGACGTCCGGATCAACCATCCGTCGTTCGTCCGTCCGTCTTCCCGTCCGCCCGTCCGTCCGTCTGTCCGTAGACACTTGCTATCCGATTCATTTACTCGAATATTTTTTATCGGATCTTGTTCAAATTTTATGTGCATGTTTATGATTACACACTCCTCACCTGTATAGTTTTTGGTAACGATCGGTTTAGAAATTATTAACACTTTGCATCCGCGCATAGGCATGAGCTATCCGATGCTGTAACCAAAGTATTTTTTGTCTGATTGTTTTCATATTTGATATGTAGGTTTATGATGACACACCCCTCACCTTTATTGTTTTTGGTATCGATTAGTTGATCAGTTTAGAAAATAATTAACCCTTCACACACATGCTATCCAATGTAATAAGTTGAACATATTTCTTCTGATCTGCCTCATATTTCTTACCTAGGTTTTTCTTAGCACGATCTTCATCTGTATGGTTTTTGGTATTATTTAATTAAACCTTTTCACTCTTAATGTTTACTTAGAACTCACGCAAGCTGCTATGACTCAAAACATTTTTCATCTGATCTACACCAAATTTGGTACATGTGGTCCTCACCCCAAAATACAGATCAAGTTCAAATTTGGGTTTGATCCGATATATTTTAACAGAGTTATGGCCCTTTATAATTCAAGTGACTTATAATGTAGTTCCATGAAATACACTGGTATATGGTGGAATGGTGGACAACTCTATTAGAAATATAATGATAACATTCCCTGGTGTATGCCCATGCAGATTGTAAACAGCTCATGAAATGATTAATGACATCTGCTATTTAGCTATGGCCAAGTGGTTAGATGGATACCAAGATAAACAAACAATATTATACTGATGGTTGGTTAATTGTCAAATTTGATAAATGACACGAGGCTCTTGTTTATCTAATTTTGAAATTTCATTACAGGCTGCCTGATAATTGACCCATGACCTACACAATTGTCTTTATATTCCATTGATATGCTTAGAAAATAATTAACCCTTTCCAAGTTTCCAACAGATTTATGCTATAATGCACATGGACTCTTCCTCATATGTCTTATCTTGGGTTATCTTCACACTATTAACTTCTATGGATTGTGGAATTGATTAATTGATTTTTGAAAAATATATTAACCCTTCAGACACATTCTTTTGATATTACATTAAAATAATGGCTAATAGCCAATATAATTTTTATATGCAATAGGTTACAAGCTGATAAATCTACATTATTGTTTGTATTATGCAGAAACATATTAAATGAACCCTCTTGTTGAATCAGGTTCATTAGTTAATGAACATTCAATAAGACACCAATTGAATATGCTTACAGATTATATGTGATGCATTATTTTGAATATCAATATGGCAGATAATATTGACAGGAACCTTATTTTCCCATCTGTTCATATTGTCATGGTTGACTGAATTTTGGAGACCACAGAGTGCTTAAAAGATTAACAGTGACGGTTGTGTGTTTTAGTCTGCAAGCTACTTGTAAAATATTGTTATGTCTTGAAACCATTTGATTCAGTGTTACTTTCCTTTAAATTAACTATGGTAATCTTTTCGATTTAGGGTTCATTGGGGCCAGCATCCGCACCATATAATGGCTGTATAACATGGCTGTATAACATTATATAGATAACACTTTTGAATTGTATAAACTACATGCAGTTTTGACATGATTGATAAACAAATAACAACTGGGAAGAATGGGGGGGGGGGGGGGGGTCATTAAAGTTCAAATTAAATATGAGATGGAATCCCACATGTTGTTCTAAGCAGTTTGGCTTGTCAACTAATTATAATTTCTCGTTAGAAGTGAATGAGATTTGAATAGCTGGTAGTTTTGTTTCCAATGAGCTAACTTCAACTTATAAACATATCCTCAGAAATAACTGAACCATTGGATCTCACATAGAGAGGTCCTTGGATGAATAAGGATAGAGTTATTATATTTAGAACACACCCCCCCCCCCCTTCGCAACACAAATACTTTAACCCCTTCTCAAGACAAATTATTTGAGCTATTGAATTCAAGATAGTGCTGATATATGGATACCTGTGTTCATATCTTTGATACATTATCAGTTATAGCTAATCGCTATCGCCCGGGTATGGGTTAAACATCTGCCGATCGTGATCGGCCTGTCGTTTATTTTATGTCCTAAAAATGTAAGAAACATTTATTTAAAAACATGATAAAAAATTGTTAGGCCAATGCATTCTCTTATATATGCGAGGCGACCTATGGTCGACTCGCATATATAAGAGAATGCATTGGCACAGGGTAAAAAAAATCCCGACTTCCGACTGGATTTGATATGGCGGGTCACATATGCGCTATGTGAAGGACTGCTGATGCATGCTTATTGAATTGAATATCGACTAGAAATACTGAGAAAGAATAAGACCTTGATAGACACTGCCTGGAGTACATGTACTAGTATTGAGAGTGGACTATAGGCTCAATACTATCATTTGTTACCCAATAGTAGAGTTTTACTTCGTAAATCATTGGGATTTAGAATTAACTGGTTAACCCCAAATTCGCGTTCGTAACACCACAACGAACTGTTGCCCGCCCTGAATGAACGGTTTCCCGGTTTGCAATCACGGTCAGCTTTCGTGACGTCACGGGTGAACTGTTGCCCGACCCGAGCGAACTGTTGACTGGCTCCGAGCGAACTGTTGACTGGCCCGAACGAACTAACCTGATTATATACAAGTAAATGTATTGGGTAACAAAGCAATTATTTCGTGTGTCTTTTGGGAACAGGCAAAATTGCTGTCCCTCGGTATCAGGAATGACTATCGAACTGTTGCCCTCGGCCTTCGGCAACAGTTCGATAGTCATTCCTGATACATCGGGACAACAATTTTGACTGTTCCCAAAAGACACACGAAATAATTGCTTATTAATGCATGTGCTTTTGAAATGAAATGATATGAATTGTTGCTTAAAATAGCTTAAAATATCAGCCAAACTCAATAGCTACACAGCCGGGCTACATGTACCGGTATAATATAATCATGAGTGTCCAACCCGGTGATGAATATACAGAGTTATCTAGTCACTAATATGCATTGCATATCATACTCAGAAATATTTCAACAGGTAAGAACAGTACAAAAGTAAGTGATATAATTCCAATATCTTAATGTTTCCTAATTAATCTTTGCTAAATATGTTGATTTGGAAATTTTACATCACACATTTTTATGTGTACCCATACCGTAGTATGGTACACATAGTGTCGACGTCCTGACTGACCACTCGTCGTCCGTCCGCCTGTCTGCCCGTCTGTTCGTAGACACTTTACGCATATAATGCGATAACTCAAACATTTCCTTTTCGATCGGAACCAAATTTTGAATATGGGTTTCTCAGGCCAAAAGACAGATCGAGTTCAAATATGGTTTTCATCCGACTTTTCATTTTACAGTTATGGCCCTTGTTCGACTTAGAATTCACGCATTCTGCCATAACTCAAACAATTTTTATCTGATTGGAACCAAATTTGGAATGTGAGTTTCTCAGCCCAAAATACAGACTGAGTTCGAATACGGGTTTGATCTAAAGGAGTATGAGTTTATGACCCTTTTTCGAGAATTTTTTGTTTGTTTTTAGATAGAACTCCTTGCTCAATTTAACCCACAAAAATTAATAATTTTTTTTAAAACTTTTATAATAAAAAAAAAAAATTTGATTAAAAAAATTAAATTGTCATTTACACTTTCATTTGTTTCATTTGATTAGGGGTGGTGTCTGTTTTGAAAATATGAAGATTTTATTGTAATAGTTGCATGCAATATAATAATATCAATATATTACCATCAAGTGAAATCTTGTTATTAATTGAGTGATGACATATTGTACAGAGCTCTGGCAGAGATACTAGCTCTGGCCTATGGTTAGATGAAGTCAAAGATAAACAACACCGCTGCCATCTGTCAAATTTGATTAATGGCAGCATGAAACTCTTGTTTCTCCTACAATATACAATGACTCTTTCTCATATGTATGGTTATCTTTGCACACTATTCACTTCTATTGATTTTGGAATTGACTGAAAAATATATTAACCCTTCAGGCACATGCTTCAATGTTGAATTAAAATAATGGCTGATAGCCAATATGATTTATCTATGCAATAGGTAACACGAAGATAAATCTACATGATTATTGTAAGTGATGCCTTGTTTTAAAAATCAAGATGATAGATGTTGTTAATATTTCCAGGAACCTTATTTTCCCATTTATTCATATTGTCATGGTTGATTGAATTTTAGGGGCCACAGAGCGTTTAAAAGATTAACATTGAAGGCTATGGGTTTTAGTGTCCAAGCTACTTGTAAAACATTGTAATGTGTGAAACCTTTGACTGAGGGCTACTTACTTTCTTGTATATGAAGTATGGTAATCTGTTTCGAGTTAGGGGTCATAGGGCCAGCATCCTGATCATATTATGTCTGTATAACATTACATAGAAAACACTTTTGTATTGTATAAACTACATGTAAATTTGAAAACCATACACCCCTGTTATGAAACACTTATTCTTGCATGTACCTAACAATATAAGCATTCCTTATTACTTTACTTTAAACATATTTTATTGTAATATAATTCATTACAACGGGATTGGGGTACAAGTTTTAACAACTTACAATGTCCCCGCTCCCAGATACAATATATATATATGAATTTAACAAGATGACAGAGAAAACATACATGATGAGGTTGCAAATTTGGTCTACAAAAGAGAAGATAACTTGTGTAAAGAGTGTGTGATAGTCCGGTTCTGTGTTTGTATAATACTAGCGTTATGTCCGTCCTCTCTCTCTCCATGGAAATAGAAACTGAGAAATAGTGGCCTTTGTTTTGAATGGTATTATGTGCTATATGTTTGCATTTGTTGCATTTGTTTGGTCCGTAGCTTTAATGTAGTCTGACAATTATTTATTCAGTATCAGTATCGTCCGGTTCAAAACGCTTTGTTGCAGCTATATATGCCTGAACAATGCGAAACATCTTTTCATTTCTTGGTGGAGTTTCACTTGAGTTTCCCCAAAGTAATTGCTTGTAATTGTTAATTTTAAAGTTGAGGTCGTCCAGTTTACGGTATAATTCTAACCTTTGTACATTATATAGGGGGCAATTTAGGAAAAAGTGCATATCACTTTCATATTCGTATCCACATTTACAGTTTGGGGTATCTGCTATATAATTTTCGAACATATCTAAGCGGAGATCACTGCAGGAGTTTCGTATCCTACAGTGGAAAATACTATATTTTCGATTTCCCGATTCAAAATATTTAGGCGCCTTTCTGGTGGGCTCTATCATATTTAGGTTATCCTTAAAATCTAGAAGATTTTCTGCATCCGTTATATATGTGGGTAGTTTGTTCCATGAAGTTGCAACGAATGGGAAGAATGATTGCTTAAAATGTTCAGTTCTACTATAATATGAATGGAATCTGCCTGGGTTTCGCATGTTATAGCTGGAGACTTGTACCGAGCGTGGTGGGAGTAGGCAAGATAAATAATATGGAGTTTCGTTATTTATAATTTTGAACATAGTTTGTAATTGGTGCTTCTCTCTACGAATGTTCAGAGAAGGCCAGCCAGCTTCGCATAGGACCGCATTATTGGGAACTGAGCGCGTGAGCCCTGTAACTATTCTAGCGGCATCAACGTGAATCCGGTCAAGTTTATTTAGTAAATATGTCGGCGCGTTTTCCCAAATTACGTCCGCATAATCTGGGAGAGGCAAGATATAGGCCTTGTATATCTTATCGAGTGTTCTTCGATCTAGGTTGTACTTGTATCTTCTGAGTATCGATAGTCGCGGGACAACTTTTTTGACTATATATTCAATTTGGATATTCCAATTTAAATTGCTTTGTATTTCGAGACCAAGGTGTTTATGCGACTCAATTATGTCAATTCTCTTATTTTGGAAGGTTAAATCTAGAGGGACCTCTCGTGGGGTCAGGGAGAACAATATTGCCTTAGTTTTTGGTTGGATTAAAGTTTACAAGCCATTTGTTGGCCCAATCTGATATTTTATTAAGGTCTTGGTTTACACTTCTTTCTAGCAGCTTTATGTCATAGTGTTTGGACGTGAGACATGTATCATCTGCATACATTCTTGTTTCCTTATTACACAGGTCAGATCTGGTCGTATCTGTCTGACATGTTTGATAAACAAATAACAACTGGGGAGCATGGGTGGGTGGGGGGGGGGGGGGGGTAATTGAAGTACAATTTAAATATGAGATGGAATATTTTGAATATCTGGCAGGTCAAATGTGGTAGAGATAGGGGTTTATCACTTTTGCTTCCAATCAGTTACAGTAACTGAAACTCCTAAACATATCCTCCGAAATCACTAAACCGTTGGATCTCACAGTGAGAGGTCCTTGGGTGAATAGGGACAGAGTTATGAGATTTAAAACTACTCCTCCCCACCCCAAATACTTTAACCCCTTCTTAAGACAAATTATTTGAGCTTTTGATTTCAAGTTGGGTACTGATATATGGATTCCTGTGATCTTATCTTTGACAAATTATCAGTTATAGCTAATCGCTATCGCCAAGGTATGGGTGATCGGCCTCCCGTTTCCGACCTCAAATCATCCACCCCCTCGCTGTGTCTGGAAATATTCTGCGGACCCCCCCTGCACTGGTGCTAAAATATCTGAAATATCTTCCGAGAATCTGGGTTTGATCATCTGAGAATCAGTTGTTTATTCTGAGAATCAGATGTAATAAATAATTATACAGTGTGAAGAGGCTATATATGTGAGTTTCTCAGCCCAAAATATAGATCGAGTTCGAATATGGGTTCGATCCCGTTTTTTTTACTGAGTTATGCCCCCTTTTCGACTTAAAATTAACGCATGCTGCAATAACTCAAACATTTTTTTTATCTGATCGGAAAATATTTTTGTATATCAGCTTCCCAGCCCAAAATACAGATCGCGGAGTTCGAATATGAGTTTGATATACGGGAGTTATGGCTCGTTTCGACTTAAAAAATTATTCCAGATTTGAGGTTTCCTGATGATAACCCAAATAAATTAGAATTTTACTAGCTGAAACAAGCTCCCGAAAAGCTCACTTCGGGAGACTTTATTCAGCGTCGGGGAGGGCTACGGCTTACATTTTGATGTTAGGCAGAGCCAATATTCAGCGGCGTTCCTTTGTAGGCTTGACATTTTGTTCGTTTAAATATTTGGATTAAAAAAAAAATTAAATAAAAATATTTAATGCTTTTTTTTAAATTCATTTTTTATTAGATTGAGCTCCTTGCTCAATATATATTTTGTTTTTATTTTTTTATTTATTTAATTAAATTTGTTTAAATATTTTTATTTTTTTAAACTATAGCCTTTATAACCTCCACCAGTGTACTCCCAGTGACCACACCAAACTTGGTCTAGTGGTCGGTCTGGGAGAAAAATCCAGACAGACAGATCCTACTCGTTGGACCATGAAATAAGGCCATATTGCAGGGGTGGGGGTTAATACAATATTTGCAGGAAGGTTTACCCCTTGCTCAAATGAAAATTGTTTTTTAATTCAAAATTTTGAAGAAAAAAATCCCGTTATAACCTCCGTCAGGGTACCCCGAGTCACCACACCAAATTTGGTTGAAATCGGTCTAGGGGCCAGGTAGAAAAAAACGGAACAGACGGACGGACAGACAGACAGATCGTACTCTTTTATATGTAGAGACAAGCTGAAACCTGAGCGTCGAATGGCCCTGCGGCCCCTATACAAATGGGCATGCGGCCAATTTATGCTTCGCGCACATGGAACACATTTCCTACTCTTTTCATTAAATACTGATCATCATATATGCTATTTCAATATATCCTCGTGCAAATAGGTTTATATTGAACCTAAATATTGACATTTGCTCATATTGGACTCATTTGTATAAGCCCGTGGTTGACTTATAGCCGTTATTCTGTTTGGTGGCACGGGCCACAGTGAAAACACATCTACGAAGAGCGTACAACTGGTGCTGAAATAGACCCATAGTGAGATTATCTGTTTTTTGTTTGTTATTTATTTAATTAATGTTTTTTAAATCAAAATTTTTAAAAACCAACACCGTTATAACCTCCGCCAGGAAACCCAGTCACGACACCAAATTTGGCAAAGTTCGATTTTAACTTCGCGATGTGGTGTCAGAATAAAGATCGGGAGCGATTGGGTCGGATTCCTTTGTAATCGACTCACTTGCTTCCTTCTCGTATTTATGGGCGTTGCTTCGTTCATTTACGTTGCCTTGGGAACACCAGTTACATGCTGGGCACCGCCACATTTCGTACCTAGTCAGGTGAGATATACAGACCAAAAATGTTGGGATAAAGACTACAACTATATTCAAATTGACGCTTTGATTCCAATCGACCGTGAGGAAAGCAACGTATGGTTAGCCGAGAGTGTTTCTAACTGGACTCCATTGTTTCTAGTACGGCTTGGTGTTCTGGCAATACTTCCGACAATTCTCAAATTAAGTATATTTTTCTGATCTATTTACAGGACCTGAAACAAGAGACATTTTCGCGTTACGCTACGGAAACCACCAAACCTATCTATACGATACAGGCCACCACGCCAAGTCTGCCTACATTATAAGATACAGTCAACCAAACATCAAGTCTACATATTAGATACAGGCCACACCACCAAGCCTATAGCTATATGATAAGATACAGTCAACCAAACATCAAGTCTACATATTAGATACAGGCCACACCACCAAGCCTATACCTACATGTTAAGATACAGTCTACCAAGCATCAAGCACACCTATTAGATAGAGACCACCAAGCCTACATTCGCGATGTGGTGTCAGAAGATGATCGGGAGCGATTCGGTCGGATTCCTCTGTAATCGACTCACGTGCTTCCTTTTTGTCGTTCTGGGCGTTGCGTCATTCATTTACGTTGCCTTGGGAACACCAGTTACATGCTGGGCACCGCCACATTTCGTACCTAGTCAGGTGAGATATACAGACCAAAAATGTTGGGATAAAGACTACAACTATATTCAAATTGACGCTTTGATTCCAATCGACCGCGAGGAAAGCAACGTATGGTTAGCCAAGAGTGTTTCTAAATGGATTCCATTGTTTCTGGTAGGGCTTGGCGTTCTTGCAATAGTTCCGACAATTCTTAGTGCCGTTTGTTGTCGCTCTCTTAGCTCGTCAATGAAGCCGTTCGTCAACGCGATGAAAAAATCAGACGCAGGCGACGCGTCCGACGATCTCCTTGGTAACGGTGCAGTGCTGCCAGTTAGTGGAGAACACGTGGTCGCCGTGGGAAACAAGTCATCAGTGATCCCACTCAAAGTCAATTATATCCTTTCGAAGTTCTTCACTGTGTCGAACACAATGCTTCTGTTTTTGTTGTTCAACATTCTTGTCACGCATAATTTCAATGATGATGGGTTCTTCAACATGTTCATCAACAAAAAATGGTTTTCCCTAAGGCTTCCAGTCGATTTTATGTGCGATTTGTCGATTCGCCATTTGGCGACAGTACAAAGGTACACGTTCCAGTGTCACTCGCATATGAACGTACTTTACCAATACATTTTCTTATTCTTCTGGTTCTGGCTGTTACTTGTGGTTCTGATTTCCGGAATCGACTTCCTCGTCACCCTGACCAAAATATTTCTACTCAACCCAAAGAAGAGATTCGTCGACAAGTACATGTCCGGTCGTCTGCACGGACAAGCCTCTACTAGGTACGCGTCATTCGTTTCACAATTTCTCAGCGATGACGTCATCTTCGTTCTGTCAACGAATGAAAGTTCTTTGTCTGCTGATAAAATTTCGCGAGCGCTGTGGCAGTCATGGAAGGTCTATTCAGAAGATCCCGAAGACCAAAGTCACGCCCATTGCTCGGCGGGACCAGCCACACCTAGCAGTGTGTACCCGAGTTTACCAATTGATCAACAAAAATGTTAAGGGCGCTAGCACTGTTGAATATCTGTTTTAAACGGATCAAATTGGTAGTGTGCACTACCGAGAACTCTATTCGATGCGGATTTCATGACAAGTGACTGTCGGTATATAGGTGACTGTATATAATACACCAATTATGCCTTTTATTTAAGAAATGGATGTAGTTTGTGTGTGTTTTATTGAAGGATATGACCGCTTGGCACATTCCACTAAATGTGCTTCAACGAGCATATATAGTGCCATAGCCATCAACAAAAACACACCCAAACTACATGTATTTCTTATATTTATATAGCTTTTTTCTTTATTAATTTCCATAAAATCTGCTAAATTCATTATAGCATATATAGCACTGTAATTAAGTTGGCCCAATAGTCTACCTGAAAAAAAGTATTGACGGATCAGTCTATGGCCGCGCTTAATAAATGCGGCCAGCTATTCTACCAACCATTTATAGTTATAGTTATAGCCCAACGGGATATGGCGTCAGTTCATTTTATGGGGTATTTTATTGTGGTATAAAACCCATAAAACAATTTGCAGTTGATTAGTCGATGAACAGGATCTAAATACGGCCTATTTAAATATATTTTCCCAACATGGATCCGGTTAAAGATTCTGCATTTAGCTAAGTCCAGAGCTCCCAGCGATCTGTGCACAGACGGTGGCAACAAAAACTATTAAGAATAAGAATTATTTGATGTTGCTCAAAATTATAACCTATATGCACCAGTATACACTTTACAAATATGAACGATTGTGATAAATGCATTTTCATAATGAAAAACGCACACAAAGAATGATCAACTCCGTATACAACATGATCGGAATTTTTTTCCTTCTAAAGGTGAATATATGGAAATATGTGCAAATGAACATCCAATACGCACAAGAATGAACATCCAATACGCACAAGAATGAACATCCAATACGCACAAGAATGAACATCCAATACGCACAAGAATGAACAGCGAAAGATAATTAATCGGAGTTCACGATTATATTGCTTTTTATGTTTACCCATACCATAGTATGGTAAACATAGTGTCGTTGTCCGGATTGACCACTCGTCATTAGTCCGTTCGTCCGTCCGTCCGTCTGTCTGTAGACACGTTAAGCATGGTGCGATAACTGAAATAATTTTTATATGATCGGAACCAAATTTTGTATATGAATTTCTCAGCATAAAAGACAGATCGAATTCGAATATGGGTTTGATCCGAGTTTTTTTTTACGGAGTTATGGTCCTTTTTCGACTTAGAATTCACGAATTCTATGATTTTCAGCCCAAAATACAGATTGAGTTCGAATATGGATTTGATCAGATTATTTTTAACTGAGTTATGGCCCTTTGACATGGAATTCATGCATGCTTCGATAAATCAACCATTTTTCATCTGATATGACCCAAATTTGGTATGTGAGTTTCTCAACTCAAAACACAGATCGAGTTTGAATATGGGTTAGATCTGATTTGTTATACCAGAGTTATGGCCCTTTTTGAAATAAGAATTGAACAGATTTGAGTTTTTGATAAACCAGGTAGATTACAATTAACGACCAGTAATACAAGCTTAACTGCAATAGAGAGTGTTCTGAGAGACTAGCTATAATGTTGTCTTATTGAATCTGTTATTTTTAGCCACAATCGATACCACATAGCAGTGAAGCTGTAACCCATTCATGATTCAATGGACTTTCTCATTCAGTTCTAAAAGTTTTAATTGGAATAGTCTATTATTCATTTGTAGGGATGTTCTCATTATAATTTTCAATTAATCATTCTTCTGTTATATCGCCAGGTTTCTCCTCATTCACTTGCATGGATTTCTCTAGTTAAAGATTAACACATCTCAACATTCCTGATACTTTCATCTGATACCATGTCTCATTTTATATTGGTTTATTTTGACACACTCTTTGTCCCTATTGATTGATTAATTTATTTTGATTTGTATATGTACCCATACCATAGTATGGTACACATATTGTCGACGTCCGGATTAACCACTTGTCGTCCGTCCGTCTGTCGGTAAACACTTTCGCATGGTGCGATAACTCAAACATTTTTTATTCGATTAGAACCAAATTTTGAATATCTGTTTCTCAGACCAAAATACATATCGAGTTAAGATATGGGTTTGAACCAAGTTTTTTTTTATGGAGTTATGGCCCTTCTTCAACTTAGAATTCACTCATGCTGCGATAACTAAAAAAGTATATATTTGAAATAAAAAATTTTAAGTCAATTTCTCCACCCGTAATACAGATAGTATTCGAATATGGGTTTGGTCCGATTTTTTAAACAGAGTTATGGGCCTATTTAAAAAAAATGTTGTAATCGTTGAAGATTAATAATGAATGTTATGGATTTTAGATTCCAAGCTTAAATAGCTAATCACTATCGCTAAGGTATGGGTTAAACATCTGCCGATCGTGATCGGCCTCTCGTTAGTTTACTCCGTTAGTGACAGGCACATGGAAGGACCGAATCAGACAGACCGGACAAAAATACCATTTTGGGTAGTCCAAGTCTGCTCGTACGAAAACCAGGTAAGTTATTGCAATAGCGCAACAATGAGCGCAATGCTATTTTTCGCCCGAGACCGCCCCATTATTATTTGTATGAGATGAGTTACGCCCAGGGTTGATGGCGGGAATTATAGTCTATTTTACACGATTTTAGAATATTCCGGTTTATTAGGACTAACATCGGTTTGTTTACTGTTTAACTGAATGTCGAAGTGTTCCGTAATGTACACGTCTAAGTTCGGCTTCTATGCCAACAATCCAGCAACCCAAAATCACTTATAAACAATCGGGGACACCATACGCAACAGAACGCCGACAACGTGCGCTGTTAATTTATTCGAACATCTCACCACTATTATGTGTTTATTTTATCTAAGTTGGATCTATATTACTTATTAGTTAAACATTTCTTACACATTACGTCTCGCGATATATGTGCAATGTTTAATTTACAAATTACCTGGTATAAGTGAAGGAATTAATCAATTTCCGACCATGTGGTTTTGTTTATGTTTAACTTTCGATTGCTTGAATTATTTCGACGGAATATGCCAATGTCACTTCGTGTGGTCAATTGAGTTCGCATACTTTTTATGTTTACCCATACCATAGTATGGTAAACATAATGTCGACGTCCGGATTGACCACTCGTCGTGTGTCCGTCCGTCCGTCCGTCCGTCCGTCTGTCTGTCTGTCTGTCTGTCTGTCTGTCCGTGGACACTTTACGCATGGTGCGATAACTCAAATATTTTCTATCCGATCGGAACTAAATTTTGTATATGAGTTTCTCACACCGAAATACAGATCGAGTTCGAATATGGGTTTGATCCGAGTTTTTTTTACAGAGTTATGGCCCTTTTTCGACTTCGAATTCACGCATGCTGTCATAACTCAAACAATTTTTATCTGATCGGAACCAAATTTGGTATGCGAGTTTCAGATCCCAAAATACAGATCGATTTCAAATATGGGTTTGATCCGAGTTTTTTTTACGGAGTTATGGCCCTTTTTCGACTTCGAATTCACGTATGCTGTCATAACTCAAACAATTTTTATCTGATCGGAACCAAATTTGGTATGCGAGTATCAGAGCCCAAAATACAGATCGAGTTCGAATATGGGTTTGATCCGAGTTTTTTTTACGGAGTTATGGCCATTTTTCGACTTAGAATTCATGGATGCTACGATAACTAAAAAAAATATTATCTCATGAGAACCAAATTTGGTATGTGAGTTTCTCTATCTAAAATACAATTCGAGATTATTTTTAATGGAGTTATGGCCCTTTGATATAGAATTCATCCATGCTTCGATACATGTAGCTCAACCAGTTATCGTCTGATAGGAACCAAATTTGGTATGTGAGTTTCTCAACTCAAAATACAGATCAAGTTTGAATATGGGTTAGATCCTGTTTTTTATACCAGAGTTGTGGCCCTTTTTAACTAAGGATTGAACAGATTCAATATTTTTATGCTTATCATGCAGAACCATAGCAGCTAACCCCTGTGATATCAGTTAGCACTGAGAGAGAGAATAGATTAACTTGTATTATTGGAAATTAGAGTTATTTTTAGCCATCATATTGTCAGGGCCAGTGGAAGCTGTAATTGGACAGAGAACCATCTGTTGTTTATTGTATTTCCATACAGCTCTCTGGTTTATGATATCAATGCAGTGTTCCAGTGACATACCTGTACCTAATTTTATTGAGTTAAAATTGTTAACCCTTGTCATCAATTTTATGCATTTGTATATTTTTCATGCAATCATTCTCCTATTATATCCCTTTCACTTGTATGGATTTTTTTGGTTAAAATGAACCCTTAATTCTCAACATTCCTTATACTTAGCAGAAATACCTTTCATCTGATATATCTCCTTTTATTGAGATGTATGTAAATTTTGTATGTGAATTTCTCAGCCCAAAATACAGATAGATTTCGAATTTGGGTTTGATCCATTTTTTTATATTTTAAACAGAGTTATGGCTTATGGATTTTCGTGTCAGAACTGAAAATAGCTGATCACTATCGCCAAGGTATGGGTTAAACATCTGCCGATCGTGATCGGCCTCTCGTTATAATATGTTTATATTATTATAACACCGCGGAAATGTGACAAATGTCTTTATTTCACATTAAATAACGCTTTCAATTTACAACTGATGTGGTTTTCAGAACAAATATAATGTGTTCTACGGAATAAACCCGTTTATTGTCACAATTGTGATATTTGATTACATTTATTTGTGGTTTTATGTGAGCTGGTCAGTAATTCGCAACTTATGTCATACAAATGGTAATGGCGCGCTCTCGGACGAAAAACAGCATTTCGCTATCACAATATCTTAGCTGGATTTCGTACGAGCAGACTTGACTATATTTTCGGATATATCATTGACAAATATCTACTGCTCAATGTCCATGAAGCAAATTTGGAATCGGGTTTCAGTGTTTTATTGGTCAAAATGCCCGAAAATCGCCATTTTTCAATATTTTTAAAAACTTATGCAATTTTGTGTACATGTATCCAATTTTCGGCACAATATTCTTTTAATGTGGAATACAACATCATAAGCAAATATATAAGACATCGAAATATTTCAAAATGGGTGCCATGATGGCTAGCCTAATGGCCGTCATAATGGCAGAGTTAGTTTGCAGACCATTGGTCTTATTCAGATCGATTCTATCAGAGTGGTCGATTGCTTGTGATTTGTTGTGTTATTATGTAATGCAGATATTTTCACGGATGGAAATTAGACAATAACGACATATTCTAATCCAAATTACCGATTGACGTCAAAAAAAGATATTTTACATATAATTTGACATGCATATATATACATATATGAGAAATACTACATCGTCAGTATTGCTGTTGTCATGAATACTTCAATGGCAAAATGCACACAAAATATATGCGAACATTCTGCATTTATCTATTTTGGCGGGTGACAAATATTAGCAAATAGAATCTCCAAGAAAACATCACTATGTACGCTGAGTTTTATGATATATTTTCCACCAAAACCGCATATGATTAACCGTCTTGGTTTCGGTTGTACAACGTTTACAAAAGAGTGGGAACTACAACATTTGAAGCAATTAGCACCGCCCTGACATGTTCTCGATGATATTGTATATGAATACCGAAATATATAGAGACAACATGCCTGTACATCTAAGTCGATTCGACGCAACCTTGGGTTACTGCCAAATGCATGGGTTTTTGAAAAACGTGTTTTAAAGAGCGTTCCACCTACGGATATATTTGAAGAAGTGTTTTAAAGAGCGTTCCCCTTACGGAGATATTTGAAGAAGTGTTTTAAAAGATGATCACTTGTGGTTTTGTAAATTCGGCATACAAATGTCCGTAATTTCATAAAAGTACTTTCTATATAGAGTTATCACTCTTTATTCTGATTAACTCAGGATAGCCATTTCGAAATGTAAACCTAACCTCGTGTAGCACATGTTACTGAGTTGAAATACCAATCGCCAATCCCCATTAAGTATCTTTCGCTATATAATGAAATGAAAGTGATGGAAAGTTTGTATTTAATCAAGAATCATATGTAGGGTAACTATACGCGTTTTGACTGGTGTATGTATATTATGTATGTGTTTAATTTACATTTAACTTGTCTTTCTGTTATTTTAAATTGCCTGTATGATGCATTTAATTGGTATATTGCAATAAACTATTTTATCGTATCACATCTTATCTGATAACCTTGCGATAGTATTCAACAATACCTTTGGTATAGGGATTAAAATGTAAAAATAATTATCAAAAACGATTATGTATTTTTCCGCACATGTACATATAGATGCAATGCTTGTCGATCCGGTCAAACTGGAGACATTATCACAAGGTGGGCATAGTTATACCATTTAAAATGATTTTCAGACCGATAACCAACGCTATGAGGACGGGAACAATACGTTGATCATATGGCCGATACTGACATGGCCAATACTGCTATATATATATATATATATGTGTGTATCTTATATTCCAACATGATGTTGTCGCTGTAAACATGTACATAGCCGAGTGTTGTCCCCCCACTTTTTATTCACTATCAATATATCGATATCTTCCGACATTGCTATAGTTATACCAGAACTGGTTTGTTTACACTATATGACCGTTGACCGCGGAAACACGTGGATTATCGTGAATTGGGCCATTCATACCATTACCAGGAACAAGCAAACTCTATGGTACTCTGTCGGTATATATCTATATAGTAATTAAGCCACTCAGCACGCACTGAACATTGGCCTATATTGTGTTGGTAATTGCAGGTTGATTTACGTATATATACACTTAATTGTGACGGTCATTTTATAGCTACAATAACTGTTCCTAGTCTGGCATCTAGTGTTGCTAAATCGCAGAGCTGTATTTGTTGACATAGAATCGGAGGATTCATGTTAGGATAAGAGGACACTCTCATACCGGTAAGTTCACGCATACTCGTTGTTTAGATACATAAATATATAATCCTTTATAATGTAATGGTTTATTACTCAGACACAATATGTGCAACAACATACTTGGTAGTGCATGTGACATGTACATGGGACGATTGTTATACATGATCATTTCACATGGTATAGAAACAAATAAAAACCTTTTTTTATAAGTATTTCGGCCAACTGGCCTTCCTCAGCAATGGTGTTATATATACATGTATCGGTATTCACATGCATGAATATACCTAATTATTTATTTAATATAATCCTTTGTTTGTGGGGTGTGATGATGAGTACATTATCTCTCTCTCTCTTTCTCTCTCTCTCTCCCTCCCTCCCTCCCCCTCTCTCTCTCGCTCTCTCTCTCTCACTCTCTCTTCCAATATTTCTTAAAAGGGATATATGCCATTCTTCAGCGAATTAAGAACATGCAGCACATTGTGGGAGTTAATTATCCCGATGATTTAAATCCTTTCTGAATTTCACTAATGATTTGAAAATGTACCATTTTCAATAATCACACTTCAACTTTGACGCTCAACATCATGGCGTATTGACCAGTTAAAGGTACTCAACCCGATAAAACTCCACTCAATTACTATTTCAAAGGCTTCGGGGGTCAAAAATATTTGATTCGAGTCGAGGAAGTCACCCATCAAAGCTCAGATTTGTTAGATATCGATTTTAGAAATCTATTATTTTTCATTATCGGGAATACTATCTGGCCCAGAGCTCAGTCAAAATTGCGTTAAAATTACCACTTGATTTTAGAGTTATTCATCCTTGTCTGTTTGAATAGATTTGGAGTACACATCCAGAGCAGATTACGGCAGTTATTAGTACTCATCTCGAGAACATAACAAATTTGAAAAATCAATATCTAATAACTCTGAGCTTTGTTTGATGGGTTCCTCGACTCGAATCAAATATTTTTTACCCCCAAAGCCAAAGAAATAGTAATATAGGACCCTCTGATCGGATTGTTGTTGTTGGAATCTGTTGAGATGGGGACCCTCTTTACGGGTTTAGTACCTTTAACCTGGTGATAAGTGATCATTAAGTGTCGCCAGCCTTATTATTGTCTTGAACTCGACCATTTATCACTGTGTGAATTTAGAGCAATCTTTGAACCACCCCATATATCTGGTTCACTGCATTCACGCGAAAGGAACCATGCTCCGTAAAACTGACCAAGTCATGGTTATTACCAGCCAAACAAAGATGATGTCACAGCGGGGAATATGGGCTGTGACGCATGTATACCGATCGTTTTTTCCCTATCCGTCGAGGTGGTAGAATAAGGAAAGGCCGTAGCGATTGACATTTTTATTTTACGTATATAGACATCATATCAATAATGAAGGTATAATAAACGCCCATCCCAGGCAGACTAACATTGCCACACATGGGCATGCGCAGAGCGGTCGCTACATATCAAAATGTATCCCCCTGTAAACGAAAAATGAATCATTTCATACAATCTTTAGTCGCGAATTTATACTAGTATCGATGCGGTAGTTATAATATTATTAGTTATCTTCGTCAACATCGGGGGTACATGGAGATTTCATACCTAACTAAATGTTGATTTTGAATCCCGAGGCGGAGCCGATGGTTTCATAAAGAGACATCCAGGTATTAAATCTCCATGTATCCCACGATGTTGGTGGAGATAACGATTTTGTCCCCAAAAACAATAGCCATGCGGCCTCAATTTGAGTGTGCTTTTCGTATGTTCTCAGATAAATTCACACCAATCAGCAGCAATAATAATAATTCAGTAGCTGACCTATTGATCCGGCGTCAGGTGGCGTCAAGCTCGGTGTGCTGCAGCAACGTCACGATTGGTGGAAACCGCCAGCTCAAGGATCATTCATATACCCCCGATCGTTTCCGAATTCTTTTAAAACATGGCTGCCAGCGGCCAACTTGGATTTTACTCTTCATATAACTTAATTATTTAGCACACCCTACAGGTCACATTTCTCATCCGATTATCACCGAACTTCATATGGATCATCGGGGTGTCGACGGTGGTTAACTGCGATTTTACTATATGACTAAATCCTTCGGCACACCCTACAGGACACCTCCCTCGTCCCCTCATCACCAAGCTTGGATCTTCGGAGTGTCCTCTAGATGGGAGCCATTAATTATTTTTCTGGAATTCGTTAAAAACATGGCCACCAGCAGCCATCTTGGATTTCAAATTTGAATCCATCGGCACACCCTGCAGCCCGCATTTATTGGAGAATTTTTTGAAAATATACAGGAATGTTGAGAATCACCCCCAGATGGCAGCTGTCGAATTTGACAAATTTTCGATGAAAAACAAATGGCCGCCGGCATCCATCTTAGATTTTACTGACTGACAAAATTCCTTTAGCCTGACTAAATTTTTTGGCACACTCGACATACCACATCCTTCATCTGATCGTCACCAAACTGTATAGTGATCTTTGGGGTGACCACCAGATGGGAGCTATCAACTTTTTCTGAATTCCATTGGAAACCGAATCTTAGATTTTATTATATATCTATATTTCTTCTTGTTGACATCTAGTTTTACTTAGACATTTCAACTTTCCGCATTCCTAATCGCTCATAATTTTGTTATTTGGTATGTGGTTCACATTTGAGGTTACGCGGGCCGAGTTCGATTTTATTCGACCCTGAAATAATAATATTTGTGTTGTCTAAATGATAAATCTCTTGTGTGGCTCACCTTTGAGAACACGCAGGTCATCGTTTAGTTGGAGTCACATTTTCCTAGAATTTGACTTCTTTGATCTAAAAAAAAAACGCACAAAAAAAGCCACCTCGATTCGGGGGATGTGAGGTCAGGGACCTTTTATTGTTTTAATGCGAGTGATCCCTTAAATTCAAATTAAGTATATTTTTCTGATCTATTTACAGGACCTGAAACAAGAGAGATTTTCGCGCTACGCTACGGAAGCCACCAAACCTATCGATACAGGCCACTACGCCAAGCCTGTCTACATTATAAGATACAGTCCACCAAACATATCTATACGATACAGGCCACTATGTCAAGCCTGCCTACATTATTCTATACAGTCCACCAAACATCAAGTCTACATATTAGATACAGGCCACAACACCAAGCCTATATCTACATGATAAGATACAGTCTACCAAGCAGCAAGCACACCTATTAGATACAGACCACAACATCAAGTATATAGCTACATGTTAAGATACAATCTACCAAGCATCAAGCCTACCCATTAGATACAGTCCACCAAACCTATCTATACGATACAGGCCACTACGTCAAGCCTGCCTACATTATACTATACAGTCCACCAAACATCAAGTCTACATATTAGATACAGGCCACAACACCAAGCCTATACATACATGCTAAGATACAGCCTACCAAGCATCAAGCACACCTATTAGATACAGACCACAACATCAAGTACATGTATATAGCTACATGTTAAGATACAGTCTACCAAGCATCAAGCCTACCCATTAGATACAGACCACAAAGCCTACCTACACGATGTTGTGCCATAAGATGATCGGGAGCGATTGGGTCGGATTCCTTTGTAACCGACTCACGTGCTTCCTTCTCGTATTTATGGGCGTTGCTTCTTTCATTTACGTTGCCTTGGGGACACCAGTTACATGCTGGACACCGTCACAATTCGTGCCTAGTCAGGTGAGATACACAGACCAAAAATGTTGGGATGAAGACTACCACTATATTCCTACTGACGCTTTGATTCCAAACGACCGAGAGGGAAGCAACGCATTGTTAGTTGAAAGTATTTCTAAATGGATTCCATTGTTTCTAATAGGGCTTGGCGTTCTTGCAATTCTTCCGACAATTCTTAGTGCCGTTTGTTGTCGCTCTCTTATCTCGTCAATGAAGCCGTTCGTCAACGCGATGAAAAAATCAGACGCAGACGACGCGTCCGGCGATATCCTTGGTAACGGTGTAGGGCTGCCAGTTAGTGGAGAACACGTGATCGCCTTGGGAAACAAGTCATCAGTCATCCCACTCAAAGTCAATTATTTCCTTTCGAAGTTCTTGACTGTGTTGAACACAATGCTTCTGTTTTTGTTGATCAACCTTTTTGTCACGGATAATTTCACTGATGATGGTTTCTTCGAGAATTTCATCAACCAGCATTTCGACAGATGGTTTTCCTTAAGGCTTCCAGTCTCTTTTATGTGCGATATGGAGATTCGCCATATGGGGGCAGTACAAAGGTACACGTTCCAGTGTCACTCCCATATGGACTTACTTTACCAATATATTGTCTTATTCTTGTGGGTCTGGTTCTTACTTGTGGTACTGATTGCCGGAATTGACTTCCTCGTCACCCTGAAAAAAATATTTCTACTCAACCCAAAGAAGAGATTCGTCGACAGGTACATGTCCGGTCGTCTGCATGGACAGGCCTCTAGTAGGTACGCGTCATTCGTTTCCCAATTTCTCAGCGATGACGTCATCTTCGTTCTGTCAACGAATGAAAGTTCCCTGTCTGCTGATAAAATTTCGCGAGCGCTGTGGCAGTCATGGAAGGTCTATTCAGAAGATCCTGACGACAAAAGCCATGCCCATTGCTCGACAGGACCAACCACACCAAGCAGTGTGTACCCGACTTTACCAATTGATCACCACAAGTGTTAAAGGGGCAGACACTGTTGAATTTCTGTCTTAAACGGGTCATATTGGTACTGTGTATGCACCACCGATAAGTCTTTTCGAGGCGGATTTCATCATGACAAGTGACTGGTCGGTATAGGTGACTGTTTGTATATAATAAACAAATTATGCCGTTTATTTAAGAAATGGATGTATAGTTTGTGTGTGTTTTATTGAAGGACATGGCCGTTTGGTGTGCACATTCCACTAAATGTGCTCCAACGACCATAGTGCCAATAACCATAAACAAAACACACACAAACTATTTTTTTTATTATATTTATATAGCTTTTTTCTTTATTTATTTCCATAAAATGAGCTGAATTCATTATAGCATGTAGCACTGTAATTAGGTTGCCCAATAGTCTACCTGAAAAAAGTATCGACGGATCAGTCTATGGCCGCGGGTTAACAAAATTATTGCGCCCAGCTATTCTACCATTTATAGTTATTCAGGCCAACGGGGTATGACGTCAGTTCATGTTATGGTGTGTTTCATTGTGGTATAAAACCCATAACATAATTGGCAGTTGATCAGTCGATGAACAGGATCTAATGTAAAACACGGCCTATTTAAAATATATTTTCCCAACATGGATCCGGTTAAAGATTCTGAATTTAGGTCACGAGCTCCCGGTGGTCTGTACCACCGGGGCAGGAATATGTTAAAATGGATAATTAGGCCCCGAGCTCCCGGCGGTCTGTACCACAGGGGCAGGAATATGTTATTATGGATAATTATATAATTCTTGGGAAAGGGACATAGCTTCTAAAAAAAAAGGTAGCTACAGGATAAAAATTGCCTTTAGAAAAATAAAAATATTACGTACTATTATTTGTTACCATACATCACTCCCCAAGAGGCTACTCTACGCATAGAAACATACCCCGTCCCGATCGGACATATAATTCTAGAGATATTCGTCATCAAATCAAATCCAGGTCAATTCCAAAAAAAAAACATTCATCGAAATACTTGTCACACACCGAATTTCAGAAAGACGAAATTTGATTAAAAAAAAACCACAACATGGTTTCAACGTCAGCACACGTTGCATGCCTGTCGAGATACCCATTTCCAGTGGTCGACGTGAAAGGTGTTTGATTTGAACTGTCTTAACTGTGTCTTTTAGCAATTTTAGACCAAATGACAAAAGATGGCTAGCAAAATGGCAATTGAAAAAATGCCATATATCAAGAACATTCTGTTTGGAGAAGTTAATCAATTGACAAATAAATATTCTATTTTAAGTTCCACAACAAATTCATATTAAATTATATAGTATGGTATTTTTTCCGATAATGTTCTTTTGGAGTTCTGGTTTTGTTTTTGGAAGAAAATGGTCAGAGAACTCTGTGAAGAATGTAAGGAGGACTACTAGCTGTGGCTACTCTGACACACTGGCATCAACATATATTAACTTAATCCAAGATGGCTGCCAATATAGCTGCCGAAAGAGACCAATTTCTTTATATTTTGCTCGATTTATTCTTCCTGTGTCTCTGTAAATTAATTTGACTGATGTGTATTGGTTAAAATTCATACCGCGTTCCGAAAATAGACGATCTACATCGAGTTCCCAGTTTATAGCCGAATTAAAAAAAAACGAGTCCAGTAAATTGGCGAGCATTTGGCGAGGTCCAGACCTAATTTACTGGTCGAGTTTTGTATATTCCGCTATAAATTGGCGACGAGTTGTAGATTATATGTATTACATGAACCAAATTATCGTTAAAACATACTTAAATCAACAAATGGGACTTTGAGAAGTCGGAATTTAATATTAGTGTCACGAATTCCCTCCGAAAAGAGTTCAACAGTTGCGTTTCTACGGCTCGTGTTTTAATTTCATCGGTAAATGGAGGCCTAACAAGGGTAAGTATTCGCTCCGCAAACATTGTGATTGTTTCAGAGATGTTTTGTGCAATTGCTCACAGTGAGGCAAGAGCCTGAGGCGAGTCAGTTATGGAACTGAATAGCGATCGTAATTATGATTTTAGGTCGTGCCAAGTTAACGTTAATTTTCCGTCAATGTTATTTTCACCGATAAAGCGATGAATGAATTCGGAAACTGCTGAGCGGCTGGTTTGGGCAGCAATTTTAATAATTGTCTCATCTTGAGCACATTGTGGTTGAATAGTTCTCAATTTCATGACACCATTACGGGAATACATCGGGTTTGTCGTCGAAGGGGTCAGTCATGGAGGTCATACCTAGGAGGGCAGCAATTGTTGCTTGCCATTTGACACTACGGTGTGTGCCATCATTGAAGTGTTAAAATGGCTAATTACCTGGGTGAGCTGTGATAATAATAAATTTTCAGTATCCCTGTCTGTATTATCACTGTTAGTAATGTCTGTGTGGGGGGCATTGTTGTTTGTCGGTCTGTTTCCCGGAAAATGGTAGAAAAATGATTCCAAATGGAGTATGCTTCAGTTATAGTAAATATAGTAATAAAGTAATAATATGTTGATTTTGTTGCGTCCCATATGTGCATGCATATATGTGGGGTATGTGAGTACAACATAGAGTTTTAGTTCAATAAGGTGTTCCCAAGCGCCTCCAGTCAAAGAGGAGCATGACAAATCCATTGCTAAATTAGAAATGAGAATGTGCTCATGACCGCGGAGACTAGAAAGTAACGAAACGTTTATATACCCGTCATTTTGACGGGCAATCCCCTAGTTATTAATAATTTTCATCGTCCTCTTCATCTTGGTAGTCCTCCTCCTCCCAGTCTACCCAGTCTTCGTCCTTCTGTTGTCTCTTCATGATAACACCAAGCATACGTTCCATCTTGCTATTTTGAGCCTGTGAACGTTTCACTAAATGTTTTAACTTCTTCACTTGTGACTGCGTTTTATCCTGTCCCGCCTCAATTCTCTCAAACTCACCCTGAAATATTTACATATGTCGAGTCAGCAAGCCTGCAAATAGTGTGTCTGTTATTTAGAGAATGAGGTCCCCAGAGGGTGAATTTATTAGCTATCCAGTACAGTGGGCTAGCATCACAAAATTCACCACTGCGAACCTCATTCTGCATATGGCAGCCTTGCTAGGCAGAGACTAGTCTAGATGGCAACTTGGGAGATATCGTCTTCTTAAAATGTGCCACTTCTCTCTATATGTATCATAGGGAGAAGTGACTTCTATCTATAAAATTATCCATATTTCCAAATAGGATATCAAGCTCATCGTGAAATATTTAGGCCAGATAAACAACATAATTCTTTTTTTGATAGTGACGAGGGAGGCAGTTATTTTTGGTTATTGTCTTTTTCAAATTAGTTTTGTGAGGAGGCATGTATTTATATATATACTTATTCATTTAGTCCCACATTCACCAATAGAGCCCTTTCGCAAAAATCACTATTACGATTACGGATATGATATATTGCCCTAGTAAGGTTGACATCATCTGAATTTACCTACGATGGCTAATTGGTGAGACGACATATGCGGAACTATATTCAGTTACACATATATTTGATGGAAAAAGTAATGTGTGTCTCTTTCATATCCCATGATCTTATCCGTATGCAATACACCACACGGATATGTTAGAGCGTCCCCAAACAGGCCCGGTGGCACATTATTGACACATATGCACATAATTAAACTGCGCGGGGTATATTTCGTCTCACATAAGAACCCCCCGCGCGTAAAGATAGAATTTTGGCGGTATACTGGCAGAATATTTCCATATCCGTAATCTTATTCGTGATTTTGCGAAAGTTCACTAATGACACTAAAAACACTAAGTGGTGTGGATACGATATTACTTATTAAGACATGAAAACTTCATACATATTTTGTTTTTATCAAACCTCGATCTCTAAATGAGCACAAGCATCACACGTTATGCAGCATGCATAGGGTTTAGTATTTATATACATGAATTGCTAAACAATAGCTGACTTGTTAGATGGTGATTTATTTTTATACTAGCAGGGATACCAGGCTAAATGGCATAAAACCCTCTGCTGCTGATGATATTTGGTAGGCAATAGAGACTACTCTTGCTGAATGTGGTACACGTAGTCTCATCAATTGCGTATCCAAATGGAATCACAAAACGTCATTTTTATACATGGATTATAAGTAGTGGCTCACTTTGTCGGATTGATTGACATTTTGTTTATCGCGATTAATTCGTCCCACCAATAAAGAAGGATTTATTTATTTCAAATGTGCATTCATTGTGAGTTGTGCGTTATCATTTTTTAAATTGTACAGTCGACGTGGTTGGAATTTATCTTTGTTTTTTGATAATATTGTTATTGGGATCAAAACATGAACATCATAAACAAATTAGTTCGCAAACATAAGACGACAATTGGGTTTTACATATAGATGTATACATAAATCTAGTGGGTTAGACTAAGATTTTGAGGATAACTGGTTATCATATATCAATGAAGATACATATGTTTTAAAGAAATGTCCATGTGTCGATTGCGCTCCTTTGTTCGTGATACTATACTGGCTTATTATTCTCAGTTGAAAATATATATTGCTATATATCAGCTGCGACATGTGACCGACACAGAGCGATATTTTAAGTTGTTTATGCTAGGCTATGAGTCTGTTCTAAAAAAAATGAAAGAAATCATCTGTATCGGGCAGTTGTTCCCTTGCTAGATGCCAATATTGGAGGATCCTGAAAAGTGATCTGCTACTGATTGTGATTTCGTTTATGTCAGAATAAACCATACTTGACTGCACACTGTGACCACTATTTTTGAACAGGCCTTCTGCATATTGCCATTAATTTTGCCATCTCTCTTGGCAAATTGTATCTTTTGTGAAAGTTATCTTGAATGGGACATACTCGATTGTGTTCTTATAAATGAGCCATTCTAACATACCATCCTCTGACGGTTCAATGTCCCTCATTTTACAAGAATATGTGTATCTTTTAAATAGAATGATAAATAAACTTTTAACCCTTTGAACCCGAGAGACCAGAATACCGGTCCAATCCTTATATTCCTATATCCCGGGAGACCGGAATACCGGTCCGGAAATCATATGATATTTGATACGAAATTATAGCACAATAAACACACATATAAAATATAATTGAACTTCTACTTTGCACACATTTTTACCCATGTGACTTTGACAGACACACTGATGACAGAGGGTCTGTTCTTCGCGCATGCGCAGGTGCCTATTTTGAGAAAAAAAAATAACTTTTTAACGTCGGAAATTGGGAAGTATTTCATTAGAAATTTCGCGATGAAAGCACAAATTAATTAGAATAATGCTTTTAATTTGCACGAATGAGTCCCACGTATTAGTCCAGGTACATTAGACGTGAAAGGCGAAAAGTAAGGAAATAAATCCGGGAAAGCTGATTTTTTCTATTATTTATAATGCAGATGCGTCACGAAAAGTCCCTTAAATTCCGAGTTGAGCTTTCTAAGTTATCCCATTTTTTCCATATAAAAAACAAACTTTATATTTGTCACAATCATGGGAATAATGGGATGCTGTAACAAATTTTCAGCCGAAACATATTCAAAATGTACTCAATATTGTTCAATAGACAATTCTCCAACCAGAGATACCAATTCAAAGGGGGGATTTGAATGATTTTCGAGATTTGGATATAAAAATTATTATTATTATTATTATTATAGATACATTTATAGCGCATTATACAATAAATTAGTTTCAATGCGCTTACAATAGAGACATGGCACACATCCTGGTAATTAGCGAATGGATAAAATTATATACAAAGAACCTAACTAGAAAATATGCAAACTTAACCTAACTCTCAACCGCAGTAAAGGCAATATAAATAAATAAATAAATAACAGTTTGTATAGCGTAAAATCCACCGAAATGCTCTAAAACGCTTGACATGTTAAACATAAAATACAATTGGAAATATAAGACATAATTTTGGTCATCAACAAACAATGTAAAACTATAAGTGAGACGTTACTAAGAAATACAAAAGCGCATACTATTACAAATCGAAAAAATATTAAAAAGTTACTGGTAAATTGGGGGTGGTAACATGCTAACAATGCTAACAGCGAAAAAAGGGTGTAAAATGGCGAACGGGTAACAATCTAAACATACCATGAAAAGGGGGTAAAATGGGAAAGATCGGGAACGAGTAAAATCGAAACGAAAAATATTGATGAGACTAAGTTGCTTAATTAGTGATCCAAACAGTATAAAAGATAGAATATTATCAACAAAGAGTATTTGCATTAGTATTTTTTGTGTTTTTTTTTGGTATTTTAAGATAAAAAATAAAAACAGTTATCAAACACATATATATATACACGAGTTAAGTTCAGCTGGTGTTTTACTTGGTTGATGCGCGTGACGTTAGCTTTCACCTGGTATATACTGGAACACCCTAGCTGACCAAGGCTACTTGCTAACGTGCGTATATATGTGACTTCTTCTTTGGTTGTAATTCCAGTAGATAAATTCCAGGGCCCTGTTTCATGAAAGCAACTTATGACATAGTTGGGACTTAAGATGGTCATAAGTTCAAACTTCAGTCATAAGTGCGTTTCACGAACAAGGTCTTAATTTAAGATGGTCTTAACTTTGGTCTTAACTTTAAGACTGCTGTGAGGTATCATAAGATAATCTTAAAGTTAAGACCAACGTGATAATTGGCATATCGATCACAAGTATGGCGGCCTATGTTATTTTGCAAATTACGGAGATATATGTACATTGTCTGGGTGGGCAATTCGTCGTCTGGTATACAGGGTCGTGGCTACAGAGTGAGAAGGGGTGTTCGCCTCGAAATTTCCAACTACACCCCCTTAAACAACACCAAATTATCTTTGGGTTTAAACATTCCAACTGGTACCTCAAACTTTCCAAAACCAAAGTTTGGAGAGGGCACCCCCACCGTATCCCATTAGGGTTAGTTTGGTAAAAACAATTCGGAGCACAGGTTTATCATCAGGGACGTGGCGAATGGGGTTTGTGTGTTGTCTACCCCCCCCCCCCCCCCCACACACACACACTTTGGTCAAAATGTTTAGCAATTGGAAATTTCATGCCTGACAAGGTTAACAATTTCGAACTGTTGGAATATTTGAGATACCAATTGGAAAGTTTAAATCCAACGGGTGGGGTGGACATGGCATTTCGCGAACATGGAAGTTTGGCCCGCTTCAATTAAGGGGCGGGTGCAGTTGGAAATTGCACGATATACCCCCCCCCCCCCCCACACACACATAGACCAACTAGCCACCCCGAGCCTCGTCGAATGTAGGATATAGTCAATTATCAGCTGTGTATGTGACCTATAGATAATATATATTATAAAATTGTATTACCCACGAATTAAACTTTTGATAAGAATTATGGCCTAGCTCAAAGCTCACAATCTCCTCTATGTTATCCCATATGTGTGTGGGGAGATGGGGTAAAATGAGATCAATTAATGTATTGATTCTTTCCTCTTTCCAAATTTCCGTCGGCTGTTTACAAAGCAGATATGTCATATAGGAAAGGTAACACAAACGCTCTTTATCAACATATGTTTTAGAATAGTGACAATTTTCTATAGAGAATATTATTTTTATTGAGTTTATGCCCACGCCCATATGTCGTGATTTTCAAGGCTGTCCAAATTTTTGTCATGTTTTTTTTTGTTGCAGGGGTGGGATGACCGTTGTACAGCATACTGTATATATTATATACAAACCCGTAATGATGACACCCCTTAATAAATCGCCGCCTGATCATTGCTCTCAGTGGATTAACTCGGCGCGAATCCATGGTCGCAGTCATGCATCGATCCATATAATTATATTGTCTTATTTCTGACACCGACACTCGTCAGTAAACGCAACGCTCGTCATTTTAAGAGCCTGCGATGTACTCATGTTCGAATTCACATCGTGGAACTCATACAAGTCTAAGATCCATATGCGAATATAATGCCACTGACTATAGACACTAAGATACATGCGCTGATTCGCCCACCCCACCACAGTCGCTATCCAGCATCCCTGTCACACAATAATGTCAACTCGGACTCGGTTCTTTCTCGATAACCTCTCAATGCCGTACATAAAGATTGCACAAGCCCACATTTTTTTGTTCCGGACTGTAGAAAATTGTCGATAACCAGTCTAAATGAGCGGGAACTTAACTTACTACTTAAGTAGGACTTAATCTTGTTTTGTGAAACGCGTTCTTGAAACGGAAAAGTTACATCATAAGATCCACCTTAGATCTTAGATTAAGTCCATCTTAAGATAATCTTATGACCTTGCTTCATGAAACAGGCCCCAGGCCATTGAATGCTTCTTTGAATAAGAATGCGCCCGATGTTAGCTTTTACCTGGTATAGACTGGAACACCCTAGCTGACCAAGGCTACTAGCCAACGTGCTGGCAAACAGCTAAGTTTGAATAACACCCTTTTTAGGCAGACTGAAACATATCTCGAACAGGTGAGTTTTAAGTTTTGACTTGAATTTGGGGAGAGTAGCACATTTCCGGATGTCCATTGGTAGTGTATTCCAGTTGTTAATGGAAGTCTCTTGGAAGCACCTAATCCCGTAGTTGACGTTATGCTTCCTGGTCGTTCTGCGGATATCTTTCCCACTGGTACATGATCGTGTCACACCCCCGCTTTTCAGAACAAACATGTAAGATATGTACACAGGAACCGTATGATTTAGCGATTTGAATACTGTGACCGCACATTTGTATTCCATTCTAAACTGAAAAAGTCATTATATACTCACTGATCAACGTCTGGGTTATATGGTCGTATTTGCTTTTGTTGTCGATAAGTCGTGCACAGTTGTTGATTAAGATATCGATCCGGTGCATATTCTCCTTGGTGATATTTGTCAGCAGAGAATTTATACTATCAACACGTGACATGACAAGCGATAAGACTGCGCGTTTCATAGCTTTTTTGCTCAGGTGGCATCGAACTCTGCGCAGGCAAATAACATAATGACCCAAAATAATTACGATTTGTTCAAGCAAACTGTCGTATTCGATGTCAAATTTCTCGGGCTTCTCAGTATGTAGACACGAGCAATTTGTTTTAAAAACTGCACAGGCATCACTCCTTCACTATAATATGCGGAATTAGCGACTATACATATGATAAGTGGTCAATACTTGTAAAAACATAACCCTACCCCCTAAATTGGCTCTCGTCGACCTTGTCACATTTTGCTCTTCCACCAGTCCAAGCCCTTTTCAGTTGTGGTGACATTCGCGACAGGACCTTCTTAGTAACGGTTGCTAGGCAACTACCCGGCATCGAAGTAATACATATGACTAATATTATGTGAGTTCTAACAAACTAAACTATGTCGTGTAGCATTTTTATGGTGAAAATAATGATCAGTTGTTAGTTTTGACCTGACTGACAAATTACCATATTTCTTACTACAGGTGGTGACGGTTGCTAGGGACACACTCAAAATCTAAAAATGCACATATGACACGTATTATGGCAGTTTTAACAAACTAAACTACATCCAGTAGCACTTTTGTGTTGAAAACAATTATAATAGTTGCTGTTTGTATTGATATGGCTGAAAACAATACCATATAATTTTTACTTATATGAGTGGTAACTGTTGCTAGGACCATACCCGAGATACAAAATGCACATGTGACTGGTGTTATGGTAGTTTTATCTAAACTCGTTTTTTTATGGTGAAAACAATGTTTTAGTTTTCATATGGGTACAATTATCCGTTATGCTCCATTATCAGTTCAATTATCTGAAATTCAAAGCGAGAATCGAAAAGTTATTGCTTATGTTTAAAGAAGGCATGGCCATAATAGTTATATAAGCCATAGACCCACACAGCTAGATGTATAATGTAAGTCACGGATCTACTCTAGTATATATGAAGAACATTGGGCTGTGTCGTGCCTAATATTTCAAGTGGGATAGTGGGGTCCTCAAAACATAGAAAATGCGCATTTCGTATTTGCCAGCCGCTTTTTGTAAAGTGCCCCAGGATTTCGAGGCAACCAACATTCAGCTAAGTTTTGGAGCATTTAACTTCAGTTCATGGTGTGTTCAAGGTATTAAATGGGTTATGGGTATCCGAAAGCAGTGATAATTCGCCTTTCTCATTTGTCAGCCGCTTTTTGCAAAGTGTCCCGGAAATTCGAGAACTAACCCATCCATGTGTATTTGTTGGTATAGCGTCAATGTCTCTACAACCTTAGTTAATATTGGGAGCATACCATTCAGTTCACATTGTGTTCAAGACTTCAAATGGGATAGGGTAGCCTCAAAACAAAGAAAATTCACCTTTGGTATTTGCAAGCCGCCTGTTGTAAATTGCTCTAGGATTTCGGGAACAAATTTACCATATATGTTGTATATTCCCTGATAGCAGTACCTTTCGTTCACACACTCAGTTAATATTGAGACCATGTAGCTTCAGATCATGGTGTTTCAAAGAGTTCAAATCGATTAAGGGCACCCACTACCGTGAGAATTCGCCTTTCTCGTTTGATAGCCACTTTCTGTAAAGTGTCCCAGAAATTCGGGAATAATCCAATCCATTAAAAATGAGTATTTCCTGATATAACTACCATTTGTCCACGCTCTCCTCAGTTACTATTGAGAGCATATCATTTTAGTTCGTGATGTGTTTAAGACTTTAAATAGAGTAAGGTGCTCAAACAAAGAAAATTCAACTTTCGTATTTGCCAGCCGCCTTTTGTAAAGTACCCTAGGATTTCGGGAACCAAACCACCCATATAAATTGTATATTCCTATATACCTCTCTTTCACACTGTCAGTTAATATTAAGAGCATACGTCTTCAATACATGGTGTATTAAATAGTTTAAATGGGTTTATAATGAGGTCCAGCAAAACAAAACAATATTCGCCTTTGTCGTTTGCCATCCGCTTTTTGTAAAGTGGCAAAGACTTTCGGGAAACAACCCATCTATAAACATTGTCTATGTCCTGATATTATTACCCTTTGTCCACATTCTCAGTCAATGTTGATGGCAATCCTTTCAGTTATAGCTAATTCGGTCTTTATTTATCAGCCGCTTTGTGTAAAGAGACACAGACAAAAGCCACTTATGTATTCCATGATAGCACTACCTCCCGTGTTCACACTCTCAGTTAATATAGAGAACATATAGCTTCAGTTCGTATTGTGTTCAAGACTTTAAATCGGGTAGAGTGTTCTCGAAAAATAGAAAATTCGTAAAATTGTCAAAGTGCCACACTATTTTGGGAACCAATCCATCCATAAACATTGTGTATGTCCTGATATAAATGACATATGTCCACACCCTCAGTGTACATTGAGATCATATTCTTTCAGTTCGTGGTGTACTAATTACTGCTAATAGTGTAGTGGGACCACACAACATAGAACATATTTGAACTAACGCTTGCCACATTGGTCAAACTAGTTTATGAGATATAAAACACAATATCCATTTTTCTATATTTTGGTCGATTTAGAGAGACACTAACAATAACTATAGCAGCAACAATGATTTTGTTTTGTATATGTTAGGCTATATTATGTGTCGTTTATAACAAATACTTCTACAAACGTGTTATATATTAATATAAAATTACATGTTTATAAATAAAATATGTTGCTGTGCAACTGTGGGTTTGGAATCCTGATGACATCTTTAACCATGCTCCCGGTGTCTACGGATCCGGTTTTCATCACATGAATCATGGTTTTGTCCCATTAGAATAATTGTGTTGTCGTTATCATAAATATGTATTTTTTCGACCAAAACATGTTCAGGGGAGCGGTATCTAAAATCCAATATAAGGCAAACCGTTCCAATTTCTGTCAAGTTCTTTCTACATATGATGCAGATAACTACTGAGCCATATGAATACTATAGTTGGTCACGAGGGGCGGCAGTAAGACAGTCTAGCCTGACTATGCCACCCCCTCGAATATACAATGTAATATTTGTCAAATGTATCATGCATTAATATGTGTATATTGAAATAAAATATCCTATCCTATCCTGTCCTATAACACACATTTTAGTACTATAAAATCGATGTTAATGCATGTAGAATTGCCTGATCTCAATAAAATATGTTGTTGTTGTGATTTGGGGTTTGGAAGCCTGAACACACATGTAATCAATTAAACGGTATATATGGTTAAACCTTTCAGTACAAGATTCATATTTGGGTCACGTTAAGATCAATTAGTAAATGTTGTAAAGTCGTTATAAAAAATATGTAATTGTTCGACAAAAACCTGTTTGGGGAGGGGTAGCTAAAATCCAGTATATCGCAAACCGTTCAAAATTTATGTTAGCTGCTTACCACACGTCCTTGCCAGATAATTGCTACACCATATGGATTAAATATTTCGGCATTAATGCAATATCCGTGTGAATGATAATGTTTGAAAAATAATATTGTTTTGTGAAAAAGAGCGATTTTTAAGCAAAAAATAAATGTTTCGGCTCCAAATGGCAGGAAAATCCAAATTAATCAAAACGTTTTGCATATCGAGTAGATATATGCTATGATGTCGTATATTTAACACCAATAATGTTGCCAAATAAGTTAGGACAATAGCCACCACCATTTCCGTTACTTTTCACTATCATTTTCGTGAACAGTATATATTTGTCATTAAACAAAATTGGGTTTCAACTTGTTCTAACGTGGGTAGTGGTACCCGACCACTTTTGGCGTTTGGCCGCTGCACTAATTAATCTCTGAACAAAATCAGCTTCCCCCGATTCCCCCCTAGTGAACCCCAATGTGCCCAGACTATATGTCCATACCTCTGATTTTAGCAGCCAACTTGGTGACAGGGGGGGGGGGGGGGGGGCTGTTTCTTCGCGCATGCACAGAGGTGCATTTTGAGAAACGCCTTTTATCGTAGGGAAAGGATAAGAATTTCGTTATAAATATATAGCGCGACAAAAGGGAGCTGCAATCTAATCTACATGTATATTGAACGTGGAATACCTTGACATATTTCACCAAACACTAGTTCAGTTAGCATAGTAGATTGCTGTATAGTTGAGCTTGTATACATGTATATACATCCAAGTTAAGAGTATTATGAGTTACGTTGTCGGAAACACTATATAAAGTCAGGCGCTACGGGTATGGTTCATTTAACGTTCAGGACGTCAGGGTTCAAATGACTAATGCTTTCTTCTGTGCATCTGTTTTTGCTAGCTCACTATATGCTGAATGCCCTGATTCCCGTCCCATATAATTATGCCAGCTGAGAAGATATTATTGTTCAAGTGACTTAATTCGGTCACCATTTGTCGAGATTTTGAAATTTGAACGCCAAAATAATCTTCTCGGAAAACTTACCAGAACACCATCTTCCGAAGATGTGGAATTCCCTGGACGACAAACTAAAACGTCTTCCAACACGAACAATGTTCAAAAATGATTACTCTCGAAATAGGCTATCTTCATATCAACTGAATCCCAAATGTGCATACAAAAATTGTCCTGACTGCAACGATGTGTAATAAGTAGTATTATTCGTATAGCGATAACTGACATTGTATAATAAGAGAAAATGCTAGATAATACATGTGAATAATCACCCTATATCGCAGGAAATACATGAATGTATTATTCGAATGCCTTATTCGAATGCCTTGTCCGACCCATTGGTTAAACAATTATCATGGTTCTCCGCTGGCCTCATCCACATATCCATATTCCACATGCTTGTACTTTACATACCATATCACAAACTGAGCGATGAACGGTGAACGACAAACGTATTATACTATTATTTATTAAAAAACAGACATTTATATACCAATGTTTAAAGTTAACAAGACAAAACCTAGATAAATTAAAATTATTATTACTTGTATAGTTATATTACTTTTCAACGGGGACGGCAGGTAGACAACCTTCTTGGTTATGCTGTCCCCGATAGCTCATTGAATGTTATACTATTACACTGTGTATATAATTGTATATATCATATGAATGAGTTATGAATAAATAATCATAGTCATAGTCATACTTATTAGAAGGAATTATGGAGATGACTAAATCTATATCTGGTAGATATCGGCAACTAAAACATTCTTATCAATGTTAGAACCCCTCTATCCACCCTTGATCCAAACGACACCACATGTGGCGTCTTTAAGCCACATGATTTGATTCCTCGTATCATTGGAGAAGAACGTGTATGGATATGATTGAAATTAGTGTTAAACATATTTGTATTTGGTGTCCCTCCCCTCCACATTCATTGATCGAACGGCGCCACGTTTGACATATTTAACCCTTTACCCAACAGACGGGCCCTGTGCCAATGCATTCTCTTATATATGCGAGTCGACCATAGGTCGCCTCGCATATATAAGAGAATGCTTTGGCTTAGCACAAATTAAAAATGATAAAATTGTCAAAGAATGTAGAAAAATATTATCAAAAATTGTTAAAGAATTTTTTTAGGCCCATGCATTCTCTTATATATGCGAGGCGACCTATGGTTGACTCGCATATATAAGAGAATGCATTGGCACAGGGTATAACTGTAACTATCACAATGTGGGCAATGAGCCGGTTCCAATGATATCCATATTTGTATGGTTTTATTGAGACAGACCCAAGATAATTTAGGCTGTTGAAGCTTCATTTGGGCGTTTCTGGGCGTTCTGTTGGGTAAAGGGTTAAACCGCGTACATTATACTCCTGGTATAATGGAGATGATTTGCATCAATTTGGTGGAAATCGGCGCTAAACTATTTTTTTATTATCAATTTTGGCTCCCCTCTCCCCTCCGTGACTGGAACGGCGCCATATCGTGGAGATGGTTATGTATAAGTTTGGTGGAAATCGGCGATAGAACTATTTCATAATTTTTTCTAACCTTGCCACTAGCAGAGTCACTTTAGGTAATTTTAGCCAGCACCATTATGTTCCTCGAATAAAGTTAGCCCTATTATACCTTTGGTCACACGTGATGTTATATAGAGACATTCGCAAATGCAGGCACAAAATATGACCTCTTTAACCCACATGACTTGATTCCTATGTATATATGAATGTGATGGAAATTGGCGCTAAATATTTTTTATCAGTTTATTGACGCTCCCCACCTTGACTCAAGCGGTGCCACTTTTGACATCTTTAAACCACTCAATTATATTAATTATGAAGATGAATATATATAAATTGGTGGAAATCGGCGACTAAAAAAATTCGTATCAAATTTAGTGCCTCCATCTCTCATCCAAAACGCACCAATTTGGCATACTTAAACCACACGATCAGATTCCTGGTATCACAGAGAATATGTATAAATTTGTGGAAATCGGCACTAAAATATTTGTAAACCATTTTGGAAATACAGTTAGACTCATGATATCATAGAGATAATTATGTATAAGTTTGGTGGTAATCGGCGACTAAACAAATTCTTATCAAATCTATTACCCACATCTCTCATCCAAACGGCACCAATTTGGCGTCATTAAATCACACTATTAGATTCATCATATTATGGAGAAGAATGTTTATCAATTTGGCGGAAATCGGCGCTAACAATATTGTTATTATTTGTTTTTATTTTAATAATTTTTATTGGGAACTATAAGGATATTATCATATGTATAAGACAAACATTCATTTTGACGATGACATATAGTAAAGTATTTTATTTTCCACACTTTTCATATCAGCTGTTTTGATATGGTACAATAGACAAAGATGATATAATAAGTCTATTTTAGTTTTAGGGTTTAAAATAAATTGTAATAATTTCATCTGGGTTAGTTAATTTATTCTGGATGTAGAGACTCTCACTGTGTGGGCCAGCCAATATTGCATTCAAGTGGGGTATGGTTGAACATATGTGAGTTTCTAATAATAAGTTATAAATTTTGAGCTAATCTAGAAGTTTTCCAAATGCTGTCCATCTCTCATTTAAGCAAATTGTTCTCTTAGTCTTTGTTATAACTGGGCCCATGGATGTACTGTTCTATAGTATGTGATTTTCTCAATAAGCCACATTAAAGATGGCTGGGTCATTTCGAGTTTGCAGATACAAATATACTTCTTAAACAAAAGTATACACATGTCTAGATCTAATTGATCCAAATTGTTTATTCGAAGTATGCAAACATATGCGATATATCTAATATGACGTTATGTGTTAATTGAAGATTTTCCTGGAGCTTCCATAAAATTGTCTTTGATGTGGGGCATTCATATAGCAAGTGGGGGCGTTTTCTGTGTATTATTACAGAAAGTACATTGCTCAGTTTCTGATATTTTCATTTTGTACAATTTTGAGTTGGTGTACAAAATGTCATGTATGATTTTATATTGGAAAGTCTTTATTCCAGGTATTTTGGGGTAGAATTGCATCTAATTTATTTTCATATTTTCTTTGCACAATTGTTGGCAAAGCTGCATGGTTGGATAGAAACAAAAATGGGTAAAAAGCTTTACATGGATTCATTGAACGCTTGAGTTTCAATATTTGTATTAGTCACCGAAGTTAGTTTTTCATTAGTACTCACACATGCTCTCCATGGTATTGCATTTAGGAGTCCTTGACAAATAATAAAATTCACCTTTATATTATATTTGCTACAAAATTTTCCTCATACCTGAGAAAACCAGATCTATCTTTAATTAAGTCGTTAATGAAGAAAATATCGTTTTGTATCCATATCGTGTTATAAAAAGATTTGTAATTTGCTAATATATTGTGGTGTTTGTGGATTGTTTGTGACATAATATATAGGGATGTGGTGAGTGGTGTACATGTACCTAAATCAAGGCTTGACCAGGCTAAACACATCTATCCAGAATGGGTTAAATGTTCTTATCCCGCGAAGGTCCTTCCATTTAAATACGTAATTTTGTCACCCCAAAGCGAGCGGTTGTGTAGTAGAATAGTTTTACAGTCGGTCATTACCAGAGGGTCAATCAACGTTTTTTAGCCATGCCATCGTCAAAGCATTTACAAACGCGTCGACATGGGGAAATTTGATACCCCATCTTCAATTTGATTTATTACTACACTCCTTATTATATCATTTTTACCTGGCCATAGAAAGCTAAATAGGCTTTTTTCAATTCCATTTTGACGCGTAAGGCAGCACTGTTACGCAGTGTTTCAATATGAGTAGGGCTAGTGTTTTGATAACTGTAGTTCTTCCCATTATGCTAAGATTTCTGAATAACCGATCATATAGTAGGTTTTCAATTTCTGTTAGTTTGTTTCTGTAATTTATCTCAATATAGTCTTGGCCAAATAAGTTATATCTATGCCAAGAATCGTGAACGATTCATTGTGATTCCATTTGATTTGTTAATCTGTTGGTTTTTGCTCATCACAACCCCGTTTTGATCCAATTCATATCACCTGAGTTTTATCAAAATTAGCTTTTAGGCCAGATATTTTGGTAAAATTATCAAACAAACGTAGAGATGTATTCATAGAATAGCTGTCATCCTGGATGTCAAGTCGTCTGCATATTGAGATAACATGACCTCAGACTCATGTATTTTTATTCCATTAATATTTGGATGAAATTTCAAAGAAGTGCTCAGTATTTCAGTACACAAAATAAAAAGATACGGTGACAATGACCCCCTTGACGGACACCTCTACTTATATTATTATTTTTAGATAGATTACCATTGTTCAGCATATAAATGAAAATGTGATTGTAAAAGGTATTAATCCATTTTATTAATGATGGCCCAAAATTGAATTTTTTTTAATGTTTTATCAATGAAATCCCATTTGAGTGAATCAAAGGCCTTTTCAAAAATTCAGTAGAATTAAAAGTCCTGGAATATCCAGGTTTTCACACTCTTCTATAAGATCAGAAGTTAATTTTGTTGATTCACCTATCAACCTGCCAGCCATAAAACCCGGCTGAGTGTCTGAGAAAAGTTTTGGGAGATATATTTTAATATTAGTTGCCATAGCAGCTGATCCTATTTTGAGTCAACATTCAGAAGTAAAATAGGCCTCCAATTTTTTATATTCGTTTTTGGCTTATTTTGTTTTGGGATGCAGGTAATAATCCCACATTGTGTAATCGACAATTGTTCTTTTCCATATCCATGATTAAGTGAAATCAATAAATAGATGCTTATGTCGTTCCAGAAATGTTATAAAATTCTTCTGTAAATCCGTCGCTTCCTGGGGATTTGATATTAGCCATTGATTTCAATGATGTACTGCATTCATGTTAAAGGAGGGGGGGCTTCAATGGAATCTCTTTTTTCTTTTAATTCTAGAAGTTCGGAATGGGGGTTGTTTGTATACCAGAACACATCTTCCGTCAACTCAGTGCTATCTCATATATGAGATTGGTATAGGTTTTGGTAAAAAGTTTCCTGCACTTTAATTATCTGCGAAAATTCAGTTAATTCAGTTCCATCATTTGCTATTAATTTTTGGATGAGTTTTTCTGTTTAATGTCTCTTTTCCAAGTTGCTGAAATATTGGTTGACTTTTCACCTCGGACTTTCTATTTAGCTTTTGTTCTAATTATCATTCCCTGTATCTTTGTATTTCGAATGGTAAATAGGTCTTGACATATTATGGGGTGCGTGAAACTGATTAATTAGTACTCAGACGCTATGCCAACTGGGGGAATGTAGCATTCTACTAACATCGTCGAAATCTCAAAGAAATGGACCATACCACTCCATAGAAACATCGTGTTAACAACCCATTAGTACTCCCATATCTCACAAAACGGCACCAATTTGGCGTCTTTAAATCACACGTTTAGATTCCTTGTATCATGGAGAAGAATTTGTATCAAATTGGTGGAAATTGGCGCTAAAAATATTTGTTATCAATTTTGGTGTCTCTCTCCCCTTCCATGCGCCCGACTTGACTTGACATTGTATTAGCCTGGCCTTAAAACGGTCAAGTGTGTTACACTAATTCATGTTTGTTGATTGATCAGATGGCAGTTGGGCCATCAGTTTATTGCTCAACAAAAGACACCATAAAAGACACGAACTGACATCACATCTTACTGACCTAATTGACTAAAAGCAGTTGGTAAGAATAGTTGGCCGTGTTTGTATAGCGCGGCATTAGGATAATCAATAATAACTGATAATTCACAGGTAGAATATTGGGCTAGCTTAAAGTAGTGTATATATATTTATTTATTTATCGCAGGTCATAAATATGCTTGAGGAGCAGGTTTTTTTGGGAACGAGGCTTTCCCTGATAAATAAACTATTTTGTTAATCTGACCTTACATAGGTCAAGTCTGTTACACTAAATCCTGTTTGTTGATTGGCAGCTGCCAGTTGGGCCATGAATTTTATGCCCCAATAAGAGACACCATAACGTGAACTAATATGACATCTTGTTGACCTAATTGACTAATCGCAGTTGGTAAGAATAGTTGGCCATGTTTGTATAGCGCGACCATAGGGTAATCAATAATAATTGAAAATTCACAGGTAGAATATTGGGCTAGATTACATTACTTCATGATATAACCTTTGTAAATTTCAGCTGATTTTATTGTAATAACTATGAAAAATGTTATATAGCCACTTTGCCCAAAGGACACAGTGCCATATCCTGCAATAAAACACACCAAAGGCCAACATAAATAAACTGCTAGATTAACATTCAACTTTCAGAAAAATGGGGCGTGAGGGCGAATTTTATTTGTTATATTTTATTCATAAATGGTCATTGGAAGTTCTAAATATTGAAGCAATATCCTATCTAATTTAATACTAGGATAGGATAGGATATTTTATTTCAATACACATACATATTAGGTGTTTAGATTGTCCGTTTGATCAAAATAGACTGACTAATGGGTCTTCTAAACGTAATTTGACGGTTAAGTCATGATCAAAAAGTTGACATCAAAATGATCCAAACAAAAACAAAATGAGAAGGGGACTAAACATAGGGTCAGGGAATGTAAATATAGCAATGTTTATATATCGGCCTAAATTACATTCATTTATCAACTATTTACATATAATAATAGCCCATTCCAATGAATAATCTTAACTTTTAAATCTGATCAGGAGAAGCCATTCAGGGACCAACATTAAGAGTTAATAATATACATACCAGATCTGATTGAAGAGCTTTCTCTATAAATTGGGCTGTCACTGTGTCTCTGCCCACAAACAGCAGCTTATTAATAATGTTGAATGACTGATTGGGTTTAACTTTTCTTTTTCGGATAATAGCTCTTTTCTTGATAAAGTCAGGAATCAGTATCTCAGCATCCAATGCCATATCAACCTGCAACAACCACCAGAAATAATATCTGTGTTCACAAGAAATATAGAGCGTCGATTTCATTGGTCGATTCGAAAAAGAGTCTGACAATATTTGCTAAGAACCTTGTAATTGGGACCCATGATAATACATAATAATAATAGCATAAAGTTTATTGCCGTAGAGTTGGAAACAATCATGAGGCCCGGCATTACTCAACTAGAAAGCAATGTCGATTGAAACTGATTAAAAGAATTGTGTAATTTTGACGCGTAACGTTACCTTCTTTACCATGACGTCACAAAATCAGAACGATATCAGAACAAACAATCTGATTAAGTGTCAACATTTGCCCAATAATTATGCACAGATGTTTTCATTGATTCCCATTGTGTTGCCCGGCTAGCCAGTTGTCTATTGCCAGTCAATCACTGAAAACATGTCAATTTTTCGGTAGGGTGCCCTATGAAACATAGCAAAAAATATATATTTTGTCACCTATCTCGGTCGGCGCCCTCTGAATTCGTAAACTGGAGTTATTTTTCCATAAGAAAATGATTCCGATGTGCGACACCTACCCCCCCCCCCCCAGTACCGCCTAGACTAATTCCATAGTTTTACAGTGGCTGGTAGGAATAAGTTTTCATATCTTGTCGCAAGAAAACGGGGCGGCTCCCAGATACCGGAGGGACAAGTGTATGCAAGTAAGAAGGCGTGTCTCGCTTAAGCATTTAAACAAAAATAATGAGTTTTGCTTTTACTCTTCTGATCGAAAGTGTGTCCCAGCTGGTTTAGGTTCTCGTAATACAAATTCCTTACTACAGCTTCTAGTTGCCCCTGTGACTAATCGCGCGGCTTCCTATTATCCCATGCATGTTGAGGAAGCATATACCGTTACTGGACGGATATATGATAAGTTAATGCGTTCCAGGGTTCTTCTGTCCACAATGAATTTATACTTCATCCGTATATACAGACGACTTGCAGCTCGATATCTATATCAGTTGTATGATCATACCAAGTACCATCCCAATCCGTCCGAAATCGCATAATCGTCAAGTGCCAAATCGCGAGACTTCTGTGCGTTTCCGGCGAGAGAAAGTCTACCATGCCCAGAAATTGAGCTCAGGGGGCGTTATTGTGAGAAGTTTATATAAGAAAATGATGTTTCCCCCTCAGCAAAACGCCATTGTGTAAAGTATGTATATGTAAAGCGGCTCTTGGTCCGCATAATTCAATAAACCTGAAATTCCTCTTCTTGTATTTCCACAACCCCATCCTTTCCAGTGCTTTTTACTATGCCAAATCCGAAAGCATTCTGAGTGGAGCATGCGCTCAATTTTACCACAATTTTACTACAATCATCAGGTTATTGTCATCTTGGTATTGTTTCAATATTGCTGATCAAAATCATTGTCATGACGGGATCGTAAGTTTATTAAAACAAGTTTTATAAAATATTACAAAATGATACGTGGTACATATGTGTTTTAATTTCTTCAATATTCTGTCCAGACATTTGAAGAGGTGAGTGGTGGATTGCGTTGGTTTCCATGATATCAGAAGTCACACTGTTTTGACGTGATTGAATTTAACTTGACATTTTTTGCGACTAATCGAAAATCAACCTGATGTCGTTTGTTAATAACTTGTAGGGCCAATATGGATCTTCAATGGAAAGATATAGAGTCAGCAAAAAGCCTTATATTGCTCGCAACATTTTCTATACCATGTCATTAATGTAGACTGAATGAGAAAAGGGTCAAGTATGGATCCATGGGCACCATCTGAGACACACTTTCAGCTTAAATTGGATTTGAAACAATTACTCACTGCTGTCTATTATCTAAATATTTTCCAGAAGATCGTATGTCGCGCCGATAATTCCCAAACTTTTAAGTTTAAACATATAAGACCACGGTGCCACAACTTATCAAAAGCCATGCAAATATACGTCGCAGAACAGACATATAACTTATTTGCTACTATCAAGGGAAGATATGAAGTAATGAGAAACGTCAGTTAACTGAAAGATTGCACTGTCATGAGGGGTGAATCCAGACTGAAGATTTGTTAGGAGGTTGTTGGTCAACAAGTGAAACGAAATATCACTAGTACATCATGCTTGGGCATTCAAATAGTGTTTTTTCCCCTCATAATTTAACACTGAACTAAGATTATTGCTCTAAAATTAGACGCTCCCGCTATATTAAACCTTCCAACACTGGAGCTTCTTGAACTTTTCCGAAAATCCTGTGCCAATGCATTCTCTTATATATGCGAGTCTCCCATAGGGCGCCTCGGATATATAAGAGAATACATTGGCCTAACGCATTTATGAGAGGCTTATATGGGACACTCGCATATATAAGATAATGTACTGACACAGGATCTTTAATGCTGCACCAGTGCAGCTCCAGTCATGAAAGGGTTAACCTATTCCCCACACCATGGCCGAGAACACACGTTGAATGACATTTCAGGAGGACGAGAATAGCAAACAGAGAATGGAGGCACCAATTGCCAAGTCTGATTCGAAAATTTTGAATCATTGTATGTCGAATCGAATCGAAGCTCTGTGACATTTTTGAATCAAAATGAATACTCGATGCTTCGCCGTGCCCCATGCGTTCTAACTCCTTCCAATTACATGCACTTACCTGCTTAGCCATTCTTTTGAGTTTTGCCTGCTGTTGTACGTCTTGGATGTTACCAACAGCCAAACCTACCTGCAAACCATTTGAGAGTATATTAAAGATATTATGCGATACGAGTCTCTTCTAATGATATATATAAATGAGAGTATTCTACTTACCAATGTCTGTTAACCCTTCCACGACAGGAGCGTCCTGCAATGTTGCGAAAACCCTGTGCCAATGCATTTCCTTATATATGTGAGTCTCCTATAGGGAGCCTCGCATATATAAGAGCATACATTGGCCTAAAATATTCATCTTGACCTTGTAAGTCAGTGCATTCTCTTATATATGCCAAGCTCCATTTGAGAGACTAGCATACTATAAGAGAATGTACTGGCACATGATGTTAATGCTATACCAGCGCAGCTCCCGTCAAGAACGGGTTAACATTACATATAAGTAGCAATACGCGATTTAATGGGTTTGTAGGAGGGCTGAACAATATGATTTTAGCATATAAGAGCAATAACTGTCAGTTTGGCCTATGTTGATCGTAAGTAGTATAGTGGACGTGAACATCCAATGACTTAAGAATAAAGTTATTCGCCACCCCCAATTTCAGATCGCAGATTTTTATTCGCACAATTTGACTTCCAGTTCTATAAAATGATTGTTTATGAATGAAGGATCGTCTAATCCAATGCACAGAGTACGAAGCTCATCTGACATCCAAGTTTTAAGAATAAAGTTATTCGAACCCTCAACCACCAACAAATTTAGATCGCAGTTTTTGGTTCGCAATTCCAGTTCTATAAACTGATTGTTTATGATTGAAGGATTGTCTAATCTAATGTACAAGTGAGAACCTTATCTGACGTCCTAGTTTTAACAATAATGCCATTCGCCACCCCACACCTCAAATTCTGATCACAGACATTTTACCGAAATGTACTTCTCAACCTAGATATTGAGCACTTGCGATCCAATGAGTGCCAAGTGTAAGCAGGTCACACTATTTGGGGCTTAAGAGTGCTTACATATCCAGGAAATGACTTTTAACATTCAAGAATCGCTTAATATATAATGCACGAAACAAGAAATTCATCTGACATCCAAGTTTTAAGAATAAAGTTATTCGCTACCCATCCCACCCCAACCAATTCAGATCGCAGATGTTTGTTCGGAATTCCATTTCCAGAAAATGATTGTTTGTGATTGAAGGATCGTCTAATCTAATGCATAAAAACCAGAAACTCATCTGACATCCAAGTTTTCAGAATAAAGTTATTCGCTTCATGTAAGCTCATCTGACATTTAAGTTTTAAGAATAAAGTAATTCGCCACCCCAACAAATTAAGATAGCAGATTTGTTTTCGGAATACCGCTTCCAGTTCTAGAAAATGATTGTTTATGATTTAGGGATCGCCTAATCTAATGCACAGAGAAAGAAACTTAACAGACGTCCGAGTTTTAAGAATAATGTTATTCGCCACCACCCCCATCTCAAATTCCGATCACAGAGATTTGTCCGAAATGTACTTCTAAACATTGTGAATGTGCACTTGCGATGCAATGAACGCCTAATATATTACTACAAGAATCCTTACATCTAATGCACAAGACAATAATCTGACACCAAGTTTTATGAAACAAAGAGGTACCCCTTCCCCTGCCCTCCTTTAATCATCAATCAGTTATGCAACATCCCATCTCCACCTGACATACATGTCACATAATTGTTAGCGAAGTTTGAAGTTCCAGTGTTAGAAACAAACATGTTATGTAAACCCCCCTCCCATATTGTATCCCAACCCACAGCCTTTTGGATAAGGACTGAAAATCATTATTCCCGATGCTTGAGATCATCATACTCTCCGTATTTGGAGCAAATACAGAAAATATATAAACGCTATTCTGGCGAATAGCGATTCCTATGCAATGTGACTGCCAATATTTAATGCAGTACAGACATATATTATGAGAACAAAAAGATCCCCATGATTCTACCATTTATACGGGTTACGAATCGCTGTGGATTCCGGCCGCGTTATGCGGCAGCATGATATTCCCCAATATATATGTAGAACTAAATGCCTTCCGATAACGATTATTTTGTATTTTACTTACTTGTCCTTATCCTGTATATACGTGAACTGATTCTACATGAAGGATGCTGCAATACACACATTGAACCCACTTGAAATAGGAATTGTCCTGTTCGGGTAAGTGCTGCTGAATGTGTTCTTATACTCACCGAACATATAAAATCCACGACATATTTTGATTATGAACACACGTAGCCGTGTGTGTTTGTTTAATTACTTTTTGACGGATGTAACCAGTTAAACAGCCACTGTGATTGACCCCCTCCCATGGCGAGGTCCATATTACTATATAGACGAGCATAATGTTTATCATGCAACAACCCAATCTTTGAAAACTCCCCACCACTGTCATTATTTCACGATTCATCTGTCCCCCTTCTTTCTTCTACTTTCGCACTCCTCTATCTCTCTTTCTTTCTCCCTATCTCTCTGCCTCAAGCTATCCCTAACACTATCTTCTCCCTGTTTTCCATTCCTAACTCAAATTTAGCTATATATCTCCATTTCTCCTAAAACCATTTTTGCAATCTCTTCCCGTCTGATCGATACCCATCCCTCACTTATTGGGGAAAGGGGGAATGTCACCAAAGAGGAGAAGACTTCATATAAGCCCTCGGGCTTGTGGTCTGATCCTCGTTTCCATACACTAACTCTTCTGTTTTGTATATATGTGTCCTCTATATAATATATTATTTTTTGGATTTGGAAATAAAAATATGTTTACACTATATATATGGTGGCTGGTAAAACAGAGAAACTTACGCTTATGAATAGCATTGGTTCCAGAACGTTCCGTAAATCGATTTATCTATAGCATGTATACCACTTATTATTCCAGAAGAGATCGTTCATTGAGTAGAGACCCTCTATATATGGGCATTTAAAATATATTGAATGGACATGATGGAGCATGTAAATGATACCTTTGACAATAGCACATGGGCCATGGATAGGGGTTAGATGGGGAAGCAGAAACTAGGAAACACGCTCTTCATTAAGGTTCCATTAGGCTCGATTCCAGAACGTTCCATAATCGATTTTCATATTCTTAACATTTATTAATTTTCCGCTAAAAGGTTCCATAATCAATTCTTCTCATTGGATGATGCAGTTACAAATATGTTTACTACACGCATGCTTGAATGTGAGATGAGCGAATAGGTCCATTCATATATACTAGAAACACACGAACATCCCAGGCATGAATAGGTTTGTTAATTTTAACGACATGTATTTGTTAACAGGGGCGCGAATTCAGAGGGGTGAGGGGGGGGGGGGGTCATAATGAACGACATGTGGCTTCATTCGGGGTAGTGGCTGCTTGGTCTGCGGCATCTGCTTGTATTGTGGGTTTCAATTCACAGAGAAGTTAAGGTAATTGAGAATCTTCGAGAGACAAACAAAGTTAATGTCTGCCATTGAAATAACAGTGGACCATTATGCTGGGAGAAATGTCGTTTATAATTAGACTCAAACTTGTCATTAGTATACCGGAAATTGTATTTCGTACCAATTTGGCTAATACCTGGAATGCTACATGCCATACATACTAAACATATAATTAATCGACTCAAACTTGTTATTATTATATAGCAATAATTTTATCATACCAGTTTGACTAATACTTGGAGTGTCGCATGCCATAGCATACTAACATTTAAATGTTCAGCAGCCTATGGCGTTACTCGGCTCAATATTATTATTAACTATCGTTATGCGAAAAGCCGAATACAATCATTTAATGACATCAACATTTTATATCAATTTTATCTTGAAGCTATTGTGTGGAGTATTGTTCTGTTGTAATTGTGTTGCCCTACGCTACAGGAAATTACTCAAGTTTACAACACTCACTGTGGTGCGGGGACCTCTCCCAGCTGTAAGTATCAATATTGACAAAAACAAAAAAGAAGGAAACAAAGATATTAAATGTTTTGTTTTGTCTTCTCCCCTCCCCCGGCGCATGTCTTATCATTTTGGCACGATTTCCTGCCTCTGTTGCTATTTGAGGGCGGAGTGGTTTGATGACACCCACCCGCAGATGTTTTGTGTGTTATGTGTACTCGTAGAAGAGTTTCCTAACCAATCATCCATGGAACAATATGAGTCTATTTTGTCTTCTTTAACCAGCGATTCGATTAGGTCTTGTCGTCGACTGGTGGGGTCCTCGCAAATAAGACAAAAGACTTGCCTTTTAGGAGTGTTTTGGACCTATATATCGAATCCTTGACATCAAACTGTGAGAATCTTACAATTATGTTCACAACTGAATGTTGTTCTTGACTGTGAGTGTTAGTATGTTCACGCGGAGTTCTGAAAGGATGTCATCTAGCAATCTCGCGAGCCGAAATGTTAGTTTGGGGCTTTTCATTGCAGAACGTTGAGATCAGATCCGTAGTGGGCAGCTTGCGAATGTTTTTAACATTGCTAGCAACTGGAAAATTTACGAAGCGTAAGATCAATTGGCGCCCATGCTGCTCAGCGTCTTCAGTTTCATCTTCGGTTGAGAGTTGAACCGCTTCGATGTCATGTATACTGTTCATCAACTTGTTATTCAAGACTTTCAAATTTTCAACATCTTTGTTAAGAGCACTGAGCTATATGTCACTTGATGTTGATTGCATAACAGTCTTATCTGCTCTTTCAACCGTTTCCGGTAACCATTTTAGCACGTCCGCTACCGCCCTATGAAGACCGTCATTCACTAGTTTAACTATGTCAGCTCCTATTTTGCTAGTTAATGTTTCAATTTTTGGCAGCAACCGTTCACAAAATTTGTCAGATGTTATGGCATGATCAATTAGTTCCGTTAGAGTTGGGTCGCTTTTTGGTACCAACGTTTTGTTGTCGAAGAGGTCTCCCTCTGCATTGGGATAATACAATGGTCGGGTCACTATCATAGTCACAGTCAATCACATGATTGTAGGTCCTCGACTGATCCTCTTCGTCCGGGTGACCGAATCTCGAAGGGTGAAATTTCGTCATGGTCTTTTGACTTTCTCTTCTTAAGGGGGAGACGCACGTTTGCCCAAAAAAAATTCATTTTTGGGTGGGTCAGGTAATTTGGCAATATCTTGATAAATCCACAACTGTACGCAATGGAACTTCACAGGGATGTAGAACACATATTGAGGAATACATACCATGTATTAAATTTTTTGAAATATGAACATCATAAGAGTAATCAAGAGAGATTTGTAACATTTTATAATAAGTTTCCTTTAGGTACCGAGAACTTTTATTTACTTCCACTTTCTTCATTAAACTGTGGTGACAGATGTAGCATCATATCTGTGTTCCATGAGAGGAGCCGTCTTTCTGCAGAAAAAGGAACACCAGTCTTATAAATGAAGTCAAATTATGAGTACCCTATTCTGAAAAATGCAATAATAAGCCAGACATTTGCAATTGGGACTATTTAGAAATGTATGGAGGACAGGATGGACAAATAACAAATCCAATTGACCTTGTTAAAAAAATCCAACAGTCAGTATATTTGGATATGAAATGGAAATAATCATAATACAATAATACAATGATATAAATATCAATGTATAATTATTAATTACTAAATAATTAATTATTAGTTATTATTTAATTTTCAATTTAAAAAAAATAAAAAATTCTGAACTCTCAAAAGATAGTACTCTCATTCAGCTTTTCAATGCATAATATCTCTCAATATATGATAGATTGTCATTGATATCATGCTTAACTGAACTGACCAAATAAATGCACATAAATAAATCATACATTTTGCTTCTGACATTCTGTGGTTTTACAACAGGACTAAGGTATCCCAATGATGCAAAGTATTCCCACTATATCAAAGTAAGCAATCTCACTATGCCATTGATTATTGGTAATAAGTCTGTTGAAATACAGTTTATAATGACCTCAAAGGTGTCACTTTCTGTAAGGTATTGTATTTGTCATATTATGGACCATGGGTAATGGGTTATACCAAAAATCGCACATAACTGTTGTGCAGTATTGACGCTAAATTAAATTACATACCTCCTCATCTGCTCATTGTTATCAGCAAAGCAACCTCACAGTTAGTCGGCATTGTCAATGATTACAAATGGCAAGGATTCATTTTCTTTGATTCCAAGTTATTTCAATCACCTATAAGAGACAGACAAATTTTTATTTTCTTAACTTTCAATTTCGCACCAGCAATGTATAACAGCATTAGCTTTCTGGGGTGTTCCCACCGACACGTTTACAAAATAAAAAAAAGCTCTCTCGGGGTAAATTCGCATTAGACACCCCATATTACACAAATGAAATAACACAAACTATTTTCATTTAAAACGTATGTACAATTGTTACGAATTGTAGATGAAGCGTTGAGTGGTCAATCTCAATGCCTTGTAAAATGTTTTATTGGGAGAGACTACAAATTAGATTTAACGAACACCTCAAATGGGTTCCAGCAACTGTTGGAGGTTTCATTTAATTACTTGATAGTTTCATGTTGATCTGAATTGCCCTATACTGGTACTAATTGAAATATTTGGATAAAAACTAACATATAACTAAGCTCAATTCAATTTCATTATTATAAAATTCATATAACATGTCAGAGATCCTGAATGTGTCTTTGCTATTGGATGGCAGCGACAGGATAAAATAAAACATAAAATATTTTGATAATACACATGTATTTTAGATTGAACTTAACAAAGACCCCAGTTCACACGACAACTCATGTGGTTAATTAACTCTGGTGCGATATACTACAGGTACAGACGGGGCACACAATCCCAACTGTTATTTAAAGTTATTAACACATGATGGGATGTTCATTAACATTTGTTTCCAGCTAATTGTGGTAGCCGCCTTTAATGAATTGAAATTATCTATATCAACTTACCTTTAAATGTTGACAGTTACAGGTAATTAGGAATTAACCTCTCATTACCCTTCTTCTACCAGGCACAGGACAACCCCCAACCTCTCATTGCTCTTCTCCTATCGGGTACAGGACAGCCTCATGGCAATCTAATGTGTTAGTGTTCAGGCAACTGTAATAAAGACAAAACATTTTGCAGGTTAACAAACCCAAAAGTAATATTTTATGAAAAATATAAAGATAACAATGAGTGGGTTAAAATATTGCTTGAGGGTTAAGTTGCACAATGTTATATCGTAATATATATTCCAGATGTTGTGGAAAATAAGATTGCTGCATATTAATTACTAACATATTAATGCACAGATGTAATTAATTTGTACCATGTAACACGTACACCCAGCTAGATGATCTCTGTTGAGGGTGGGGTGTCCACTGTCTAAATTTCCAACAGCACCGGCCCTTGATCCAGACCAGGTTAATGCCCTTCCAGTCCCAAGTTTGCAAAATATAATTTGCACCCCTCTACATTGGGTTATAATGTTCTAATTTGTTATCTTAAAGTTTCAAATCCCCCACTAATTACTGGCTGCAAAATTTAAAAGAACAATTTCTACATAAATTATTATTATTAATATTTCGTGAGACTTGATACATTTATTTCCAACTGTCAAATGGACCATTTGTTTTGTAGGGGAGGGGGTACATAATACTCCAGCATTATATATACCAGACAATGAATTGTAGCTCTTTCATTACATGTTCCTAACATGCTGATCATGTACACAAGCTCAGCTGAGTACCTGTACCTGTAACATGATAACCAGGTTTGGAACATCCTACATTTGACTAAATATAAATAGTTAAATATGATGATATCAAACAATTTTTCTTCCCATATATGCACAAGTTATGAGATCCTTGAAAATGCAGCCACAATGTGACATTGAAGTGTAATAATATTATTATAAAACAAGTTATGAGATCCTTGAAAATGCAGCCACAATGTGACATTGAAGTGTAATAATATTATTATAATACCGGTAAATGAACAGGCTTCTGATAAAATTTGATTCATGCCACATGCATCATTTGTGTGGTGTTACAAATAGATCATGCCATGAATCTCTAATCTGGCTATGCCCATACGTAGCGATTCATGGCATGATCTAGTTAAGTCATATATATGGTATTTGTTATTGAATTATTTCCCTTGTTTTTATTTGATGATCCATGAAACCGTAATACATACTAGTATACATATTCAACTTGTATAGTTGAATAACTATCAGGTCATTCGGGTGCCTGGTATAGTGTCAACATGATTATTCATTTGGAAAAAATTCTCAATGATCACTTGTATTATTTGGCATTGAGACAGAGTGAAATTGCCATGTGAACTGACACTATTAATATTATAATTATTATTTAACTTTCACTTCAGCCTGAACCCCATCGATTACTAAAGTAACGACACGATTATTAGGCACTTGCTAGTATTATAAAATCAAATCTTGTAATTGATTACAACCAAAATAGGACAAAATTTCTCGACGTTTACGCCTCCCAATTGTAAAATTTTTTTTTTAATAATTGTGGTGTGTCCACTGGTCAGCTATACAAAATAGCATGTGACCAGAACTTGGCAACATGATTCATTTTTTTATGAGAAATAGCCCAAGAAAAAATACATGTCAACCATGATTATTATGATAAAAATAACATATATATGACTAGCGTTTCAAACTTTGTGTGTTGTACGTTTTTTTGTTAAAAATATAAGAGCGTGTGAAATTGATGTCGGTCAGCCATTTTGTAAACAATATTTCAAGTCGTCAAAAATTTATCAAACTTACGCCAAAGTATAAAATCATTCATGCGATCGTTGGAACCACCAGTACCGACACGTTCCCAATTACTCTTCCTTAAATATGGGTCGTCATTGAGAGCGATCGGACATTATGCAATGCGTAATTTCACAAATTTGAAGAGAAAATCAACTTTCGGTTTTACGAATTTCTCCAATTACCGGAAGTGGTTTCATAACTCACTTTAGTATGCCGCAATATATAGTTCCCCGTATTATACACAGAAAACGTATATTTTCTTATTATGTGGGAAAACTGATGTAACTAAACATAAAAATTACTAACTATGTGCAATTTTGATACTTTTAAGAGATGAATTATATCTTTTTAATATTGTCGCAATGATATCAAGCTTATTTTCGATAGATGGGCGAAAGTTAATATTTAACTTTAAAATTTCCATCAAATGTTTTCTTCTTTTTTCAATAAAAGTAGCTAAATTGGAAGTCAGCAATGTCAATATGACTTCTCCTGATAGTTATACAGATAACCCCTTGGAGATCGGGCGCTGATCGGGTACGAATATTGTGTTATTTGCCTTTTTAGTCCGCAAACGAACAGAATAAATTTTGACTTACGTTTTCCAATGGCGGCCAATCCGGCCATTGCTAGAGCAGATTGTCGTCATCTTGGAATCCGTCTCTGATGGCGAAGCAGCTCATTTTATGAACAAAACATGGCTCCTCTCATGTAAACCAGATACCATAGCACACCATGGTCCATTCTCTGGTCCAATATTGTTAGTTATTTAAAGGTTCTCGGTACCTAAAGACATGCTATTTTTCCAAAATATTTCCCACATTTGTCAAACCAAAGTGCTTTTTAAAGGAAACCACATGTCCAGCATACTATAACAATTCACCCACACATTCTATGTATAAAGCTGAGCAATACGAAATCTGGTTGCTATGCATTTTTCATTTTTCCATTGTTGTTTTTGGCTCATGCAACAGTGATGTTTTCAATGATTTCAGCCATATTTTGGGCAAACGTGCATCTGACCCTTAACATCTTGGGCAGTCATTAGATTGACTAGGAAGAAACGAAGCAGCGTTTGCTGACATAGTCACTTTGTATAATCGTCCGGTGCCTTTTCATTAGATGTTGTAATCATGGAGGCTGATTATGCCCTGCCGTGCAACGAAATTAGGAAACAACATTTATTATTTCTTGATTTCATGTAGTTTGAGGATGACAATAATGTCATAAGTACATTGAGATTATCCGTGATAGTACTCATCAATACTTATTTACATTTTATATCGTATTTGTCCATTACAATCAGTTTATATGCGCATTTGCTGAGGTGCGAAAAAAGTTAGACATCTCGAGCAGGAGGTGCGTTCCTAAAGTTCCAGTGTTTAGACCTGTGGGTTTATTCGCTGTGAATATGAATTTTTTTATCATTTAACAGATATTAGTCTCTGACATCATTCTCTAACACATATATTATCAATTGTTTAAAATTTATATGGAACTTAACAGAACATATTATTCTGTAACACAAATAGCTCACATACTAATATTTGTGACGGGGGACCTAACTCTGTTCTTTATACATATATACGCAGGTTCCAGTTAATATATGTAGATTTAATCACTATACTTTATTACCCTAAAATAGTCACTTAACCTAACTATAACCCATGCCTAGAAATAGCATTTTATGACTAACCTATAAATAGTTAGGCTGACTATGACCCATGCCCCTATAGTCATTGGATGTTCACGGCCTTTCCTCTATACTACTATCATGGGAGTACTGTTTTGGGTGTTTAACTATTTTACTAAATACTCACTCTTAACACGGAATTCAGAAGTCAAAATATTCAAATTTGACAGTTGTGTGTTGCCATAGCTGCTTATACATGAAGTGCTACTGAGAATGGAAAGTTAATAGATAAATTTGGTACCCTTTGGAGTATTTAGTAAAGCAAGTTTTAAACAAACATTCATAGCCAAATAAAAATTGAGCAAATGGCATTTCTACATGGATAATAAGAGCAGCACTGGGGCGTGGCTAATTATCAGGTGAATTAATTTGAAAAAGGGTCTCAACTCATGTACAAATATTTGGACAAAAGCCAATATTGAACTAGGCCTGTATTTTGGCTGAGAAACACACATACCAACTTTGGTTGAGATCAAATAATCCAAGTTGGGGTTGTCAATTGGAAACCAAAATGTTATGACATCAGGCAATTACTACATCGAAAAGGGGCCGTAACTCATGTAATAAACAAGTACATCGCCAAGAGAATCCCCCACGATAGTGGCTTTCCGCTGAGGTTTATTCATTTTCCGATGAGGCTTAATTTCCAAAAATGACTTAGTCTGGCCTGTGATGACTGAATAAAACATGCATGAATTCAAAATTTATTCGGTTCATATCTGTTTGCTATATCAAGCCGGACAAATCACGAACAAATGACAAAGGTTGATAATTCAGACAAAATGAAAATGCAAACAACGTAATTGGGCAGTGTTTTGAAAGCATTCGTGATGGCAAACCTCCATACCAAATTTCATTCAGACCCGATAACACATGGCTGACAGATTTGCGCGCAGGGACAAAAAGACATAATTTCCAGATAAACAAATCGGATGATGGATGTGGCCTGTCAGGTGCGCCGAAGGATTTAGTCCTGTAAAGAATGACCAAGATATAGAGTCTTAAAGTTGTTACGGACGGGCGGCACGGACGGGCGGACGGAGTCCATTTCTATATCTCCCGCCGAACTTCGTTTACGGGGGGATAATAAGTGGATGGAACCCATGTTCGAATTCGAACTGTATGTTTTGCTAGGTAGTATTTGTTACCACATTGGGTCAGAGTCATTCATGGAAGTGAATGACCTGCCAAGAGCGGAGGGTACAATCGCCCGCTCGAGGTAGGTCATTCATTCCTTCCTCCGAAAGTGGTAACCAATTTACACACCAATGGAATGTATATATACGATAGATAAGTAACCCTATTTCAACAACTTTGACACAAAACTTAGGCACAGTTTTGTGCATTCCAACCGTGGCGACAATGGACTCGCCCATAATGGTCGCCTAATTGTGGACATATCAGAAAACAACAGACAGCACGACATTCACGGTCACTCTTTACTTGGACCAATATCTCGGTCAAGCCGACAGTGTTCTTGATTACTAATAACCAGTGAGTGTACTAGATAGTATTATCAACTCTAAGTTTTTGTGGATTTTTGTAAGGATTCAATAAACTCAAGTTCAATAAGTTCATAATCAAGATTGCCTTGATTATTATCTGGACATTTCCAAGGGATAACTGCTCGTCAATGAGTATATAGTAAAGAAAGAACTAACTTACCAGTAAGTTCATAATTAAGATTGACATGATCACCATGAATACAACAAAGATGATGTAGGTCAGAATTTTATATTGCACCGTATCATCGCCATGGAATATGGCTGTAAAATCGAACTCGCCAATCATCATCACCGTCGTTTTTACTAATGCATACGGTACAGTCCTCATCGGTTCCTGAAAAACAAAAATGCTAAATGAAAGTGTCAATGACACTGAAGCTAATTTGGAGAGGGGGTAACAGTCACTGGACCGATAAGGAATGCGGAAAGTTTAAATGTTTAAAGTATTTTTTGATACAACAAGTAAATTCCAAGATGGCTGCCGGCAGCCATGTTTTTGACTGAATATCTTTAAAATTTGATTGCTCCGATCTAGAAGTGATCTTAAACATGCCTGTATTTTTTGAAATCAGTACTGTAATAAACGTCGGCTGGAGGTTGTGCCGATTGATTCAAATGTGAAATCCAAAATTTTCCAATCAACATATTTATCAAAAATTATTAATGAAACATTAAGATATTGGAATTATATCACTTCATTTTGTACTATACTTACCTGTTGCATCAATTCTGATTACGGTATGCCCATATTAGTGACTAGAGAACAATATTTATATAATTAGGTGAGACCATTATGATTATTATATACCGGTATATGCAGCCCAGCTGTGTAACTATTAAGTTGGCTGGTTTTAAGGGGGAGACGCATGTTTGAACAAAATTTGTTATTTTTTGGGTGGGTCATGTAATTTGGTAATATCTTGATAAATCCACAACCGTACACAATGGAACTTCACAGGGATGTAGAACACATATTGAAGAATTCATACCATTTATTGAAAATTTTGAAATATGAACATCGTGAGTAATTAAGAGAGATTTGTAACATTTTATAATAAGTTCACTTAGGTACCGATAACTTTTATCAACTTCCACATGCATCGTTAAACACTGGTGACAGATGTAGCATATCATATATGTTTTCCATGAGAGGAGTCGTCTTTCTGCAGAAGAAGGAACACCATTCTATAAATGAAGTCGAATTATGAGTACACTATTCTGAAAAATGGCAATAATAAGGCAGACATTTGCAATTGGGACTCCATACAGGATGGACAAATAATAAATCATTTGAACTTGTAAAAAAGCCAACAGTCTGTATATTTCGATATTAAATGGCAACAATCATAATAAAATACAATTATATATGTATCAATTTATTATTATTAAATTATAATTAATTTAATAAGTAATTATTATTTATTATTGAATTTTCAATTTATTTACTGTTTTGCAGAAATCTCAAAAGATAGTTCTCTTATCCAGCTTTTCTATGCATACTATCTCTCAATATATGATATATTATTACCACTTTATAGGGCGTTCTCTAGGCCATTGATAATGTTTTTCGGGGCGTTCCAAATAGCGTATTGTTACCAAAACAGCGGGCCGCGGGCCGATAATGAGAAGCCTAGTTCAATATCGGCCCGCCGCCCGGAAACTATAGATCTCGTTTATTATCGCGAGAGTTACGTCCCTTCAACTTCCGATCTGGCGTGGTTATTTCAAGAAAATAATGGGAAGATGTATCCGATTTCCTCGACACTATAATGGTTTTATGATTGGAATTCACGCTATATGATTGAATTATTGTATCAAGCGTAAGTATGCATTGATAATTTTAGCTGTCAACCTCTCATTGGTTGTTACTCGTCTCCAATGAGCACTGGGTTTTCCCCAGTCCTATTTAAATAGCGAGACTCCGTCAGTCCTTGTCAGCTGACAAGTCAAATGGTATCAAATTTAAATGTTCTTGAAAATATTTCTCTCTTAATCTACTTCATTATTCCACTAAATCCTCAAATGGGTCAAATGTCCAAAACTGTGGTAATAATAGTAATAACATGATTTCATCGGGCATTATGGTTTATTAACGGCCCTCTGGAATGATTAACAGCCCTCGGGCCTATTAGCGTCCCTCGACTTCGTCTCGGGCCGCTAATAGGCCCTTGGGCTGTTAATCATTCCAGCCGGGCCGTTAATAAACCATAACGCCCTCAAAAATCATGTTATTGTTATATTGTCATTGATATCATACTTAACTGAATTGACCAAATAAATACACATGAATAAAGCATAAATGTTGCTTCTGACATTCTGTGGTTTTATCCCAGGACTGAGGTATCACAATGATGGAAAGTATTCCCACTATATCAATGTCACTATGCCGTTAAATATTGGTTTATGCTAATATGGTTTCACTCTGTTCCGTTTAGACATTCTGCCCTTTTCCGTTAAGATATATGGCCAGAGTCCCAAAAGACATTTTTTGCAAAAGTCCACACTACAGTACATCATTTAAATGAATTAATCATGCACAGAAGGTACAGGGACAACGAGAATGAAACACGTAGTAGTCAGTGGATTAAGTAATATGTGGTTACTAACTAAGTGAGTTACAATTTGCTAACTCTTGGGAACAGAGAATACTACTAGGGATATATGTAAAACAAAATTACCATATGTGGTTGCCATTTTGGAAGCCATCTTGAGTAATGTTGTCTTAAAACACATTAGTGTGAGGCATTTAAGACAGACCAAAAACAATAAACATCTTTGATACCAAAGATAGTCCCATTTACTTGAATAAATGGTCCAGACTCGAAAAGTTAATTTTTGCCAATTTTGATGTCAAGTTTGTGATAAAAAAATCCAATAATTCTGGCAATGTCATTGTCATTTTCAGACAAAGTGACAATTTTTGTTGATTGAGTTCAAATATTCGTAATTAATTGTATGCCTCACTTAATTTGCACAGTTCTGTCAATTTCTTGTTAAAATATGATTAGAATCCTAACGGTGATTTTCGTTGAAATTTCATACCGAGTTCTGTATAGTCGAATTATTGAGGGATCGGAAGGGACTGGAATCACACGAATGGCATATTTCATTGCTCTAATGATCAGTTAACACGGACAATACAAACTAAAGTCACATCTCCAAACCAGTTCCATACAGCAGAACCTGATCTAGAAGATATTAGTGAAAAAACGTCAAATTTCCTCTTTCAGTTGCCATTTTGACACTCCGTCTTGGACGGGGAGTTCCAGTTTTACCCTAAAAATGTGGCATCGTATCTCTCACAGTCATACCTACTTATATGACTAATTTTAATTCGCATATTTCATGGTAGGATTAATTGCGATATTGAATAACTTATTTAATCACGAAACGCTCTTTAAATTTGGAAAACCCCTTAGAAGAGGGGTTAAAGTTAAATTTCAGCGTGGCTCCATATCTGATATCAATAAGTGTGTGAATATGTACATATGTGCAAAGTTTCATGCTTTAGTCACAATTTGAACAATTGCCTTGAAATGTTTACTTAATCTACTCCACTATACAGGTATGTGGCGGTGTCGGTGTCGGTGTGCCATGGGCAGAGTACGAACGGATATATATATACTGTCGGTGTCGGTGTGTCCTGGATTGAGTACACTTACGTGTATACATAAAGCACACCGTATATACGGGCATGTGTCGGTGTGCCCTGGGCAGTGTATAAACGAATATATATGTATACTAGCCGATGAGCCCGACGTTGTCCGGGCTATTCAAAAACCAAATTTCAAGTCGATAGCTCCACCCGTTTCCGAGATCTGGTCTGCGCATGCGCGAAGCTGGCGTCGCATGGGCTCGGCGACCCGATAAGATTCGTATCCGGGGCAAGATACATTCACATACCAAATTTCAAGTCGATAGCTCCACCCGTTTCCGAGATCTCGTCTGCGCATGCGCGAAGCTGGCGTCGCACGGGCTCGGCGACCCGATAAAATTCGTATCCGGGGCAAGATACATTCACATAGCAAATTTCCAGTCGATAGCTCCACCCGTTTCCGAGATCTCGTCTGCGCATGCGCGAAGCGGGTGCCGCACGGGCTCGCCAACACGACAACGACGAACGCCTGGTCAAACTACACACACGTACCAAGTTTCATGCTTTAGTCACAATTTGAACAATTGCCTTGAAATGTTTACTTAATCTACTCCACTATACAGGTATGTGGCGGTGTCGGTGTCGGGGTGCCATGGGCAGAGTACGAACGGATATATATATACTGTCGGTGTCGGTGTGTCCTGGATTGAGTACACTTACGTGTATACATAAAGCACACCGTATATACGGGCATGTGTCGGTGTCGGTGTTCCCTGGGCAGTGTATAAACGAATATATATGTATACTAGCCGATGAGCCCGACGTTGTCCGGGCTATTCAAAAACCAAATTTCAAGTCGATAGCTCCACCCGTTTCCGAGATCTGGTCTGCGCATGCGCGAAGCTGGCGTCGCACGGGTTCGGCGACCCGATAAGATTCGTATCCGGGGCAAGATACATTCACATACCAAATTTCAAGTCGATAGCTCCACCCGTTTCCGAGATATCGTCTGCGCATGCGCGAAGCTGGCGTCGCACGGGCTCGGCGACCCGATAAAATTCGTATCCGGGGCAAGATACATTCACATAGCAAATTTCCAGTCGATAGCTCCACCCGTTTCCGAGATTTCGTCTGCGCATGCGCGAAGCGGGTGCCGCACGCGCTCGCCAATACGACAACGACGACCGCCTGGTCAAACTACACACACGTACCAAGTTTCAAGTCGATAGCTCCACCCGTTTCCGAGATCTGGTCTGCGCATGCGCGAAGCTGGCGTCGCACGGGCTCGGCGACCCGATAAGATTCGTATCCGGGGCAAGATACATTCACATAGCAAATTTCAAGTCGATAGCTCCACCCGTTTCCGATATCTCGTCTGCGCATGCGCGAAGCTGGTGTCGCACGGACTCGGCGACCCGATAAAATTCGTATCCGGTGCAAGATACATTCACGTAGCAAATTTCAAGTCGATTCCGAGATCTCGTCTGCGCATGCGCTGCACGGGCGCCGCACGGGCTCGCCAATACGACAACGTCCACCGCCTGGTCAAACTACACACACGTACCAAGTTTCGCCCCGATCGGTCGAGAATCGTAGATTTGTATAAATGACAGACAAACATACAGACAGACAGACAGACAGACAGAGGTCTTCAAAATATATATGAGATGGCACACACATAATTATAGAGTTGAGTTCTGAGATACTTCAGCAAACAGTAACCATACTTGCGCATGTCGGTGTCGGTGGTCTACGTACACATATAGCTATACATATATATATATATATATATATATATATACATATATATATATATATATATATATATATATATATATATATATATATATATATATATATATATATATATATATATATATATATCCGTGTCAATAATATATATGGAGAAATATATATGATTTCGTGTATTCTTACATGAAGACCTAGCCGAAAATTTATCAAACTTACACCAAGTACAAAATTATTCATGCGATCTTAAGTTACTTCAAGCAGCAAATCATATTATTTCATTTGAGAGGAACAGGTATTGAACACCCTATAGATCCAACTTCCGGGAAAACGAGGCTGCAGGGAAATTGAGCACACTTGTGTCGATAAGAATTAGTACGCATGTAAGAAAACTGACATCGTATGGCTGTGTCTAACGCTCTATGCCTAGTTAGTAGTTATTGTACTTATATATAGCATACATGCGACTGTCTCACTTCTTCAAATAACCAACAATGCACATTGTGTTTCTTTTATAAAGATGAACATTGTAGTTCGTCCAAATTCAAGGACATTTTACTTAGCGATTCAACTTTTGTGACATACATACATGAGAGCCAGTTAACCCGCTATCAACTTGATGTTGGATCCCAGATGGTTACTTTGAATTTCCATGGGAATTATATAAAGATTGTTGTGGGCATATTTAGCCCTCAACCACCCTACCCCTTGAATGATGTGCTACCTTTGCTTTCGAAGTAAAAGTTGGTTTATGCTGCAATAGGTAGGAACACATTGCTCCTCGTTACTGGAAGCGTTGCAATGTTGTGGCATTCGTCAAAACAAGTTGAAAGTTAACCAGTATTTCACAGAACTCAGTCTTTATCACTGACTTTTTCCAATAGTTATATCCGGTCAACACATTTGACAAAATATACATTGAAGTACAGTTATTCAGTTTTCAGTATTTTGATGAAGTTTGGAAAAGAAACAAAATAAAACTGCCAACAAATGTCAAAGTATTTGCACATTTTCGCTTCTGTTATCTGTCACCAATTCTTTTATTTGGTTTGCAAATATCTCGCCATCACGAAATAACAATATCGTTTAAACAATGGATGGGTTTCTCAGGCATGGTCACACAAATGGTTTTTTGTTTGTTTATAAACTCAATTTCCCGGAAACCAAGATTTCTTGGAAGCGGGATCTATAGGGTTTTAAATGATATATTCCACAACACTATTACATGTACTTCAGGCAGTGATCATCAAGGTCTTATTTTTCTCAGTATTTCTGCTAGTACATATTCAAATAAACAAGCATGTTTATTTAAACCTATACATACGTGTACATAGACCCAGTTTTAATAACAAAATGTGACATCTGCATATCAACAGTATACAATTATAACAATATGTCTGCAAATATCATCTACATGTGTCAATCATTAAAGAACAAGAGGGGGCTGAATCGTGTGTATGCTATTTATTCAGTCGTCCCTGCACACCATATTATTCAGTTGATGAATACCAGTACTTATATGGAAAGTCTCTGAATATCTATTTTAAGCATTAAGTGATAATGCTTAAAATAAACCTTCAAATACCTATTGAACATTCGAATGCTTTACAAGCGCTCATTAAGCGTTTCCAATAATTATGGAATTATTATTCGACCACTTGAATAGCTGTTCGATTATTTATCTAATTTAAATAATTCGGCCTGTGCTGGATGCCGTGATAAGTTGGCTGAACTTAACATACAGTTTGGGTTTCAAAATTGTCAACAAAATGCTTCTATTTCCGAGTTTAGAAGAAATTATAACATAATTATATTATTAACGCTAAATGAATACTAGTGAAACGCTTATTTTTCGGCATGGGATGTTGTCTGTATGGTGTGCCAAAGGATTTAGTCATGCAAAGATTAAATCCAAGATGGCTGCCGGCAGCCATGGTTTTCATCGAAAATCATTAAAGATCGATAGCTCCCATCCATAAGTGATCCTATTACATGCCTGCACATTTTAAAAACAATTCTCAAATAAATATGGGATGCAGATGTGCCAATGAATTCAAATTTTGTAAAAACATTTGACACCCATCTAGGGGTCACGACGACGATACAATTATGGAGTTTGGTGACGATCGGATGAGGGCTGTGGTCGGTATGGTGTGCTAAAGGAAACTGTTGATGTGTGTACGTATGGGCGGACGATGGACGCCAACCCATGGTATAGCCAACAACGTATATCATCATAAATGAGCACTCAGCTTCACTTAAGTTGTCATATTTTAAAACCACATACCTGTAAAGTATGGTTTCTTGTTTAAGAAAGTAAACCGTTCTAACAACTAGCCATCATTGTTTTGATAAGTTTGATTTTCGATAAATTGTTATTCATACAGACGAGGAATGGCTGATTAAGGGTTTCGTGGAGATCTGGTGATAATTTGAGAGATGATTGCTGACTATAGTCTTTAAACTTTTTGGCCAAAATGTTTGGTCAAATGAATTTTTTTTTGACCATTTTCCAAAAAAACATGCGGTCAATTTGGTCACCGACTGTGTGAAACCTGTTAAGAAGTTGCCACTGAATATAGTTTAAACCTTTCTTCACTAAATAGATTATCCCACCTATTTAACCCTTTCTATAATAAATACTAATCGACGGGTCCTGTACCAATACATTCCCACCACCCATGTTGCATGAACTACCCCACCCCCTCACATGAAATTATAAGGACCACCAAACGTGGCACCATCTACATCTACAAATTTATACTTATATGCGATATAATATGGGGAGAGGAGCTTTATAATCTAAGTTGCATAACTTGTGCTCCAATCCCCAGTGATTACTCCCTCATCTTTCATTACTTCATCATTATTAAATTGTCAATATTGTATATATTGGGAGACACAATAAATATGTTACAAACAAAAAAACTAATCGACGGGTAGTTCCCATTTAATTAGGAAATGTTCAAATAAATACATTTAGGGAGATAGTTTCCTCATACAGAGGCTTATTTGATTCAAAGGAGCTGTTGGTGACGGTTTAAGGACATTATTCTCCATGGCGTAATTAACAGATCACCAGAGAATGGGTATCTGTCCTGCGTCTCACTCTTAAGCATTAACATACGGTCAAGTGATAATCTAGTCTCAGGATTCTTGAGATACAGCGTACAATTTTAGAGGTGGACTTACTTATTTCGATTTGTTTACTTACCTGATCACTGAGCAGAAGGTGGTATACAAGACCGAAGGCAATGATGAACAACATGAATACAATGGAGAATTGAAGGAAGGTGGCGAGAATGGTTGTAAACATCACCACGTAGATACCAAGTTGCGGAAACATCTGGATAAACAACACAAGGTTAATCCATGCTAGGAATATGGCAACTGCGCCCAATTGCCACTGCCATGCCTGTAAAATTATAATAATAACTAGGCTTCAAATTCCCGGTGGTAAATTTTGATAATTCCATATATACCGTTGATAATTATTCTCGTTTTACATAGATTGCGCTTCACCACTCCCAATTCCTTCGTCTCTCTTCCTATTCCTTGCGTTGTTGCCTACTTGCATCTTTTGATTTTCGTACGTACCCCTCTTCCAAATTATAGACATTATATATCAATGTATCAGAATGCAGACAAAACGATTGAATGCACAATTATTCACACCATTTCTCTTCATCACAACCGTTGATCTGATCCACACAAAAGATACAAGTCATTATGTCACACGTACTGAGTCGTGATGGCACAATACATGGGTTGTTTATTATGACACAGGTTCCGAGTCGTGATGGCACATTAGGTGGATGGTTTATAGTGATAAGAGGGTTTCGGTAAGAGCAATCCATATCACCAGTTAACAACGTTATACGCTACCAGTAGTACCCATTACACTATAAAACATGAGAAAATCGCATTAAAATCACGCGAGAATACTTCTTACCACATCCACTCTTGAAAATTAAAAAATCTCGATTCGCGAGTACAAACCCGAAAATGTCAGCGTTCTACATTTAGCGGTTTGTGAGATATAAGGATACCGTTGCACTTGGACGAAGAATATAACTAGAGGTCTGATTCCACGAATTCAGATATCCTTCCATGGTATCGACATCCAATGGGTTTAATGTATGTTTTGGTGTGTACCACTTCATATGAAGGTGAGCTGATGCTTCGTGATCTGCTGTTAAGACTTGAATAGATTGACAATTCGACATGTAATTAAATCCTCCTGTCGCCGCATTGAAAGTATGTAAGCCGAAAGCACGAAAAAAGAATAATAAACCATGGTTTAATTCGGCATGCTGGAAAGCGCGTAAAGAATACCGTAAATCCAAGAGATGTCACAAGCGAAAGCAAAACAATAGTTCAAGACAACTGATGCTTGAAATGAGTAGGGGATACAAACGAGAAATGGACAATGCAATAGCAATACATAGGGAGAATATCACACGTGAATTATCAAAACTAAAAATAGAAAATTCAAGAAAATTTGGTCTAAACTTAATAAGCGAGATATACATGTAGTATCAAATAACTCAGTTGACATAGACAAATTTGAAGAACATTTCCGATTACTTAATTCTGAATCAACCACAGATGACTTAGATACATGTATGAACATTGAGACAAGTAACACAAACGACCAACTAAATCGACCAATAAACAAAGAAGAAGTCATGTTAGCTATCAAGAGTTTAAAAAACAATAAGTCCCCTGGCGATGACGGAATAAAAAATGAATATATCAAGGCATCCTCCGACACCCTTATCGACATATATTGTAAAATATTTAATTTAGTTTTCGAATCAGGCTGTGTACCAGACATATGGGGAATTGGAACTATCATTCCGCTCTATAAGAAGAAAGGTAACAAGGGAGATCCAAAAAACTATAGACCTATCACTCTTTTGAGCTGCTTTGGCAAATTGTTTACGAAGATTCTTTCGAATAGATTCTATTCCTATATTGAAGAAAATGAGGTTCTCCTTGAGAACCAGGCGGGTTTTAGAAAAGGCTATTCAACAACATATAACATATTTGTTTTACATATGTTAACGGAAATTACAAAGGCACTTAATATGAATATTTATTGCGCATTCATTGATTTCGATAGCATTTGATAGGGTATTGAGGAAAGGGCTATGGCACAAACTCCTGAGTAATGGCGTAAACGGAAAGCTACTCGCGGTTGTTAGAAACATGTACACAAACATTAAGTCGAAAGTTCGTATGGGTAATACAACATCCGATTGTGTCCCATGTTTGTCTGGCGTACGACAGGGTGATAACCTATCACCCCTGCTTTTTTCACTTTACCTAAATGATCTTGAGGATTTTCTCAACTCGGACGGTCTCCGAGGTTTGTCCAAAATGTCACGGGATATAGAAACCCATTTGCAGACATATGTCAAACTATTCATTATTTTATACGCAGATGACACCGTACTTATGGCTGAAACACCGTTACATTTGCAGAAAGCACTTGGTAGCTTCCAAAGGTATTGCGAGAAGTGGAAGTTAAATGTCAACATTGAGAAAACCAAAATACTGTTGATTTCTAAACGAAGCTTGCCTAAAAATAGGACATTTACATACAAAGGTCACAAAATTGAAGTAGTCAAGAACTTTAACTATCTTGGAATTATTCATACAAAATCAGGGTCGTACTCGGGTGCAAAAAAGACTTTGCTGAATAAAGCAACTAAGGCAATGTATTCCATTATTTCAAAATCGAGAACACACTGTTTGTCAATTAATAATAACTTTGAATTGTTTAACGCACAAGTGTTACCAATCATGCTGTATTGTTGCGAGGTATGGGGATCAGGGAATAATGATATGTTTGAAGTTATACACAGAACATGTATAAGACTTTGCTGAATAAAGCAACTAAGGCAATGTATTCCATTATTTCAAAATCGAGAACACACTGTTTGTCAATTAATAATAACTTTGAATTGTTTAACGCACAAGTGTTACCAATCATGCTGTATTGTTGCGAGGTATGGGGATCAGGGAATAATGATATGTTTGAAGTTATACACAGAACATGTATAAGACATGTTCTCCATCTGAGGTCGTCTACCCCCAATTATATGCTATATGGCGAGAGCGGTATGCTGCCTATTGAATACACAATCAACTTGCGTATTGTGAAATATTGGATGAAAATTAAGAATATGAACCAGAACAGATTTTGCAAACTTTTGTATTTACTATCCCTGGAAGTATGCGATGCTTCGTCAGTGAAATTTCAGTGGATAGAAAAAATAAAGAACATCCTAACAGATTGTGGACAGATTCATCTGTGGAACATGGAGAATATTTCATGTCCAGAAAAATTAACACCATATTTCAAATGCAGTTTAAATAGTAAATTCCGAACCATCTGGTTATCTGATATAGAAAATTATAGCAGAGGTAACATTTATAAGATTTTTAAACATGATATACATTTCGAAAGATACCTGAGCTGTTTGGATACAAAGAATAGAATAACTCTCTGTCAATTCCGAACTAGTAACCACCATCTGCCATAATAGAGAACAGACGTTGGAACGAAACAACTGTACTTCGTAGACTGTGTCCCCTGTGTCATAAACGTCAACTTGGAGATGAAATGCATTATTTGATGGAATGTGAATGTTTAGATGAGGCTAGAAATCGGTTCATGCTTAAGAAATTTGCAAGTATAGAACACGCGACTATTGATATTCTAGACGACATACTAAATTTGAAAGACGTAGTTTCCTTACGAAGACTCTGCTCTTTTATCCGACTGATTAACCTTAAGTTGGATGCCAGTGATTATAGTACATAGCTGTGGTTGTTGTTGTTTTAGTTGTTGTTGTTGTTGTGAATGGTTGTGATGATGATGACGATGAAACGATTAAGATGGCGACCACATGATAAGTGTTTTTTTAAATTTTTAAATTTTTATTTTTTTTTATTTTTTATTGAATCAGTCAGATGATTAACATACATAATGAATGGTTGTACAAAATACAAAATATAGATATATAATATTCATCTGATACATACATTCAGGCATACACTCATTCACTCGCTCACGCTTGCACTCTTACTTACATCAACGGGCATTATGTGGCTCTAAACAGGCGATCGGGCAATGAGTTGGAGTTTTAATTCACGTTAAAACATGTTATTTTTATTTTTGTTTCGGTTTAGCACGACACTCACTGAAGGGTGACTATAATTTCTATAATTATAATTGAAGAGAGTAAGAGGTAGAACGGAAACATAATTCTTAAAGGAAAAACCGCGAGTCTGTTGAGTATATATCAAGAAATCTTTGCTTCATTTTTATTTATTGCTTTCTATCTGAAACCAGTTTTTCTCAAATTCTGCAATTTTCATATTACAACGAGCATTGAATTTGTCACATCTATACCTGTATTTGAGGGTTGTTATAAAAGATTTGACGGATAGCATGTCTGGGTTGAATTTAGTTCGATATATGTATTGTTTGACAAGCAGCCAAAACAAATCGGTGGTATAATTTCCTGCTGTTGGTGGAGAACCAAGAATAATTATCTTTTTCGAATATTTGAGATTAAGGTTATTTTTGGTTGACCAATCGTTAAGCTCACCTAGGAATTGTTGTACGCATGCGCAGTCCCAGAATATATGTGAGATGTTCTCATTATTATTTCTGCATCGATTGCACTGGTCATCAGATCTTACTTTTATTATTTTAAGAAATCTATTTGTTGATAATATCCTAGAATTAATCCTGAACTGTAACCACTGAAGCTTTGTATCAGGCGTCGTGGAGAAAGGTAGGCGGTTGAAAATTGTCCAGTCCATTTCTGGCACCCCAATTTCAATTGTCCATTTGCTTTGGGGTTTAGGGGAAAATTTCATAGCATTCAAAATTTTATAGAAGTCTTGCCCACCCTTTGAATTTCGCAAAAGTGGAACCATATTGCTGGGTTGTATGGGATTAGTACAACGAGTTAAAGTTTTCTTATATTTTTTGGCTAATGAATTAATTTGTCTGCAAATTGCGTTCAAGGTGATGAAGTCAGTGGATACATTAAAAGAAGCGTAAAGACTTTCGGGTGTGTGGAATTTACCATTTGTATGTATCAAGTCATTGATAAAAAATATGCCATGTCTTCTCCATGTAGCGAAGTTGATAATTTTGTCGTGCAGCTTTATGTTTGGATTTTTCCATAAGACCCATGTACATATATTTCCGTTTGACTCATTCTTCTCACTGAAATAGCTCCATGCTGTGAGTACATCACGCCAGAATGGATTTATATATTTTTGGAATAGTTTCGCAAGTACATGCTGTCATCAAAAAGAAATAGTGAGTCATTGGCAACAGGGAGATCAGTTAAAGGGATCCATTTCGAGTTCATTGACATAACACGTCTAACCCAAGTTATTTTCATTGACATTATAAAGTTTCTGATATCTACCATTTTCAAGCCGCCATTTTGATAGTCTTGGCAAATGAGCTTTCTTTTTATTCTGTCCCTATTCGAGTTCCAAAATTTTTTGTAAAGAAGTGATTCGAGCTGTTTAATAAATGCGTTTCCAGGATCTGGTAGTGCTATGAATAGGTGCGTAAGTTTAGGTAGTATAAGAGATTTGATCACTGTTATTCTTCCGATTGGTGTTAATAGTCTATGTTTCCATGTTTCGATCATACGGTTTATGTCCACTAATTTTTTATCATAGTTGTGACTCATCTTGCCTAGGTCTGTATTGAACTGAATACCCAATAAATCGAAGGTAGGAGAAAAGTTTAGATTTAGATCGGGACAAATACAATCTTTCCGATATGTATGTGATCCTATCCACGACGCCTGACATTTGCTAGGGTTGATCCGTAAGCCAGATATGTCTGCAAAGAAGTCTAGTATTTTATAAGCTTCTCGTAAACTATTTTCACTACCATCTAAGATGAATGTCGTGTCGTCTGCGTACTGTGTTATTTTGTATTCCTGATTGCCGAGGGTTATTCCTGCCATATTTCCATTTTGCTTCACCAAGAGAGATAAAATTTCTGCGCATATCAAAAAAATATACGGTGAGACGGGGTCACCTTGTCGACAGCCTCGAGAAAGACTGAAGCTCCACATGATAAGTGTTAACAAGAAGGCGACGACGACGACGACGATGATGATGAAGCTTGTGATGATGACGATGATGATGGAACGCTAATGATGATTATGTCGATGATGATGACGATGATGTTCCAATGATAATGACGACGATGAAGTCGACAACGACGACGAGTACGACGACGACGATGATAATGATGATGATGATGAAGATGACGATAGAGGTGACGATGAAGACGTTTGGGAGGTCACTGTATATTTTGTATATAAATACTTTTCGTTATTCTGTCAATCTTATGTATATAATTTCGTTTTCTCAATATCCATTCATGTTATCTAATTGGATCAGAGAATAAAGCAATTCTAGACGGCGGATATGACAATATGTTTAATAGGGGATTCCGGTCCCATACACCCTTCTCAATGGATAGAGGCAATATGAGTTATTTTGGAGCTGGACTTATATGTACTTCAGTACATCATCACTATATAGAGTCGCTAGCGTCTTTATAATATAGAGTTAACACTAATAGAGAGACCACTCAATCACAATCGATAACGCTTGCTGAGCGCTTACCTGTCCACTCTAAACGTTGGAAAATAACACTAATGTTTCCATTTGAATATTTATGGGCACAGGAATTTCAGGTAGACATTTACTTAACTCACCGCCCCAGGCGCTGCAATGATCACTGGAATTATTATACTTCCATATTTTAAATATGGGAGTAAATGTATAATGTAATTATTATTTTTCAAATTTTGTATATTAATATTATACATCCATGGTGTAACCAAGGAAGTATATTGTTCTTCTACGGGGGACGTTTTCTGTGTAATTGGAAATACTCATAAACTAACGGCAGTACGAACGCGATATTTCGAGGGAATATATACATCTAATGGATACTTAAAATGAAGGTATTGCGATTTCGGCCCAAGATTTCTTTACGGAGTAATCGCCCTGCTGAGACTATTTGTCACTATTGTTTTTTATTATTATACTGGACACTTTTGCAACCACTATATTTCGGAAAATATGAGGAGTAGCACACAAGCAGTTTGTATGTATGTTGGGGGCCAATGAGGCCAACTTCGCAAAATGAATATCGTCTGCGTTGTCCTCTCGGAGTTATCTCCCTTTATCTTGAACACAAATTAATTTTAAGATCCCGGAAATTATGAGGAGCAGAGTATCGAAAATTGGACTATATGCACACCTCGATATGACCTATACTGGTCAAGGCCATCAAAACTTGGGTCCGCTTTTCCATGCGGAGTTACCACCTGTAGATAGGGACACCTCTAGATATCTATAATTGATAACCCGGAAAAGACTAATGGATCAGTGTTATCACAAGTGGACTTGACGGCGATTATCTAATAACCCATACCCGAGGTGTTATATGGATGCACAAGAACCCGACCATGGCCCGACAGGAAACAAAAACACCTGCTCGTGACCACAGTGGAAATAAGGCATAGCCTTCACTGTCATCCCGGGTCTCCAGGCCAAATAGTCTCACTCACAATTATGTCACTAAGCGTTCACAAGATGAGCGTCACACGCACTACATTCAAAGAGTTAAATGTAAAAACAACGTAGTGCTATAATTTTGAATTATCTGCGGTGCATTCGGTTTAAAGAGTATTTATTTCATGAATAATTACAATATAAGAAATGTATATTATATGTTGGTCATTTCTGAAAACATTAGGAAACATCCAATTCGAGAATGTGATACGTGCAATTCGAGGCATATGGTCTATGGAATAGAAGTTTAGTTTATTAAAAGATGCGTTTAGGCTTCATAACATCTACTGATGACAACAACATACGATACAACTCCACGAGAAGCGTTCAATGCTAACATGCGACATATCAACTAGACTTGCAGATGTCGATACGTTCCACCGGGAGGCATTCGATATCAAAATGTGTCGTATCAACTGAACCTGCAGACAGCAGCTAATATAAATTAGTTTTGACTACATGTCGATGCGAAGCAGTCTTAGTCTTTCATAACTTCGGAAATTGACAACTATGCCGGATATGGATCAACCCAGTATGATTAAACACACACTCAGAGTCATACTGACATACTGGGTCTATCACAGTCTCGTCCAAATGTCATTCCCCGGAAGTGTGCAGGCTTCCCTCAAATTACGTCACGTTGTGTTATGTTAATCGCTTCCATTTGACACTTATGTCTTGGGGCTACTAATATTGACTTCTGATTGGTGCTACCAACGTGAAATCTCGCAGTGGCTATAATTGAGCATCGCTTGGGCGTGGCTATAACTGAGCACCGATTGGTGTGGCTATAATAGGAGCATCGCTGGGGTGTTGCAAAAAATGGCCATCACTTGAGCGTGGCTATAATGGGCTTAGCCGGGGCGTGGCTATAATTGAGAATTGCTGGAGCGTGGTTATAATTGAGGGTTGCTAGTGCGTGGCTATAATTGAGCATCACATGGGTATGGCTATACTTGAGCATCACTTGGGCGTGGTTATAGTTGAGCATCACAGCAACGTGGCTATAATTGAGAATAGCTGGGTGTGGTTATAATTGAGTATCACGGGGTCGTGGCCATAATTGAGCATTGCTGTTGTCTGGCTATAATTTAAAATATCTGGGGTGTGTCTATATGTGAGTATCGCTGTAGTGTGGCTATAAATGGCAATTGCTGGAACGTGAGTATAACAAGAGCATTGCTGGGATATGACTATAATTGAGCATAGCTGGGGCGTGGTTAAATATGATCGTCGCTGGGATATGGCTTTAATTGGAGCTTCGCTGGGGCGTGGCTATAATAAGAATATTGCTGGGATGTGGATATAATTGAGCATCACAGGAGCATCATATCTTTGGTGTTGCTATACTTAAGCATCGCTTGGGCGTGGCTATAATTTAGTATCACTGGGCGTGGCTATAATTGAGTATCACCGGGGCGTGATTATAATTGAGTATTTCTGGGATGTGGCTATAATTGAGCATTGCTGGGGTGTGGCTATAATTGGGGATCCCAGGGGGTGGCGGCTATTCTTGGGCATATCTTTGGTATGGCTACCTTTGAGTATCTCTTGGGTGTGGCTACAATTGAGCATTGCTGCGGTGTGGTTATAATTGAGTATCGCCGGGGCGTGACTATAATTGAGGATATCTAGGGCGTGGCTATAATTGAGCATCACTGGGTTGTGTGTATAATTTAGTAATGTTTGGATGTGGCTAAAAGTGAGCATTGCTAGAATGTGACTATAATAGAAAGATTGCATGGATGTGGCTGTAATTGAGCATCGCTGTGTGTGGCTATAGTGGGAGCATCGTTTGGGCGTGGCTATAATTGAGTACAGCTGAGGCGTGCTATACTTGGGCATAGCTGGGCATGGGTATAATCGAGCATCGATGGGGTGCGGCTATAATTGAACATCGCCTGGGCGTAGCTATATTTGAGCATCGCCAGGGAGTGGTTATAATTGATCATCGCTGGGATGCGGCTATAATAGCATTGCTGGGATGTGGCTATAGTTGAGTATCGCTGGGTGTGTCTAGAGTTGAGCATCGATGGGGCGAAGCTAAAATTGAGTATTGGCTATAATTGAGAATCACTTGGACGTGACTATAATTGAGCGTTGCTTGTACGTGGCTATAATTGAGCATTCGTGGGCGTGGCTATAACTGAGCATCACCGGGACGTGGCTATATCTTAGTATCACCAGGACGTGGCTATATCTGAGTATCACCGGGACATGACTATATCTGAGTATCACCAGGGCATGACAGTCATGGGCAATGCGTTGGCTCTGCAGTTTCAGTCTTTTATAACTTTGAGGATATTTGACTAAGTATCATTATGTCTATCTTACCTCCCTGTATCCAGTTTCCCTCTGGCAGTCGGAGAAATCTAGGACAACTAGCACTGCTGTAACATATACGACCCAATCTATCAGGTTCTCATAGCTAATGTATCCCAGCCTACCCACATACATTTGAAGTATCTGAAAAACCAGAAGAAACAATCTGAGGCCAAAACATTAATGTCGGTAGGCAGGTAATCTTGTTTAAAAAGTATTGTAGCATTGAAAAGCGGAGATGATGTACAGTTTCTTGCATTTGTCTGATAAGTTATTCCTCGAATAATGTTGGAAGACATTGAATATATAATCGCTGTAATGATTTCTCTATAGACCACTCTCTTTACTAGATACCCATTGACGAGCAGCTCCATTATGAATTAACAAACAACCAAAGGTTCAAGCCGTGAAAGAATGTGTCTTTCATTTTCAGAATGAGGTCCCCAGAGGGTGAATTTAGTGATTGTACCCCGCACAGTGGGCTAACATAACACAATTCACCCTATGGGAACGTCATTTTGGTTAGGCCTCATCTTCTGGGAAATATCTATGGTGTCATATTAACATTGATTTGAGTTACTCTTTTCCTTCTGTTCATTTTCTATATCAAGGCTCCCATATGTTGTTTTTTTAATCTTATTATCTAAACATTTCCACTAATGAATATGAATCATTTAGCACTTGTATTATCTTTTCGTACGTCTGTCCTCTGATCATTTTTCCTAAATATCCCTCCAAATGAATGATAAACTATTCCAATATATAATTCAACTGAGTTGGAGAATAGAAAGGGTTAAAGCTAAGCCAAACCAATTAAAATCGTTGTAAACGTAGGTAAACGCGTTTTATGCTGCTTTCAATCTATCTGCACCATGTGTATAAATGATAACGCAATCTCATGTTAGGTAAGTATTTGCGTGAGAGGAGGTTATACTATTGCCCGTTAATCCCACTGCGATGGTAATTGGTTCTACATGCAATACATTTTGGAAATAAACAATATCTTTAATAATATAAGTAATCTGAAAATATAATTCACACACAAACCAACACATAGTGTACACTTATAAAGATATTGAATAATTTGAAGCACCGTTGTTTTTCATGCACTTAAAAATGTTCGTGATTCAAAGTCCATGCCGTCAAAATTCAATAGTATATTTATCGGTGACCAAATTATATACGGTAATGACTCCATATGGTAAGACCGAATCTGAATCTGCTGATATTTAATATGTATTACTAATTGTTTAATTGTATTCAGTATTCTGTGCAATCCGGATCCGTCTGATATTGCGTCCGTAAGCTCTACAAACTATTGTTTTTTGGGGGGAAAATGCGACCTGTGCAGTTGTGAACTAAAATGTGAAGATGGTCTAACTTCGGTTCCTTTGTGAACCGGGCAAGTTCTAAATGTGCGAAAACCGGCTTAATCGTTGACATTTTCGCTAAATTGTGACAACTGGGTTGCCTTCAAGCTGCCTCTTCGAGCTGTCGGTTGACTTGTCCTCATTCATCTCAGCGTTCATTTTGAAATTTCAGTGCTGTGACCATCAAAATAATAACATAAGAGGATACAGGTACAATTAACAAGAGCTTCGATGTCAACTATTGGTGACAATAATATCAACAACAACAGCTGTTAGAATGTTAACAGTGTTGTTTTTAACTTGAACTTTTCAGTCCAGTTGACAGTGTTCTCATTGTTTCAAAGCACATGCATGTACAGTTACACGAGAGGATATACTGTACGCACCAGAGTAATTAACAATAGCTTCAATGTCATCAACAACAACAACAACAACAACAACAACAACACCGTAAACAATGAACTGGCGCCTCACAGTGACGGATAATCACATATCTACAATTCTAATTTACAAATACAACTATTACAGTTACACGGACCGATTCATCCCGTGTTAATCAATTTCAATTGAAATGGTGTATATGAGACATCGTCCTTCGCCATGGTATCGCCAAGTTATTACGACAATTTACGTAAGGGGTGCACTATTGGTTGGATGTTCTTATCAAACTATCTTTGGTTGACTCACGGATATGGATATTAAGTGTCGTCATACCAGTATACATAGTTTGGTGCATAACGCTGTCAAAATTCATCGACAAATGTGCGACTATAGGAGAACATTGTCGCCAAATCATCGTACACAGTTATCACGGGATCTGCTGTTGTCTTGAAGATTTCAATCCCAACTAGCTGTTATTCATATATTGTCGTGATGTACGGATTCACCGGTTAAAACTAAAAAAACTGTTTTTACAAGTGACTGGACAATTTCACGCCTTACAATGTTACCAAATAGATATTTTAATTTTACATTTACATACATTTGAGTTTTAACTGTTCTTTTATGTCTTAAAATGGATTGACGATTCATATGTTTTAGAATGGACGAAATTGGTATTACTCGTAACTGGATACTGATGCGTTGGCTTTTCGTCTGTTACTAGTATCGTTTTTGTTATTTACAGTCATATACAGTAGTCAGTGAAAGGTGAACACATCACGCGTGCACAGCCTTTTTCCGGATTAAATTCCACGAGGCAGATAACAAGTTTGACCCTCTGCAAACTGCAAAGTTTCATAAGAATTGTCTTTCACTTTATGCATTGAGGATTTACGTTTCATCAAAATTATGATAATAATAGAAGAACTACGATATATTTTTCAGTTACGAACAATGCTAGTTTCGACCATTCTAAATCGTAATCACCCCCGTGTACGTGGTATCGCCAAACCCGAGGGTATCACTAAACCAGAGAATTGCGGTTTTGATGAATGAACATATCTCCCCCAGATGAAGCTATATATCTCCCAGTTAAATGATGATATCCACTATTCAAAACATAATTTCGCAAAGCGGAATTTTCCCTCAATGGGATAGCGATCATAGCTTGCTCTCACTGCGATAAATTTAATAGAAATTCTGACTCATTTCCGATGTTATCATAAATAGTAGACACTTTTTGTCGTTAGGTAGATCGTTTGAAACATAATTATCAGTCATAGATGGCGGATAATGCGTGTATCAATACACAACTATATGTTTAATTAACCATAAAATTGTCTAGCCTCAAGAGCGGTTCGCAAATAATACTATATGCGTCCAAGTGCGGTTATACCCACCATAATTTATGGGTAGAGTGGTAACGTCGCAAGAGCTATACTCTGTCCTTGACCTCGGTTAACGGTATACTCGTAGGGCGCGTATCTATGCTCTCAAATCGACTCCACTCACCGGATGTTCAATTTTACTTATATATCAAGATGTTCCACCCACTTTGGTGTCTTACAAACCACCCGAAAGAAATCAGTCAATTAGTTGAATATAACGTGACTGTCAGTTTGGGGTGAAGGTCAGAGTATAGCTCGTGCGACGTTACCCCGCTACCTAATTTCTGGTATCAACGCCGCAGATCGATTATGCGATGAGATGTCGCCAAACCAGATGTCAAAGATGCGAATGATATGCTTCACATTTTGACCGTTTCTGCTTGAAATTATCCCAATTTAGATAATTTAAATAATTTCGGCCATATTTGTGAACTGAAACGGTCACCAGATGAAATGAAAAAATCTAAACTTAGGGGTTGTCATATCCAGCAGTTGGAAGAACCAGTTGTAAACTCGATGAAAACTGGAACCTAACATGGGGGTGCAAATAGATGTTACTGGGAGGGTGCATTTAGAAACTATAGGTGAACAACCATAACAATGACCCTCTAGCCACGTCGCTGCTAACTCATGATTTACACTGATTTATTGTTTTCATTCATTGTACAGTTCTGGGCCTATAATGTCGAATAACACAGAATAGTCTATACTATTAATATGACATCAGAAAATAAAACACAAACAAACATACTGGCCTGTCCGAATGATAACTGTACCTTCAAATGCCGTGTCTAGACTTCTCTAACCACACCACTGTTAACTGACAATATACCACTACCCACAAAAGTTTGGCCAAATTAATATTTTTTTGGAAATTTTCGAAAAAAAATCGAAAAATGGCCATTGGCAAATTTGATCTATATCAGCGTGAACCCTGATTGTATACCACATTTTATTATGTAGGTGTTTTATGACCAGCAAGTATAATAAAACAATAGGTTAATCAACCGAATTTGAATGTCGAAAAATTAATGTGTGGCTTGTTGCTGCCAACAAGGATACCTCCACGCGGGCGAAATAATAATATTGCAAATGAGAATTATGAGTTTTCAATTACAATGTAAGTTCATTCGTAGCGGTAGTAACGGGTAGTTTGCCTTTTATTGAGAAACTAAGACACAATAAATAACGACACTATAGTAACTCCAGTCTGCAGTATGGACATAATTATAGAGAATGTTAGATGTTAGATAAAACAGAAATATTCATAAAATGTGAGACCAGAAAATGAGGATATAATTTGGCCGAAGTTTTTATAATTGGGCAAAACAAAAACAAAACATCAGAATTGGTCGAAAGACTTTTCGGCCCAGCGTAAACACTGTATACACTGTCGCCAGTAATATGTATTGCTACAATGACTGTGTTCATGATCCAAACACACACAGTGGGATTAACTTTGAAAGCAATTTTATAATTATCGTTGCTGTTTTATGCAAAGTGACTACATTGAGAACCTGTGACAAATTTCTCATACCAGCCTCAATGAAAACTTTACAGAACATCGCTTTTTCGGACTATCGTAAGAACACCAGCCTGGACAATTGACACAAAGGAAAGAATTAACGAAAACATATATAATGGTGCAGGTGTACATGTATGCAAGGTAAATCAATAAATGCAGTCGTTCGACCTAGATGAAAATAATATAAACTAAGTGGTATACAGGTACCAGCCTAGAGGTTCCAAATTTGAGAAATCATTTCGCCCTGTTTGGATATTAGGAAGAAGTGGACTGTCATCAGGGAGAACTAACAATGGCTGATATGGAATACTATTAGGGCCACTTCCTAATGGCGCTTTCGGCGCACGCCGAAAGCGACAAAAAGTAGGCCATTAGTAACGCGCCGAAAGTGCCGAAAGCGACAAAAAGTGCGCCGAAAGCGACAAAAAGTGCGCCGTTATGGCGCACTTTTTGTCGCTCACACCCTAATGGCGCCATTTTTGTCGCTTCCGGCGCCCGCCATTAGGGAGTGGACCTAATAGTATGCCTAATGGCGCGCGCCGAAAGCGACAAAAAGTGCGCCATTATAGTAACGCGCCGAAACATGCGATAATATCGCACATTTTGTCGCCGAAAGCGACAAAAAGTGCGCCGTAACGGCGCTTTCGGCGCGTTACTAATGGCCTACTTTTTGTCGCTTTCGGCGCGCACTGAAAGCGCCATTAGGAAGTGGCCCTAATAGTATTCCATAGGCTGAAGTAAATTCCCCCAACATTACCCTTCGATGATCCAATAAGAAGTATGCAACACAAGACCCCATTTATAAATCATTATAGTGAGTAAGAACACCATTATAATAAGAAAATATGCGTTAAATACGCTGCTTGGAAATATGTCTCCCAGGCAGCCCTCTAGGCAGGGCCCTGGTGGTATATCATATCACACTAGAATGACTTCAGTTCAAATGTATCAGCTGGCTAGACTATGAAGGATTATGTAGCTACAAATATACATAATAAAACGAAGCAGTGCACAACTGTACCTGGGGGATCAAAGATGGTCTATAACGTCCTTTAACAAGTTTTATATTGTTTCCTGAGCATAAAATAATAAATATGATTTGAAGACCCCTGTCTGGAAATTCTTCTATCAATTGATATTGATTTTCTTTCGAATTTTCTAGTACAATATACATACAACCAATTTGGGACAGTTAATTGCTCGCGTTCGTTCGGAGTGTAGCATGAAGGATAACTCCATTTTAAAATTAAAAAAATAGTGATGAAACAATATCCCACTTGACTATCGAATTGTATAAGATATTGTTATAAAATCAACATTAATTGATAGAAGCGTTTCTGGACAGGTGTCGTCAACTCATATATGCTATTTTATACCCCGAAAACTAGAAAACCTGTTTAGGAAGAGATAGACCATATTTTAGGCATTGTTTAGGAACATGCTGAATCTTTACTAGTTGATTGATATTCTCAACCTGCCGTAAACTTAGCAGGTCCACGTTCACTGTACCCTCTCCTCCGGGGTTCACAGTGCTGGTGTCATTTTCTGACCTTTAGCTTTACCGCATTATATTTCCCACCAAACTGGAGCCTAGATGTGCGATAAAATTACAAACAATTATTGATGTTATTTCACGCACAATAACAGGCACAGGCAAATGATAGACAAATAAATACCACCAACTTGTATGACAAAAAGCTGAAACATGATGTTATTTCACGCACAAGGCAAATGATAGACAAATAAATACCACCAACTTATATGACAAAAAGCTGATACAAGTAAAAAAACAATCAGCATAAACATGTGCAAGGTCTACCTCACAATGTTGTAGTAGTCAAAGATCAGGCCTAAACATTCGTAGAGGCTCTTATGTCAAATTTTTGGCTCCAGTGTGCACTCTGTGAAGAAATATGGCGACTATGATGTTGCTTGATATCTCAGGCACCAGAAAACAAATTTTAGACACCTGGTGGTCGCGACTGGGTGGACTTATGACGTCATCAAGCTGGCCGCCATTCAAAATTTCAGAGTAGGCCCTGAGTCAGTTTGATTTATAGCTAGTAGTGAATTTATGATAAGAAATAGAACATTTCTCTACTGTTGTGATACTATTACAACAAGCTTCACATTGGCAGAAAAATTTGATATTTAACCAAGATGGCTGCCAAATGGCGACCGAAATTCGGAAAAATGAATAATTTTCACACTTGTCTCTTAAAACATTTACGGTTGTTTGAAGTCGGTGGCTAATAGCAACTTAGTTTTAAATGCATTTGAATACCTAACCATTTGAACATGATAATATTCATACTTATTCCTACTAAATATCGTCATAAATATGCTATGAAATTTTACCAAAAATCGATGTTGTGACTCGACCCAAGTGCTAGCCAGAAAATAGCTGAATTTGATGGAAAAAATGTGCAACGGTTTTAAATAAATAGATCGTCATATAGTTACAACAAAAAGTGCATCTATATTCAAGATGGCAACCAAAATAGTTGTAATACTAGAGAAATCACTAAAATTTGTCCAATTTTCATTGATATCACCCCTAATGTACGATTTAGTGATCATAGGTGAATATATTTGCTCCATGTTGGCGAAAGGGTATGAAGTTTTGGAACAAAATTAATATTTTGTAAACAATGGCTGTTTATACTAAAGAATTCAAGAGAATGAAACCACGAAAATGAGATGAAATCATCAAAATGGCAACCATGAACAATTTCAGAGTCGGCATTGAGTCTGGGAGGAAAATTTAGACAGTAAAATGATTGTTTCGTCAGCAACAATACCATTGCATCACACCACTGCATCTGGACAGTGCAATTTGGACCTCAAAATCAAAGATGGTGCCCAAAACGGCGACATAAATTATAAAAAATGATGATATTAACACTCGATTATTAAATTATTCACAGCGGTTTGAAATCGGTGGCTAATATCAACCTTATTTTGAATCAATTATAATATCTAATCATTCGGTAACAATGACATTTTAGATTGACTATTGATTGATCATTATTATACAAATGCATCTAAATTCAAGATGGTGACTCAGATGCTTATCAAAATGGTGAAATCGTCCAAATTTGCTAGGTTCGTTGATTACGCCCCTAAGGTGGGGTTCAGTGAGTTCTGGTAAACACATTTGTTCCCTGTTGGCAAGAAACCCAGGAATGCTGATATAATCTGATACATTATGAATATTTTGCAAAACGTAGCTGTTTATATCCGAGATTTCATGAAAATGGAAACATATAAACAATAAAAAGTAGATAAATTCATCTGATGCTGACCTGTTCAGAAAATATCTGAATATGGATATATGCGGATTGCATCCATCATTATATGTACATCGGAAATTGCCGGATTGCGTGACTAGACTGGATGAAAATCCCTACCTCAACAATGAGGCTGTCGGTATTGAGCAATACTTTAATTACTTCATCTTGATATCGCCCCTCTTATGGGGTAATGGATAAGAATTGTTCACTTGACTCCTGTATTGCTCATGTAATGCCATCATACTGTCAATTCTACCGAAATTCGGCTGATCACGGAAATTAATTGTACAGTACAGTACATAAAATAGTAGCGGCATGTAATGCGTTGACATTACAGACAGCTTTCATGTTACCATGCTTTATAATTAGTCTATACTAAGTCCAAATATAAGAATAGGAGCTAATATTGGCGTGACTCGTCGTTGATATTAATAGACATGTACGAAAACATTGTACACTTTTGTGAAAATGAGAACATTTACAATTGGTCGCCCTTGAATAAGATCTAGTTCAAATCCAATGCACTGCGAGGGTGCATCAGGGGATTATACGACAATAGCTTTGTCGCAGAATACCAAACGAGAGCCTTGGCGTTGGCGGATTTCTACCAGACCTCTGCTTATTTCATCATACGATCTCTGTACTGATAAAGACAAGTCCTACTTGCCACAGTTTACAAATAACCTACGATTATGTAAGAGGCCTGTGTGACAATTCAACAAATTTCTACATTTTGGTCGCCATTTTGACAGCTATCTTGTTTTGTTTACTAATATTATTCTTTCAATAGGAAGCTTGGTGCAAATTTATAATTGCTGTAGAAATATATTTCTTTTTCTGTCATAAATTATCGTCCCCACTTAGTGCTCATTGTACAATTGTTTGTGGCTGCCATGATGATGATTTGATCTAATTTCGTGGTATCATTCTGTTGAATTCTCGGGTATAAACAGCTACGGTTCGCCAATTTTACAAATTATTCCATAACATGGATTTCCGCGAACAAGGAGCACATATGGCACATATATTCACATTTCCCCAGCACCTGAGTGATATCAATAAAACAATTGACAGATTTGGGTAATTTCTCCATTTTTGCCGCCATCTTGGCCGCCATCTTAAATGAAGATGCACTATTTTCAGTGTATTTATTTGATAATACACATATCAAATATGACATATGATGTACTCGAAGTTGTTGGATACTAGTATTTATTCAAATTGAGGTAGCTATTAGCTATAAATTTCAAACAACGTTTAAAGATTCAAGAGAAAAGCGTGAAAACTCATAAATTATCCGAATTTCGGTCGCCATCTTGGTTTATGGTGGTAAACTTTTTCTGTCAAGTGGAAGTGTGATGAATCAGTTTCATATCAGTTGTGAGATATTCACTTGTAACTATTAATCAAGCTGACTCAGTACATACACTGAAAATTTCAAGAACGTCATTAGCACAGTCGCTATGTCTTCACAAAATACACACGGGAGTACATAAGAGACTCTACTAAATGTGGTGCCAGATATTTGCAGAATTTGGTACCAAGAGGGTGACACATATTCATCCTCAGGGGGGCATCATTCTGCATGGCTTCATCTGTTATGGGAGACCTAGACATATATTTAAGTTCCCAGATAGTGCATATTGTGATACACACATCGATTATGCATTATCTTGTCTGCCAATTTAGGGATATAGAGCAACTAAATTAAAAAAGAACAAATATATTTTCTAAAGAAACTAAAACACTTCAGAGAAGATGAAAGCGAATCAGAGTGAGGTCCACAGATGGTAGCCATGCTAGCCAAGTTTATGTGGGTTGGGTCACTAAATTCACCCTCTGTGGACCTCATTTTGCAAAAGTCCAGCACCATATGTTGAGGCCTGGTTTCGTAGTGAAATATATACCTCACGCAGAAGATTCCACGCCGAAAGCACAATAATGACATATTTGCCAACTTTCGCAAAAAGAGGCTGCGTTTTGCCGGCTGTTTGGAGTGTTACACACTCGCTGAAAATATAAATAAGACAAGCCACATAAATAATATTTATGTTGTCCCACTAGTGAAGGTCTACAACAAAAAATAGTGGTGTTGCCCGTAATGCAGGGGAATTTGTTTTTGTGAAAACATCGACATCTATGGAATATATTTATGGGGAGCCATTCTTCTATTTATTATCTATTTTGCGATATCAATAATTAATTTTGTGATACCACTAAATGAATATATGATATCACAAAAACGAATGTCATAAAATTGTAAGCATGTAGTGATATCACATATTCGATGTTACAATATCATATATTCATTTTGTGATGTCAATATTTCGGATGAAAGGACTATCTATTGATGTTACTAAATGCATTATTGATGTCATAACAAATTTATTGATATCATAAAATGAATTTATGATATCACAAAATAGAATGATTGATATCACTAAATGCTTTTTATTTTGTGATATTATATATTCGATTTTATGATATCTTAAATTCATTTTATGGTATCACTAATTGGAATTAGTAATATCCTATATTCGTTTTGTGATATCAATAAATACTAGTTATTTTATGATATAACATATTCGATTTTATGATATCACTAATTCACCGAGTCACGGGGCGCCATTCTTATATGTATTACCTATTTAGTGATATCAATAATTCATTTTATAATACACTAAATGAATATATGATATCACACAATCGAATATATGATAATACCAAATAATTTTAAGATATCACTAAATCCAATTCGTGATATCATAAATTCATTTTTTAACATCACAAAATCGAATTATTGATATCACAAAATATTGGTATTTAGAGATATAAATAGTTCGATTTTGTGATATAAATTGTGGGGGAATTAGTGATATCACAAAATGTTTCTAAGATATCACAAAATGGAGTTAGTGATATACTAAACTAAAAATAAGGAAACGTTTAGTGATATCAATACATGCAATCTCCAGCTTGGACCACCCCATAATGTGATGTAGATTATTGAGGAACAAGTATAGACAAAGAAATATATTTCCGCCATGTTTGTTCAATGTTATAAAATCCTCCGTCAGAACGGGTTAGACCATCGAAAAGTTCCCAGGTTTTGTACCGGTGAATATGACATATAAGGGCGTTTGCCATGGTATATATTAATAGCATGATCTAAGTCGAACTATGTGTATTAAATGTGGTCCAATTTGGGAAACGAGGGGTTGTCGAAACAATATTCATATACATGTAGCTGCATGTGTTTTTGAGACGGGTCAATTTTAGGTTTTAGTCCCAGGCATCTACAAAGGGCAATTTCTGCCCGGTAATATTATTTTTTTAGTCCCAGCCATGTACATAGGGCAGTTTATCCCGGGTATTGTTTTTGGTCCTAGTTATGTAAAAAGGGCAACGCTCAGCATATCGCAGAGATAAGTATATGTAACATCCTACTGTGCAATACATCAACTATATACAAATTGTAATGTCCACAAAGACTGCGTTATATATAAACGATTGGTTTGGGTCCATAAAATAAGGAACCTATATTTTATGTGCGTTTGAGTTGGTTAAGAATAAAAGTCTTTGTGTTTCATCAACTTAGTTAACAATATTAATGTCCACAAGTAACGAACTTTACAATGGCGACGAATTATGTGTTTTCCCCCGTGTGTGTGGACTGTGTTCTATAATACAAGTGTTGTAATAAACTGAAGTATTTAGGGGAAAGAAAGAATCCCACGTATTTTTTTGTAAAAAAAAAAACCCGGAATCGGAAACGGACATTTATTGTGCTAAAACCCGGAAACAAGTAGTTGAACATTAAGTATAGAATCAAGATGGCAGTTATGATGCCCACAACAATGCGCCCTGGAAACTTTGTGGTAGAGACTGATTCTCTGAATATTGGACCAAGGTGGCAAGAGTGGTTGCGTGAATTCGAAATAAAGAATATTTCAGACGATCCCAAACACATGAGATACGTAAAAACAAGTGAAGGATGCTCTAAATGGTCACTTTGTTCCAAAGTTAAATAACGTATTCGAGCGGTATAAATTTAGACAGCTGAAACGAGAGTCTGGAGAATCCTTGGGAAAAGTCTTGTTTCGTCTCAAACAAGCAGCAGCGTTCTGCGAATATAAGGATCAAGAAGATACTGAGATGCTTTTACAGGGGCTTCTCAGCTGTGGTGATTCATTCTGCACACGGTCATTTGTGGGAAAATGGGACCTTACCACGACGATTACTAATTTAAGAGAAAAATATAGAGCAGATGAACAAACTCATGTGATGAAAGGAACCCAAGACAACAGCGTTATGAAAATTCAACGACAGCATGCAGTATAGACCAGAGAATGTGCCACCAATAACAGGTTATGGTTCAAGTGGTTCTATGTGTAAAGGTTGTGGAAATAACTGGCCACATTCTGGCGGCCAATAAATTGTCCGGCTCATAACGTAGTTTGTCGGAAGTGTCGAGGACTTCATCATTTTGCTAAATACTGTTTCCGCAAGCGAGTAGCATGTGTAGAAAATCGAGGCGATGTTAGTTCCAGTTTTAACAACCGCAAGTCTGAAAGCACACAACATTCCGGAATTCTACATTGTTTTGAAATAAACGAAACAAGACCCACAACAAAAGTTGAAATAAATCATCAGTATGTCGAATTTCTTATTGACACAGGGTCAGATGTGAACTTGATGGATATACATGTAGATACATTCAAGATAGCTCTACCAAATACTAATCTGTCACCATGCAATTATACAATTAAAGGTTTCCCGGATAACCAAATTCCGATTGAGGGAAAGTACATGCACAACGAACATAACGCACACTGGCTCGTGTCGAACAGCGGAGTTTGTTATAATAGATGTGCCGCACAGTGTCACACCAATATAAGACGGCTTCGCAATTAGAAATAATAAAGATTAAACCAGAAGTGTTTGCTGAAAACGAGACTGTGTGCAATCATGATGTCCTTTCTGTTACACGTGAGGAGAACAAAATAAATACCCCTCCAGAAATATTACAAGTTAACATGATGGAGACTGCGTCTTTAGAGGATAAATTTAGCGACATTTTCAATTGCATTGGTAAGCACAAAACTGCAGAAGTGATAGTAGACTACTTGAGCCGACATCCTTTAGCAGACAATGAAACTGAGTTAGAAGCTGACCAGTTCATTTGTTTGATATCCTCAATCATTCCAGATGCCATTACTCTTCAGAAGATAAAGTCTGAGACTGAAAATGATAACGTCTTGTCAAAGCTGATGAGAGTCCTTCAAGGCGATTCAATATGTTTGGAGAAAGATCAGGAACATAAAGTATTTAAACCAATATTGAGCGAACTTACCCTGGTTGATGGAATTATATTGCGATTGGAGAGCATTGTGATTCCGGAGAAATTACAGGAAGTTGTGGTTAAATTAGCACACGAAGGACACTTGGGTATAATCAAAACAAAGCAGTATCTCCGCGATCGATTTTGGTTCTCTGGTATCGACAGAATGACCGAACATTTTGTGAAACAATGCCCAGCTTGTCAAGTATGTACCTACACTCCAATTGCTGAACCAGCGAAAATGTCGGAGTTACCTGATGGTCTGTGGCATTGTTTATCAATGGATTTGTGTGGGCCTTTCCCATCTGGAGATTATCTGTTTGCTATAACGGATGACTATTCAAGATTCCCAGTAGTAGAAGTGATCAGATCAACGTCTGCAGAAACGGTGATTCCAATTGTGGACCAAATTCTAGCAGAGTACTCTACAGCGAGAGAAATCATAAGTGACAATGGACCACCATTCAACAGTGGTGCTTTTCGAAATTACGCGAACTCTATGGGGTTCCACCATCGCAAAATTACCCATGAACATCCCCGGGCAAATGGTGAAATCGAGAGATTTATGGCTTCAACAAAAAAAATGCAGTACAGACCGCGCATGTGGAAAACCGTAATTGGAAAGATGAACTGTTTCAGTTTTTAAGAAACAATAGAGCGGCTCCGCATTGCTCAACTGGAAAATCGCCATACGCACTTTTGTTCGGTGACCAATTTACACACAGCTCCCAGTTATGGTAAAAGATCCAGTAACTGCAGATGAAGATGTCCGTTTGAAAGATAAGCGATCAAAGGACAAAATGAAGGCGGGAGATGATTCCAAATCGTATGTTCGTGACCATGAATTTAAAATTGGAGTTTGCGTATTGGTTCGACAGCGAAAGAAAAATAAACTGACCCCACCATATGAAAAAGACACATATGAAGTGATCGATGTGAATGGGTCGATGATCACTGAACAAAATAGTCAGAGGACTGTGGCACGTAATTCTTCACAATTTAAAAGGTTCATCGGAAATGGTTCGTATGTAGGGGGGCGTCAAAGTGTGTACAGTGCAGATAATGATTGCTCATTTGACGTATCGACAACGGATGACGTCGGCGTGGAACCAGAAGTAGTGATACCGGTTCGAATTACAAGAGACCGAAGACCACCCGTGCGATATAGTGACTATGTCTTGGACTAGGTTTGAAAGATGTGCACTTAAAATTTAAACCAAAGAAAATTTAATTTCAATACTTATGAAAATGGGGATCTGAGAAGTATGCACATTGGGAAGCTTGAACCATATGAAGTTGATAAAATTACGCGGGGAATATACTACTTAGTTAGTATCTGTTCTTAATAATGTACTTCACTATAGGTGACGATCCTAACTCGAAATTTCACGATTTAGGTGACTTTGTGAGAGATGTTGCTTTGCGTTGCTTCCAATTATGGAATTTTTCCTGAGTAATTAATTCAATGTTTATTACGATATTGAATCAGAAAAGTCACCGAACAGAATGCAACTTCGAGTTGGTACCTCCACCCTCAGCGAAGTTCACTATTAAGCAACAGGTATTAACAATGAAATATATTCCTCGCGTTAGTTGTTCGACTTTATAATGTTACCTGTCAAAACTTACAAAAGTTCCAAGGCTTTGTACTGGTGCAATATGATCTCTACTGGCGTTAACCAGAGTATAGAGATTCATGGCATGATCTACTCCCTACCAATTCAGGACACCTTCACCACTCCATTGCGACGAACTAAGTTGTATTATGGGTCTGCTATATGTAGTTTTGATTCATGTTAAATATGTGGTATTTATCCAATATCTGTTGCATATTTGATAATACATTCAAAATTGTTTACAATTCGGGTGGAAATATGAAAAAAAAATCCTGAAATTACCACAATTTCCCCAGCGAATAACAATAGAAATTGCCCGAATTTTTACAAAATTTTCTCGAAAATGCCAGAATTTCAGACTTGCAAAATGTGTTTGGAGGGCTGCAGTCATCCCATGCAGCCCTGGCCCGTACGGATAATCACTACATGAAATGGTGCCGATATTATATAAATATATGTACGTTATTAATAACAACCCAATTCAATTCCATGTTTTCCCTTTAATTATGTAACAATGTGCTTACCCATCACATGCAATCGTGACAATTCTATTTGGTTCCAACTTTCAAGCATATCTTCAATTCTACAATACCCTATGTCGCTAGTTCAGTATTTAATTTATTCCAGCTTGTTCCAAATACCATATTTTACATGCTCAAATGTCAGTTAAGACAAAATGGAAGCATGGCGTTGTTTTTTTTTTAAACGGACAAGATAGAAAAGTATTTGTTCGTGTGAAGCCCAAAATGGAAATGAGGCTATTATACTTAACATGAGATGTGACAACCTAGAAGTTAAATACGTTGAGTTTCAACTACAACAAACAGAAAAGAATGACTGATATCACCACGAACTAATATGTGACTCGCCATATCAAATCCAGTCGCAAGTCGGGATTTTTTTACCCTGTGCCAATGCATTCTCTTATATATGCGAGTCGACCATAGGTCGCCTCGCATATATAAGAGAATGCATTGGCCTAACAATTTTTTTATTATTTTTTTTAAATAAATGTTTCTTACCATTTTTATAGGACATACAATAATAAACATCCATTACCCTGCAGGGAGCCTCACACATATATAGAAGCATATAGAAGAGTGTCGTCTGCTCATGTTTGTCTGGGGCTCTGTATGGGTGAAATTATAAAATTGTTAAAGAATACAAGAAAAAATTATTAAAATTGTAAAAAATTGTTAGGCCAATGCATTCTCTTATATATGCGAGGCGACCTATGGTCGACTCGCATATATAAGAGAATGCATTGGCACAGGGTAAAAAAAATCCCGACTTACGACTGGATTTGATATGGCGGGTCACATATTAGAATGATACTTACGTGTTGTGAGGAGGGTCTGTGGTGAGCATGAATCCAGTTAGGACACCCAGGAAGATGATATAGATAAGAAGATTTATATTGTAGAAGAATCGACCGATCTTATTCCATTTGTACCGCAGGAGTGAAGCGACGAGGGGGTGGGCTAGCAGGTCCACTCGGCTGCTGGCCACCTGTTAAAATATAGTAATACTCAAAACTAATGTCGATGAGACAAGGGGTGGACTAACATGCACTCTCGAATGCTGGTCGCCTGTTAAAATACAGTAATACTCAAAACTAGTTTTAAGGAGGCGAGGAGTTGGACTAACAGGTCTTCTCAGCAGCTAGTCACATCACCTGTAAAAATACAGTAATGCTCAAAACTAGTGGTGGGAGACCAGGGGTGAGAGTCAAGATTCTGTACAACGGACACAAAAATCAACATTTCCAGATAAATGAAAGAGAATAAATATAAAATGGAAAATAAAAACAACAGCGTTTGACACTTAATTCATTGAAAGGTCTTGTGATAGCAAACATACATGCCAAATTTTATCAAGATACTAGGCCATGGTCGAGATATACAGACGGATGGGCAAAAAATCAACAATTCTATCTAATCAAAGATGAATTACACTGGAACGAATAATGCAACAACACTATTTGCTAATCAGTAGAAAGCCCTTATGATGATGAACATCCAGACCAAATTTCATCAAGATCTTATAACCCATGGCTGAAATACTCAGGCAGAAGGAAAAAAACATTTCCAGATAAACAAAGATGAATAATTATAGAACGGAAAACGCAAACAAAACATTTGAACACTCCCACGAATGTCCTCATAGTTTTGAACAACCATTCCAAATTTCATTGAGATTTGACAACCTGCGGTTGAGATATATGTTCAAGCAGGCGGATGGACGCCAGGATGACAGGACACATGAAATCCACCATAACCACCATTGCTTTCAGTCATGGCAGTTCTTAAAGATGGTCTCTTTCCAGAAATTTTCATAGATTTCGGGGTATATAGTAATAGATATGAATCGAAGACCCCTGCCCGAAAACGATTTTATCAATTTATATTGATTTTATTTCTATTTGTCTGGTACAATAATTACAACAATTTGGTACAGTTTTACGGGATTTTTTTTTAGAACCGATCGGCCATGGTACTTCAGGTAATCTCAGATAGAAATACAGTTTTGTCGCTTGTTACCATGATGCTCACAGAAACGTTGGGAGCGTAGCAAGCGGGAGAACTCTAACTTGATATTACTCAGACTCCACCAAGGCAAATGTCAGATATTTTGCTCAGCAAACTGAGAAATAAACCGCTTTATTATGTCTTTATGGACAAATAATATCCTCAATCTTTAGTTTGTCAGTGATTTATTCACAAAAATGTTTTGAAATAAGGTTTTATAAAATTCATGTTGTAATTGTGGCCCAGAAGAGATATACCATCTTTAAAGGTCCACAACTGTCAGTATAAAGACTTGTTTGTTGCGTGGTGGGTATATATGCCTATATCGTGAACAAACAAAACTTGTTGAATCAAATTATCGAGGTGATATCGTTCTTGCGCAGAATTCGCCAAACTTTGTTCAACTGTATATTGATGTAACCCCATTTGCATATATACCTGAAGAAGGGGAAACCGGAAAGCTCGTATGTTAAATACATAAAATAGGTCTTAAAAGGTGTTACTCTTCATATTTATTAATTATCAGCAGACCTATACGGCTAAAAAGAAATTATCTTCTATACTATATATTTTGAGACTTCGTATATATGTGTGTGTGTACTTCATAGAATCCAAAACGCGTGTAAAGATTGAGCTCAAACTTCCTATGTAAGTGTCAAATCCCACCGACACGAACGTGGTCGCGGTTTAGAGAAGCTCAGAGCACCCGTTCTCCAATCTCAAATCATCGCTAAGGCACGGCGGGGGTTAATCAAGTGATTATTTAATGAGCGTTTTTTTTTACGCATCTCTATAAAGAGCGTCTTTTTCCCATTCAACGTTATTCGCATCTGCAGAGTTATACGGGAACGCAAACGTTATCGCTCGAAATTTATTCCCTGCGAGCACGGATGGCGCGCTCTGTTTTTACAGTATATACCTTCGGTATATACCGAAATCATCCCAGATAATCACGAATATAGCATCAGATTTCTCCCCAGATATACCGTTATAAAGCTACTGGAATCTGCCAATCTACGGGAAATTCCAGGGAATGCCGATTGAGCTCAAACATGCTACCCACGGGAAGTGTCATATATATGAGTGTGTCCTTTATAGACTCTAACCGATTGAGCTCAAACTTGCTAAATAAGAAAATAGCCCCCAAGCCGTAAATATCAACAACAACGATATTGCTACCTACGGGGAGCAACGTTATTAGCATCTGCAGAATTATGCAGAGAGAAAGTGCTTTCCTATTTTTAGAACGCAACACATGTTTACGCCGCGTTGGTGATTGAGGTTCACAACGGGGTTAATTGACTGTCCGCTCTTTGTGACGATGAGGTTCACGGCGGGGACTATTGACCAACACTCACAATTTCGTCTTTTGCATCAGATACCAACACCTCGACCGATCGGGACGAAACTTGGTACGTGAGTGTAGTTTGACCAGGTGGTCGTCGCTGTCGTATTGGCGAGCCCGTGCAGCGCATGCGCAGACGAGATATCGGAAACGGGTGGAGCTATCGACTTGAAATTTGGTATGTGAATGTATCTTGCCCCGGATACTAATTTTATCGGGTCGCCGAGCCCGTGCGACGCCAGATTCGCGCATGCGCAGACCAGATCTCGGAAACGGGTGGAGCTATCGACTTGAAATTTGGTTTTTGAGTAGCCCGGTCCTGTACGGGGTTACATTGAAAAACTAAAATTAATGGATCGACCAAAGCCATGGGACGAATGCCGCCAGTGGCGGGCTAACCTGCTAGTATATATATATTTTGTCCAAGAATAACATAAGACATGTCTATAGAAAATTAATTATTTAAGTAAAATGTCTATAGGCCTTTCGTGGCATTGCCACTTTTCAATAGAAGATAAATTGAATTATGACGTCATAGTTTCAAGGGAGATAACTCAGCTTTACACAACGTCATTTCCTGGGCGCATTTAGCTTGCATCGGAAGTGATCAACGTAGAAATCTTCCTTCCGGGTTCGGCGTATTCTGTTTGCTGAGAACATTTTTTGGAATGGGAAGATCGAATATTGTTTCTTTCCACATTCATCCAAATGTTCACTCAGTGAAATTTTGCGATATTCTGGTTGATTTATCTGTTGTCTATGGATCCGCGTTTTTTCTCGTAATTTATTGCCTGTTTCTCCGATATAACTTTCCGAACATCCATGACAGACAATACAATATATAATATCTTCCGAATTACAGTCCATAGATATATTCGGATAGATTGTCATTCCATTTTTAAATGTCAGTGACCCTCCAGTGTGAAGGTATTGCATGTGCCACACCGTTTGTCACCACATTTGCTGACTATATGATTTGGAATCCCATCAGTTGTGAACTTTGCTTTCGTCAATATTTTTTTCAGATTTTTCGGTTGGCGTTTGCTAGGTAGAATGTCATCTGATTTATTATGGAATTCATTTTTTCACTTTTCTGTATGATGTGGAAAAGTTGTTTTGAGGGTTATGTGTGGAAATCATCGTTATTGTGTCTGACTTTGGTTCTGGTGACCTCTCTGCGCGTAGCTCCGCAATTGGAATGGCTCTAGCGCGTTCTATGCTATCCTGTATTAGTTTCTGCGGATAGTTTTTTTTTTTTTAGAAAAACATTTAATTCAGAGAGTCTGTGATCACGTTGAGTCTGTGATCAAATTGCACTTTCTAGATATACTTGTCTTGGCTGACAAAAACAAATTACAAACGGATATATTCTACAAAATAACAGATACACATCAATATCTAGACTTCCTTTTGTGTCACCCGTCGAATACTAAGCGCAACATTCCTTATTGTCTTGCAAGACGGGTATGCATAATTGTCAGCCAAGACAATCAACGTGATAACAGAAATAGAGTCTACTTAAGTGCAAATACGGCGTTTGGGAACCATGTTCGATCTCATGTTTTCATTGACCCATCGGCCGCCGTTTTTCAGAATAGGCCCTAAGTCAGTTTGATGCAAATTAAAGCGGGAAAATATAGCAAAATGTATACGAATGATGCCACTTTTGTATATTAACTGACCACCGGAGCAATGAAATATGAAAAATTGGGGTCTGAGCCCCTTCCGATCCCTCAAAAATTAGATTTTACAGAACGCGGTATAAAATTTCACAAAAAAAAAACACAATTGGGATTCTAGTCATATTTCAACAAGAGATGAACAGACCTTTGTAATGTAAGTGAGACATATCATTACCTATGACTATTCCAACTCATTGTTATTTTGGCTCAAAATGGCCGCCAAAATATGGAAAATGGTAGATATTGCCCCATCGTGTTCACACCCCCCCCCCCACACACAGTGTGAGTGTGTACACGGCGTTTCCGTTTGCAATGAGACCCGAATCAGACTTCATTTACTCCAAGCTTAACTTTTCACGAACTTCACGCATAGTGGCAGTGGCCCAAAACATAATAACTGATGTCGTGTTATTCTCATAATTGACATTAAACTGTTTTAAACTGTGCTTAAATGTTGTTCATTACATGTCAGAGTAATGAAGTTTAATGAAACTTTTTCGTAATCGTCGACTTATTCCCCTGACGTTATAATATCATCGGACATTTGCCACCGTTTTGGCTCGTACCTCCCACCGATAGGTACTGCGAATCTACTAAAGTGTTGAAAAAAGAATTGATTCGAGATTCGAATCTAGATTTGATTCAAAGTTGAAATTGCCTATTCGTCTGGTCCCAATCAGACAATCTGCCATGTGTCAGACGGCCCAGAAAAAATAAAATCAAGGCTTGTTAACATGAGCATCAAAATCTATCCATTCATGTCTAAGTTAGACATGACTTACCATTATATGGAGTGGGTGATTCTTCTTCAGCGTTCCACCATCAGTAGAGTATGCAGTGGCTGATGCTTTCAATTGACTATTTTCTTCATAACATGAAACTGAAAAAATAACATTTAACAGTTACAGATGAAAATGTGGGAAATTTATGAAAAGGAGAACATTTGTTAGCATTTCATTTAATGGTGGTAGTGCAAAAAGTTAACTGCAAACTAATGGACAATTTATTACTAGCAGAGTTATCGTCGATGCCCGGTAATATCTCCCCTGACTATAGTAGGTATATCGAACTCTCCAAAGCGAATGAGTCATCGACAGCGTTCTTTTTGAAGTAACTTCGACAAGGCGATATTTTACCAATAACTGCAGTAATAAGTATTGCTTTATTAGTCAATATATTAACATATCAAAACAACATACAACCCTAAAGCTGCAATAATTAATGTTATATTTGCTACTACTTTCACATTATACGGGGAATCCAATATATAAATAATTATACACCGATAAAGACTCAAATTGTGAAACCCGCCTGGATACTTTCAATATGTACACCCTGCCCGTGGAAAGATATATTGGTCGTCATCTTAGAAAGAAAAACATATATAATAAAATAAAGTGACTTTTGCTTTGAATATACCCCGCACCCCATATAAAAGCGACGGCTCTATATTTAAGCCAGGAATTTGGGCTCTGTTCGCATATCTAAAATTTATAGTCCAAATGACTTCCTTTCAAAAGGACATGCACTCTAAATAACGATTAGTTACGCACGACTAAATTTTAGTCAACTTTTAACTAAACTATTGAGTCATAACTCCTCCGACTAAACAATTAGTAACTAAATCTCGACCAACTAATTTTAGTCAATTCTTAACTAAAATATTTTCTGACTAAACCTGGGTGACTAAATATATACTAACTAAATTGGGTTACCTCGTTTTCCGCATACACAATTTTATTTAATTGTAATCCAATAAATTGGGTCAAAATTAATTAGTTAACTCTTAACCCAATATTCAGTCAGATTTTAACCTAATATATAACTAATCATAGGGTTACATAAAGTAACCCGATGACTATATAAATTGGGTCAAAGGTGACTGAATATTGGGAAAAAATTACTAAATATTGGGTCACCATAGCCTTTCTTAACACATGCATACAAAAGTATGAAACATAACAAAATAGCTAAATATAACTTATCTGGTCGTCCAACAAGATATAAAACAATGCACCTAAAGGGTTTTTGTTGTTTCTTTAATACTATACATGTAAATGCCCTTGTGATATATACAAAAGACAGGTTTTGGGCCAATAGGCGAAATCACTGAGTCGCGACCATGTTGGATTCATCCACCCCCGTTCTGCGGTGTGCTACAGCCTAGAGTTCAACGTTCTGGAGGTGCATTGCATATATGGAACTTTTGAATATTCATGTTTCCAAATATGGAGCTTTTGAATATTCATGAAGTCGTAACTCTATCCGTGAGTTGCGAAACCACCCTCATGCCTAAAAACAAATAGTGATATTTCCGGTAACGGAAGGAAAAATAGTATGGTCAGGTTCAAGTTTTTTACTTGGCACAACAGATGATATTTAGCTATTCGTAGTTGTAAATTCATGTGGGGCCAAAATATTGCATCGCAATAACGACGACAATTATAATTACTGTATACAGTAAATTCAGGGCTAATCAATAGCAGTGAGATTTTCACTATGCTCTCTCTTCAGTGTTCTTATTTTCATTATAGTATTAATAACTCTCCAATAACAAGATTTCACAGATCAATGTATAATTAGTACAATAAGATACCAAAAAATGTTAACAAAGGTCAAAGTACCGTTGTTTGGATGTTGGAATATAAGCGAGATCACTGAGTCGCCGCCATATTGAATTGATCCAGCGCCCGTTCCGCAGTTTAAGTGATACATGTCACAGTTATGGGCGCATTTCATATATGGATTCTTTCAATATATTGTCATGCTCAGTGAGTGTCACAGTTATGGGGCGCATTTCATATATGGATTCTTTCAAACAATGGCCATGCTCAGTGAGGAAATCTACTATATCTGGCAACAACTGTGACAATTTATATATGATTTTTTGTTGTTGTTGTTGTTGCTGGAAGTGTTTCTTCAAACAGACAAGGCACCTTTAAGCATTCGCCAAAGTCTTGATTGTTGAATTGACTTGGCTGAATATCTATTCCTCAGAAATTGCGATGCTATTATTGTCAAGCAATGATTGGACATAGAGACCAGACGCTGCAGCATACCCACATTGCACACAAGGACCCCGAGATCGTCTTGCTATGCGGCGTATCGAGTGATCATAGATGATATTCGCAGCACACAGTACATGACGAATCATTTCGGAATTATTAAAAAAAAACACTACCCTGTGATCATTCTGGCAACCATCCGCTTAAACGAGGATGATTGCGTTTTGACTTTTCCGGATGAAACTGAAACCGAGATACCCGAAAGTCCTCTGAAGAAAGTGACGCGAGATGTGAGTTCTGTGGTGAATGTTGGTTTTGGAGGATTCATTTTTGTGCTTCACAAAAATGCTTAATGCAATCCACGGCGGTGTTAGAGTAAATTACGTTTTCGAATCGGCTGACCCGCCGGATAAAATTTGATCGATGAATACAAATCTCAATCGTCTCGCTCGAATAAAATAAATTTCGTTCACAATCAGACTCACGAATAATCGTTGAATTTTTCCATCGGCCACAGGGGGGGGGGGGGGTGAAAAATTTCTTCCGGCACGTATGCCGGGGTGGTGGGTGGTCAAAGCCACCAACAAGCAATTTTTTCCGCAACTAAAAAAAAAAATTCCTGCTTGTTTTTAGTGTTTTGGCAATGAGTTGGGCTTCAAAATCACTTTGAATCAGTTTGAATGAGAGAAATAATGTAATTCTAACTGGTAAACTGACTGCAGGCAGTTATCGTGTTGTATTTTGTTGCAAATTTTGAAATCCAAGATGGCCGCTGGCAGCCATGTTTTTTTGGCCGAATGACCTCAAAATTACTCATTCCTATTTACATGTCCATGTTAACATCCATGATAAATAGTATGCACAGAAATTCATATACAGCTGTTTACAGTGAATTTCCCCCCGCAAATCTCTGTTTTAGTGTTAAAAGGGGGGGTGGGTGTCAAAAAATGATCGGAAAAAACTGCCGAAAACGGAAAAAAATTTGGCGGTGGGGGTGGGTGGGTACAAAAAATGATCGAAAGGGAAAAACTGCCATACGTGCCTGAAATTTTTTTCCGACCCCCCCCCCCCCTGTCGGCCAAAGCAATAAACGCTGTTGTTTTAATAATAAAAAAAAAAAAAAAAAAAAAAAAAATATATATATGCGAGATGTGAGTTCTGTGGTGAATGTCGGTTTTGGAACTAGGCTATCGTGTCTACACCTACAGAGACCAACTGCGTCAATGAAAAGTGACCAGCTACAGTGTGTCACTGTGCCGTAATAAGTGACAGAGTGTCGTGACTAGAGTGGACAAAGCCAGTCGCCTGTGTTAATTCTACTCAACACGCAATGTGTGTGAACTGTGACGCGGTCGGCTGACCAGGAGAACAATAACATTAGGACTCGGCTATAGATCACCGTCGGATGCGGACACTTTTCTAACATCACAGTTCCATCATGGAGACACCAAAAGACATTGACGGTGATATTGTTACCATCTCATATATCTTCATACAATTAAACACCTCATTATTTTAAACACATCGCTGTCACTTCGGTACGTTTACCCCAAATGAATACACTTAGAACTTTGGTCCATCGCAGCTAGAAATCATTATAGGCAAAGTTCTAACAGTTCACACAAAGAGCTGTTTCAAGAAGAATCGGACATTAACATGACAGAATCTGACTCTACTCGTGGTATAGACGAATTGTGACAGTTGTTGCCAGATATAGTATATTTCCTCACTGAGCATGACCGACTGGGGGAGTGGCAATGTTTCATGCGAGAGTTAGCAACCAGACGTTTTACTTTAAATAACATTGCCTTTCAATTATTTATCGATGTCCGTAAAATATAGACATTCGGTTCTATCTAGCGATGACATAAAATGTGGTCATTAATATTAGGGACAATCATAGGACGCTATACAGAGAGACAATTGGTGAAAATTTTGTAATTGCAATTAAAGGTACTCAACCCGAACAGAGGGTCCCCATCTCAACAGATTCCAACAACAACAATCCGATCAGAGGGTCCTATATTACTATTTCTTTGGCTTTGGGGGTAAAAAATATTTGATTCGAGTCGAGGAACCCATCATACAAAGCTCAGAGTTATTAGATATTGATTTTTGAAATTTGTTATTTACTCGAGATGAGTACTAGTAATTGCCTTCAACTGCCGTAATCTGCTCGGGATGTGTACACCAAAATCTATTCAAACAGACCAGGATGGATAACTCTAAAATTAAGTGGTAATAATAGCGTAATTTTGACTGAGTTCTGGGCCAGAAAGCATTCCCGATAATGAAAAATAATAGATTTCTAAAATCGATATCTAACAAATCTGAGCTTTGATGGGTGACTTCCTCGACTCGAATCAAATATTTTTGACCCCCGAAGCCATTGAAATAGTAATTGAGAGGAGTTTTATCGGATTGAGTACCTTTAAGTGTTCTTTGAATCAACTGTATTATTTGGGACGTGCCAATCGATACCCATGTGAATGCATATGGCCGCCGCTCATCATGTTTCATGTTTATGACTAATTATGTAGCCATATTGGTAGATATCAAGCGGACGGCATGTACTACTTTATCTAAGGCAGAGAATCGAGCTATTCGCTGAGAACCGAGCGCTCGGCAGAGAATCGGAGTCCTCATCAGAGAATCGGAATCGGAAAATACAAACTCAATTTCCGTGCATTTCGGGATTAGTTTTTAACTTTTTTATTTTCACAAAAACTGATGGTCAGTGACTATAATTTCACGATAGCGCTATGAAACCCACGAAACTGTTCTAATGTTGTTTTTTTTTAGGTTTTACGCCGCGATTGCTCGATAGAGAATCGGAATCGTCGCTCAAAAATGCTCACGCAACTGGTCTCATTCGAAATGTGGCTTTTGCTTTGATGTGCCTGTTGGTTTTGTATGGGAAGCCACTGAGTCCCGATCCTGCATCAGATGCAACGGCATTGTTTTTTGCTACCAGGTTAGAATTGTGTGTTGCGTTTTCAGGAATTTCTGTACCAATCGCAATAACGGAGTCAAATAGATTTCACAATCCGGGATGCATATCCAATGAATGTGACGGGAAGAACACTGGATCTGCAAATTGTTATTGCTGCAATATTCCACATAAATGCCTGTCCTGCGAAGAACTGAATTCTTTGGAATATCGGCGGTTTTCATTATCTGATGTGATTCACTACTCAATGTATCATCTGTCGACACAAGATTTCTCAATCGATCCGACTTTACCGACGTCCTCCTTTTTATACCGAGTTCAACATCAATATCCGCTGAAGCATTTGTTGAAACATGTCACAATATGCACCGTACTGCCAAGTCTACGATATATGCTCTGAGCTCTCTGAACACGATATTTCTGTGTGATGCTTGTGGATTACGAACACAACTGGCTGGTCGGGGTAAACACCTACCCCCATGTTAGAAACTGCAAACAGACGTCTATCTTTTGGAGAAGCCCATAGTTACCATATTTGAATCATCCACATTCAACGGTCAATTTGAATTGTCCCACGCTTTCTGTGTTGCCAGACCAAGTTCGATCTATATGTACGGGAAATTATGTAATGATGCTTTGTGTTGGATCCATTCGGATGTGACCTTTATGCAAAACCAAGTTCTTGTAACGAAGTTGTTTGGCGGGGAGTGTATCACGCTGTGATAGAAGTGTGTAGTTCTGACCATAATCTCTGTTATTGTATATGTGGTTTGTCTATTCTCCAGGTAACACATGAGTTGGAGTTCAGTTATGCATAGCTGACAGTCTGTGTTTTAGCGAGCGTCCTTTGACGGGTGATTCCCGCGCTGACTGTTATTTGATTATCGATTGTATAATTTGAAATACATGTTTTGGAACTGACAAACAACGAACGTTGGAACTTGAGTTGTTGCTGGGTAAGTTGACAATACAACTGAACCTTGTGCTCAGTGTGTCGCATTGATCACGGTCTAGAATACCCGCCAACGTGTAAGTTAACTTATTGTTTAAAAGTGTTAGAATCTGAATCAGTGAATGCGATGATCATGGAACAGTTGACAGTAGAAATGTGACTTGTCTGTGTAAATCGTGGTTGCAGTGGATCGTGTATATAATGTCCTATATTGAACAGTTCTACTAGATATCATAGTGATTAATCCATTGAGCTCAACCCACGTGATCGCAGTCTGCGGAATTTATGCCTTATGGCGGTCGGGTACATAGTACATAATCTGAATTCTGATTGCAAGAGAATATGAACATTCTTATGTGGTTATCGGCGAGTTACTGTTCAATAACTGTCAACATATTGTATTCTTAATTTGATCACTGTAATCGTGCTTTGTATTACCTCGCATGTGTGTGGTCTAGGTGTATATTTCGTTTATTATCCACCCATATAAAAATGTACCTGGGTAAATCCACCCAGGTTTTTTGGGCCGAAACCCAGGTAAAAATCTATCTACCAAGACATCCACCAACCATCAAGACCCCGCGAAACCTGGGTTTTACCATGATTTACCCACCTGAAACTGGATAAAAACCCTGGTATGGGTAAACCTGGGTGTAATTACCCAGGTGACCACACCCAGGTGTACCCTACCTGGGTGTTTCCCACCCAGGTCTACCCTGGTGTTTCCTACCTGGGTGTATCCCCACCCAGGTGTACCATGGTGTTATTTACCTAGGTGTACCCTGGTGTTTCCTACCTGGGTGTTTCCCATCCAGGTTACCTTGGTGTTATTCACCCAGGTGTACCCTGGTGTTTCCTACCTGGGTGTTTCCCACCCAGGTGTACCTTGGTGTTATTCACCCAGGTGTACCCTGGTGTTTCCTACCTGGGTGTTCCCCACCCAGGTGTACCTTGATGTTTCCAACCCAGGTATACCTTGGTGTTTTTTTACGCCGGTGTACCTTGGTGTTTTCTTACCCAGGTGGATTTCCCATTGAGATGCACCTGGGTTAGAAAACCCCAAGGTACACCCAGGTAAGGAAACACCAAGGTACACCTGGGCAGGAAAACACCAAGGTACACCTGGGTAAGAAAACACCAAGGTACACCTGGGTAAGAAAACACCAAGGTACACCTGGGTAAGAAAACACCAAGGTACACATGGGTAGGAAACACCAAGGAACACCTGGGTGAATAACACCAAGGTACACCTGGGTGGGGATACCAAAGTGAAATGATGAGGATGGCAATGAAGTAGATTTTGATGGGATGCAGGGGTATTGTTATCAATGGAGTTGTTTTAGTATAATAGAACATTAAGGAAACTGATTATGCAGCAATACAAGTTTATTCAAGGACAACAAACTAACTAAAGATAAAATACATGTATAGAAACACATGTAATATATAAATATATAAACTCATTAAACTGCATGGGTTAAAACTTACTGACAACAAGAGTTGGGTTAAAATTTTGATTAAAAAACACTTGAAAAGTCCCTCTTCATACATGTATATGGTATGTTAGGCAAGTTACATGTAGTTGCAATGTATACTAGTACCGGTACATGACATACCGGTGGACACAAAAATCATTATTTTAGTTCCAATGTCATTTACCAGAATACATGTACATGTTGTACCTTGCAACTACATCTACAGTGAGGTAGTTTTGTCTCATTTAAACTTTCTAAATGGGTTTCTCCCTTTGAATGACATAAACTAATGTGAGTATACACATGAGCTGTGGTGTGAAATACACACCAAAAAATTATTTCTTAGTCTGAGGACATGTTTCCTGTCATTATCTTACTGCTTACAAATATAGATTTGTAATAATGTGCTGTAATGCTCCAGAAATAGTCATATTTTGTCCTGGTTCATAAGAACATATTATTTCTTAGTGTTAGAAGGACATGTTGTCTGATATTATTTGACTCATAAACCCCCAAATGTACATGTAAACAGAACATTCGGGAAAGAGACACACCATCTTTATCCTGTTTTATATCAGTACTAAGTAGCAATATTGATCAGATAGCAAAATATGCTATAAATAGATTTCAGATGGTAGAGATTAAACAATCACATTAATTGCACCAACTCGAAACAGTTAACATACCCTGTAGAATACAGACTATGATCAAGGAGGGTGTCACACACACCCCCACCCCGCTTTGGTATGTGATATTCAAGCCATTTTCAGGTGGTATGCTATATACATGTACATACCCAATGTTATCTGGTACTAGGATTTCACACGGCAATATAACCGGCATTCACGATTCAGCAAAAAGGCTAGTATGCAGATATAATAGCAGAAAATTATAAAAATTTTGAGTATTTTCCAGCTTAAACAGACCCAAGTGATATATTTTCATCTAATTCAGTCTAATGGCTCTTGATATGTTGATGTTTGGGATACTATTTCAGCAAATGTGAGAAAAAGTGGCTTCTTTGGGGCATCAGCTTGTCTGAAAAATATATCAAGGTCCCCTAAATCCGATACTACATTTCAGAACAATCCAACCAGTGTCCCATGAAATGGTGGATAATAAACTATCATACCAAATTTGATTCAGATTTGATCACACAAACTAAAATTATGATGCGGAAACCAGAAATTAACACGATTCTAAGTCGAAAAAGGGCCATAACTCTCGCAAAAATGAGCGGAGCACACCTATATTCGAACTTGACCTGTATTTTGGTCTGATAAACTTACATACCACATTTGGTTCAGATATGATCACACAAACTGAAGTTATCATCTACAATTTTCAAAGTTTAAATGTCTATTAGGCGACACCAATTTTTAAGTCTGGTTTACGAACATGTGGGCTGATGTGGGGAGAAAAAAAGTAGATGCAGGAGGGGGGAAAAAATAAAAATAAAAAAAATTGTCCCCCCCAATTTATATCAAGTAAATCTTGAAATTTTACATAAATTTTACAAAAATTGTGAAAAAAAACTTTTCGAATGAAATTCTGAACCAAACAAGACATTTCTTGTCATGAAATACATGAAAATATGGATCTGCAAATGATCATAAGCAGAACCGGATGCGACAGCACATGAAAATCAGTACGCGTGTAAAAAAAATTGGGACAAAAAAGTAAAAAAAAATTTCATGAAATGGAAAAAAAGTTGTAGGAGGTGTTCGTAAACCGGACTTAAAAATTGGTGTCGCCTTATGTGTATATAACTCATATAGCTAACTATTAAAGGTGCTCAATCAGATTCGATGGTCCCCATATAATTAGATTCCAACAACAACATTTTTTTTAGAAATGCTGCTTCAGTAATATCAGAATCGATTAATTGCCCAAAAATAATGCTAACCACTGTCAACTACATGTATTGTATAAAATCGCCTGATACGTTATATTTATCAACATGCTGTTCGACGAAGTTTGACCTTATTATCAACACAAAGCCTCTTCATTTTAGAGTTATCCATCTTCATCCGCAATTTGGTCTGAGACCGTCGGCTCGTCAAATTTTTCTGGGCCACTATTAAGTATCGATGGTGATAAATATTAAAATTTCAAAAATTGATATCTAATAACTCTGAGCTTTGATACATGTAGGTGGGTCCCTCGACTTGATTAAAATATTTTTACCCCCCCCCCCCCCCCCGATTCCATATACATGTATATGTAAATAGCAAATGAGGGGCACTTAATCGGATTATGCATCTTTAAACTGTATTTGAATTTAAAGATGCATAATCTGATTAAGGGCCCCCTGAATTAATGCTCGCACATTACTCTTTATTTGGACTTGGGGGGTAAAAGATATTTGGTACGAGTCGAGGAACCCACCACCTATCAAAGCTCAGAGTTATTAGATATCAATTTTTGAAATATACTATTTTTCACGATCAAGAATTAATAGTGGCCCACGGTCTCGGACCAAATTTCAGATGAAGATGGATAACTCTAAAATCAAGAGGCTTTCTGTTGATAATAAGGCCAAATTTTGTAGAACAACATGTTGATAAATAACATATGTCAGGCAATTGTATACTTTAGTTGACAGTGGTTAGCATTATTTTAGGGCAATTAATCAATTCTGATAACGTAACTGAAGCAGCCTTTCTAAATACAAATGTATGATGTTGGAATCTGATTATATGGGTATCATCGAACCGGATTGAGTACCTTTAAAATGAACTGTATCCAGTATAAACATGTTAAACCTGATAATTAATTAGAGCATGCAGTCCCTGTTGACATGCAGTATCCGCTGGTAATCTTACCACAGTAATATGTGTTAACTGTGATAACCAAGTTAATTGTTTTTACCACAAAAATTCTGAATTCTATCTAGACATTTTGAAACAATAAAAAAAAATTCGGGTGTGATTACAATGTCAACTTTAAAACAAAATTCATATAAACATCGCATGTACATGTACTATATAGTACCCGTTCAAGCGTTTACAAGTGTCAGTCATCGAGAAACTGACCAAAAGTTTTGGTAGTATATAATATAGGCTAGCACTGCACTTGGGCTACATGTACATGTACTGTAAGTGATTATAATGTACTATTTTTATATTCTGCTGTGAAAGTGTTGCTGAATGAAATTTAAGTTTACCCCGATATTCTAAGTCCGCTCGACTAAGATGGGTTTTTTCTCGAAAACTGATATCTGAATATACATGACTTTTTGTACGTCTTCCACTGGTTGGTATTCCCTCTAAAATGACTGATTTTAACTGATTAGATTAGCCCTTGTATGGAAAACTCTAACTGTTATAGCCCGATGAGCGGTTTACTGCCAACAGCGGTGATGATATGATGACCAGCGTTGTGCATGGCATATGTTGATCCAGGTAAGAATGCTACCATACATTCCAAACATTCATTAAATATCTTATTAATAGTAACCCAAACTACACAAGAGACTAGTATAACTAAGATTGGGCTCGATTAATGATGTGACACTTTCAGTACTTCATTTACTAGTAGCCTGGTACTGGTGGGCCTGGCTACAGATACTTGTTTGGTGTGTTTGAGGCCTGTGGCACAAGGGCAGCAGAATCAATTAAAATTTCTCTTATTGTAGTGTAGTACATGTACATGAATAGTACCGGTAGTACAGCACACAAAGAGGTATATAGTACCGGCACATGTACATGTATTCTCTCTGTTTTCACACATGTTTTTTTTTCAATTTAACAACATGAGTCTTATGACACATACATGTACTAAAGTGAAAGTAGGCCTACATGTATATAATGTGCACCCAGTATACCGGTACATGTACTGATATATTACATTGCAATACAGTCCGAGTACAATGATATAGCAAAATTATGCATAGTAGAATAACAACCTTTTGTACAAACAGTCCTGACAATGATATACCGGGATATCATGGTGATAGTTCATACATTTGGAATTACCGAATACCTGAGTTTGTGGATAGACCGCTTCATGCGATGTTTATGTGAATTTTTATTTTTAAGTCGGCATTGCATACGGTAGTCCTATAAACCACACCAGAGAATAGCAATTGTCGGTCAGTGACCAACTTCTTATGTTTATGCAATCGATACAATCCGGTTCTGCTTTTGATGTCCAGTTCGATATTTGTGGTGTGTTCTTGTGCAAAAATATAATTCTAACTAATGCGCCAAAAATCAGGTTTATAAATTTATCCATTCTTGAGCAAGAGCAACTCGTAAAACTTGTATGGTATAACATTCCAAACTGAGTATTTCTGCTATCAAACCATATGATAATAATGTTGAACCGGACATCGAAATCTGAACCGCATTTATGGATTGCAGCACGTGATGTTGAATAAACAGTTATAGAGGATATACAGTAATGCTCTAATTAATCGACTCCTTAACTACAGCAGAATTATGGGTAACTTTTCAGGATTTAGTCGGAAATATGGGTTGATGCCATTCATCGGAAAGCTCTCGGTGAGAGCTTTCCGATGAATGGCAACAAGCCATATTTCGGACTAAATCCTGAAAAGTTACCCATAATTCTGCTGTAGTTAAGGAGTCGATTAATTAGCTCTAGAATTACTGTAACATGGTTTATAATATACAAATGTATACTGTATGGGAAACATCAGAGGTTTACAAAGTAATAAAAACAGTTGATTTGTTCTTTATTCTTGTGGTTATATACACGTACATACATGTATTCTAAAAATAAATGTCCTTTACAACGTGGATCAATGAAATGCGGTTGTTGCATTTAAAATGCATTGAGGGTGCATTGTGTCACGCCACTTTGTAAATGCCTTAATGACAGCATTTAAATTAAATGCACTGCATTGGGAATAATCGCAGTCGCATTGAAATTACCGATCATTGCGCCGAAAAAGTATACTAGTATGAACACCCAAATAACGATACGATAGTGTATTTTGCAATTTTAGTTATAATTTTGTTTAATTTAAATTCACATCTGAATAATTCTGTGTTATTTTCCCACTCCTGGTGTACATGTATATGTTCGGAATCGGACATTCATGATGTAGTTTTCCATTCAAAATGGAATAAACATAAATAAACACTGTTGACATTAATTGTTTTATAATCAGAATCTGAGAATCATGATTCTCATTTTGATTCTAGTAAAAAGTCTTGATTCCCTGTAGAAAGTGAAACACTAACATTTTGATTATTGCCAAAAATCTGATGGATTTTAAGGCCTGCATCAAGACATTTGTTTGTGAATAAATCAAGGTAAATGTGTTAAAATATGAACGCATTTACAAATGCGTTGCTCCAAAATCGCAAAGTAGATTCGAACATGTGGTCGCTTTTCTAAGAAATTTGTGAGTGGTCTGTACATGTACATACATGTAAGTTACTTGACCAATTACACAAGGAGTCGAGGGACACAATAAATGAGGACGTTTGTACTAAAAAATATTTTTTTACGCAAGGAACGAACACAAGGCCACTTTCTTAATTTATATTATGAGCCAACAAGACAGATCGTAAATCGCTGTTATATGACAATATATGTGGCCATCATAATGGTCGACAGGCATGATGCCAACAAAAACCAATCTGTCAGGCCAATATAAAGAAGTCGCGACTTATTGCTGGTGGAACCTATTAAAGGCATCGTTCCATTTCGTTAATAACAACTTACATGTAACATTCACCTCCACCTCTTTACTCTTGGGCTCCAAATAAATATGCATGCACCAGCTGCATCCACGTTTATTATTTTTCTTGGGAAATCCCCCCCCCCCCCCTGCACAGTGCTTATTTGGGTCTGCACGTTTATTAATATTTTGAAGCTATGAAAATTTAAATCAGCACAAATTCAAGATTTCTATATGATTCAGATGTAAAAATGATCAACACGTCTACATTAGTTACTAGCTAAACAAGACATTTTGTCATATGTTTATACTTTACTGTGAAATTGCGTTTCTTCCGTTCTCCATGAACGGATTCTCAATATGTTTGGTTTTCCAAAAAACAAGGATTCGAACTGTCTGAACTGAACTCCATGCGTTTGTTTAAATAGATGAATAAATAATGGGAAAGACATACAATCCTAGTTCATAATGAATTTAAGTATATAAATATAAATAATAAACGGCGGATTCAACGTGGTCATGGGTTTTGACCGCGTTAAAAAAATCAGCAAACTCTGCATGAACCCCGAAGTTTGCTGATTTTTTCTCGCGGTCAAAACCCCATGACCGCATTGAAACCGCCGTTCATTTCTTATATGAATAACACAATTTAAGATTGGTGAATTATTTCTTTTGGTTAATTTAATAAACGTACAGGACCAAATAACGATCGTACAGGTGGGAATTTTACCTCGATTTTAATAATCGTACATTAGGCACTCAAGAGTAGTACATATTCAAGTATGTGGCAAACCAAAAAAACACCACATGATACATACATGTACCTGTACTACATGTTGACTCGTATACCTGAACCTGCTATAAAAATTATTTGGTTAACCACAGTTGATGTTTTGCTCAGAGTTCCCCCTGCACTATTATTTGGGTCTGTACTTTTATTAACTTTCAATGGAATTTCCCCCCCCCCCCCCCGCACTATTATTTGGGCCTGCACTTTTATTTGGAGCCTGAGAGTAAGTTGCATTGACATTTATTTTCACGAATTACCATGCTAAAGGCCAAAGAAAAAAGATTGTATGTTTCCGGTAAAAAAATTTAGGGTAGGTAGGTAGGGAATTTTTTTTATTTTATTTTATTTTGATATTTTTTATCCAGCTGCAGAAATATTGAACTACCTCGACCAAAGTGACATAAAATGCCAACCCGTGCCATGGGGAAAGTATTACTTGATCAACACAGTGGAAATATACATTAAGATTGATAAAAAATCAAACTTACTTCATGCTTACGTATGTTTTTTATTATATCTAATACCACATTTTCAAAAATTTGGCTATATACTTGGTACAAAATTGATGTCACTAACTTTTTATAAGAATTTTACCAATAATACCGCCATTATACCGTACATGTATTGTGACGATTACATCCCATTGTCTGGGGGTAGCCAGTACACCCACCGAGCATGCCTGGTTTTTGGAAACAGTAGCTACTAGTACATGTATACCCCTAATATATGCAGTGATAACCTCTTTACATGTATATATACAGATACACACACACCATGTCTGTTGATAGTGTTCCATAAGTCCCAAACAAGACATAAAGCAGGCAGGAGATCCACTCTCAGGAAATTAAAATTGCGAAAATTTTGACTTTTTCTCAAAATATCAATAAAAAGTTTAGGGTCGGCGGGTTATTTTTAGGGTCGGTCGATGTACGGAAACATAGTATCTTTTTTCTTTGGCCTAAGGAACATTGCAACTGGTTTGAAGTAACATGACCGCGTTGCGTCAACACTGGAACTGCATTGATGGTAATTTTCAACATGGTCTCACTGAGGTTCTATCAAATATAAATACTAGTATGGTTGAGGCCAACTTGAGGGAGACAATTATTTTGAGAATATGTGATCCTGTGTTAACATGAGCCTAAGGCGACACCAATTTTTAAGTCTGGTTTACGAACACCTCCTACAACTTTGTTTCCATTTCATGAAATTTTTTTTTAATTTTTTTGTCCCAAAATATTTTACACGCGTACTGATTTTCATGTGCTGTCGCATCCGGTTCTGCTTATGATCATTTACAGATCCATATTTTCATGTATTTCATGACAAGATATGTCTTGTTTGGTTTGAACAGAATTTCATTCAAAAACATTTTTTCAAAATTTTTGTAAAATTTATGTAAAATTCCACGATTTACTTGATATAAATTGGGGGGACAATCTTTTTTATTTTTATTTTTTTCCCTCCTGCATCTACTTTTTTTCTCCCCACATCGTAAACCAGACTTAAAAATTGGTGTCGCTTAAATATCATCTGATGGAGTCAAAATCATTGAACCGTCACTTATGCATGCACATGTTGAGTCTGGCTTTCATCATTTTCATTAGTTTTACTGTTAATATCCACCAAAGGTTGAGGTGTTATGGAACAACTGTATGGCATCGTATACTGTTATCTTCCGAGTAAATATGGAGTCTCTAATTCTTTTATCAGTCACGCATCTACTCATCAAATAGTATAATCCTCAAATATTTGTAGTCCAGGTGATCTCGACTGCACAGTACATGTATAAACATTCATCTGTGCACAGTGTGTTTTAAATTTCTTTGTCGTGTAACAACTGTTGTCCCAAGTTTCAATGCCTTGTCCTCCTGGTATGTAGGGATTACCAATTTACCATTGCCGTGTTTTAATTTGCAATTTTGATGATGACGCTCACTAAGCTTGTTGATAATTTTCTTTGTCGTGTAACAACTGTTGTACCAAGTTTCTACGCCGCGTCCTCCTGGTATTTAGGGATTACCGGTGCCTTTAATAGCGCCAGATGCCTCATTGCCAGTTAATGTACATTAGAGTGGAACTGAATTAACAATGTCACATTGACACAGTACTCAGTTTATAAGACCAGTAAAACAGCAAAAGTAGTATTATTGTACAGCAGGCTTATCACTATCAGTACTTACTACATGTACTGACCCCTTACTATCGTGGATCAATCTGAATCTGAATGGTTACGCTGCAGATCCCAATTATGGTAATTTCGCAGCGGGCGAGAGAGTCTCAGATCTTTTCCTTCAGCGCACTCTTGAAGGAATCCACAGGCTGTTGTTGTAGGATTAAGGATTCCTCCAGCTGATTCCAGTCGCATATAGTTCGAACAAATGTGGAATTAGCGAACTGAGCTGACACGTATGGTATAGCCTCGTAGCACTGACTGTTGTTCCTTTAAATTAGGTGCCGAGGAATTTGGCTGGTGACGTAGCCTGTCAGAACTTTGCTCTGCGATCTAAGACGCCTTGTTTCGGGTGTAAAGTATTGATTAGGTGGTATAGCCGGGACCAATCCACCCACCACCTTACTCATGAATCCCAGCCGATTTATTTTCCGCCGTTTCTGCAATGTTGGTAAATCTAGCTCGTAGAGGATCTTGGTCATATATCCATCTTCTTTGCTCTTATAGTCTCTTTTAATGAAACGGGCTGCTCTACGCTGGATTCTTTCCAGCTTGTCGATGTGATTTTGTTGGTAGGGGTCCCAGATGGTGTCTGCGTAGTCCATGATCTTCAAACTTCTCAATTCTTCTTCTTCTGGACAGGTGCATTATGAGCAGGCCACTGGCACTACATCATGATTGTACCGGTACCACAAATTCAATTTTGAGAAAATATTCTGGTTATGGCCAGGTAGCTGAGGTACTGTTCAATACTATAGTTGATCCGTTTCGTTATCGCAGCTTAATTCTTACTGTTCCGGGAATTGAAATATTTTTTGTCACATGAAATTCAGTCTTTTTCGATATTTGCGCACATCCATGGGGAGAAATCGGCGAATCTTATATATAAGTCCACAGTTTATCCGTTTGTAGCCAATACACCATTTCCTTCTGTCAATCCGCGTTGATTCGCGACAAAATTAACTCAAAATACCATAAGGAATTATCCGCGCTTCATTTTGAAGAACGATAACTAAAAGTTAAGATTGTAATTTGGCTGCAGAAACGAAACGAAACGAATTTTGAAACACAATAATTGTATTCACTAATATTTTCCTGTTGGTATATGGTCTACTATAGTATATGCAATCATTTATTTGAAATAATAAGTATCACTTAGAGAATAATTCTTACTGATAATTAGAAATCTCTTTATTTTGTATCCCTTTAATATTAAATAATGGCCCTGAAAATTGTCTGTTTGTCAGTTTAATGTTCACTAATTATAGCTAGGCTGTTAGATAAAGTATGATATTGCTTCATTTGTCCGGGGTAGTGTATTGTCATACTGTCATAATAAACTTCAAGTAATAAGGTAACTACTCGTCAATGATGCTTGAATACATAAATGATTAATAAGGTAACAACTACCCGTCAATGATCGACGTCTTAATATAGAAAGGTTTTATAGGGTAACTAACTACACGGCAATGATACTTATTATAGAAGGTTAATAATTTAACTTCTTGTCAATGATGCTTTAATATAGAAAGGGTTAATAAGGTAACTACCCGTCAATAATGCTTTAGTGTAGAAATGGTTACTAAGGTAACTACATGTCAATGATGCTTTAATAAAGAAAGGGTTAATAAGATAAAGTTCTACACGTCAATGATGCTTAAATATAGAAAGGGCTAATAGGGTAACTACACGTCAATGATGTTTTAATATAGAAAGGGTTAATATGGTAATTACACGCCAATGGTGCTTTAATATAGAAAGGGTTAATATGGTAACTACCGTCCATGATGCTTTAATATATAACTGGCTACTATGATAACTACATGTCAATGATGCTTTATTGTAGAAAGGGTTAATAATGTAACTAATCACCAATGATACTCATTATAAAAAGGGTTGATAAGGTAACTGCCTGTCAATTATTGCTTCAACGTAGAAAGGGTTAATAAGGTAATTACACGCCAATGGTGCTTTAATATAGAAAGGGTTAATATGGTAACTATCAGCCAATGATGCTTTAATATAGAAAGTGTTATAATATGGTAACTGCACGTCAATGATGCTTTGATACAAAAAGGGTTAATAAGGTAATTACCCGTCAATGGCGCTTTAATATAGAAATGGTTTATAATGTAACTACTCACCAATGATACTTAGTATAGAAAGGGTTGTTTAATTTAACTACCTGTCAATTAATGCTTTAATATAGAAAAGGTTAATAAGGTAACTACACGCCAATGATACTTAGTATAGAAAGGGTTGGTAAGGTAACTACACGACAATGATACTTTAGTGTATAGAGGGTTAATTATGCAACTACCCGTCAACGATGCTTTAATATAGAAAGGGTTAACAACTACATGTCAATGCTGCTTTAATACAGAAATGGTTAATAAGGTAACTTCACGTCAATGATGCTTTAATATAGAAAGGGTTAATACTGTAACTACTCACCAATGATACTTAGTATAGAACGGGTTAATAAGATAACTACCCAGCAATAATGATGCTTTAATATAGAGAGGGTTATAATAAGGTAACTACACGTCAATGATGCTTTAATACATAAATGGTTAATAAGGTAACTACCCGCCAATGGCGCTTTAATATAGAAAGGGTTAATAATGCAACTACTCACCAATGATACTTAGTATAGAAAGGGTTAATAAGGTAACTACCTGTCAATTAATGCTTTAATATAGAAAGGGTTAATAAGGCAACTACACGCCAACGGTACTTAGTATAGAAAGGGTTAATAAGGTAACTATATACGACAATGATACTTTGGTATATACAGAGTTAAGGAGCCAACTACCCGCCAATGATGCTATACTATAGAAAGGGTTAACATTGTAACTACACATCAATGATATTTTAATATAGAAAGGGTTAATAAGGTAACTACGCGTCAATGATGCTTTAATAAAGAAAGGGTTAATAAGGTAACTTCACATCAATGGTGCTTTAATATAGAAAGGGTTAATAATGTAACTACTCACCAATGTTACTTAGTATAGAAAGGGTTAATAAGGTAACTACCTGTCAATTAATGATTTAATATAGAATGGTTAATAAGGTAACTACACGCCAATGGTGATGTAATATAGAAAGGGTTAATAAGGTGACTTCAATGCAGATTATACAGTTTAACAAAATACCACAGGTGTATATATCCGGGTGAACACTGTAGTAAATACCTGGGCGAAACCCTGGTGTAAATACCTGGGTGTAAATACCTGGTGTAAATACCTGGGTGTAAATCCGTAAAAACCCGGGTAAACGGGGGTTTATACCTAACATATATAGAAAACACCTGGGTAAATCTATATAAATCCCTGATTTACCTGGGTGTAACCTGGGTGTGACCTGGGTGGAACCAGGGTAAAACCTATATGTACCGGGGTATACCTAGGTAAACACCAAGATATACCCAGGTACATTTTTATATGCATGTCAATTCCCTATGTCGCATCTACATGTCTTTGCGTATTTTACCACCTCACCTGTATGTGGTTTAGTTGAACATTTCATGTATTGTTGCTATTGGATTACCTATGTCACAAGCGTAAGGCCTGTATTCTACCAATGTCTTATTATCTTCTTTCTGTATTCACAGGCTGAAACCAATAAATCAGGGTTAAACAACAGTGGCGTGCATCATTTACTCCATCGCGAAACCATCCCTGGACAATCTGGCACTGCCACTCTGGGGGACACCTGCCCTCGATGCCATTCTGGGCAACCCTGGACACTCTGGCCCTGTCACTCTGGCCCTGCCACTCTGGTCCTGCAACTCAGGACCACTCTGCCCTTGATGCCACTCTGGGCCATGGGTCAGAGTGACATCGAGGGCAAGGGGTGGGACAGGGTGGCAGCCCTTACTACTCACACGATTAGATTTCTCGAATCATGAAGAAGAATGTGTATCAATTTGGAAATTGGAAAGTGGAAATCGGTCTTAAAAAGTTATCAGTTTTGTTTACCCCTCTCCCCTTCCGTGTACTCCTGACTCAAATTGAGCCAATTTAAATCACACGATTATATTTCTCGTATCATGGAAAAGAATGGTTATCAATTTGGTGGAAATCGGCGTTAAAAAGTTTTATCAATTTTGGTTCCCATCTCCCTTCCGTAAACCCCTGACTCAAATGGCGCTACTTTTGCCATCTTGAAGTCACACGATTAGATTTCTCGTTTCATACAGAAAAATGTGTAACAACTTTGTGGAAATCGGTTCTAAATGGGTTTATCAATTATTGATCCCATCTCCCCTTCCGTGCTCCCCTGAATGAAGTGGCGTCACTAGTGACATCTATAGACCACACCATTATATTCCTCATATCATGGAGATTATTACGTATAAGTTTGGTGAAGATCGGCGACAATTTTTTTCTGCCCCTCCCTCTTTTGTGCCCCTGACAACAACAGCGTCACTTTAGAAAGATTCTAACCAGCACCATCTTTCTCGTAAAAAAGTACCCCAAATAGACCCCTCTGTTGTTATCTAGATGGTCCCCTGTGAATTTCTATAGAATACAGACAGACAGACACATTCGCAAATATATATATATAGATAGTAGACACTTTTTGACGTTAGGTAGTTTGTTTGAAACATAAGTATCAGCCAGTGACGGTGGATAATGCGTGTATCAATAGAAAAATATATGTTTAATTAGCCATAGAATTGTCTAGGCTGCAGAGCGGTTCACAAAAATATTATCCGCGACCAAGTGGGGGTACCCACAATAATTTCGGGTATCAAAGCCGCGTATCGGTCATGCGATGAGATGTCGCCAAACCGGATTTGGGATGTCAAAGATGCGGATGAAATACTTCGCATTTTGACCGTTTCTGCTTAAAAATATCCCCATTATCATTCGGACAGGCCGGCACATGGACGATCTAGGATGAGGGTGCATGTGCAAGGGCGACAACGTGTATGTTTGTTTGTGTTTTATGTGCTAATGTCATATTAATAGTATAGTCTATTCTATGTTATTCGATATTATATGCCCGGAACTGTACAACGAATGGAAACATTAAATCAGTGTAATTCATGAGTTAACAGGGACTTGGCTAGAGGGTCCCTGTATGTGCATGTATGTATTGTGTATTGATATTTATACTGTTTCATACCGAACACGTCCGGCGATTGGAGAATACATTCTGAGTCTGATTTTGTTTATACGTGGTATTGTAGCTTGGGAAGCCCATTCTGGTCCCATGTGTTAAATAGACACAATACGGAGGCGACAGGCACATCGACATCCAGATGAGAAGGCACAAGTGTGCCACACATAATAAATCGCGATCATATCTGTATGGATGTTTAGGGTTAAAATATAATTATCAAAATATTATCTGATGACTCTTGAAAAGCCAGACATTGTATAAGTTGTAGCTATGCGATATCTGTATATTCGATAAGATGATTCGGTTCCATTGTCGTGTAACGGTCTACTCGAGTGGGAACGAGTCATAAAGTCTGTAAAATGACATAATTATTACAAATCGTCGATACTTCGTAGCGTTTCGTCGTGGGGTCTGTACTATGAATAATTTTATACCTGTAAATACAAATAGTATTTAATAATACTATTAAGAACACATTCGTGTTAACTATCACAGTGGTTTCATAGTACAGCGAAAATTGAGCCTTATTATGTGTACACAAACATTTAATTAATAGTTTAATAGTTAAATTTTCATCTCATGACCATACAATTTCGTCCACATATAGGCACAGTGATGGTGGAGGTGGGTGACGTGTGTGGTGTTGGATGGATTGGTGGGTGTTTCACGCCAACTTTGGTCAAAATACTTAAACATTTGGAAGTTTCATACTGATATGCTGATACAAACATTTTACACGACATACAAGTTCATATTGTTCTTATTGTTTAATTTCTCAACCAACAATTAATGAGAAATTTGTTTGGAGACCGCTTAGTTTGAATCACTAGCATATTTTGGACTTTTGTTAAAAAAAATTGTCTAAATTACACTAAAATGCATGGAAATTCTCCATACCATTGGCTGTATCAGGTTATAATTTTCTAGCTGATGGAAAGCTTGAGGTACCAGCTGGAAACTTCCAATCCAGGGTGGTGTGGGTGCACATTGAATTTTGTAAAACTGGGAGTTTGGTCTTGTCCAAGGGGTGCAGTAATACTGCAGTTGGAAAAGTAAAGAAGAAGAAAACAGCCCATAAGACACTCTCTAGTCACCCCCTGTGTCCGAATATGTTACATTTTCAGTTGAGGGGAGGGGTGTTCACATCCAAATTTAAAGTCAACACGATTTGATACGAGTGTTAGGGATAGTTATACGTGGGAGGAAACCCCTACAACGTGGGGGTGGTGAGAACTCACAACTCTGCTCCCATTCACCCGTCACCAGTGCCTATTTCAAATTAGACGGACAGGCCGAAGTTAACATAACTGACACACATTACTATGGGAATGAAACAATGCGTGCTACCATTTTGTGATTTGTGATATCGCCGGTACTATCAAACGATGAGCTAACAAAATCTCACAAATTTCAGTTATATAGAGGCACTGTGATGGAACTACTCCTGGTGATTAGATTCTCTACCGAGCAATATTTACATTCTCTACCGAGCAAAGTTTCCGATTCTTTGCATTTTTGCTCATTTTCGTGACATCGTCATACTCACAGCAATACTCACAGCAAGTTTTCTACTACGTGTTACCTCGAATTATTACAACAGAAGGAGTAATGGACGCACAAGTGAAGGTTAGTAATATATGCTCACAATCGAGTCAGTTTATGGTCAGAATTTGAAATGTTATTGGGAAATTACTCGGTATTTGTCAGTTGGTGAGGAAAATACTTCATTTCCACAACATGTTTATAAACTGATAATCATAAAAATTCGTCGTAACTTTTAAAATCTGGAGCCCCTGATATCTACTGGGGGATGCTTAAAAATTGAACTATAACTCGCATTTTTGTTTTGAGAAAAGAAGCTATAAAGAAATTATGGCGAAGGTTCCGGTTCTCTGTTGAGGGCTCCGATTCTTTGCAACTTACTCGCGGTGGCTCCGGTTCTCTACATACATATCCGGAGTAGTTTTTACATGTCCACATCTAACGCCAAAATCACGTTCAAACAATTGTTGGGCTAAAACAAGATACTGTTGGGTTCACATTACCTAAATACAGTTATCTGCTCACAATTAAAGGTACTCATTCCGAATTAACGCTCACAAATTACTATTTCCTTGGCTTCGGGGGAAAACAACTACTTGATTCGAGTCGAGGAACCCACCCATCAAAGCTCATCAAAGTGATCAGATATCTATGTTTGAAATATATTATTTTAATTTCAAGAGGCCCAGTAGACAGTCAACGAGAAGATTTTCTTTGACCAAATTGCGGATGAAGATGGATAACTCTAAAATGAAGTGGCTTTTTTGTTGTTGTTGTTGTTGTTGGAATCTGATGATATGGGGACCATCGAATCGGATTGAGTACCTTTAAAATATCTCTTTCTCACAAAGTTACGAAATGGAAACATTTACTGAGCACATATATTGTTGTTTCTTACGGACATTATTTTCTTCGCGTACATGTACATTTGACTTATCTAGTTCCTGAAGTTTCTGTATTGATTGATAGGTATATCATAAGAAGTTTCAGCCAGAGGGATAATAAATTTAGCATATGTCACTAGGCAATAGTTGTTTTTAAACTGGGACAGGAATTGTGACTATTATTAGAACTGTATAACATTTTTGAAAGCAATTATTTTATGATACATTTAAGTGAATTATATGTAATAGTATACGTTTCTCTGCGAACGAGTTTAGTATTTATTTTTGTCCCCAGAAGTATTTTTTTTTGGAGACAATTAAAATAACCGGTGTCCGTCCGTCCGCTTGTCGAGTCGTCGGGGCGCCCGTCGTGTGGACAGATTCCGGATGAGAACTTTATTTGGGCTAAAGGATCGAAACCAAATTTGGTATGAGAGTTTATGAGCTCGAAATACAGGTCAAGTTCGGTCCGGAGTTATGGTCCCTCTTTCGACTTAGAAGTTTGTCGTTTTGAGGTTTCCTGATGATAACTTTAGTTAGTGTGGCCGGATCTGAGCCAAATTTGGTATGTGAGTTTATGAGCTCCAAATGCAGGTCAAGTTCGAATATGGGTTCGGTCCGCTCATTTTGCCGGAGTTATGGTCCTTGTCGACTTAGAATTTGACGATTATTTTAGTTTCCGGGTAATAGCTTTAGTTTTTGTGATCTGATTGTTTTTAAATTTGGTCTGTGGATCAACCACATGAAGATACAGGTCAAGATCGAATTTGGGTTTAGTCTGCCCATTTTTGCCGGAGTTATGGACCTTGTCGACTTATAGTTTGCCAATTATTTTGGTTTCCGGGTGATAGCTTTACATTTAGTTATCTGACCGTTTTTAAATTCAACTCAATCTCTCGATATGTGGTTTGTTGTTCAAATGTCAGAAGACAAAGGCCAAGTTTGAAGTTGGTAACGGTCCAATGAATGTTTACAGATTAAAAAAAAATCTACCCTTACTATAAGTTACTAAAAAGCCACCTTTCCGGGGACACGTGGTCGCTGACCTGTTTTTGTTGTTGTTGCTGTTGTTGATGCTGCTGTTGTTGTTGTTGTTGTCGTTGGAAGTATTTCTGCAAAGAGACAAGGCACCTTTAAGCGTTTCGCCACAGTCTTGGTTGTTGAATTGACTTTGCTGAATATCTATTCCTCAGAAATTGCAAAGCTATTATTGTCAAGCAATGGTTGGACATATAAACCAGACGCTGCAGCATACCCACATTGCACGCAAGGACCCCGAGATCGTCTTGCTATGCGGCGTATCGAGTGATCATATTCGCAGCACACAGTACATGACGAATCATTTCGGGATTATTCCAAAAAGCACTACCCTGTGATTATTCTGGCAACCATCCGCTTAAACGAGGATGATTGCGTTTTGACTTTTCCGGATAAAACCGAAACCGAGATACCCGAAAGTCCTCTGAAGAAAGTGACGCTAGATGTGAGTTCACACAAAGAGCTGTTTCAATCTGATATCGAAATCAACCTGGATCATGCCAAAAATGTTGTTCGTACTGTGAATAAAAATGCTGGGTCGATTGGAACCTTAAACGACAAAATGAACAAAATAATGAAGAGAGTTACACAAACAAATTCATGCCCAAACGGATCTGGTGATAAATCCAACACAGAACATATCAAACAATTACAAAACCAAATGAAACTATTCGCTGATGAAGTTTGTAATCGGCTTGATCACTTTTGTGAGTATATTAAGGACACAGTTGGAAACGCCAATTCGTCGGATGATTGTGAAAGCGACTCCGTGGTAATCGATGACAATAAGCCCAATCTCGATAACGCGCATTCAAATCAAACCGGTTACAGTTATAACGGAAATCCAGATGCCAGGTCAACCGCTAGTGAATCGGACGAGTCCAAGTCAAGGTACAATGCGCGCAATCGCACACAAACTGATCAATGACCCGTTATAGTGGTACTCACGACCGACGTGACAGAAATGACACTTACCGCACGAGAAATGCAAAGCCAATTAATTCAACCAGACTGTTCATTTCCAACCTTCCCGACTTCGTTGATGCTGACTGTCTGGCTGACTACTTACAAAAGTTCGATGTCAAATTCTCGGTGATAAAGGTCTTCCGTCTTCGTAGAAATGGTGTCTTATCGGCAAGAATCAATGTGGATGAAACAGACAGCAGCTTTTGTAGAGGTCCTGACTGCTTGCCCAAAGGTGTCACTTGTGCCCAATGGGTCCCTTTTGACATGTTCAACAATAGTTACTAATTGTTTTTTTGGTTCGTGTTTTTCACATAATTATGTCTTTCCAATATGATTCTCACATTGTAGCTCTACACATAATTATGTTGCATATAGTCTTCATTATGGCTTCATATACATCCGACGTACATTGGATCAGTTCTACAATATATTGTTACGAATGTACATATATATACTTTATCACGTCCGTTAAACATACACAATGCTGAGTGTCATCTCGTGGAACTGTACGGGTATCCTATCAAGCAGCCTATACCTTAGTCATCTTATACGTGACCAGTCCATTGATATCATTGGCATATCTGAGCACTGGTTACATGAACACAACGTTCATTTTCTGGACACTATAGATCAGAATTACAACTACCATGCAGTCTGTGACTCTTCACAACGCTTACCCATGCAACGCGGTAGATTTAAAGGTGGTGTGGCCTTACTCTGGAATCGGAAGTACGATAACTCTATAACAACGCTAGACTTAGATGATGATCGCATTTGTGGCCTCCAATTTCGCCTTGATCACCATGCCTACGTGTACATATTCCAGGTATATCTGCCATGCACAAATTATACAGCAGATTTCTATCGCGAATATCTTCAAATAATTCACGATCTAAAAGATATATACTCACCGCTGGGCCACATCATTTTCATGGGAGATTTCAATGGTAATCTGGAAAAATCTGATGCCAGAAACAAATCGTTCTCAAAACTTGTCAACTCATGCAAAATGCAATCTGTCAACAGCAAACCCATTTGCTCCAACCCACGCTTTACATTTGTAGCCGCCGACGGTATCAATGGGTCAATTATAGATCACATTCTCATTCCAATTTCTGATAACCAAAGAGTAGCCAGCATTCATATTTTGGATGATTCTTCCAATGTTTCAAACCACCGCCCAATTCACATGTGCATATCTTATGGAGCTGAACTAGAATCATCCCCGCCAAATTTAAGCACAGCCAGACCGAACTGGAAACGTTTATCCTCGTCAAGCGATGCTCTCTTGCTTTATCAAGCACACGTTCGCGAAACTTTACCAACATACGCTATTCAAAACACGCGAGATTTAGACACCTTCTATGACGATGTCACAAACTGTCTCAACGAGTCTTCACAATTATTCGTGGTCCCGAAGAAATTTAACCGACATCTGAAGCCCTTTTGGGACGAAAAATTGAAAACTCTGCACAAAACAATGACATCTTATCGGCGCATTTGGCTGGAAACAGGCAGTCCACGCGATGACACTCACCATGCGTTTCGTGACTACAAGGACGCAAAATGTCTCTTTCGACGTGAGTTTAGAAGGGCCAATCAACAATTTCTAAACAAAACTGACGAAAGACTTGACACACTGGCAGAAACAGATATTGACAGCTTTTTCCGAGCTTTTAACTCTCATAGAACGCGGAGAAAGGCCCCCGCTCAAAATTTATTCGAAATTGGCGACACCATTTTACGCGACCCCTCTGATGTGATCGAAGCTTGGGCAACATATTTTAAAACTCTTTACACTCCTCTTCAATGTGAAACTTTTGATCAAACCCACTTTGAAAAAGTCAATGATTCAATTTCCCGTGACCATAGTGATATAGCAGGTAATCTAGATCCACTCTTGTGCTATAGTGTTACATCAGATGAAATCGAAAATGTACTCAGATCAGCAGAAAAGGGGAAAGCCCCAGGTCATGATTTCATTTCATATGAACACATTGTGTATGGAGGTGAGAGTATCTTATACACCATCGCCCACATGTTAACCAAAATCATGGAATTCAATCACATACCACCACGGGCGAAAATCGGAGTTATTGTGCCTCTTTATAAAGGGGGGAGCAAATCTAAGAAAAAATTTGACAATTACAGAGCAATAACTTTACTTCCAATTCTCTATAAGATTCTAGAAAAAATCATACTCCATCGCCTGGAATGTCACGCACCACAACTTATCCAAGTTAACTCATTACAGCATGGATTTCAGAAAGGGACCGGCAGCATGCATTGTTCTTACATCATCAGTGAATGTATCTCATATACTAAAGAGTTGCACAGTCCCCTCTATGCTTGCTTTCTTGATGCACGTAAAGCATTTGACACAGTTTGGATAAACGGCTTGCTATTCAAATTACTTCAGAGAGGCTTTTGTGGTAAAATATGGCGTATCATCAAAACTCTCCTGTGTGGTATACAATGCGTTGTCCGCTTTAATAACTCAACATCTAAACTTATCCCCATAAACCAAGGAACAAGACAGGGAAGTATATTAGCCCCGCTGTTATACATGATGTTCGTTGATGACCTATTAAGTGAACTAGTATCAAGTCCCCATGGTCTGCGGTTGAATTCCACAAACTGCGTGGCACCAACACAAGCCGACGACATGACGCTGTTGTCACTGACGGCAACAGGTATTCAGCACTTGTGCAACATATGTGGAGAGTTCAGTCGGAAATGGAGGTTTTGTTACAATCAGGACAAGTGCAAGGTGGTCGTGTTTAACGAAACAAACTATATTGCAAAAAATCGCAAGATAAATACATGGATCCTCAACGACAAACCGGTGATAGAATCAGACACAATTACACACCTTGGCATCCCTTTACATCGTGAATCACATTCTAACAAGTTCTCCAGTCATATATGTGAGAAAATTAGATCAGTTTATCTTATGCTAAGTAATGCCGGCATGTACGCTGGGGGAATTACTCCACTTAGTTGCTTTACATTATACACCTCCATTGTTTTACCTAGAAGTCTCTACGGGACAGAACTGATGTGTGGGCTCAGTGAGACAAATGTAATATCTCTGGAGCGAGCACATAGGTTCTGCCTAAAACGTATCCAAGGCTTGCCCGCGCGTTCCCGAACTGACATTGTCCAATCGCTCGTTGGAACAAGTTCCCTGTCGTCGGTTATTGATAAACGTAAACTCAGTTTTTTCGGAAACCTCTGCAGAATGCCGCAGGGAAAATCGTCGCAAGAAATATTCACATCACGTTTAGCCGACCACCTCTCACAAACGTCAACCGACGACTCTTCATTTATCAACAATATTATATCTATACTCGAACGCTATAATTTATGCTCATATCTCCATAACTTCGCCACACATGGTAATTTCCCATCCAAATGCGAATGGAAAACAATCATCAAACTACAAATCAACAAAATACAGAAGCGCGAATGCGAAGAGCGCATGAGAAGTTCTGATTCACTATCAACCTTCGCACAACATCATAACATATTGACAAAATCTGTTCTTTGGACGTCTTGCAGATCGCATGCACACGAAAAACATAAATTCTTGCTTGTTGCAAAACTACTGAGTCTATCTACCTCACCGGAATGTGGAAAATGCAAACTGTGTGGCAAGGATTATGATGATATTGTTGAGCATGCCTTACTGGACTGCTCGACGACATCAGAGGTGAGAATACAAGTGTGGTTCTCACTAATTGACATTTTTGGCATACCCTGTTTTTTACACATTGATTCTCTCGCACAGAAGGACCAAGTAATGGTATTGCTCTCCATCCTATCCGATGACATCAGGAGCAAAATATTCAACTTAAACGAGTTTTCTCTTTTCGCTGTGAGGAAATCATACGAGCTGTGGTCACATTACACAACCAAACTCAACATCGCCGTAGACACTGGCAGTAACATGCTTGACAGCCCTTAACTGGTCTCAATTTGGTGCTCTTCATACAACAAAATTATCCGAGTCACATTTTATTTAACGCATACGCTATTGCTTATTCGGCATATTCGGTAAAACATATCAACATGCTCTGGGTCAGCATCGCTAACTCTGAAAACGGAATAATAACATCTAAACTACCATAACAACTTCCAAGTGAGGCATTGGCTGGTATGCTAACAGGGTTTTCCCAATCAACATGCATGCAAATACCTCTCTTCGAAGTTGGAGTTACTGAGAATCAAAATAAAACACCCTCTTTCAAATTGAGATATGTACATTATACAGTTTTGTTTAATTTTGAGTGACTCGTCTGAAGGCTTCATGCGAGCATGATGTTCTCTTGCAAGTCTCTCTCTCTATATATATATCCATGCATCGTCTGATTATATGCTTGTTTATGTCTGATTGCCTACTGGATTGCCTGCCAATACCCCGGGTGCATGTGTTTATGTATGTATGTATGTATGTATGTATGTATGTATATACGTATGTATGTGTGTATGTACGTATGTGTATATGAATGTATGTGTGTATGCATGAAAGTATGTATGTTGGTATGTGTGTGTTTATGCATATATGTATGTATGTATGTGTGCATGTATGTCTGTATGCACGCACGGCCTGTTGTATGCATGACAAACAGTCTGCTTACCGACCTCTATTGCTGTTTGAGCATGGCTGCCTCGTCCAGTGTGTGGCTGGCTTATCTGTCTACCACACACATTAATGTTTGTTTACTTACATATTCCTTTTTTCTTTTTTTTGCTTTTTTTTTTGTATTCGTTCATTTGTTCATTGCAATTGTGTAAACATTTAAAATATATTGTAACAGCTCTTCGTTAACGGAGGAAATAAAGGATATATATACAGTTGTTGCCAGATATAGTAGATTTCCTCACTGAGCATGACCGACTGGATGAGTGGCAATGTTTCATGCGAGAGTTAGCAACCAGACGTTTTACTTTAAATAACATTGCCTTTCAATTATTTATCGATGTCCGTAAAATATAGACATTCGGTTCTATCTAGGTTATAAGCAACATATACTTGAAATTATGCCCCTTGGCATTTGTGTAGGGAAACTCGAGTCAGCATAAACAAATACCGGCAGCTGAATGGTGTATAATATCTTCGGTTGTTTAATGTGAAAGAAAAAAGGAATTCATAGGCTATGTTAATTCCTCGGCCATTTGTGTGGGATTGTTCGTCAAGCGGCTACATTGGTCGCCACATTTGGTAGGGGTGTGGTATTTTTCTATATTGAAATTTTGTGCACAAAAGGGGGTAGTTGTGGAAATGCCAATTTATTTCCAGGAATAAGTATGGTGAAGCACCATTTCTTTTCTGACAACTTATGTCCGACGTGGAGTTCTACACGCAAAAATATTTAAAGTTTGACTCAGTAGGGTAATGAATCGTGGGGATGGCTTAACCCTAACTCTGTCGCCTATGGGAAATATTTAATTGATTGTAGGGCAACGGGGTACTGATTTTGGCCACCAAACAAATCAAATCCAAGAGTGAACAAAATTAGGGACCCATAGCGTATCGCAGCGCCCCATAATCTGACAAATTAACCCTTTGCAACAAATTTCAGATTGTATGCCAAAAAATGGGTGTTTTGTTAAAATGAATTATTTGGAACAGATAGTGCACCTTTAATGCCGAAAAGTGGACAAACGAGCCCAGCAGCCTCTCGTCGTATTTAGTGATCCGAATATTGTCGATCTGTTATTGGGAGTGGACCGGGAAATTCTAAGGGACACAGCGAACCCCAGTTTCGAGTCCGAAAAATCGAGGGGGTGGGGTAATTCAAGTTACAAATTTGTCATTTCCTTCCATGTAATGAAATACGACTTTTTTTTCGTCTTGAAGACTGTTATTACTGGCATCCAGTTACATTGTCAAATCGGCGTTAGTATATGTCCCTGCGTGTTTTCCGCGACCAAAACAAACGATTTTCGATTCGAAAATCGCGCTTTTTTTGTATTTATGTTGTTTTTTAAAATATTTATGTCAAGTAAACTTCACAGCCACACGACTTCTATTTAAAAATAGCACGTTGTCATGTAAGACATAAAACAGGAAAAAAAGTGGCTGGAGTCCCAATGGAGTGGTGTCTGCTGGGGGTTAAAGTGGAACATAGGTGCCCCGACGAAGTTTAATTTTGCGCCCAATGTCTGGAACAGAGGGGTTAAATACAACCCAATACAGGGAGAAGTGGTGTAGTTCTTGTCTGGAAAGCACGTTTTTTATTAATATTATGATTTCTGTGACACTTTGATATATGTTCAAGCAAAAATCCACACAATTTTAGTTGCGTATAGGCACAAATCGTGTTTTGTGGTATCATCGGCTTGTAGGGCAACGGGGTACATATTTTGACTACCAATCAAATCAAATCCAAGAGTGAACAAAATTAGGGACCCAAAGCGTATCGCAGCGCCCCATAATCTGACAAATTAACCCTTTGCACACAAAAAAAATCTACCCTTACTATAAGTTATTAAAAAGCCACTTTTCCGGGGACACGTGGTCGCTGACCTGTTGTTGTTGTTGTTGCTGTTGTTGATGCTGCTGATGTTGTTGGAAGTGTTGTTGTTGGAAGTGTTTCTGCAAAGAGACAAGGCACCTTTAAGCGTTTCGCCACAGTCTTGATTGTTGAATTGACTTTGCTGAATATCTATTCCTCAGAAATTGCGATGCTATTATTGTCAAGCAATGATTGGACATATAAACCAGACGCTGCAACATACCCACATTGCACGCAAGGACCCCGAGATCGTCTTGCTATGCGGCGTATCGAGTGATGATATTCGCAACAAACAGTACATGACGAATCGTTTCGGGATTATTCCAAAAAACACTACCCTGTGATCATTCTGGCAACCATCCGCTTAAACGAGGATGATTGCGTTTTGACTTTTCCGGACGAAACCGAAACCGAGATACCCGAAAGTCCTCTGAAGAAAATGACGCGAGATATGAGTTCACACAAAGAGCTGTTTCAAGAAGAATCGGACATTAACATGACAAAATCTGACTCTACTCGTGGTATAGACGAATTGGCACAGTTGTTGCCAGATATAGTAGATTTCCTCACTGAGCATGACCGACTGGAGGAGTGGCAATGTTTCATGCGAGAGTTAGCAACCAGACGTTTACTTTAAATAACATTTCCTTTCAATTATGTATCGATGTCCGTAAAATATAGACATTCGGTTCTATCTAGCGATGACATAAAACTATGGTCATTAATATGAGGGACAATCATAGGACGCTATACAGAGAGTCACTTGGTGTAAATTTTGTAATTGCAACTGTATTATTTGGGACGTGCCAATCGATCTGAATACCCATGTGAATGCATATGGCCGCCCTCATCATATTTCATGTTTATTACTAATTATGTAGCCATATTGGTAGAAATCAAGCGGGCGGTATATAATACTTTATCTAAGGCAGAGAATCGAGCTATTCGCAGAGAACCGAGCGCTCGGCAGAGAATCGGAGTCCTCAGCAGAAAATCGGAATCGGAAAATAGAAACTCAATTTCCGTGCATTTCGGGATTAGTTTTTAACTTTTTTTACACAAACTGATGGTCAGTGACTATAATTTCACGATAGCGCTATGAAACCCACGAAACTGTTCTAATGTTGTTGTTTTTTTACATTTTACGGAATCGTCGCTCAAAAATGCTCACACAACTCGGTATAGAACCACATCGCCAGGAGAAGTTCCCCCACAGTGAGAGGGTGATCATCCTATAATTTCAAACTGATCCGACCTATTATTATAACATATCGAGGCAGAGACGTGGCAATAAGTACAAGTGTTCATGCTAGTGTTGGCTATATAATCCCACAAGTAACACTGACTATGGACATTCCGTGTCATGATATAAAACACCAACGTTTATCAGAGACATGGTGAAATATAGGGTTTGGTGGCGACTCATTTCATTTGCCCCCCCCCCTCCCATTGGGCTTTAATTTTCCCAACTGGTACCTCAAATCTAACCTGACAGCCCCTAAGGTTGGACAATTTCTAAATGATGGACATTTCAATCAAAACGTTTGACCAAAGGAGGAAAATATACAAATGTTAATCTAAACCCAACACATATCCCACTTTTAAATTGTTGATAAATCAAACTACGAGAATAATTTCAACCTGTTGTTTTGAAATTTCCAACTAATGTTGTGTCAGGTATGAAATTTCCAACTGTTGAACATGTTGACAACATTCGGGGGGGGTGTGAGCCACCCATCCCCAACCCCCTGTCGACGTCCCTGTGGGCTTTATATACAAGAGGTTTCCAGCTGATAAAACATGTTCACAATGGGTGAAACGAATCGACCCCTTGTCACGTCCCGGCGTACCATAGATGGGTACATGTATATGATCTGGTTTAAGGGGGTGAAAACTGAAAATCGATGTTGGACACCCCATACGAAGACGTTCCTTGACGTTATAACTTTCAATTAACATTCATTGTACTCGAAATTTATTTGTGATAACACATACTATTTTGTGATTTATGTTTGTAATCGTAGGTTCATAGTATTAGCGGAATGATAAATTGTTATTTCTTACAAACAATTGTAGAATCTTGCAAACAAAACGCTTCATAGTATTGACCCCAGCATGTAGTATATATGCAGACCCCAAGTATGTTAATACTAAAGTAATAGCCGGTTAGCTGCTTGCATACGAACGACAGCATTCAAGTGCGTGTGAACAAGGCATTGCGTTATCATTCAATCACCTTTTTGAAATCGCAAATTTGAATGCTGAGATGGACGTTCAATTAACTTCAATTAAAATCCATTCATAATAGATATGTACGTATATAATAGATATATTTCGAACATGTTATGGATTCATATTTCAGATGACATTCGCAGTCCAATTGATCAGTCTCAGATACACATAAAAACACGCTAAAACTCATCAGAACTCCTTAAGTGCTACGCATATTTACTGCACAGAAGATTCGCTTTTAGTGACATCTTGATCCGCGACTTTAAGATCTATCTAGACCGATAGTGGTCACTTCATATCGCGCTCATATTGAGAATGACTCTGATTTTGGCAGCGTGGAAGGCCAGGAGCTATAATATTGGAAGGATGTTCCAGGATGTTCTCGAAAATTTGAGTGAGCAAAAGCAAAAACACTATTGAGAACATTCGCAAAAAATTATTAAATGGTTTGATCTGGGAGAACTGACTGACAACGGGTGGGTAAATACTCCTGCTTCGTGTGGTGATCTGGGATAACTGACTGACAGCGGGTGGGTAAATACTCCTGCTTCGTGTGGTGATCTGGGATAACTGACTGACAGCGGGTGGGTAAATACTCCTGCTTCGTGTCGTGATCTGGGATAACTGACTGACAGCGGGTGGGTAAATACTCCTGCTTCGTGTGGTGATATGGGAGAACTGACTGACAGCGGGTGGGTAAATACTCCTGCTTTGTGTGGTGATCTGGGAGAACTGACTGACAGCGGGTGGGTAAATAATCCTGCTTCGTGTGGTGATCTGGGAGAACTGACTGACAGCGGGTGGGTAAATACTCCTGCTTCGTGTGGTGATCTGGGATAACTGACTGACAGCGGGTGGGTAAATACTCCTGCTTCGTGTGGTGATCTGTGATAACTGGCTGACAGCGGGTGGGTAAATACTCCTGCTTCGTGTGGTGATATGGGAGAACTGACTGACAGCGGGTGGGTAAATACTCCTGCTTCGTGTGGTGATCTGGGATAACTGACTGACAGCGGGTGGGTAAATACTCCTACTTCGTGTGGTGATCTGGGATAACTGACTGACAGCGGGTGGGTAAATACTCCTGCTTCGTGTGGTAATATGGGAGAACTGACTGACAGCGGGTGGGTAAATACTCCTGCTTCGTGTGGTTATCTGGGATAACTGACTGACAGCGGGTGGGTAAATACTCCTGCTTCGTGTGGTGATCTGGGATAACTGACTGACAGCGGGTGGGTAAATACTCCTGCTTCGTGTGGTGATATGGGAGAACTGACTGACGGCGGGTGGGTAAATACTCCTGCTTCGTGTGGTGATATGGGAGAACTGACTGACAGCGGGTGGGTAAATACTCCTGCTTCGTGTGGTGATCTGGGATAACTGACTGACAGCGGGTGGGTAAATACTCCTGCTTCGTGTGGTGATGTGGGAGAACTGACTGACAGCGGGTGGGTAAATACTCATGCTTCGTGTGGTGATCTGGGAGAACTGACTGACAGCGGGTGGGTAAATACTCCTGCTTCGTGTGGTGATGTGGGAGAACTGACTGACAGCGGGTGGGTAAATACTCCTGCTTCGTGTGGTGATCTGGGATAACTGACTGACAGCGGGTGGGTAAATACTCCTGCTTCGTGTGGTGATCTGGGATAACTGACTGACAGCGGGTGGGTAAATACTCCTGCTTCGTGTGGTGATATGGGATAACTGACTGACAGCGGGTGGGTAAATACTCCTGCTTCGTGTGGACGTACACATACGTTGCCTGTTTTACGATGAGAAAAAAAAACATATTCCTATATCATAATACGTGAAAATTAATTTCCCGTGCAGTCAGTCTGGTTTGGCGATACCTTCCGGTTTGGCGATACCACGTACACGGGGGTGTTCAGGTAATGAGACAGGTGCCGGGAATGAAATATTTTTTATTTATTTGGCTTCAGTATAGAGACATTATAATAGACATCTTTTGCATTTTGAACGACGACAGCTAATTATTACGAATAGGTACTACGTCACTAGAATTTGTGTTCTTCAATTCGTTGTCGCATTTGCCTATTCGTGGTTACGATTGCAGGATCGGATTTTCAACAAAACTCACAAATACATGATATAGTACTATGTTCGCGATCGTTACTCAGCTCATCGTGGTCCTTAATTTTTATCCATTAGTGGTAATCAAATCATTCGTCGTCGTGAAACACGAGACGCTTGCGATACACGAAGCACTAAGTTATGACCTGATAACAGAATAATTAAGTACAAAACAATCACGACACGCCGTCCCGTAATCACCTTATTGCGAGTAGCAAGCACGATTGTCTCACAAACGGACTCATAGTCGTCTATTCTGCGAAAAGGTTTTTGGACCGACCGATAAATTACAACAAATTTGTTGTCGTTCAAAATGCGCTAAATATGTCTATTTGGAAAAAACCTGCATCTTGTCGACTCGAATCTTTTTTTTCTCGCCAATCACAGTAAGCATCATCCAGGAACTCATACAAGAATTCAACCTCGTAATCCTTGCTTTCTGTATTTGTCCCCTTTGAGATCTTTGTCATGCATCTGTTGAAAACTTTCTCAGCAACGCCTGGCAAAATAATATAATTTGGTACAAAGGAACGTAAGCTCTTCTAAGTGGATAGATTTGAGAAATCATAAAAGTCTGTAAATCCATCCTCACCAATTGTAAGAAGAAAATAGACTGACCTATTATCACTAAAAATATTTGTCAAATAACGATATGTTTCATGCTGAAACCATTGAAATGTAAACGTTACTGTTACAAACATCACTGATCATGCATTGCCAGTTATTAAAATAATTTTGTCCAAATCTGTTTTTCAGGATATCTTTCAATTCTTCGACCTTTTTGTATTGAACTTTGGTATTTTTTTTAGACTAAATCGACATTGATCGGTAATGTAGCTGTAACAGTAATGTTTACATAATAATGGTTTGCGACATGTAGTTATTGGATGCTGACTAATGACGAACATAAGAACAATGTTGATATATTTTTACATGTACTCAAGCCTTCACATATCATTCGCATAATGAGGTCACTAGAGGGCAAGTTTAGTGATGCTATCCCGCACAGCGGGCTGGCATAACCAAATTCACCCTATGGTGACCTCACCTTGCTTAGACATCATCTTCTGTGAAGTATATATAATCTGAAATTAACATTGTTTTTGGTTACTTTTTCCTTCTGGGAAGTTTCTATATCGCCAATTTGCAGAAAATAATTGCATAATCGAGGTGACTAATGGGTGAACATTAACAACTTCAACTGGGGAACTTCGATCTGATCCTAGGTCTCCCATAGCAGTTGGGGCCTAAGCAGAATGAGGTTCACGGAGGGTGAATTTGATGACGCTAGCCCGCGGGATATCGTAACTAAATCCACCCTCTGGGGTCCTCATTATGCAAATGACGGACACAATATTACCAAGCTTGCATGCACCTGGTGGTAGTATTACAGATGCTCATGACTATTCGCATGAATCACACACCCACATGTATCACACCCACATTTAACACGTCCACTGTGAATATCTTGTCATATACGTGCATACAGAGAGTACTATCACGTACATAAGAGAACAATGCGCACCAGAAAAAAAAAATATTATTGCGAGAAAATTAGCAAAGCAAAGAATGACATGAAAGCGACCTGGACAATCTTAAAACAATCAATGAATCAAAACAGTGAGCCTCATAGTCATCCAATGGCATTTATCGATGGCGAAATAAAGATAACACATAAAAAGCAAATAGCGGAACGATTCAACGAATACTTCTCAAAAATTGGAAACTTGACGAAGTCAGCACACATTACACTGATTATTTATCAATTGAGAATCGGATGAGTTAGAAATAATTCAAACAACATAAGAGGAAATAATACTCACATGCTACCCATTTAAATTTAAAGCAAGTACAGATGTACATGGTCTATCAAATCGATTGATGAAATCATCTATTTATGAAACAGCCAAAGCTATTAAGCACATATTCAATCAATCATTCAGAGAAGGAGTTTTTCCGAAGAAAATGAAAATATCGAGAGTAATACCCATTTTCAAGGGTGGACAAAAAGAAAACTTTTCGAACTATCGAAAACTATTGCCATGTTTTTCAAAAATCCTCGAAAAAAGTTATGCAAAAGTGAACTATAGATTTCTTTATTCAACATGTCCGCTTCTGTAAACTCCACTATCCATCCAGTAATGAGTCTTTTAAATCATGTTGTTGAACCGAACGATAAAAAACCAAGGACTCAACATTAGCAATATTCATTGATCTTTAAAAAGCATTCGACACAATAAGTCATGAAATCCTACTGAATAAGATGGAACACTTTGTTATTAGAGGGATTGCTAGTCATTGGTTTAGAGACTACCTATCAGAGGGGCGACAATATACAGATTATAGTGGACACATTTCCAGTCTATCCAAGGTTTCATGTGGTGTCCCCCAAGGATAGATACTCGGACCAACAATGTTTTAGTCTATGTCAACGACATGTCAGCATCCACATCTTTAAATTTATTATCATTCGCAGATGATACAACCCTATACACATCAGGCTGTGACAGAAATTTTGTTGAAGATCGGGTAAACTTAGAACTATAAAACATTCACGACTGGTGTTGTTGTAATAAGCTCTTTATAAATAAAAATAAATGGGATTATATCCTAAGAACATAATGATCAAAAATGGAAAGAGTTGAAATTATATATAAACACAGCTGGACTAAACAGAGTAGGGAATATATATGAAGAAACATCCTTGAAATTTTGGGGCATTAATATCGACGAGAATCTCGCGTATAAAAAGCATATTTCAACTGTATGCTCTAAGATGGCTCAAGCTATTTATTGTATCAACAAAGTTAAAAAGTTCTTTCCCGGTGACGCACAGCGAACTCGATATTACGCACTTATCGACAGTCATATGGTATACGGCATTCAGGTATGGGGCCATGTGGCGACCACAAACAAGATATTTGTATTGCAAAATAGGCGATTAGAACAACAACCAATGCTATTTCAATAGTCACACAGAACCCATTTTCAAAACAATGAACATGCTAAAATTGAGTGACATTTATACATACCAAACGTCGTATTCATGCATGACTGGGCTTATAATAGACTGCAATGAACCTTCAAAAACACATTAGACCAAAAGCAACACCAAAAACAATATTTTCAGAAAATATCCCAACATAGAACATTCTTTTTCGAATATTTTGAACTCAGTTAATAAAAAAACAGTAGGAGTCGAGAACATTATAAAAAATATGATGAGTGTAGAATTGATCAACCAGTATTCCAATAAAATTGAATGCAAAAACAAATTATGCCCTGATTGTACACACAGATGATAAACATATTTCGAATATATATAGTATAGTGGCCACTTACCTTAAATGCTAAAATTGCCTCACATTAAATTACCCGAGTACTAAGACTTATAGCTTGCAAAATCTCGTCCAATTCCTTGCTGCATATACTAATGGAATTCAACTGTGACAGTTATAACAAATAATACATTTAATATAATTCATTAGTTACTGCCGTGTGCTGGGGTTTGTTCACACACTGACGATATTTAAAGAACTGATGATTATTTTTCTAAACGACTGTTGAACAGACTTCATACAGTGTGTGAGCAAAGTCTTATTAAGTTCCCTTAGTAAATGCAGCCAAAACATACTCCAAAGGTTGTTATTGAGAAAATTGACCGTTGCATATTCATTCATATTCATCTTTATCCATACATCTAAAACATATTTGTTTATTCGCTGGAATCCATATCTATATCTAAATCCAATTTAAATATCAATTTAATCTGAAAAGTATGTGAAATATTTAAATTATTTATGCAGCCGTTATTGGTTGTATCCTGTCAGTCAGGGGTGCCGGGTAGACGGCCGTCATATGCAAAGGCACTCCACACAATTCTACGAATATAAATTCACTTATTTTAAGATGTATTAATGTATTGTGAAATAAAATATTATCCTATCCTATCGAACAATAGTTTCTTTCTTTCTACGAATTCTTTTCAACGTTGTTCCCTAAATAGCCTGGACGAAGTCGGGAACATCAGCTAGTATCTTATATTTATAGAGCCTTTTCCTTATTAATTCTATAAACTCAGTTGATATTTTACCCCCGAAATTTGTCTGTCAGTAGTATGCATATTATGCAATGCAGCATTAATATTGTAAATTAACTCACTATATTCTAAATTATTTTCGATCGATTAGTCAATGCCCTGTTATTCTATCTTTTGCTTCAAGTCATCTAGGTTAACAAGATGTGACATCAGTTCGTATTATGGTGTGTTGTATTGGGATATAGAACGCATAAACCAATTGGCGGTTGATCACCGAACAGGATCTATTATAACACCTGGCTTTGTTTATATCTGAGATTTATCAGTCATCTTTCCCTTCGGCATTAAACAGAAACTAACCTGGCATTTTCTTTATAAGCATCCGCATTGGTGTTGATTTGACCTTTGGTCTAGTCTCGATTATAGTTCCTCGTTTCTCTACCTTTGGTCTAGTCTCGTCTCTAGTTTCTGGTTTCTCGTTTGTCATGGCTTCCATCCAGCCCTTAGAATTTATAATTGTCAATGCTGTGCTTCTGTTCAAGGGAAAACAGCTTGTGTTCAGTTTAGAATATGAAAGCAAGAGCATGTTATTTAATAATACTCCAATAAGACACCATAATACCACAATAATACCATCACATGTACACCATAATGTCACTATAAATGACCATAATACAACAATAGTATCACAATATTTACACCATAATACCATCTAAAATACCACCATAATACCACAATAATACCACTATAATACCACCACACCATAATACCACCATAATATCACAATAATACCACCATGATAGAACCATAATACCACTATAATACGACCATAATACCACTAAAATACCACCATAATACCACCACAATATCACCATCAATACACCGTCAATACCACCAGCAATACCGCTACCTGACACCATAATACCAAAATAATACCACCGATATACTACCATAATACCACCATATATATACCATAATACCACATAATACCACAAATATACCACCATCAGTACAACATAATATTACCAAAATATCACCATAATACCACCATATGTACATCATGATACCACCATAATACCACCATATGTATATTATACCACAATAATACCACCATATGTACACCATAAAGTGACCATAGTACCACAACTAGAATGCACTCAGAGAGATGCCAACGTGCGCAAAAATGTAATAAACAATAATTAAAAAAATAATTTCACTGTATTTTACTTAATTTATTTAATTTAATTTAATGTTAGCAAAAAAAGACAATTACCATTTCTCATTTCATCACAGATAAAAGGCAAATTACTATATTAATCATTTAAGTAATTAAAACCAATTCCATGTTGACGAAAGGATGAGACTTTAATATCGATTACATTTTTTTCAGCGGCATATTTTCATTTTCATTTTCCGACAAAGTCAAAGTTGACCAAAGGAGCAATTATAAGAAATAATTAATACTATTAGTGTAAATATTGATAGCAGCCAATATGCAACAATAAATATCAATAATTAATCAATAACGATCATTTTATGTAATTATAAACTCTTCAAACGGTGTTTGTGTCAACAAATGCGTTTTGTTTTGTGTTACGTCATTCGTCGTATTTGACCCGGAACTCGGCTGAAGGTTAGGTTATTCCGCCTATTGCGTCGAATTACGAAATCGCGTTTTGGATGTCTCTCTTTTCCCGCACGATAAAAAGAGGTCTTCGCACGAACCAAACATGATAAAACTTCCCAATTACAAGTAAAACATACCCAAATGAAGGAGTCTATGTAGGTCCCGAAAGAGTCTATAGACTCTTTGATGTAGAGTTCTGATGGAGAAAATGTAGGTCGATCTATTTTTGTCATAACTCTGACGTAATTTGACCTGGGAGAAAAAATCGAAATCGAGGCTCACTACGAGCATGCCAGTTTTATATATAGAAACAGGGAATCCCGACAAATGGCGATATAGGCGACGAACAAATAATCGAAAACAACACATAAAATAAACATAGCAAAAACGCTGCACAGTAAAAATGTCAGAACGCCACGAGGTTTTACGTCGTTTTGGTGACGTCATGGAGTGAAACGGAGTAGGGTGACACCAACGTACGAATCTGTCTGATCGCCATACTGTTGCGCGAGCGCACGTAATAATACCACCATATTTACACCATAATACCATCTAGAATACCACCACAATACCACTAGAATACCACTAGAATACCACCATTATACCACCATAATACCACAATAATACCACAATAATACCACTATAATACAACCATAATACCACTAGAATACCATCATATTATCACCATAATACCACCATAATACTACTAGAATACCACCATGATACCACCATAATATCACCGTAATACCACCATAATATTACCACCAATACCACCAATACCACCAGCAATATCAATACCTGACACCATACTACCAAAACAATACAACCAATATACTACCATAATACCACCATATGTATACCATAATACCACATAATACCACCAATATATCACCGTCTGTACACCATAATATCACCATATGTACACCATAATACCACAAAAAATACCACCATAATACCTCCATCTGTATACCATGATACCACCATCTGTACACCATAATACCACAAAAATACCACCATAATACCACCATAATACCACCATCTGTATACCATAATACCACCATATGTATACCACAAACCACCATAATACCACCGACTGTACACCATAACACCGACATATGTACGTTTTTATACCATAATTAGATTGGGACCATGAGTCCATTAACCATTCCATGGCGGGAGCTGCGCTGGTGCAGCATTTAAAAACATGTGCCAGGGCATTCTCGTATATATGCGAGTCTCCCATAAGGAGACTCGTGCATATAAGATAATGCACTGGCTTGCAACGTTGCTGGATGTCCTCGTGAAAAAATCAGCAGAACGAATCACGACGGATATTTACTATAAACCTACCGACACGCATCAGTATTTAAACTTTAAGTCGTGTCATCCATCACACACCAAACGGAATGTTCCGTGTTGCCTCGCACGGAGGGTTTGTACCATTGTGGACGATATCGCACAGAGAAACATCCGACTGGAGGAACTCCGGACATTCCTCTTGGCACAAGAATACCCGAAAAAACTAATTAATAATGGTATTGTTGAAGCCAAGACAATTCCTCTCATAGAATTCCGCACAGACAAAACTAAAGAATGCAATCCCGATCTCATTCATTTTGTGGTTACACACAATCCTCGCCATCCAAATGTTATGCAAATGGCAAAATCATTGATACCAATTCTTCACAAAAGTCCAAAGATGAAGCAATTGGTAAAAACTGATCACTTACTACAGAGTAAGCGACAACCTTGGAACATAAAAAAGATTCTAACACGAGCCAAGTTTGACAGTGGTGAAAAACGAGTTTATAAACCATCAGAGGGATATGGTTAGCTTCTAGAAAATCTTTAACCTTGACATGCATTTATTTGAATAACAAAACATTTGACAGTAATTTTCAAAAAACATGTGATAGCCATTAAAATTTAAAACAAAAACAATCATGAATATATACATGTATACATATGGCACATTGACTAGATCAATCAATATGTATTAATTAGTGAATATATGAAAACATATATAAGATAGTATAAGAATTTCAGTGATCCTCAAACCATTCTATTTGATAAATCTGATGAGTAATCCTTTTCTACAGAAGGTCTAGATGGAGTTTGATAAAGTAACTAGACTTGACAGAAAGATGACCATCTGCTTTAAGAGATGGTTGTTATTAATTCTGGTTGTATGAAGTAGATGCGTCTCACAAATTGAGATTAGATTATGTGTGCGTCCTACATGATGTAAGGACCACTGTGGGGAATAGAATTGTTAACTGCTGGTAATGTCTGGTATCCCACACCAGTACTGTACCTATATATATGTACATGTAAGTCTAAGAATACTGTATTGAAGGATTTAAACAAATAGAATGGTTGGATCACTTTAAATATGGTATAAATCAAGAACCCCCATTGTTCTTGACCAAGTTCACTATTGGCACAATTTTTGGTATATCTTGGCTATTATATTAATAGAATCTGTGATCTACTTGATCAAATGATTATTCATGTGATACATGCCCGTGAGGCTGTACCTGATTAGAATGAGTATGCACTTCCCTAAAAATCAGAATCCCTGATTGGGAACCGACGCATACACATGCTAAATTGTATTTGGGATATATGAGGCTCTCATGTTCTGGTACCCATTTACCTTTAATTAATTTCGAACTTATTTATTCGATAGAAGATTGATATAAGGAAGCCCCAAAGAAGCATTGAGGCATTATGATTTCTAATTGAGCCCTAAATGAGATCCTGAATTTGGGGCCATCTCGCAAAGCGAGAATACCATACCATTTAATGCCTATATCATATTGTGCTTAATTCCCAATGTATGTTAGGACAGGGAGGATGCCAAACCTAAGCTTAATGTCCTGACAAATCAGGTGCTGCAAATATATGAGATACTATGCCACTGCAAATGCGGGTTAGGACAAGGAGGATGCAACACATCAGCGTCATGTCCTATGGAGCTTACATGTGCGTCAATGATAGGGGAAAGGACAAGGAGGATGCGACACCTCAGCTTCATGTCGTATGGAGCCTACATGCACGTCAATAACAGGGGAAGGACAAGGAGGATGCAACACCTCAGCTTCGTGTCCTATGGAGACTACGTCAATAATAGGGGAAAGGACAAAGAGGATGCAACACCTCAGCTTCATGTCCTATGGAGAGTACGTCAATAATAGGGGAAAGGACAAGGAGGATGCAACACCTCAGCTTCATGTCATATGGCGCTTATAAATGATAGATGGAGAAAGGACCGGGAGGATGCAACACCTCGGCCTCGTGCTTTTTTGTTTGTTTGATAAAGAGCTGAACCTAAGGCATTTATCGTTGAGGGGCCTGAAGAGGACTACGAGAGGCTTCACCTCAGCATCAGTTCCTCTGAAGCTTAATGAATTGATTCTGTACGTGTATCTGAAATCTGGAATACGATTATCGGAGAGGACGCATGGCGTGAGAATTTTGTTAATGACCCCGTAGAAGGCCCTGGTGGAGTCTGGTCAACCGGTAGATAAGGAAAAGAGGGGGAGTGCGAGTTGATGATGAGGCAAAGGTACCAGAGCCGAGAGCCCCATAAATGGTGTGCTTCCTGATGGTGGTTAGCAGGGGATGGGGGTGGGTAATACAAATATTTTTTAAAGCGTAATAATTTGCTTGTATTAGCGTAAGTTGTTTGAATTGCGATAATAATATTGAATGCTATTGTTTTCGAGAAGCTATTTCATCGAAGTGAAATGTTTACTCCGGAACTTCAATAGTTTTTCCGAGGTAGTAGATTTCTAATTATTTCTATTGGACAAAATTATATTCTTGGAATTGTCAGACATTCTCATTGGTTTATTCCAAGAACAAAGGAACGCCAAAAAGCGGGAGAAACTACGGAGAAAATAGCTAGTCTCGTTGGCATAGGTTCAAATTAATTTGGTGTGCTTATACTGAGTTCTCGTTTACGACGAGATTAACGTGGTCTGCGAGACTTGACGAATGTAAACAATAACATGCCAGCATGGTATTTGATAATGCCGGTGAAATATGTTAATGGTGATTATAGTTTCTTCATTGGTTTGAACTACGGTAATGAGACTTGTGCTAGAAGTTAGCTGATAGGACCATCACGTCCAGAAACAAAGGGGGGGGGGGGGCTCTAAATAAACGTGATTTGTGCTGACTTTGTTGCTACTCTTGATGGTTTATAAACCCTGAGAAAGATAACCTTGACATGCATTTATTTGAATAACAAAACATTTGACAGTAATTTTCAAAAAACATGTGATAGCCATTAAAATTTAAAACAAAAACAATCATGAATATATACATGTATACATATGGCCCATTGACTAGATCAATCAATATGTATTAATTAGTGAATATATGAAAACATATATAAGATAGTATAAGAATTTCAGTGATCCTCAAACCATTCTATTTGATAAATCTGATGAGTAATCCTTTTCTACAGAAGGTCTAGATTGAGTTTGATAAAGTAACTAGACTTGACAGAAAGATGACCATCTGCTTTAAGAGATGGTTGTTATTAATTCTGGTTGTATGAAGTAGATGCGTCTCACAAATTGAGATTAGATTATGTGTGCGTCCTACATGATGTAAGGACCACTGTGGGGAATAGAATTGTTAACTGCTGGTAATGTCTGGTATCCCACACCAGTACTGTACCTATATGTACATGTAAGTCTAAGAATACTGTATTGAAGGATTTAAACAAATAGAATGGTTGGATCACTTTAAATATGGTATAAATCAAGAACCCCCATTGTTCTTGACCAAGTTCACTATTGGCACAATTTTTGGTATATCTTGGCTATTATATTAATAGAATCTGTGATCTACTTGATCAAATGATTATTCATGTGATGCATGCCCGTGAGGCTGTACCTGATTAGAATGAGTATGCACTTCCCTAAAAATCAGAATCCCTGATTGGGAACCGACGCATACACATGCTAAATTGTATTTGGGATATATGAGGCTCTCATGTTCTGGTACCCATTTACCTTTAATTAATTTCGAACTTATTTATTCGATAGAAGATTGATATAAGGAAGCCCCAAAGAAGCATTGAGGCATTATGATTTCTAATTGAGCCCTAAATGAGATCCTGAATTTGGGGCCATCTCGCAAAGCGAGAATACCCAATCGGAGCTGGGTACCAGCGGAGAGCCCCAAAGAAGGGGTCACCCACCACCAGGAGCACACATTTATATTACTACCCTGAATAACTGAAATAAAATTGAAATAAATTCGATATTGGTTATATACTAGTATGAACCTATATATAAATATGCAATACAAAATTATTGGAGTGCATTATGAATGTAGGAAGCTTTGAAGGCTAATTAATGACATTGGAATATAAGGTGATATTCCTTAATTAACGGGTAGGTCCATAGGACCTGACCATGGAATTATGAGCTTCCCTGATAACTGCTCTAGGAGTATGAATGTATCTTCTATAGCAGTCCTATTCCCATCGGCCGAGAGTTTTAATGAGGTGGTCTTCAAGAAGGGCTGCGCATGCCGTAGTAGCTGCACCTGAACGCAAGGAGTGGCCTGAGTACATGTTAGCCGGTATACCGCAAAGTGTAAGAAGTTGTTTCAGTTTTGAAATAAAGTGGTGCCTGTACAACACTTTGGCATTGTCGGTAACAAATAATGGATCATCCAATTTAGCTCCAGAATTGTAGCGGAATTTCAAGTAAAGTGACAACAGTCGCACGGAACAAATACTAGATGTACATGTACAGAAGTAATGCACTCTGACACCTTTTCGAAAAGGGTCGGTTTTTGACTGCTTTAAGAGGATTGAAGCTTCCTTTTCATCAGGCTCAATGGCCACATCCTTGATTGCTATAAAGTTTGAATAATCCAAACTGTTGCGAACAGTAAATTCACCACAACGCAGAAATCCGAAAAAACCAACTGCAAGCGCTGTTTTCATCATAAAGCAAGTTGGGGCTGCAAATGGAATTTTATCCAGCTGAGCACATAATTTCTGTAAAATGTCAAATGTAATTGGCAAGCGAATACGGGTGCAGATCCGATGCTGTCTTTTGATAGCTTTCAGGATTCCAGACAGCTTGGGCCAGGGCTGGCCATTATGTTGTTCTAAAGGGTTGACGCCATAGGCCGCAATATAGAAGAAGCGGATGCCAGCTAGGTACAACTTGATTGTGGAGTAGGTCAAATTGAAATGGGCACTGCAATGAGCGACAAATTGAAGTAGAAGGCTTTCATTCAAATGTGGTAGACCATGAGGTTGATGAATACTGATTCCGAGTGCAGATGCAAATTTATTTAAGCATTTTATGCCGCTTTCATATTGCTTTAAAGTGGATCGACTGACCGACTGCAACCACATGTTGTTAGCTATGCTGTTTAAAGATGCACCAACTCCGAATGAGTAGGGCAAGGGAATGGGAACCGGTCTGCCTCTGGTGCCAATCTTCTGAAATCCTGAAATCGACAACGGGACAAACAGTCATAAATTTTGTTCGCCTTGGAAGTGATATAAGAAGATGAAAACATGAAATTACATTTTAAAGCACATAAAGTTAATCGACGTACAAGAGACATAATGACTGCAATTTTTGATCGGCCTTTCTGGAGTATGTGAACAACAGCTTCATTATCACATATAAAGATAACCCGTTTGTTTGACCACAAATGGCCCCATAGAATAGCTGCAGTACAAATAGGATAAAGTTCCATGTAGGCCATAGACCATGAATTTTTCTTAAGTTCTACAATTTCAGAGGGCCACTCATTTTGAAACCAGTGAGTTCTGAAATAGCCACCATAACCGTGAATGGAGCTTGCATCTGTAAAAAGATACAGGTCATCAGATGAGATAACGTCACTGTGCAAGAACATAGCTGCACCATTCCATGACGATAGGAACTGATCCCACATGGCTAGTTCCTTTTTGCATGCAGCAGAAATATTTACATGATATCTGAGTTCCGAGACTGAAGTGGATAATGCAATCAAGTAAGACATGAAGGATCTACCTGGAACAACGACTTTTGCTGCGAAACTTAAATGGCCTATGAGGCTGAGCAATTCTTGTTTGGTACAGGTAGATCGGTTCATGAAAGACTTGATTGTTACCCGTAGCCTGGTTAGTTTGTCATGAGGTAGCCGACATTCCATGAGTGCTTCGTCGATGGTGATACCTAAAAATTCGATACAGTGACATGGTCCTATGGATTTCTCCTCAGCTAGAGGAATGTTTGCTTGGTTAAATACTTCCAGGAGAGCATTAACAGGACCTTGAGGGTCGGCATCTGGAGGAATTATGGAAATATAATCGTCCAGATAGTGCAAGAGATTAGGCACGCCAAATTTGTTAGTGGCAATCCAGCAAATTGCTTGAGAAAGTTGATCGAAAATTTTTGGAGACGACCGACTGCCGAAACACAGTGTTTTGTAAAAATAATATTTACTGTCCCAGCAGATGCCGTAATATGGCCACAAGTCCTGTTTGATCGGGCACAATTTGAAAGCTGACTGAATGTCGCAGTGAAAAAGATTTGGCGGACTTGAATTTGAATTTGGATTTAATTGTTGAATGATGCGAACGGCATGATCCACTGTCACATAAGTCAAAGAAAATTCATCCTTATTAATTAATGAATTTAGCGACTGGTCCTTTTTGGATGAATGGGGAGCTGAAAGATCGACAATTAGCCGTTTCTTTTTGGAAATTTTTCTTTCAGCTATGCCGATAGGATTGATCCTGAAATTTGCAAAGGGAGGCTTGCTGAAAGGACCAATAATGAATCCTTGAGACAATTCTTTTTCTATCAATTTGTTAACATCACTGTGATTGCTTAATGCTGACTGTAAGTTTCGAAGTTCTAAGCTGCTTGAAGGTAATATTGAAACGCCAGTGTCAAAGCCAAAAGTGAAACAAACTTTTGGTCGGGATGGTCGGATAGGGCCCACTGCAGGAATTTCACATTTACTGGAGTGGAGACACTGGTCGGAATTAATGCCGGGTCCTCTGCACTGCCTTGAAGTCATTTGAAATTTGGGGCGTTTTTGAAAGGCTTGAAGGGTTTTTGACTACAGACAGGTTTTGGGTGAGGACCTTTGCATAACACACACTCATGCACATATGTGCACCCCTTACCAAATGTACAACCTTTAACGGAATTGAATTGAAGACAAGACATATTATTATTTGGTGTTTGTGTTGGAGAGCCAAATGGTGTGCCAAAGCGACGAGGTGCAAATGAATTTTTTGATGAATTTAGAGGACAGAATTTTTCTGAGTGCGATGGGTTTTTGCACACCGAGCAGCTTAGAGACCTTTGACTTGTGAACAAGGATGAATATAGGTGGGTGTCTCTCAAGGCCCAGTTCACTTTGGTACCTCGAGCTAACCATGCTGCAGCTTTTGCTGAAAAGGCGAGATGGTAAGAATAAAATGAGTCGCCATATTGACTAGCAATAGTAATTATATCTGCCAAATAGGCATCCAACTCGGCACGTCGGTTTGGGAAAACTTCGCACAGCACTGTTTTGAATTTACCAAAGGCTGTAATGAATTCTGGAAGCGAAAGATATTTTGACAGTCTCGAGTCATATTTTTCACTTCCTTTAAATGATTCCAATGGTGGCATGATCAATCTGGCGAGGTTGATGTCCTTGCCTGACAAAATGTCCGAGCGCAACTGTGCCGATATGTTCGGATCAATATCGGGTAGATTACCCATCGGAATTCCATCCGATTGCAAAAGAGAATTTGGCATACTGGTGTCCAGAGATATCAATTCTGGTGAGGCCTGGAAGAGCGAACCTGAAGCTGTACCTTGTGAATTGTGCCCATGAACACTGGTACTAGTAGTTCCTGCCATCTGCGACATGGTTTGTAGAAGCGATTGGTTGGCAGCCAATGCGTCCATCAACTGATTTTGGAAATCAGGTGCTGTCGCAATTTCGGGAGGTTGAGATGGCACCCACGTAGGAATAGGCTGGTTAATGTTATTCGAACTGTTTGTATCGGTAGCTGAGCCTCGTATTGCCGTCGGTGTCTGGACGGCGCATGAATTGGACCAATTACTGGCTATTCCTAAATCTGCTCCCGATGATGGCACTCGGGCATTGATGGGGACGTTCAAGTCATAAATCTTTACCAGATCTGGCTTTTTAAAGTTCTCTGGCACAATTATTCCCCGAGTTTGAAGAGCTTGCCTTATTTGAACCACTGTCAAATTTCTGGGTTCACAATTACATTCACAGCCGAGTCTTCCGAATCAGAACAATCTTGGGTGGCATTAACAAAGTCCTCAAGATTGGTCCTGGCTCTGCGCCTTGTTTGGCTTGAAGGACAAGTAGAAGTGCGCTGGGCACGACCGCGTCGGGCTTTTCCCATTTCAGTGTTGACACTTTCACTTTGTCCCTGTCTTTCGCTCTTTGCCAGTTTTTTGAGAAACACTGCGCAAATCAGTTAAAAAACGAATGAATACGAACAGCAGAATATGCTCACAGCCGCGAGAATAAACTTATTGTCCGCTAGAATAATACAAATATTTTTTAAAGCGTAATAATTTGCTTGTATTAGCGTAAGTTGTTTGAATTGCGATAATAATATTGAATGCTATTGTTTTCGAGAAGCTATTTCATCGAAGTGAAATGTTTACTCCGGAACTTCAATAGTTTTTCCGAGGTAGTAGATTTCTAATTATTTCTATTGGACAAAATTATATTCTTGGAATTGTCAGACATTCTCATTGGTTTATTCCAAGAACAAAGGAATGCCAAAAAGCGGGAGAAACTACGGAGAAAATAGCTAGTCTCGTTGGCATAGGTTCAAATTAATTTGGTATGATTATTGTGCTTATACTGAGTTCTCGTTTACGACGAGATTAACGTGGTCTGCGAGACTTGACGAATGTAAACAATAACATGCCAGCATGGTTTTTGATAATGCCGGTGAAATATGTTAATGGTGATTATAGTTTCTTCATTGGTTTGAACTACGGCAATGATACTTGTGCTAGAAGTTAGCTGATAGGACCATCACGTCCAGAAACAAAGGGGGGGGGGGGCTCTAAATAAACGTGATTTGTGCTGACTTTGTTGCTACTCTTGATGGTTTATAAACCCTGAGAAAGATATGAGACCTTTCTCGAGCAATAAAGAAATCACCAAATGTGGCGACCCCAGATGCGGGACATGTTGCTGTATATTAACCGGGACACACTTCCTATTAAAGAATGGACAAGATGTTCGTCCTGATGAAGACATGAACTGCAAATCCCAAAATCTAATTTATGTTATAATATGTTCGGGATGTAGAGAATTCTATGTCGGAGAAACGCTAAATTCCCTTGTGGAAAGAACGCGGATCCACCGCTCGCAGATCAAACATCCGGCATTAAGGATGATTCCCTTAAGTGGACATCTAGATGACTGTGGCGGTAAATCCTTCCGGATTTTCCCATTACACAAGATGATGGAAGTTAGCAGATTCAAAAGACTTCAAAATGAACAAAAAATCCGGAAGCTTTTGAATCCGAAACTAAACTCCATCATCTAATCATGGCGTCACATACCAACCTCCCGGAAGTGACGTCACAATACAAAATAAAAATGGCGTAAACCTGAAGATCGGCCCTGAAGCCGTGAAAGGCCTAGTTTTAAAGCCAAATGATGTGTTTGTGTTTTTAATCACATGTTATCTATATATACCACTGTACGTTTGAACTTTCTACTATTCAATATATATATCCTTTATAGACTCGAAAACGACTCGACCGATTGAGCCCAAGCTTCCTATCTAAGGGTAAAAATCCACGGGCAGTGTCATCGGACCATTCGCGACCACTCCTTCACCCTTCAACTGCCACCGCAATGGGAATTGATGGGTTAAATGGTCTCTGATGTGTGTGACCCGATGCAGGAAGGACAACTCTAAATTGACACAACGTATTGAATACGTGAAATTTATTTGTCATTACACGTTCGTCGGGTATTCGTAAAAGGTACATAAATATGTGTTAAAGTGCAGACTAATTCACCACCTTCGTGTAATCAAGAATATGAATCACACCAAAATTAAGTGAATTGTATACGGAATGTGCAGATATAAGCTGACATGTACATATCATTCCCCAAATGCTTCAATATTACGACAATCTATTAGTTATTATAACAAAACCCCAAAGTGTTCGCAACGCCGCGATATAGGCAACGTGGCCAACACCCTATCATTATCCGCTATTTCGTTGTTGCGAAATGGGCCGAACGTTCAAGCGGACCTGACTGACTGACCGACGTTCGCTGCAAAGCGGGGACTGACCCCGAGGGGCACTTTGACCATGCTCGTAAGGGTGTGTACCTCTTAAAGGGGTACTCAGCCGACAAGACTGGTCCGTAATAGCTCCGGGCTGTTTAAAAAAAAAAAAAAAATGTAATGTGGACAGTTGGTTTGTGGTTCCGTGAGCCGATAACCAGAACTGAGTCGTTTCATAAAAACAAAAATGAATGTGTAATCAGGATCTATGTCTGTCCGTCCGTTAGTCCGATATGGTTTCTGATTGATAACTTCAGTATTAGTTAACTTATTCGAATGTGACATGTCCGTGATTTTTCAACAATGTGAGAGTTGGAGTATAGTAGATCTTCAATTATACAAATATTCGCCTGAAGTGACCTTGACCTTGAAACGTGTACCCACAAATGACCTTGGGCGATACCTAACATCTAATAGTCTGACTCCAGATAAATTAACAAGGCTACGAGGAGGGACGACCAAGATACACCGGACCAACTACGGTTCGGCTCAGTGTGAAAAAATATTGAAATTGGAACATGAAAATCGCAAAATCCTAGCATCTAGATTGGACTAGTGCTTAATTTCCAAGCGTTGGAAATTTCCAACCTGACACCCCTTACTTCGGTTGAAAAATTTCGAATAATTAGCAGTTTTTGTCTGGCCACGGGAAGAAACCAGGGGAAAAAAAAGCTTGTCAAGTATTGGAAATTTCCAAGCTGTCACCCACATGTGGTCGGCAAATTTCCAACTGATGGCCTTCTCAGTCAAACATTTTGACCAAAAGTAGGAGAATATGCAAATGTTGGTCTGAAAACAACAAATTTCATACTATTACATTGCTGGAAAATCAAACTACAAGAACAATTTCAACATATTGTTGGTGTGATATTTCCAACTAATGTTGTGTCAGGTTATGAAATTTCCAACTGTTGAACATTTGACAAAACTTGGAGGGGCTGTGAGACACCCCCCACAAAAAAATAACCCCTGTCGCCACGTCTCTGAGAACATTATGATGAGTAGAAGTTTGTTGTACGCTATAAAATTTGAGCAAAATCCAAATACTTGACATGATCTATTCGGAAATTTCCCTACCATTTCCGAAGAAATTGCTTTCCGGCACCGGTGGATGATTCCGGTCTCTTTATTTTCAAAGATTTGATGTTTTGATGCTAAAAAAGTGTTACGTTCGTCGGGTGTGTACTTCGCACACCTTCCTTTCATATGTTACTCGTGACTGAAATGAACCAAACGTGTCCTGCTAGTCTGATACGCGCAGCATGTTTTATATAACCGGTGGTCAATCTATGATTCAGTCAATCACTTTGGTAGGATAATCCTATACAGCGCGGCAATGTCTTCACATCGACGTCCACCGAGAGGTTCGCAGTGAGCGTCGCCTCATATAAACTATTTGGACTATATATAAACCCAGCTGGTGAATAGGACCCGTGTTTAATGGGTAAACTTATTTGAACTTTCCTCCCAGAACACGTTGGTGTTGAAAAAATAACATTACATTGATTATGCCACCATATATCACTTGATTCCACTCACTTTTCAGGATACTGACTCCAAATTTGAACATTGGTATAGGGGTAGGGAAATTTAAAAATTCAATCTTATCACCAAATAACAGCTATTTGAGACTCAATGTTGTTTTGATCTACTTTGTATCTTCCTTGTTGCATTATAAAACTGCGTAATACATCACTGGAAGTTTACATATAATTTTATGACCATGTTTTATAAAAATAATCCCAAATTATCTATTCGACATTTCACTGTCAAATTACGTCAAACTAGATCATAGCTCTGTCACTGAAAATAGACAATGGAAGTGGTTATATATGAACAACAATGCATGCATACGCTATTTATAGTAAAGTTTTATGCATCAAGGTGCATTCTTCCAAAGTATTTGATGATGTGCTTTCCCCTACCCCATTTTCCCGCTGTTCAAATTTGGAGTAAATTTCCCGACAGATGAGTGAAATCCAGGTACATTCATTGGTATAGGCCTAACCATTGAAATGCTATTTTCTCAACACCACACAAATGTTTTAAGAGGAAAGATCAAATAATTTTATACAATAAACTTCCATTCCTTTTTTCTAATTGTACACAAAAACCTTTAAACATTTACAAAAACGCCCCACAATAGCAGTTTCAGAGAAGGGGCCATAATTTAATTGTTTTCATCAATGTATTCGGAAAGTCCTCCACAATTTGTTTATGCTGGTATACTTATCAGGTTGTGCGAAAAGCAGAGTATATGGAAATCAATTTGAGTTATATGACCTCAAATATGGCATTTCATCACGCAAGTTCTGTTGTCAGAGGCAAGATTGGCTGAACACACAATTTGTTTGAGAATATTTTTTTCTTCTTAATCAAAGTTACATAAATTAATCATTGTTTGTGTACAATCTAGTTGGGAAATGACTGAAACACTGAAATATCCCGTCAATTTGCTCCAGTTTGTTCAAATAATTGACCATTAACAAATGGAATTAGGCTCATACTGAGAAATTGAGTATCAGAGATAAGATAAATTCTCGTTTTGAAGGCACACAACTCGAAAAAAGACATAACGAATATGGGAATGGTTTTCTGTTCTGGAATCAGGAAATTGAGGTCGACAAAATAGATCTGACATTTTAAGGACTTGTGAATTTGATTTTTTTATAAACAGCGCTGAAAATCCATAAATTGATGATTTGATATAATTTTCCCAAATATATTTAACGAAATTCATCAATTTCCCTTTTTAGCGGATTTAAGTTGACATGAACTCTAATCAGATTCTGCATGTTCAAAGTTCAAATTATGAAAATAGGATGTTTATTTTATACTTTTCCTCGAAAATGCTTCTGGAAGTTTCATTCACCCAAAAACGCGACCAGTCTATAACAAAGACAACATTCATTACCCATGTTCACACCGAACTGGCTAATTAAAGACTATTTAGCACCAATTTCCAACGATGATAGAGCGTTCGAGTCTCCAGTTTACACCCTGTTACACATACTTCCACGACAAAAACAACATTCGTTACTTATATTCACTCTCAGCCTGGACTGACAAATTAATTTAGCGCCTATTTCCAACAACGCTTTGGTAGAGTGGATATATATATATGATTAAATACCTACTCGCGATGTTCGTACCGGTTAGCCTTTTTGTAGGATGTATGTATTCGCGGATGTATCTTCGCGGATGCCTCATTGATGCAGTATGTAACTTTTATGACCAAGTTAATTGCTTTCTCTTTTGAGGTGTGTATACTATGGGGCTGATCTGATGGGGAAATATTAGTAAATACGTACTCGCTGTATGTAAGTTTTATGACCGCGTTAATTGCTTTCAATATTAGGTGTGAACAATCAACAATGGATGGGCCACTCTTGAAGATTTTATCCCGGAATACAATGCATAATATAACATATAACTTTGATAAATTATGTATCAGTTGGAATGTAGACTAAAGGTCATATTGCTAAGTATCAGGTGTCTATTTAATCCGGTTAGTATATTTTTGGTCCGAACTTAGAGGCCCTTTCTGGTATGTGAATGAGAAACCTTTAGTGATAAGCCGTAGTTGTTGTGAATGGTTGTGTAATTTGAATGGTTATAGTTGTTTAAACGGACTTCCGATGTGGTGCAATGATTAAACCTTGAAGGAATTATGAATAATTAGTATTGATTTACTAGTCTCGAGATTTTAAACCATTCAGTGTTCAGCCGCCGTTGATTGGATTCTGTCAGTAAATCTGTTTTTTTTTATTATAAATAATATGTTCATTGAGAACCAGTATTTGTTTTTGTACTTGTATGGACTAAATGTGATTATAAACGTAATCGGTATTTGCGTATTGCACCATGTAACGGTGGTCGACAACGTTGGCCTGATTATTATTCTGCATGCTATTTCATGCACTATTCATACCTCTATTTCGATAAAATTGAGAACAAATAACAAAGAAAAGATACATGTATAAGCTGAAAAACAAAAGTTTAGTGTATTTGTCGCTAGCTGGCAGTGCGTCAACATAATAATGTCAATCGCCAAGGCGTCCGTGACTCTTTTGGCAATGAGTGTGTGGTTATTGGTGTATCAATGTAATGGCCGTTGCATGTTTGGTGATGAACCATTTCAAGCAATATATGCCTAATAATATTATCTTGAGGGCGTTACCATTTATGCCTATTGTTTTCTAGTCACTCCCTGCTGGTTGTATTTTATTGACACTGACAGATACACAGGTGATGACTGCATGGTGTAGGCATTAATCTGGATTGGGTACGGGAATAATTATGTCAGATGGGAAAGAAGGGAGAAGGACCCAATAAGGGATCCGCTGCCCTATAGCGGAAACCCTGATATCATAACCATACAGTAATGTCTGTAATTTCTAACAACTACTCATAATTAAATGGCATACTCGGTTGTAAGGTTATTATTGATTTGAAATGACAAAATTGTTGCAAAATTTCCTTGGTAAAATGAATTTTTGCCAATGTCAGTTTTATCCAACTACGCAAAATTCTTGCTTAGGCATCTTTTCCTCAATTCCCAGGGCTACCACTCATTTCTCGAGTAATCCAAAAGTGTTAGAAGGGAGTGACGATAATCTAATTAAGGTAGTTATTACAGTGACTAACTTCTGATAATGTATAATGAAACCTTACCAGGCCTGCAAATGTGTGCTTGTCCTTTGCAGAATGAAGTCACCAGAGGGTGAATTTAGTGATGCTATTCCGCACAGTGGGCAAGCATAACAAAATTCACCCTCTCATGACCTCATACTGCTAAGGCCCCATCTTCTGTGGAGTGTCTATAGTCTAAAAACAACATTGTTTTCCTTTACTTCTGTTAAGCTAATTTGCAGAAGATCAAACGGATAATCGAGGTGACTAATGTGCGAACATCACCAACTTCAACTGGGGAAATTCACTCTAACATCACCAACTTCAACTGGGGAAATTCACTCTGATCCTAGGTATCTCATAGCAGTTGAGGCCTAAGCAGAATGAGGTTTCCAGAGGGTGGATTGGGTGCGTTAGCTCACTGTGAGGGATAGCGTCACTAAATTCACCATCTAGGGACCTCATACTGAAAATGATAGACACAATGTTTGCAGGCTTGAACCTTACTCATTATTGTGTTGTATGGCAAGATCCAAGCAATTGAGACCTTCTGAGTTACACTTGCCCACAGCAGCACCCTTCTCAATCAGTAACTTAACCATGTCATCATGTCCATTCTCACTTGCTAAATGAAGTGGATTCTGCAAAAAGAGAGTGTTGTATGATGAGTTCATGCATACTAATCCGTTGCGTCATTTGCGTTGTTCCATATATTGTGTTGTCTGCGTTAAACCGCTCAGATGTGCGTACGTTGCTTTATAACACAGAGCTTCCGGTTAATAATTACAGCTAATAAATTTGATATTGGAATAAATGCATATTGCAAAACAATCTATATGTAGTTAATTAATTCTTTGATAACAGATACCTTCCGCATAATGAACGACAGCTAATTATTACGAATAGCTATTGATTTGTAGTCCAAAAACATTTTCGCAGAAATGACGTTTACGAGTCCGTTTGTGAGACAATCGTGTTTGCAGTAAGGGGATTATGGTTCTGCGTGCCGTGATTATTTTGTACTTAATTATGTTGTTATCAGGTCATAGCTTAGCGCTTTGTTCGCAAGATTAACGTGTTTCACGACGACGGACGATTTGATAGCCACCAATAGATTAAAATTAATTAATTAAACAAGGCTTCACCAGTGAAGGTGAAGTTTGATTGTGATTCTATGAGGCATAGAATCACGGATGGATCAATTGAGATAGTGCTGCGCAGTGGTCCTATTTATCATTCTTCAAAGTATGTGTCGTTAGTTGCTTAGAAGGTGGGGTTTTGGGGAGGGTGGCAATTGATCCATACAGACACATAAATTAACGTGCGTAGACAACTCATGTGGTTATTGCCAAACCAATGCAAATTGAAATATATCAAACAAATAACTAATTCATTCATGTTTGTACCGATATACTTGAGTCCAATTTGACCAATATACATTATCGAACAGAGACTCCCAACACTACTGGGAGAAAACTGTTTAAAGGCGGCAGATATATAGCCGCCGCTCGAATACTTTGGACTCCAGAAAGGAAGTATCTACCGCCTCGTATACATGTGGGTTAATATTGTTTACATCTAAACCGCATTATAGTATATATGTGCGTTTGGAAGACTGTGGGAAAACGCAAGAGCCCGAAGTGAGTGTATACTTGTGAATTCTGTATCAAATAAAAGGTCTCTAAGCATCCGCTTGATACGACCGTTGTTTGCGCATAAAAACATGTCTTTAGTGCTAGTAAACCAACATACCAAATTTAATTTCATTCAGTTCACATTTACTAAAGTTATCATCCGGAAACCTCAAATTGGCAAAAATTCTAAGTAAATAAGGGACATAACTCGAACTTGACATGTGTTTTGTTGGGAAAAAGACACATACCAAATTTGGTTTAAATCTGATTAACTCTACTAAAGTTATCATCCGGACACCAACTTTTGCGGTTTTATATGTCGGGTCGGCGGACAAAAAGGGGCCATAACTCTCGTAAAAATTATCGGATTAAACCGAAATTCGAACTTGAGCTGTATTTTGATAACAGTAATCCACAAAAAAACGGGTTTTGCATATAAACAATCCAAAATCAAGTTATCATCTGGAAACCAAAAAAACAGAAGAAAAACTTAATTTTCTATGTCGAAAAAGGGGCATAACTCTGCCAAAAATGGTTGGGCAGAACCCAAGTTCGAACTTGACCTGTGTTTTGCTGGGAGAAAGTAATATACCAAATTTGATTTGAATCCGAATAACTCTACTAAAGTTATCATCCGGAAACCAACTTTCAGGGGTTTTCTAAGTCACAAAAGGGGCATAACTCTGGTGAAAATTGGCGGACGGAACCAGAATTCGAACATGACCTGTCTTTTCTGCTAGTATACCCACATACCAAATTTAATTTAATTTGGTTCACTCTAACTAAAGTTATCATCCGGAAACATCGGACGCACGCACGCACGCATGGACGGACGGACGTGCTGATTATAAATAGTCCTCCGAACCCGTCGGGTCGGCGGAGAATAAAGGCGCATCATAGAGTTGTTCATCAGCGATATAGACAGCAAATGGCTGCAAGGCCAAACAGTTACCCTATATGCCGTGCCATTGGAGCCAGATGCCACACATTGCATGTAGTTTTATATCTGATATGTCTGCATATTAACGATAGGATCGAGAGTCAAACCTTAATTAAGTTATACAACACGACACTGGGCTACATGTACATGCAAATCCCCCGATTAGATACATGAGTTATCTCGTGTGCCAATGTGGCCTTCATAATTGAACCCGTCCGAGCGATACGTTAATAAAATAATGTAAAATTTATGCTGATAAAATGAAAAATAATTTAACTGAACGTGCGCATGTGGGTGACCGTCATTCAAGAACAAGTGAGGATATACTACTTCATGGTCATACTATCAGCAAAGGCGTAACCAGGTAATGCTTCGCTGCTCTGACAACCGTGACACATCAAGCTCGCTGTACATGTCAGCCATATAAGTGATAACTAAAGTCATGGTCGAAACAACTGATGTGTGGGCGTATGCAATATATAACCTCGACAAGCGAAGAAAATTTATTGCTAATATGACAACAAAAAGTGAAGTATTTCACCACTACCAGCGTGGTGAAAATGCACAATGTGAAAAAATCCTCTCCAAGCGAATCAAAATAAAGCGCATAAACCTCGTAATTGAATTTTGTGATCAGTCAGAACATGTCTTCACAAAACCCAACAATGAAAAACTCCACGAGCTGCATGAATGCGTCTGTGGTTATGTTTTCCCCTAATTTATGCCCCCATAGTCGTACAACGCCCTCTTTTCTATATATGGCCCTTTGCATGTGTATCCCTATGGCCGCATGTGTATGCCTATGCCCCCATAGTCTTATAACGCCATCTTTTCTCATCAATTCCTCCTTTTGTAATTTGTATTCATTTTATAGGTCTAATTATTATATATTGCTCCTCCTTTATCTAAATTGTATTTATTTTATGGGTCTTTTATTTAATTCCATTATGTTATATTCAATAAACTCCCCCTTTTTTCTACCCACGTATTTATGTTCTCGAACATTCGACATTTGGAAATTTATCGAATCTTCTAGCTCGTATTAAAAATTATCACAATTTCGATCCACTGGCATCGTATATGGCCCCTTTACGATTGGTACCTGTATGTATTTAAAGGTACTCAATCCGATAAAACTCCTCTCAATTACTATTTCAATGGCTTCGGGGGTCAAAAATATTTGATTCGAGTCGAGGAAGTCACCCACCAAAGCTCAGATTTGTTAGATATCAATTTTAGAAATCTATTATTTTTCATTATCGGGAATACTTTCTGGCCCAGATCTCAGTCAAAATTGCGTTATTATTACCACTTGATTTTAGAGTTATCCATCCTTGTCTGTTTGAATAGAGTTTTGGTGTACAAATCTTGAGCAGGATACGAAATTGACGGCAATTATTAGTACTCATCTCGAGAACATAACAAATTTCCAAAAACAATATCTAATAACTCTGAGCTTTGTTTGATGGGTTCCTCGACTCGAATCAGATATTGTTTACCCACAAAGCCAAAGAAATAGTAATATAGGACCCTCTGATCGGATTGTTGTTGTTGGAATCTATTGAGATGGGGACCCTCTTTACGGATTGAGTACCTTTAAACTAATGAGGCACATTCATGCTCTCACAAATGCTTTTGTTATCAAAGGGACGGCTGTAATTATTATATTTGTGCTACATTATATGCCGTGCACGACATACACATATGGTTTTGAGGTTACACACGATAGGAGCACTTTTATCTCACAAACGCTATTAACTTCTCGGCACATGGCAGTAAAACACATTAAATTTGACCTACTGATGCAATCCCTACATCCGGCTGAACGCTGAATACCGGCTGACTCTCCGCTCTGTTTTGTGCCAAGACAACCACAGGGACATAACTTTCAACCCGGGAAGAAGATAGGAAATCTCTGTCAGAGGGGCGCTCGATTACCAAACATATCAGCGTCGCTGTTGACCACATATAGATCACAAAAGTACTGAGCACCAAATCGAATTAGCGAGCGTCCATGATGATTTGTGGAGTAAACAGAAACGGTCTTGAGGATTAAGCAAGGCCAGATGTATCGCCTAGAAAAGCTACTGAACCCAGGAGAGTTAATAGGACCCATGGGGAGATGACGATAACTCAATTACCCTAAGTACGATGAACCGACGCGCCGTGAAAATACACATGGCCGTCATTAGCAGACACTGGGTATTTTAGGAAGAAGCAAACCGACATCCACAGACAGTTCTAACCAGTTTCTATCTGACCAACACAAGCGATCATCACGAACCCTCGGACGCTTAGAAGAGCAGAGTGGAGCAATGGACGGAAATACAAGGTAAACATTATGCTCTTGTATTTCTAACAACGTCACACTGATGCGCCGACGCAGAAGAAGAGCAGACGACAGGAAGACGAACTCAACCGGAATTCAACCGAGTAGAAGACGAGCAGACACAACCAACCTATGAAGACGGAAGAAGATCCCAACCCAAGCAGACGACAGGAAGAGAAACCCAGATGCCGATGATTGAACATTATTGACTTTGTTGTATATAAATAATCAAACCGTTCTGATAGCCTTAAGAGTTATATGTACCCGTATTGGCACATATCTCTTAACTGGTGCCTTCGAGCCAGGATCTGAACGCTAATCGCAGACACAACGTGAAACCAGAAGAGGAACAGTGTGAACAGAAACAGTGTGGGAAAATTCGCAAAACGTGAGTCTAATTGTTTATTATCATAATGGCTACCCAACAACAACAATCAGCTGGTGTTCTCGCCCCATTAACAGAATCTATCAATTCTCAAATTGCTGCAATGGCCATGACTACGGTGACGCAGGTAGTGACGTCATTTGACGGGGACCCCACGAAATACCACGGGTGGGTCAAGTCGATAGAAAAATGCGCGATCCTAACCGGCGCTAACGAAGCAAAGAAGCCCTATATGGCATTCCAGAGCGCGACGGGCCCCGTATCAGATTTTTTACAAAGATATTTGGCCACGAATCCTAACGCCACGTGGCAAGACACAAAAACTGAATTATCTAGTCGATTTGCCGAGATAAATGACATTCAATTCGCCTTTTCGGTGCTAAGAAAAATCAAGCAAAAACAAAACGAAAATTTACATGTGCTTGCCGAACGGATTTTGGAGATCGCGATGGTGGCATACCGAGAGCAACCCGGCGGGATCAACGCTGTTGAAGGCCAACTCGTAGGGTTTTATATTGACGCTTTAAGAAGCGACAGTTTGAAAATGAAGTTGATCAGGGATGCGCCGAAGACACTAAAATTGGCAGCCGACATCGCCATGCGGGAAATGGGGATCCGACGGGTATTCAACCTACGAACGGGCCACGAAAATTACAACGAAAACGAACCGGAAGCAATGGAAATCGATAGTTTCAGAAACAAACGCGCGAGAACAACCTGCGATATATGCGCATGCGATGACCACACGACCCGTGAACACCGATCACGCCCGAGACAGGTGCATGTCGAAGCGGTGATTAAACCACGAACAGTCGAATGTTGGACGTGTCAAGGTGACCATTTCGCTCGCGACTGCCCCTTTAAGACCGAAAACCGAAGGCACGTATCTTGCTGGGGTTGCAACGGTAATCACTTGGCTAGAAATTGCCCCTCTAAATCCGGAGATTCGAAGCAAAAACAATGGAACACGCCAGTAACGCCACCTAGGGGAATCCGCCGAGATCAGCCGAACCGATCACGTGACCTATCCCATGATACACCGCGTCACAGCCGGAGATATCCGACATTAAACGAACCACCGCGACTAATGACCCCGCCCACATACGCAAAAAACTAAGGAATCCTCTCATTGAGGCCACATGTGAGAGGAAATTTAGTATCAACATTGTGGGGAACCCCAGCTCGTGTTTAGTCAGAATAGGTAAAAATACATATCGCTCATTAGTGGATAGTGGAGCGGAAGTATCATTGATTCACAAACGCGTCTATGACGTATTACAGTTCCGACCAAAACTAACTAGGGAACACATCAACCTTAGCTCCGTGAATGGGAAGTCACTGGGCGTACTTGGTAGCGTGGAACTGACCTTCAGAATGGCGAAACTAAAATTAACCCATAAATTTTATGTGGCGAATGATATGACCCGGAATATGATCTTGGGGAGGGATTGGTTGACCTCTCGGGGGGTCAGACTATATTATGATCTGGGATGCCTCAAGGTCAGTGACGTGTACGTCCCATTGGAATCGGACGCGCACATAGCTTCCCTGCTGAGATTGACCAGCAAGGTTAGCTTAAAGCCTCAAACATCAACTTTATGTATGGGAAAATCAAAAAACTTAGCTTCTCTTCGCAAGTCGACATTAGTAGAGGTGGCCCAAATCGAGACAGGCTACCTAGCGTCAGAACCCGGTCTGGAAATCGGCAGCTCCATTTCTGGAGTGGCCAAGAGGAACAAGGTCCCGGTATTACTCGTCAATAACACGAACAAAACGTTTCGCCTACGGCGGGGCAGTGTGATTGGCAAAACGATCGTGTGTGACCCCGAAACCAATCATGAAATCAACTCTTTGTCGCAAAGCTACCGGTCCCCGATAACCCGTAATTACCGCGACAATGGCTATGCTCCCGGGCGCGCCGACCGTAACAGGGTAGACAACTCTAGGTCAGCACGCGCTACCGTCGAGAAAAGATTAAATTTAACCGAAGTTTCATGCCCCGAGCAATACCGAGAGACACTGGTAAAATTGTTGAAGTCCAACTCGGACATTTTTGCCGAAAAGGACACTGAGCTGACGCAGACGAGCACAGTCAAGATGCATATTGACACGGGAAACCACCCTCCGATAAAACTTCGCCCGTATCGCACCCCTTTGAATAAACGACCGTTGGTTGACACTGCCATAAATGATATGCTCGAAGCAGACATTATCAGGCCGAGTTCGAGCCCGTATTCGGCGCCTATTGTCATGGTTGACAAGCGCGACGGCACGAACCGATTTTGCGTCGACTTCAGACAATTAAATTCCATAACCAAGCCTATGTCATACCCACTTCCGGTTATCGACGATATTTTGGCACTTCTTGGAAAGTCTAAATTTTTCACCGCTATCGATCTTAAAAGTGGCTATTGGCAGTGCCAGGTCGCAGAGGAGGACAAGCAAAAGACGGCATTCGCTTGCCACCGAGGTCTTTTTGAATTCAACTCCATGCCTTTTGGGCTCCGGAACGCTGGAGGGGTTTTCTCCCAGCTGATGGCCCAGGTGTTATGTGGGATGGGTGATTACGCCATTGCCTACTTAGACGACGTCCTCATCTACAGCGAGTCCCTAGAATTACACTTGGAACATATCCAGAAAGTCTTTGACAAGTTGCGCCAACATACACTGAAATTAAAATTAAAAAAGTGCCAATTCCTAAAGCAAGAAACACGGTATTTGGGTTTTATAATTGATACCGACGGCGTCCGACCTGACCCCGACAAGGTCAAGGCCATCCGGTCGCTTGTGCCCCCAACATCAGTAAAAGAAGTACGTTCCTTCATTGGCATGAGCAACTACTACCGCAGATTTGTCCCCTCATTTTCGCAAATCGCTGAACCTTTGGTACAGCTTACAAAAAAATATGCCAAATTAAAATGGGACCAAGCTTGCCAAATTTCGTTTGACAAACTAAAAGAAAATCTCACGGCAGTGCCTCTCCTGGCCTACCCAAATACGGCCACGCCCTATACATTGTATACTGATGCAAGCGACCTTTGCATCGGTGCCTGTCTGACCCAGTTGGGCTCAGATGGCGTTGAAGAACCAATTTATTATCTCTCACACAAACTTAGTGATACTCAAACACGATGGCCAACTGTGGAGAAAGAGGCATATGCAATTCACTTCGCATTACAAAGGTTGGACCATTACCTTCATAACGCCACTTTCACGATAAAAACATATCATAAACCATTGAAGTATATCTTGGAATCCCCCATGCAGAACAAGAAAATTCAACAGTGGGCTTTGGGCATAACTGGATATAACTGTAACATTGAGTACATAGCTGGCCCAGATAATCACTGCGCAGACCTGCTCAGTCGAACGCCACCTAATGCTTATACGGAACAAGAGAAGGCAGAAGTAGAGGTAGATATCAACGACAATAACCTTACTGTCGCCGAGACCCAAGCGGAAATCGCCGCCTTGAATTCGTCTCGATTTAAACCCAAAGACTTCGCAAGCTGCGAGGTAACCCCAAAGGAACTGCCGAATAAAACTCAAATTGGTCAGGCTTACCAACCAACTAATCTACTGTTCAACAAGCCAGGCTTCAACATGCTTGAGGAACAAAAGAAAGACCCGGAAATTGCGTCAGTTCTGGAGGCCCTCGACAAAGGCGAGGACACCCGGAATGACAAACACTTGATGATTGACGGGGTACTCTATTACCTCTCGAGTGCTGACGCAGAACCGACCCCACGCCTTTGGGTGCCCGCACATCTTCAAACCAACATAATCCAACAATACCACGATGATAACGGCCACGTGGGAGTAGACAAAACGCATGATGCGATTAGGTCGAAATATTTTTGGCCCAGACTGTACAAGGAACTAAACTGTTACGTTGGAAAGTGCGTGACCTGCCAAGTCAGGTCTCTGCAAAAACAATCCCCTAAAATGCAAATAACGGACACGCCCCCCCTACCCTTTTGCCAAAATTGGGTTGGACCTATCAGGTCCCTACCCCACGTCGCTATCGGGTAATCGCTACATTATCAGCTTCATAGACTTATATAGCGGGTGGGCAGAAGCGTTTCCGGTCAAGGACAAGTCAGCCGATAACGTTGTTCATCTCTTGATCGACGAGATATTCCCGCGCCATGGATGCCCTCTAGAAATAATTACCGATAATGGAAGTGAGAACATTAATTACAAGGTCAGGGACACGCTGAAGGCCTTGAACATTCACCACGTGACTACGTCTTATTATCACCCCCAGAGCAATAGCAGAGTGGAGAGATTTCACAGAACTTTTAAAGACATTGTCTCAAAGAAAGTGGCAGACCAAATAAACACGTGGGACGTCCATTTAAATCAAGCACTAGCTGCGATTCGATTTAACAAAAATGAAACTTCAAAATTTTCCCCCTTTTTCTTGTTGTACAACCGAGACGTCGTGTTCCCAATAGACAATCTCCTAAAACCCAGGCGTAAATACGCGGGAGAAGATTACCATCAGATAGCGCTGCAACAACAGCACAAATCCTTTATGATGGTACACAAACACGTGAAACAGGCGAAACGCCAACAAGCAGCGAAATTTAACAAAAAGGCCACAGACACCAAATTCGAGATTGGCGAGGCCGTCTATGTGAAGAATCATTTACGAAAAAGCAAACTTGAAAGCAAATGGAAACCCTACTTCCGCATAACCAAGCAAATAACGCCCGTTACTTTCGAGTTAAGGAACCAATTAACTGGGAAAGTCACACAATCCCACGCTGAACACATGCGAAAAGCCAACCTTGAATGGGAAATCCCCAAAACTGACAACAACAAGCGTGCTCAAACGTATGTTGTTCCCCCCGAAGACGAAGATAGCGACGTTCCTGCCCCTAACCCTGTGGGTGGGTCTTCTGGCGATGAAACAGAACCATTACCAGATGATGTGATCGCTCGATATCGGAGACAATGTTCGGACTCCGATGACGAAGATGTCCCTTTAAGCGAGCTTAAGATGCGCTTACAGCGTAGGAAAACGCGACTCGCGCGCTCAGAGCAGCTACAAAACCCTGACTCGTCCATGGACGAGAGACCAGAGCCGAGTGCCAAGGCACGACGCGCTCCAGCGCCTCGTCGACACGGGCGCAAAGTAACAAAGATGTTTACGAGTGATGACAGCTCAGAGGATGAGTTAATGGAAGTGGCCGCCATTGAACAAAACCCTCGTGAGGCCCCACGCAAGTGTAAGCAGCTCATGAATGGAGCGCTTAGTGACATAAGAACCAAGCAATCATTTAAAAACCTGTTGTACTCAATGGCAGCAGTGATGTAAATAATAATGAAACGCCCGAACTATTTACCTGGATTTCATTTCGGAATGAATGAGACCCCACTTTTAACTGTCTTATTGATGACTGATGAGTCTAACCTGGCTTCGTAAATGTTGAAAATAGTTAGCCCGACGCCCCAGACCGAATCGCGAATAAATAGTCATGTTCGGATCAATGACAGGTCGCGCGCCCCATGAAACCCGGCACGTGCGCATGGCGATTTAATAAATAAAGCTTTGAACGAGCACCGCGCCGACGTGCACGCCGCCACCCTTAGGGTTACTGCGTTTAAGCGCACCCCGCTCAAATAAACACGATCGAAAATATGCTCACGACTGACTTAGTGAACAAAAAAGTATTACCCCAATGAATGGTAGAGATGGCCATGGTAGTATTTTGCCCTAGTAACGTAGTTACAGTAGTAATTTTCATTATCTTGACCCACCGATTCTGGTGGAAATTTGTTAAACATCAGTTGCCAAGGTTAGCCATTATGTATAGTAAGCAGTTAGACCAGCGACCTGAGGATATCCTGAATGCCGTGTTCAAAGAACCCATCGACGAAGCAATGGAGACGGATGCACCAAAGCCGTCTGCGCTATTCCGGGACAACACTCAGGAACGCCTACATGTATATCCAATTATAGCCGTCAGAGGCTGACCACATCTGTGGCGGATTTGGATTAGTATTAATTATGTATCGTATATTAATGTATTCCGAATTTCCTCCGTAATTATTGTTGCGCGGATATCAGAATCATTCGCATGTATATAGACATTTATGCATTTCATATATTTCAAATATTAATTGTTGCATAACGATGTCCAGGGTATTATAGTTGTATAATCATCAGAATGATTATAGCAAGCGTTGAATAGGGACTATAAATCCCGACATTCAGTCATACGTTTTGATAATTGAAATCAATCACCCCGACTTATCTTGTGTTTAAACTGTTCGTCAACAAATCCATCTATATAATTAGTTGTAAATTCCATTTTCGTATTGGGCCGATCTGACGACCCTCAAGCGATACCGATAAATTGGAAAATTAACCATTGTGTATTCTGACTGTGTCATTTGTTCTCAAACCTCACACAAATATCCGTTTGAGTATTACAGGCTGACCATGGCGGTGGAACAAGGGTCGACCAGTTGTCAGAACCTACCCCATACTCGGACATTGAGGACGAAAATACCTCGACATCCGATGATGACGAAAATGACGACGCCATGAAATTTCAATCATAGTTTTACACCGAAAGAGTCACAGCCAGTGGGTCGGAGTTGTCTGAGAGACGCCCAGACGACCCGATCTACACGGAGACGACCGACATCGAACCAGCTATCCATCGCCGATGCCGCTGTTGCGAAACACTTCGACGAATCATCGACCTGCTGCGCAGCGACGAATTGGACTTGCGATTTCAAGATCAACTTTAAATCGAAAAAGTGAAGGAGTAATGTGCCAAGACAACCACAGGGACATAACTTTCAACCCGGGAAGAAGATAGGAAATCTCTGTCAGAGGGGCGCTCGATTACCAAACATATCAGCGTCGCTGTTGACCACATATAGATCACAAAAGTACTGAGCACCAAATCGAATTAGCGAGCGTCCATGATGATTTGTGGAGTAAACAGAAACGGTCTTGAGGATTAAGCAAGGCCAGATGTATCGCCTAGAAAAGCTACTGAACCCAGGAGAGTTAATAGGACCCATGGGGAGATGACGATAACTCAATTACCCTAAGTACGATGAACCGACGCGCCGTGAAAATACACATGGCCGTCATTAGCAGACACTGGGTATTTTAGGAAGAAGCAAACCGACATCCACAGACAGTTCTAACCAGTTTCTATCTGACCAACACAAGCGATCATCACGAACCCTCGGACGCTTAGAAGAGCAGAGTGGAGCAATGGACGGAAATACAAGGTAAACATTATGCTCTTGTATTTCTAACAACGTCACACTGATGCGCCGACGCAGAAGAAGAGCAGACGACAGGAAGACGAACTCAACCGGAATTCAACCGAGTAGAAGACGAGCAGCCACAACCAACCTATGAAGACGGAAGAAGATCCCAACCCAAGCAGACGACAGGAAGAGAAACCCAGATGCCGATGATTGAACATTATTGACTTTGTTGTATATAAATAATCAAACCGTTCTGATAGCCTTAAGAGTTATATGTACCCGTATTGGCACAGTTTCCCGCCTAATTGTCCACTGTTATTTCAATGGCAAAATTGATTAAATCATCTCGAATATTCGGTAACCTTTTCTCTAACTATCCCTTTAAAGTTTGGTGAATACCTGTAATCAAATTCTCAGGAATTAATCAAACTGCACTCGTGGTAAAACATGCCCATATCGAAGGTTCCTATGAAGTAAATCACAGCGATAACGTTCCTCGTATACAACACATTGGCCCAGCCATAGTTTCTCGAAGGTTCGTAATTACACACAATTATTTGTGATGGACTGATGCACACGTTTAACTCATTAACTGCCACGAGTCTGGCTTCTATGCATATGTGAATACTGATATATAGGTAGACCGACTGCATATAGCAATATATACGAGGTACATGCAGGGACAGCAATGGGCTCCTCATGACTGGCCTATACACATGAAGTCGACTTGCGTTCAAAGTAAAGGGAAGCCAATCTAATTATTACTGGTCTAAAGTAAAGGTAGGCCAGCCTAATTATCACCGGTCTATATAAGTTCAAAGTAAATGCAAGCCAGTCAATTTGCTACTGGTCTTCGTATGTCCAAACAAAAAGAAAGCCAGCTTGTTTATCACTAGTGGACTTACGTTCAAAGTAACGGAAAGCAAGTCAATTTATCACTGGTCTGCTTATGCTCAAAATAAAGGCAAGCAAGTCTATGTTCTATTTATTACTGGTTTTCTTATGTTCAACGTAAAGGAAAGCCAACCTATTTACTTCTGGACTACTAACGTTGAAAGCAGAAGCAAGCCAGTCTATTTATTACTGGTCGATTTGTGTTCACAGTAAAGGCCAACCAGTCTCTTTACCACTGGTCACTTACGTTCAGCATAAAGGCAAACCAGTCTATTTATCACTGATTAACTTCCGTTCAAAGTAAAGGCAAGCCAGTATATTTATCACTCGACTGCTTACGTTCAAAGTAGAGGCAAGACAGTATATTCATTACCGGTCTAATTACGATCAAAGTAAAGGCAAGCCAGTCTATCATTACAGGTCTACTTATGTTGAAAGTTGAGACAATCAAGTCTATTTATCACTGGTCTACTTACCTTCAAAGTAAAGGCAAGCAAGTAGGTTTATCACTGGACACTTCCCTTCAAGTCTATTAATAGCTGGTTGACTTGAGTTCAAAGTAAAGGCCAGCCACTCTATTTAACACTGGTCTACTTATTTCAAAGTAAACGCAACCAGTATATTTATCACTCGACTGCTTACGTTCAAAGTAGAGGCAAGACAGTATATTCATTACCGGTCTAATTACGATCAAAGTAAAGGCAAGCCAGTCTATCATTACATGTCTACTTATGTTGAAAGTTGAGACAATCAAGTCTATTTATCACTGGTCTACTTACCTTCAAAGTAAAGGCAAGCAAGTAGGTTTATCACTGGACACTTCCCTTCAAGTCTATTAATAGCTGGTTGACTTGAGTTCAAAGTAAAGGCCAGCCACTCTATTTAACACTGGTCTACTTATATCAAAGTAAACGCAACCAGTCTATTTATCACTTGCCTGCTTACGGTCAAAGCAAAGGCAAGCCAGTCTATTTATCAACGGACTACTTGCCTTCAAATTAAAGGCAATCAAGTCTTTTTATAAATGGTCGACTTACGTTCAAAGTAAAGGCAAGCAGTCTATTTATCACTGTCTACTTATGTTAAAAGTAAATGCAAGCCATGCTCTTTATCACTGGTCTACTTACCTTCAAAGTAGAGGCAAGCTGGTCTCTTTATTGCTGGACTAATTACGTTCAACATATTTATTACTGGTCTATTTACGTTCAAAGTAAAGGCAAGCCAATCTATTTAGTACTGGTCTACTTACGTTCAAAGTAAAGGCAATCAAGTCTGCTTATTACTCGTCTGCTTACGTTCAAAGATATGGAAAGTATGCTCAAAGTAAATGCAAGCCAGTCCAATTTCTATTTATTACTGGTCTACTTATTTCCAAGTAAATGGAACCCAATATATTATTACTGGCCTACTTATGTGCAAAGTAAAGGAAAGCCAATCTACTTATTACTGGACTACTAATGTTCAAAGTAAAGACAACTCAGTATATTTATTATTGGTCTACTTGTGTTCAATATAAAGGCAAGTGTGTCTGTTTATTACTGGACTGCTTACTTTCGAAGTAAAAGCAAACCAGTCTATGTATCGCTTGTCGACTTATGTTCAAATTGAAGGCAAGCCAGTCTATTCATTACTGGTCGACTTATGTTCAATTTAGAGCAAGCCAGTCTATTTATAGCTGGTCTACTTATGTTCAAAGTAACGGCAAACCGGTCTATTTATTACTGGTCTACTGTCGTTAAAAGTAGAGGCAAGCCAGCATGTTTGTCACTGGTCTACTTACGTTCGAAGTAAAGGCAAGCAGGTCTATTTATCACTGGACTAATTACGTTCAAAGTGAAGGCAATCGCTGTTCGACTTACGTTTTCTTCCTTTTGATACATAGGCGCGCCTTTGGCTATTAACAATTTTGCAGTTTTTGTCCAACCCTTTGATGCAGCAATGTGAAGAGGTGTATGCCAATCTTTATTCCTGTAAGAGAAAATCATAACTACTAATAACAATAATAGTGTATTTTATATAGCGTACAATCTAGTTTATACAATGTTCTAGAAGACTTTACATTCAATCGTAAAATATATTAAGATAGGACAATAATATTGGCTGAAAGTTGTAGTCAAAGGCAAGTAATAATATATATAAAATTGATGTACAAAAAATTGAAAGGAAACAGGTGCAGTATGTTGATAATGGAACAAGTGTGTTTTCAAGAGTTTTTTTTAAATGTTTGAAAGATCTCTCAGTACAAATATCTGTAGGAAGCTGATTCCATATGGTACGAACGTTCCTCAGTAAGTTTTATTCGATTGAATGGAACATTATAAGATTGTGAAAATTGAATAGTTGAAATACTATTTGCCATGATTGAAGTTCTAACAAGATAGAGTGGACCGCATTGGTACGCTTTCGTTATGCTCTGAACGATTTCATGAGGATTTTTGTTCTAAACATAACCTTGAACATAGTCCCCGCAGATGTGATAATAAATTGTAAATAACATTTATATTAATTGATATAAACTTTTCTGGAAAGCATTGTTCGATTAATATCTATTATTTTATAACCCGGGATGAATATATTACTCTTTGGAAAGGCATAGACCATCTGTATTACTCTGCACAACAGTGTCATATATACCAAGACACATATCAGAGTATGAAGTTCCAGAAGGAACACAATATCCATTAGGAGTAAACATTCTATTTTGAGTTTAATATTCGCGGAGTTCATGAACTATTTTCATTATCGAATCCCCGAATATCCAACGAAACAGGGTACGTTTATTTCCTTTGTAAATAAATCAACCAAAATTGTTTTTCAGCCTAACTCAGATAAACTGCACACATATAATTTGATCAGCATTACGATGACATGTTATGAAGTGAGATATATTGTATTTGTCAATCATATCAATAGTAAATAAACAACTTTCTGGTTGAAATTGAGTACGCGACCTCACTGAGCTTAACATGACACCGTATCCGATAACTAAAGAGTCCTTTAATGTTTTGATCATGCTTTCATACGAACATTCAAATGACAAGTACGAAGTTCATCAGATGTTCGTAAGCTAAATGTGCCGTCGATACTGGTTTGATAAATGTGGAATTATGTAACGTCACAGTAGTGAGCAATGGACGTAGAACGTCAATACACTCATACAATGACATAACCAGAAATGTGATAACAAATAGAGTTTGATCGTTAACTGTGCATAGATTCATGACATATAACACATGCAGGAGTTGGTACATGATAGTATGATTCAAGTCTGAATTTCATGTGTTTGACATTTGTAGAATGAGGTGACAAGAAGGTGAATTTAACAGCGGGCTAGCACCACCAAATTCACACTCTGTGTACCTCATTCTGCTCATTCCTCATCTTCTGGGACGTATCTATAGTGTCAAATTAACACTGGTTTAAGTTACGTGTCCCCTTGTGTTCAGTTTGCAGAAGATAAATTGCATAATCGAGGTGACTAATGGGTGAACATCATCAACTTCAACATCTTTCTGAAAATGTCAGACACACTAAATTCAGGCTTGGTATGTTACTCCATTCACAGAATATGATTGCCGATGGAAATTCCTTAACTTGACGCGAAAATATGCCAATATATTTGAATCAACAAAGTTCACTGAAAAAAAACAAAATATTGTCCATCAATATCCCCCCTGAGTCTTTCAATATGGGGTCGGTATCATTCTAAATTCTAGGTGATCCTGAACGTCCATCAATATCCCCCTGTGTCTTTCAATATTCCGTCGGTATCACTCTAAAACTAAGTGAACCTGATATCAATTCATCTTCTGTTAGTAGATCTCTTTCTCTTTTCTCATTGGCTTATAATCTCGCAGGCCAGAACGATAACTTATATTATCAGTTTATTCGCTACAATAAGGTATCTTCGCGGGGTTGTATATCAATTAGTCCGCCATAACGAGTTGATTGAAGATCAGAAAAGTTAACAAGACTTGAATACCAATCTCAGGGACCTAAAAGGTTGTGATAACCAATTTGTCTTCCAAGTCATTCAGTAGGATAACGAATAACCCTTTACCCAACAAACCGGCCAAAAACGCCCAAATAAAGCTTCAACAGCCTAAAATATCTTCGGTCTGTCTCAATAACACAATACAAATATGGATATCATTGGAACCGGTTCATTGACCACATTATGATGGTTACAGTTATGCCCTGTGCCAATGCATTCTCTTATATATGCGAGTCGACCATAGGTCGCCTCGCATATATAAGAGAATGCATTGGCCTAAAAAAAATCTTTTAACACTTTTTACCATTTTTTCTTACAACAATTTTATAATTTTTTCTTACATTTTTATCATTTTTAATATGTTAAGCCAATGCATTCTCTTATATATATATAAGATAATGCATTGGCACAGGGCCGTTGTTGGGTAAAGGGTTAAAAGGTACTTTGGCGTGTAAACTAAATAATTTGTTTATGAAATAGCACACAGTTAACATCGTTATGCGTCACAGCGAAGTATTGTGTCATCAATGATTCAGTGTGTCATTTTATTTCAAATGGAATATGATTAAGTCCAATCTTGTAAAGAAATGATATTTTAAATCGAAGTTACATATTCCCTAATAAGATACTCATACACTGAACTACAAGGTATATCCCTATCTATTCACAAAATGGTACATTTAAGAGCCACCCTATTTATATTTTATTATTCCAGTACGAAATAGTGCAAGTACGTGTTTAAACGTTACTCTTAATCCGGAAGTTTGCATGTCCCACAAAGACACAAACGATTTAAGGTAGGATTCCCCTAAATTATGCCATGAGAAAAAAAAAATGACCACATGTTGAAATAGGGGGACCTGGAGAGTTCCCAAGCTCAGATATTGTATAAATCGGTAATCTGAAGTCATAACCGAGACTGAAAAAAAATTCAACGGTGTTTTTGGTGGAGAAAATGCTATTTGAATTTTTTTTATGACAAAATCACAAATCCTTTAATTTTCATTATTTTGGCCAAATTATCCAGCGGTATTGTCAATCAGACACCGTAAATCAATTATACGATAGTATGGTCAAGTTACTATGTGCTATTATTGTAGAAATAAGATTTGCAAGTTGGAAGAAATTGTTACTATGGGGACGCCATTTTGATTGAATCATGATCACGTGACAATGAACAACATTAAAAAAAATTGAAGTCGGGCGGGAACGAATCATTGTAAATATTCTGACTTCCTTCAGTTCTAATTGTTAATTGTGTATGTCACTTTAATTGTGAGATATTTTCTCGTTCATTCATGGACATGTGAGGGGAGGAATGTGTCTCGGGATCGCAATAATTGTTTAGTTATTAGCGCTTTGTCATTAGTCAACACTACGTGTTTACACTTAAAAATACAGTTTACAGACAGCGATTTCACGTGCGGACTGATTTGTCACATGTACGTATAGTCTCTTTGAATTGTTCGTGCATTCGAATCAATATTCAATCGCAATAACTTTAATATCATTCGTATCATGAGCTGGTTATTGTAATGTGTCACTATATTTGTGAAATAAGTTCAAATAACCAGTGACCACCGCCCTATATATCATCGAACAGGTTAATTCGCGAAGTGGAAAGTGTGTGATTCGGCTTGTCAAAGCATGGATGTTTGGGTTACATCGTAATATCGTTCTGTTTGGATTGGAATTAATCATCTATATTCGCATTCAGGTGAGTTCAGTGTATTCGTAAACTGTTATCTAATAATTAGTATACTGATTTGTTGCCATATATTAGTTTGGGAGCGTTTTGTCAATGTTCTAGTCATCGCCAGAACAAACACAACATTTTGACAGTTCGGAATTCCAATCGGTTGACATTTTGACCACGTGATCCATTCACATCTGAGATGAGTGACCAAACTTGATTGCTAATTGGTCTATGTAAGTGTACATGTACATTTCAAAGACCAATTGGAACCCTATTGTTTCCGCCCTGAAAATGAAGCATTTGACCCCGCAGATCGATTGAGTATAAAAGGTAAATCAATGTCAAATTTTATCAATCTTTTTGATTGGCAAATTTCTTATCCAAATATTTCGTTTAGAAAGTAGTGTATGTTGTATGTGTTTATGTGTAGGGATGTATGGAACACATAATGCCAGTGTCTGGATCAACCAGCTATCGTTCGTCTGTCTGTCCGTCCGTAGACAATTGCTATCGACACGATAACTCAAGTACCGGTATAATTTATCGGATCTTGTTAAAATTTTATGTACATGTTTATGATGACACACCCCTCACCTGTATAGTTTTTGTATCGATCGGTTTATAAATTATTAACACTTTACAGATTGCATTCACAAATGCCAAATTGGCATGTGCTATCTGATACCATACTAGTATCAGCATATAAACCTATTTACTTTGTGTCCGATTGTGTTCCTATTTAATTCATGTATGATGACACACCCCCAGTGATCCCCTCACCTGTGTATTTTTTTCTACCGCATCGATTCATTGATCTGTTTAGAAAATAATTAACCCTTCACGTACACACATGCTATCTGATGCCATACTACTAGTAGTAAGTCAAACATATTTCTTCTGCCTCAAATTTCTTACCTAGGTTTTTCTTATCACATTCTTCATCTGTACATACAACATGTTTTTTTATATTGTGTAATTAACCATTTTTGCTTTTGTTTTTACTTAAAGAGTTCACACATGTTGCTATGACTCGAACATTTTTCATCTGATCGACACCATATTTGGTATGTAAATTAATCACACCACAATGCAGATCAAGTTCGAATATGGGTTTGATCCGATATATTTTATAGTACATGTACATCCATGTGAAACTTGGTATGGATGATAATTTTAAAATGTTTCTACAGTCAATGCATCAACTGGGCTTAGTCGGGTGACTACGATATAACGGGTCGCTCCTGTCCTCCGGCTGGAAGTGCCATTTTAATGGCATCGTTGTTCAATATGCGAAGGGGTAAACTGCTCGAGACCCCATTGTAGATCATTCCATTCTATGTTCCAGTTGTGATGAATTGAACGAAAGCATTGTGTGCATAAAATGACTCGACCTGAATCATCCGATATCTGATCTCGAAACCAAACTAAGCAACTATTTGATGCTATATGTTATATTGTTTATTTACAGGTACCGTACTAAATTATAATGTTTTACTGGTCAAATACAATATTATTTTGATAAAAAACGTGTTTTGCGGCTGAAGGACCACGTGCAACCCCTTGCCTATACATTACATATACCGTACATGTATCAGTAAATGATCCAGGGATTTTTGGGGACATTGTTATCGGGGAATGATCTGCCAAAAGCATATCCAAAAGGCCTGAGCAGGGAAGTTCTGGAGGGGGTGTCCCCCTGCTGATGGTTGGGTCTGGCGGTTGTCCCCCTGAACTGTTTTGTTAAATCCATTGTATTGAGAGTTTAATTTGTCAAGAGTAACTTCGGATATTTTTATATATGTATGGGATTGTAAATGATTATAAGTTATTGTCAGATATCTTTTGGTTCAATGGATTATGATTATCCTGCTTGAAATGAGATTTACCAGTACCGTTTAATATCACTCTACGGTATTAAATTCATATATTAGGCTATTTTATAAGAGAGACACTTTATACATGTACATATAATATACTACATGTAGTAGTGCAGAAACAATGTATATTAAAGGTACTCAATCCGATCAGAGGATCCTATATTACCATTTCTTTGGCTTTGGGGGTAAAACATATTTGATTCGAGTCAAGGAACCCATCAAACAAAGCTCAGAGTTATTAGATATTGATTTTTGAAATTTTTTATTTTCCCGAGATCAGTACTAATAATTGCCCATAACTTCGTAATTTGCCCGAGATGTGTACACCAGAAACACTATTCAAACAGACAAGGATGGATAACTCTAAAATCAAGTGGTAATAATAGCGCAATTTTGACAGAGAACATCCTTTTGACGCCATGTTCTGGGACCGAAAAAATAGAAATAACAAAACTTCAAATATCGATAATCACCCTGAGTGTTGATTGGTAGGTTTCTCGACTCGAATCAATTATTTTTTACCCCCAAAGCCAATGAAATAATAATATAGGACCCTCTGATCGGATCGAGTACCTTTAAGTTAGTAATTACTATTAGTATTAATCTCTATGTTAATTATTAATTTGGTATTATCGAGATTCCACATAATAACCATGTTGTATTGATCAAATTGTCACTGTTCCTGCACTGTATTGTGTAATTTCACTTGAATTTGATTGAAATACGGAAGTAGCTGAATGGTAACAAACCTGAACTCAAACTATTGGAAGTTTTCACAGATGAAAGCCAAACATGCTGTACAATATGATTCCAACCATCTTTTTGTAAAATAAATGTCTTATGTCAATATACTGGTACCGGTATATAAATGTTTGTTATGATATGAATTGGGACCTGAATTAACAAAACCATTTTGTTTTGTTTTGGCACCTGCAGTTTGGGTGCCCGCATCGGTATGAAAACTGGCTTTGATAGGTCCCTGTTTTTGTAAAAACAGACACACTCGCCTTGCATTAGAAGACATTTAAATGATAATAATGGCAATTATTCGCAATGGGTTTATTTAAGAAATTTGCTAAATCAGCAAACAGCAATTTGGCAAATAAATTTGCGCCAAACACTGACAATGGGTGTTCTTACACAAAAGGTATTCAGTGATATGTGTGCTGAAATATTCTTAAATATATATCTGAAAACTCTCTGGACCCAGCACCGAGTACCAGATTGAACTACAAGTAGACACATGTGATAACCACAAACTGGCACAAATTTACAGTCCTGATTCTGATACTCAGAGACGTGGATACAGGGGGGGGTTGGGGGGAGGGGGTGTTTCACCCCCCCCAACTTTGGTCAAATTTTTCATACCTGCCAAAACATTAGTTGGAAATTTCACACCAACAATAGGTTGAAAATGTTCTTGTAGTTTGATAATAGAACAATTTATTGGGGGAATTTATTGTTTTTGGACCAATATTTGCATATGTTCCTATTTTTGGTCAAAAATATGGACAGAAATGGTCATCAGTTGGAAATTTTCCAACCTTAGGGGGGATGACAGGTTGGAAATTTCCAACACTTGGAAAGCTTGGCTCCTGGTCCCTCCCCCGTGGCCAGTCAAAAACTTATAGTTAATTTAAGAAAACAATATTGTCATACATTTGGTCAACATTGTCATTGGAATTGTCATCAGTTGGAAATTTTCCAACCTAAGTCGGGGTGTAGGGTTTGAAATTTCTAACAGTAGGAAGGCTTGAGGCTAGTCTAGATGTTAGGATTTTGCGACTTTCTTGTTCAGATTTCAAAATTTTCGCACACCGGGCGCGGTGTGTCATTGCCCCGTCCCCAAAACAATATTTTACTACATTTGGTCAAACTTGTGGACAGAAATGGTCATCAGTTGAAGAATTTTCCAACCTGAGGGGGAGTATGAGGTTTAAAATTTCCAACACTGTAGCTGTGTGCATTTGTCTGGAATTAGGCCACTAGTTGTTTTTTTTGGCAATTTTCAGGTTAAAATATCTGAATGTTCTCATACCGGGAATATAGAACCATGGCTTATGAATATATAGGAAATTAGGCCTGACTGAGGTGCAAGGGGGGGGGGTGCAAATGGAATTATGCAAAAACTTGTGTTGGTCTGATGCTGACTCAAGGGGGTGGAGTTGGAATTTCCCAAGGTGGACACCCCCCCCCATCGAAGACCTTCTAGCCGCGTCCCTGCAGTGATACTATACTAATCTAAAATATGCTAATAACAAATGGCCACATTTAAAGCATAATTGTACCACAAATATGCATTGCCATTACGCCTCTTGGTGTAATTATAATGTCAACTTTCTCAGGAGGTGTTGTGCGGAATATATACCGGATATTCGTAGTATCTGACCTCTGGATTATGAGACTTTCGGATTATTGGGTATTCGGAATAAAAAGCTACATAACAATAGCCCGACAGACAAACAAAACAGAAATGAGTTTTATTTATTAGTATTATTATATTGTATTGTTTTGTAGCGTACTGCTCCTTTATTGATGTTTATGCAAATATATTGTGTCGTCTAGTATTGGGTAATGGGTACGGGTACACACAAAACTCATTTTTTCACATTCCGTTACGTAAATTATGATCTAATGGAACTGGACCGGGTTCTAACAAACGGGAACGTAATTCGAGATTCCAAACTGTACTGTGTTGTTGTATGGTTGTTGTTGTATGGTCGTGGTGGTAGTGGTGGTGGAGACGTTGTATGTGCACGGAGTCGATCACTACAATATAATACAGTTATTACTGGAATCACGTTCAGAAAGGACGTCTTACTTGTCGCACATCCATTTGAGTAATTCATATAACCCAAATCGATTTTAAAAGTGATAATTATGGTCTTCCATATATGTCGGTAGCTGCACTCGCCGCAGTTGACCTTTGCACTTTGGTGCGGATAACGAATAAATCGATAAAATGGATTCCGACTCCACATGTTTTGTGGGTTTGGTGAATTCGGTTGTATGGGTATTGCAGGTGGAAAACGTTAAATGGAATTGTTGTCGGGACACGTGGTCATCTGTCACTTAGTTATTTTTTGGGGTGAAATGTGGTTTCGCGTTGTTTGCGTACGAATGCCAAAGGCTATTTTCCAAGACATTTTTCACCCACTTAGAATACATTAATGCGGAAAGTGCAACTGGTTTCCGATACTCCAAACCTGGACCTACATTTTGATATATCACTTTAGTCTGTGCTCGCAGTTATCGTCAAGAACGAGCCTCCGAACCTAGCCCACCCTCATCGACAATGCATATTCCCAAATTTAGGGGAATCCTACCTTAATGTTGTATATTTGTGAAAAATAGCATGTCTCAAAACAACCCAAATTATTCCATCAGTTGACTTTTTGTGAAAGTTAACATATCTCAATGGGGCCAAAGTGTGTCACATGTTGTCAATTTCAGAAAAATACCATGTCTATAAGAGACCCGAAATATTTCATATGTTGTCTGAAAAATAGCATGTCTCAAAAGGACCCAAATTATTTTCATATGTTATCTATTTGTGAAAAATGGCAAGTTTCGAAATGATCCAAATTATTTCATATGTTATCTAATTGTGAAAAATTGCGTCTCAAAAGGACCCACATCATTGCATTTGTTGCATGTTTAAAAAAAAAGCAGGTCTCAAAAGGACACAAATTATTCCATAAGTTGTCTATTTGTGGAAAAGAGCATTCTCAAAATTACCCAAATTATTCCATATGCTGTCTATCTGTGAAAAAGCATCTCTCAAAGGGACCCAACTATCTCATACGTTGCCCATTTGTGAAAATTTGCATGACTCAGAAGGACCCAACGTTTTCCATATGTTGTCTATTTGTGAACAATGACATCTCTGAAATGGACTCATATTACTTCATATGTTGTCTATTTTGAACAAAAAAGCATTTCCCAAAAGGACCCAAATTATTTCATGTGTATAATAACTATAAATATTTATGCACCTTGATTACTCAATTTGTGTGGAAACTAGGCAGATTAAAAACAAATAAGCCAAACAAAATGGAACTTAGCCTCAACATTTTTTATTTTCCAAGAATTCTAAAACTTTGTAATCATAAGTAATGTAGTAAAATCAGAGCAATCAGATTCCATCTTCCCAGACAGGCGTCGAATAAAACAACAGCTAGCAATGGTAATACACAATCGGACATAAAACATGCGTGAATTGTGTGCAATACCTGAATATGGTAATGCACAATCGGACATAAAACCAATTTAATAAAAAAGAAACAAAAAACAAAGATAACTTTAAATATTGATACCCGAAAAATTTACTAGCCTAGTTCCAACTTACAGATTTGAGAGCCAATGGTTCTAATGTATATACACAATCCATTACCTCCAAATTAATTTATCCTGTACTGTACTCGCATACAAAACGTAACATCTATATTATGCCCACGTAACAATCTACAAGTCTCTAAATAAAGAGATAAAAATCCACTGTTATAGTTATAAAATTTGTATCAGCGTGTATGAATGGTCGATGACACGGGATACAACCCAAGTGTGTGTTACTGACAACCTCACGTATGAGTAAAAACCTCTCAAATACTACAAGGAACTTCGGGAAAATTCCCAAACACACTAAACTATCCCCCATTAATTTCTAGTTATGAAACGCTACTGTTAAAACCTTGAAAAACCTCTCTATTATGAGGCTTGACCCTCTCTTAATGGACACAATAATGGGTATAATGGGTACAAAAGTATTTGATACATGAATATATAATATCATTTGAAATAAAAATCAGACAAACCTAGTTGTTTAAGACCATGTAGTATAGTACAGAAAATACAAATATCACGAAACGTTTCAAAAGATTTCGCTACGTTCTTAGACCTCAGAAATATGTTCATCCCAAATTAAACGATTCCTGACAGTGGATTGTGGGGTTACTAACGCCGGTCTTTGGAAATTGAGAAATAGGGGTGGTTTGCAATGTATACTATATCAGCGTATGTTGGAATAGTGGTAAATATTTACAAAATGTGTGGAAAAGATCAGTTCAATCAAGAATATTGCATTTCCATGCGATGTACAGTTAAGTGTAACTCCTAGACGTAAACTAACGTGCATCAAATTACAAACAGATCGATTGCATTCCCTGCTAAAAAGGAAGCACCCTTCCTTGTATAACCCGCACGCAGTTGATACTTCGTCGGCCTACAGGACACGACAGTCTCGTGCAAAATCACGATTTGATGTGTGTCACACTCGTATATATAACTGTTTCGATATAGTAACCAAGTCAATACCACAAAGCAGACAGTATCTGCATAACAGCCGAAATGATTCTCAATTAAGAAACAAGGGGCGGGGTACCATAGGGGAGGGCGATGTTAAGCTCCAAAGACATTAATACATCATACACGCTGATAACTACTAAAATTGCGAGTTCAGTGGATCACGATGCAACAATTACATGCACACATGTAAAATGATAGGATATTATATAACATGCCAGTGTTAGCGCCAAATTATCACTTGCACATTTCTAATGAGACAATATTATCATTGTTGTTGTTGTTGTTGTTTATTAAGGATTATCGTCGTTCTAGCCGCTAGACCACACACGACGCTGTCAATTTTACGGGTGGAGGAAAGACCACGCAGGGGCTTAATTTGACCGGGAAATTGTTCCACTGCGTGTATAAACCACCGAATCCCGGAAAGCAACTGACAAACTTGCCAAGCTACACGATTCTGGTCATCTTCCCTATGACGGGGTTCGAACCAGCTTCGTCAGCGCTGGACGGCCTGTGACGGCGTAATACACCTGGCACTCTACAGACTGGACCACCGGGGCCCCCATGTTATCATTGTATAAGTTGAAAGGCTCGTGAGCTTATGTCGCAGGGAATGACAAATGAAAAATGTTATCTGATCTCATAACTGAGGGACGCGGTGGACAGAATGGGTGGTTAAGCTATATTTCACGTATACACGTTTACACAAGGCATGGCAGTGTTTTTGGTCCCCTCGATGGGTTGGTCTGACCGCTGTTCTCGCGAATATACACATAATTAAATCTGATGTTTTTATTTGAGAGCTTTTGAGGTTAAAATACATTCTTATTTGACTCGGCTAAGTTTCAAATGGACATGAACCGTTCGCTTCCTTGAGCGGAATGAATGATGGCCGCTTGAAGTCTAAGATAAGGGATTGGCAAACTTCCTCGCTTCTAAATACATGTATTGTGTGCATATGTGTTTGTGTGTGTATGTATATGTATAGTGAAATGTTTTTTAGTTGTAAGCAGGGTAGGCAGCTCCCTTTTTCTATAGACTAGCCTACAAAGCAAAATAGTTTCCTCTCATAGACAGATTAAATTAAAATATCAAGAGCTCAGTCACAGAGAGATGCGAGCTTTAATGTGTTTATAAATATCATTACAATAATGTGTTTTGCTAACGTTTTCTATTATATTATTCTTATCCACACATTTGTGTTCTAGATTTTGTTTATGTGGTAATGTATTATGCATTATGTTGAATGTAACACAAAACAATTCAGCTTTTATAACAATATTCGTCGACTGAGTCACATTCTGATATGGATCCACGACGAAAATCGCAATAAATAAACACTATTCGAGATTCAACAATGAAAATTCAAGAATTCCAGTGATCATATGAATATCTGTATTACTACACGTATGTATAAATGTGCGGTCAATTATAATCAAAGAAACATAATATCCAATTATGTCTATAGCTGACTATAGCTGAATTAAAGAAATGAATCAAGTGGCTTCTTAATTATGGGACTAATTGTTGGAGCTTAAATGCAAATTGGGATTCATTAACCCAATGGTTGGTTGAAATTGCACTAAGCAAAATGTTTAAAATAAATAACGCAGCAGAATTCTCCCTATCTGGATATCAGAATATCGAATACAAAACAAGACCGATGGCAGTAGAGGCGGAGTCGGGCCCTTTATTCGGGAAAATCACTTATATTGTACAAGAACTGATCTATCTATATTTATTCCACATGTGATAGAAACGATTTTGTTGAACTTAATCCACGCAAACCAAATCGATGCATAATGGTCTTGGAACCACTCATAATTTTTAGTAAAAGGAACATAAACAAATTCAACGATACATTGTCAAAATCACATTACGAAGACGTGTTAAACTGTGAATCAGCAAATGAAGCTTATGATCATTTTCTAGAAATATATATGTCTGCTTTCCCACTAAATACCACAAACACCAAAAGAACTATTTAAAGCACCAACCGTGGATGACAAAGGGACTTAAAATCTTCACTAGAGAAAAATAAATTACATATTCGTAAATTAAAATCTCCAACATATGTTAATATACATGCATACAAAGAGTGCTATCACGTATATAAGAGAACAATGCGCAACCGAAAAAAACCAATATTATTGCGAAAAAATTTACAAAGCAATCTTAAAATAAGCAACGAATAAAAATAGTGAACCTCATGGTCCTCCAATGGCATTCATCGATGGTGAAATAAACATAACACATAAAAAGCAAATAGCGGAAAGATTCAACGACTGTTGAAAATGATGACGAAGTCAGCACACATAACACTGATTATTTTATCAATATAGAATAGGATGAGTTAGAAATAAATCAAACAACATAAGAGGAAATAATACTCACATACTACTCATTTAAAGTTAAAGCAATTACAGATGTACATGGCCTATCAAATCGATTGATGACATCATCTATTCATGAAACAGTCAAAGCTCTTAAGCACATATTCAATAATTATTCAAAGAAGGAAAGAAAACTTTTCAAACTATCGACCATCATCATTTTAACATGTTTTCAAAAATACTCGAAAACATTATGCAAAAGCAAATTATAGAGTTCTTTAATGAACATGTCCCTTTCTATAAACATAAATATGGATTTAGGAAGTGGCACTCCACCATCCATCCAGAAATGCATCTTTTAAATCATGTTATTGAGAAGACTTAACATTAGCAAATATTCATTGACCTCTCAGAAGCATTCGACACAATATGTCATGAAATCCTTCTGAATAAGATGGAACACTATGCTATTAGGGAGACTGCTAATCATATGTTTAGAGACTACCTATCAGAGAGGCGACAATATACAGATTATAGTGGAAACATTTCCAGTCTATCCAAGGTTTCACGTGGTGTCCCTCAAGAATCCATATTCGGATCGACATGTTTTTTAATTTATGTCAACGGTATGTCAGTATACACATCTTTAAATTTGTTATCATTCGCAGATGATACAACCCTATATACATCAGGCTGTATCAGAAGTTTTTTTGAAGATCAGGTAAACTTAGAACTGAAAAAACATTCACGACTGGTGTTGTAATAAGCTCTCCATGAATAAAAATAAATGTAACTAGAATGAAACTGAAATTGCACAGCAATTTCGATACTTCCATGTTCGCAAATGACAGAAATTGTGTCATCTGATAAAGCGTAAGTTGTCAGTAGACTCATGTGAGTACGGTGATACTATAGATCATAGTAATACTCGGCAACCACAGATTCTATCCACCAAATTCCATCAAGATCTGCACCAAAGACATTTTGAGATACATACCAACACGCCAGTTCTCCCAAACCATTTTATATCATTATAGAGCGCAGAGTTTGATGCACATAATGCAAAAAGTCCCAACTCAATATCTCAAGCCGTTCTGGATTCCGTATAAAGAGCGTTTTTTATTCTTCGACCAGTAGCCAACTTTTTAACCGGAAGAGCGACCCCAATCATTTTTCGGTGGTTTATAACACATGTACATGCGCAAATAATGAAAAATGTCTGAATTAGATATATCAAGCCGTTTAGGAGGAGATACGTTAACAACAATAAAACAGATAAAGAGCGTTCTTTCAAAAGGTCAAGTTCAGACGAAATTCCTTATTTATGCATCGACTGCGTCTGCGCAATGGCTATGTAGGTAACAAATGTTTAATCAATTGGCGACGCCGTTTCGACGATATAAGAAACCAAACATCGATTTTGCAATTTTGCAATTCATTCTAGGGTTCCGAAAACCCCATAAAAATCAGGGTTTTAAGCAGCCATAACTAGAGAAGTTTAAGTCCGATTTTAAAAATTTCAGTGGAATAGTGGTCAGCGGAAACAAAAGATTATGTCCAGCAAATTTCATCAAAATCTGCGCCAATATAGTTTTGAGATAAATACTCACACGCCCGTTCTCCCAAACCGGAAGTGAAATCCGTTAACTATATATATCATTAGAGAGCGCAGAGTTTGCTGCACATCATGCAAAAAGTCCCAACTCGATATCTCAAGCCCTTCCTATAAAGAGCGTTCTTTTATCCTTCGATCAGTAGCGAACTTTTAAACCGGAAGTGCGAACCCTATCATTTTTCGGTGGTACATAACACACATAAATGCGCAAATCCGAACTCGATATCTCAAGCCGTTTCGGAGAAGATACTGGAACAATAATAAAACAGATAAAGAGCGTTGTTTCCAAAGGTCAAGGTCAGACGAAATTTCCTATTTGTGTATCGACTGCGTATGATCAATGTCTATGTAGGTACGAAATTGCAAATCAATTGGCCAAGCCCTTTCGAAGATATAAGAAATCAAACATCGATTTTGCAAGTCATTTTAGTGGTGCGAAAACTCCCCAAAAATCAGGAAAATGGCGATAACTCCGAAGGTCAAGGTCGGACGAAATTCTCAATAGGCAAATTTACTAGAACTTCCAAAGTTATATACTGAAACCGAAAAAATCGGGTGAATCGGTTCAGCCGTTCCTATGCAGGTTTCTAATTCACCACACCAGAAGTCTCTAAATGCGGATCAAAAATCGGAGTCATTTTGTTCCCGCATAAAATCTTCAACAGTGGTCCAGCCATTGTTGATATCTAAACATTGAAAGCAAATAATGCGGTCATAATAGTTACTTACTGCAACTATCAATCCAGCGAATTTGATATGATTGATAGAACAAACCACTATTATCATGATCGTGTCGTTATTTGTTTAAAATACGTATCAATTGACATACACGCACCAGTTCCCTCATTAAAATCAACATATTTCGACCATTTTAGGGGATCTCCGCGAATTCGGGGAATTCCGCAAATAGACCTCCGCAAACAGGGACCTACTGCGAATTGTCACAACAGGCTATCTATCAGTTGGTTGAATACTATTTACCCTTTTACTAAAGTAAATTAACAAGTAAATATCGAATGACGATACATATATTTGTAAACAAGCATTGCAAATAATGTCATTGGGACGAACATTCGCAAGACTTGTTCCATATTATGATGATCATGATCATAATATGATTGATAGAACGAACCACTATTATAATAATCGTGTCGTTATTTGGTTAAAATACGTATCAATTGACATATACGCACCCGTTCCCTCATTAATCAACATATTTCGACCATTTTAGGCGACCTCCGCGAATTCGGGGAACTCCGCAAATAGACGTCCGCAAACAGGGACCTATACTGCGAATTGTCACAACCGGAAAAAGGAAAAACCAATGATCTATTTATAAAAGCTCCACAGACACACGGCGCATTCGGCGGCACACGGCGGCACACGGCGATCTAAAAATTTCCCCACCAGTATACACCCGATGGGCGTGAATGAGAACACTCACCTCGCAGTAATCGTGTCTTTGTCACCATCTTTGATGAGACTTTTAGCTACTTTAGAATATCCAGATAAGGCAGCCAAATGGAGTGGATTGTTGGAGTTCGAATCTTTTTTATTCGCATCTCGTTTGTCAAGTTCAAGAAAGGACCCCACAATGCTGTAAAAAGACGATATTTTGAACATTTACAGCTCAGTGATCACGATGAAGAATGAACCTTACAATGCTGTAAAAATTACAATATGTTAACCCTTTCTATGCTAAATGGATTTTCCCACTCAGTTTTAAAAATATACATTGGAATAGTCTATTATTTATCTAGAGGAGTGTTCAGGAATAATATGCAGACGACAGAAAATAAAAGTGCATCAAAATAGACCAACTGCTACAAAAATATATTTCAATACTGGAATCAGGGCCTCTTTATTTCAGACCGATTAACAGGTTAACCGAGCTGAACGCACGGGGTGTTTATATGACAATTGCGCCACACATAGTATCCTCCAAACTCCTTACAGCGCCCTTTCCATTATCACTGCGATATATCACTGCAGAAGGATGGTACTTTACGGACAGATACATATATTGGTATCGTCGGAACTATATTTAGTCACATATTATCTTATTGTGACCACCAAAAGTTTGCGATAATGGTATTTCTTTCGGTATTGATAACAACAATATGAACTGAGCCAGACAGAGACAATTTTATTCCTAAAACATAAGAACTACGATCATACTAAATTTCATTCCATTCAGTTCAGACATACTAAAGTTATCATCCGGAATCGAAAAAAGCGAACAAACGAACGGACAGACCAATAAACAGCGTTTAAAAATAAATTTTATTCCTAAAACATAAGAACTACGATCATGTCAGAAATCCTTACCAAATGTCCTTAAGGCAGTGGTATCTCAGCGGAGCGATGGGAGATAACTGTGTCTGGAGTTTGGTTATCCTCCGCAAAGTTTTGTTTCCACTGAGGTTTATATATTTTGTGATGTGGCCATACAAAGTAATTTTCCCTTTTCTCAGTCACACGTGCATGGTTCAGAAACCCCGCGCTCAGGCCCGCGTGCATGGTCCCGAAACCCCACGCTCAGGCCCGCGTGCATCGCCCGAAAACCCCGCGCGTGTAATATTTTTATTCATATTGATATGTCGGAAAATATTACAGTCAGTACGAAATAATTGTGGTACATTTTGTAGTACATTTGTATATTAAATTTATACACTCTTGCGCGGAACTGAGACCCATTTCTCGATTCATTATTCTAATGTGTAACCATGTGTTAAACACTTGATGTATTGCGTCTGCAAACTCAATAAAAAAGGTGCCAAGCAGCCAATGATAATATATTGGGTGATTTTTAACAAAGTAAATCACATGGCATCTATCATTTAACTTTTTATGGACATATGTTTGGCAAATAATGGCTACTGGCAACTGAAATTATACCAGAGCTAGCCGATGCAGAGGTGGAATGCTTCGTTTGTGTAGGTTCCAGAAACAAACAAAAATAACAAGAGCATCGCTGAGGCGTGGCACAATACGCCTGTGGTAATTCTAACAAAGGGCTATACCTCTGGTATACTGGGCGGGCCTGTATGTTGGGCTTGTAAACTCACATACCAAATTTCATTTCATTCAGTTCAGACTTACTAAAGTTATAATCCAGAAACGAAAAATGAGTGCAAATTTCAACAAAAAGGACCATAATTAGGAGGAAAATTGGCGGGTGGAACCGAAACTCAAACTTGACCAGTAGTCTGGGCTAGTAAACTCACATACCAAATTTCATTCCACTCAGTTCAGACATACTAAAGTTATCATCCGGAAACGAAAAAAGCGAACAAACGAATGGACAGACCAATAAACAGCGTTTAAAAATAAATTGTTTGAGCGCATGGTTTAATTTTTTTTGGCCTGTGAAACAAGAATTTGCCTCTTCGTGGCCTTAATTCAAAAGATGTCTTAATCTGGCCTATGATGACTGAACAAAACCTGTAAGGTGTACCCATTCATCCCATTGTTAATATCATAACTTCGGAGAATGAAAGTGTCAGCGATACTTTACCTCAACTTGAGTGTTCTTCATCGGAAATTGTTCATATTAAATGGCTCCCATTTATACATGTAGATGATCCTAAAGATACATTCCTCTAATAAATGTGAGATGCAGGGAGTGCCTATGGATTTAATTGTAAAATCAAATATGGCTGCTGGCGGCTATGCTTTTTAACACATTTTTGGAAAGGCTACCCCGAATATCCATATGTAGTTTGGTGATGATCGTAACGGGTGAGACTAGAAAAGCCGAAGGATTTTGTCATGCAAAGAGTAAAATACATTTTCACATTAAGTCCCATAACTCAACAGATAACTCAACAAAAATGAATGGACGAAACCCGTTGTATGTAAATATCGTTTACCATGGTGGTTCATGGGCATACCAAAGATCATTCAAATCCGACCAGCGATGATTAAGATATAGAGCTCCAATTTTTTGACGAATGCACGGACAGACTGACGGATGGCCTGACAGAACCCTTTGCTATACTCAGCCAAGAAACATTTACAGGGCATAAACAGCAAGCCTGGGGTAGTCCAAGTCTTCTTGTTTTCTAAAACCAGCTAAGATATTGGTATGGCGATTTGCTGGTGTTTAGTCAAAGCCCACCTGCATAGGCTTCTTATAACACGACTTAAGCGTTAGTGACCCGCTCAAATAAAACCACAATTATATGAAATAAAATATAACAATTGCGGCAATAAACGGATATTTTCCGCAAAAGACATGCTATTTGATCTGAAACCCTCATCAGTTGTGATTTGAACGCGGTAATTTAATGTGAAAAGAGACATTTTACGCAATGTTTACATAATTTTAAAAGTATGCGGGGAAAATATTCCGTAGATTTTCGATCAACCACGCACGATGATTTCTCCATTGTAATCGTAATTGTGCGTTTCAATAAATAAACAAATGCATAGATTTAGTAAATATTGAAGATATAAATGTAATACATTAAATAAATTGCGGGAATTACAACCATCTCACAGTTTAAAACAGTGTAAACACAACGAGCATTAGAATAGTATGGGGCCGCCATTTTGTTTGGACTGCGCCGGAGTTCTTCCGTACGACTTCGGCTTTCGGTTAAAACGTACACGAAATATACAGCGATGTCACAGAATGCGATGTCGGTGACAATCAACCGGAATATTCTATGCGTAATTTAACATGAAAATTAGATTATTATACACCATTATGACATAAGATGTCACTCTTTCCGGTGTATATAGCATCATGTATTGATGTTTTTAGGTAAATCAAGTAAAATACACCACAAATTCCCGCCACAGATCCGGGGCGTAAGTCGTGTTATAAGAAGCCTACGCAGGCAGGCTTGGACTAAACACCAGCAAATCGCCATACCAATATCTTAGCTGGTTTTAGTACAAGAAGACTTGGACTAGCCTGGGCCAGACTATTATGAAATTTGCCACCAACCACGTGGTGTCGTAGCATATTCATTCTGATATGCACATGCTGTGGTGTGCATGCTTAATACTACATCTCTAAACGATAAAATGGATCCGAAAATCATGAACCATTTCCAATGACTATTTTAAATTTTGTTTTAGGCATGAAAGAAGCATAAACATTGAGAATAGTACGCGTAACGCCTGGCATCGAAAGAGAATTTGACTGTCAGTATAACATTTCCAGCAGCTGAGAATGAAGTCACACCCATGCATATCATATCCATAGCATCGTGTGCCGTGGGAGAAATCACTCTACTGTAATCGACCGAGAGAGAATTCACAAGATTACAATCTGACCGTGTGCACCACAACGCAAGGTTCTGCAGCAAGAATCGTACAACAAATATAGCAATGTGTGCAGCCCGCTTTAGCAGAGGAATACATACACATTTCGTCCGTATTTAGCTGCCTTGTGAAGTGCTGGTAAAGTTTTGTCTTCATCTCTACATTCGATTTTCGCACACATCTCAAACAACACCTGCAAAATAGACGATAGATAGAACGATAGATGATTATTTATTGGTAAAAGACAAATAAAAAACAGTAGCGTTAGCGAGTAGCCTTGGTCAGCTAGGGTGTTCCAGGCTATACCAGGTGAGAGCTAACGTCATGCGCATTCTTATTCCAAGAAGCATTAAATGACCTGGAATCACAACCGAAGAAGAAGTCCTGTAAGCACGTTAGTGAGTAGCCTTGGTCAGCTAGGGTGTTCCAGGCTACCAGGTGAAAGCTAACGTCATACGCATTAACCAAGGAAAACACAAGCTGAACTTAACTCGTGTACATATGTGTTTGATAACTGTTTTTTATTTTTATCGTAAAATACCCACACACAAAATAAACAAAAAACAAAACAAAATAAAAACATAAAAATACTAATGCAAATACTCTTTGTTGATAATAATCTATCTTTTATACTGTTTGGATCACTAATTAAGCACCTTAGTCTCATCAATATTTTTCGTTTCAATTTTACTCGTTCTGATCTTTCCCCATTTTACCCCCTCTTCATGTTTTTTTTAGCTTGTTACCCGATCGCCATTTTACCACCTTTCTTCGCTGTTAGCATTTTTTAGCATGTTACCACCCCCAATTTACCAGTAACTTTTAAATATTTTTTCGATTTGTAATTTTATGCGCTTTTGTATTTCTTAGTAACGTTAACGTTCACATTTTTGTTGATGTCCATAATTATGTCTTATATTTGCAATTGTGTTTTATGTTTAACATGTCAAGCATTTTAGAGCACTTCGGCGGATGTTAAGCTAAACAAAACAGTTATTTATTTATTTACATTGCCTTCATTACAGTTGAGAATTAGGTTAAGTTTGCGTATTTTCTAGTTAGGTTCATAGTATATAATTTTATCCATTCGCTATTTACTATTATTTTCGAATGTGTGCCATGTTTGTATTGTAAGCGAATTGAAACTAATTTATTGTATAATGCGCTCTAAACACTAGCATGAGTATATACCTTAATACAATGTTTATATCTGTCGAACTATATTGACCACAGACTCACTTGCGATAAAAATTCATCAATATCCCTTGTGCATAAGATAATGCCACATACCCAGTTCTTGAGACGATATTCGCAACTGCAATGTGTTGTATCTCCAGCATCAATAAGTATGATATCATTAAAATGTATATATGAATATGAACACACTTTAGAAACCGGACAAAGCTTGAACAGATTCCCATCAAATATAGCATAGTACCACCACAGAATTCCACTATCAAAATGATTCACAATGGGTGGCCCTGTCTGTGTGACCTCAGCAGAGTAAATTCTGCAGTGCTCCTATGCTATATTTGATGGGGCTCTGTTCATGGTTTTTCAGGTTTCGAAAGTGTGCACATATTCATATCAAATTGGATGACGTCACAATAATGGAGTCAGCAACAAATAATTTCCGTCGACGTTGTTGAATTTTACCTCGAAAACGTGATAGATCAACACAGTTATGTCGTAATCTATAGACGATAAGATATTGTGCAGTCAATAACAAGACGTAAAGCAAAATAGAAGATATTCTAGACAGAAATATATCGTTCTATTGAACTGTCTTACCTATTTTCACGAGGAAATCATAGGATTATACTAGCAATGAAACAGAGGAGGATTCTTTTGTTGACTTAATGACTCTTAAATCGCCGAAAAGATTCTACAATACAACTAGCTGATAAAAATTTACTGTTGCAAGCATGTGGAATATGTGGCAGTGTACTAAAGACTATTTCAAGGGAAATTATATGCGAAATATGCAAAGTATGTCACCATGAAAAATGTCAGGATATAACCACTTGTAACACTATCGCATAACAGCTGATCAGCCATGAGTACGTTAATTTTAATTTAGGTTGTAATTCCAGGTACCAATAACTCTCCTTATTAAAGTGTCTGAAATGAGATTGAAGTTCAGTTGTAACTTGATGGGCCAACTGTGACTCTTTGTCTGTATTGCACGTGTATGATAAATGTATTCCTACAAAGGGAAATTGGAAGAATTAAGCTTATTAAAAGCCTGTGTCTCAACGCGAGTTATAGCGAATCATCATACCTCTCAGCACATGTCCATTTCTCCTGGCCTGACCAATCAGTGTGACTGAACGTTGAGACAAAGCCAGCTTAGATTACTTCAATTTTCCCCCAGATATTGGAGAATCTCTTCCATGCACGCTTGCAGATAAGATGAAATGATTTTAGCTCCGTGACTGCTCATTTACATGTTTACTTGTATATAATAAATGCCTAAGAATTATTACTTGGTTTGATTTGGTGCCGCTATCAAGACACTCAGCCTATTCTTCCGAAAATCCGCATGTTATCTGATTATAATAGAAGTTTTTTTAGGTAGATTATCTGCTTAGAATCGCCTCATTTTGAGTCGATAATGTGCTGACAATGAGAGAGTTTTAGTTGCATTATCGACTCTTAATGAGGCGATTCTAAGGTTATGGGCACACAATGACACATATAAGCAAAATCACTACTGTTCAGATGTACGCTCTTCAACATGTGTTTTCACTGTGGCCCGCGCCATAAAACGAAATAACGGACATAACTCCATTATCTGCTTATTTCGGAATCAAATAATCAAATTATGTACGTATTGCAGTTTACAGGTCGATGTGCATATTTGCGAGAGGATATGTTGAGACACTACGTGGGATTCTTAGACATGGACGTGGCCAGTCATGGAGAAAAGGGTAGCAGAAATGTGCTTATTGGCTGGTTGACAACCCTTTGCAGACATTATGCCAATTTGTTTGGTTTAAAATTGTTGCAACAATTTGCCTCAGTTCAGACATATTTAGAGAGGAACGTTTTGAAAACTAATGACAATATCGTTGTGCCAATTTGTCTTAGTTCTCTTGTTTGATGTCTATGTCGAATTTGTTGATTTAAAATTGTTGCGCCAATTTGCCATAGTTAGACATTTGTCTTAGTTTTTCTTGCTTTGGGAGTAATGTTGATAAATTATATCTGGTTAAAATGCTTGTGTAGATAATGTTTCCCTCGAAACTATCGCTTGTTTTGTGGTATTTTCTAAGCTTTGAAGTATTCTGTTTAGACTTAAAGGAAGTGGTCCAATAGATAATGTTTAGTATTTCCAGTTGACAAGAAAGTTAAATCAACTTGTGAAAATATCAGTTAATCGATGCAAGTTTTTTTTTAAAGTCTTCATATTCATTTGATACGAGGTTATATAATGTTATATGTGTGACATGTTGACCAAGGGTAAATGTGGTAATTATTAGTTACATGTACGCTCAGTGTGAATAGTTTAAATTTGACAAATGTTATCAGGTTTAATGGTTCATTGTATACATAATTACTGGGATAAAATAAATGGCCATCGTTATATGGTATCCAAGGAAATGGGAAAGATTTGATGTTACGATCTTCACGATAATGAGTCCCATTAAATTATGAGAATTGATGCATTATGAAGATGTGTTCAAAAAAATTATCACAGCAAGTAACCAGTTGATTAGTTGTTTTGATTTGAACAATATGTGGGTTAATCAAACGTTGTCCAATGAGTATGCAGTTAGTTTGTCTGTCTGCTTGTTTTCAAACAAGTTTGATTTAGTTAAACTTTTTCACAGTGAAAAATTATCACAAATATATTGTTATGTACATGTAATTTCGACAGTGTTTATAGAAACGTATAATGGTATATAGTTTATGGGTTTGTCAAACAACAAAAGTAGGCTGGCTTATGACAGTTTGGTTTTAAAATAAATCCTTTTTGGGCCTTGTAGTTTTGTTCTGAGCAAGTTGAAGTCGTTTACAGTAGTATTAACACACTCTTGGTAAACTAAGTTGTGATTTAAACACATTGTTTTGAATAATGTTTATCACTGGAAAAATGTTTTTTGGTAATTCGGGATAAACATATATTAAATGGTTTCACCTATATGCTGGTCATAGGCCTGAAAAAGATGTATGGCTGATTTTAGGATGTTGTCAAGTTAATCAGTATGTTCCGGTTTTGAACAAATCATTGTTTTGAAATTAGATAAAGTTGTTCTGTCAGTAAATTAAAGTTAGTGTTACTGTGCTCAGATAATCTATTGGAAAAACAGTTATTTCTGACAGTTTGTTACGATACTGGTTACGCCCAGAGAGAAGTATGGTTGTTTCGGAAATAAGTCAATTCTAGACAATAGTTCCAAGGTTTTGCAGGTATATCTACATGCATGGTTAATTGGTATTTTGTGTTATGGCACGCTCGAAGTAGGTTAAGATTTTGATTTAAGATGATATAGATCTGTGTACATGTATCGTCATTTGTGGGTTTGTGTTATACAAGTTAAAAAGGTCTCACATAAACACATGTGAAACATGTGAAAGTTATTTGCGGTTGAGAGGATGTTTACCAAATTATTAATGGTTTTAATGTGTTCATGTTTCGAACAAGCCTAATGTTAATCATGGTTGACAAGTCGGTTATTACCGATTTTGTAATTATCAAATTATGAGTGCTCATTGACGAAAGAAAATCAGCATTCTAACATGTCATATGGTATATGCATTTACATATATATTCTTCATGACATGTTTCTCAAAACAGTCATGCATTATGGATTAATCAATCATTGTGTAACAACATGAAGAGATGTATTGAATATTGTGCCATAATAAAATCTATTACAATATTATAGAATGTCTGCATGTTATACCAGACTCACATGAAACAAGTATAATGTCTGTTGACGGCACAGAGTATCTGAGATAGAATAAATTAATTACCATGATCGTACAGTTAGGAGGAAAAATATCGGCCAGGGATAATTATTGATTGTAATTGATCCCAAATTTAATTTTCATGGCACGTGCGACTGGTTAGTTCACGCAGGGTCACTGGGGCCGAATAAAAGAGACAGCCAGTGTCACGAAGAAAAATAATTGTCAAATCAGAAATTGTTAAGCCTTGAATTGGCTTTGTGCGAAAGTAAACGATAGCATTGTTATGTGAGTGATGTCCAATTAGAATGAGATAAACCAATTTAACTTGTTTACCGTTATGATAGCAAGCATTAAGCATGCCATCTGTTAGGAAACATTAGATGACTGTCGGACAAGGATAATTATCGATTGTAATTGCATGGCGTGTGTGACGAAAGAGTTCATGCAAGGTTACTGGCTGGATAAAAGGTCGCGACGGCTATATAGTGACAATAATTATTCTATTGTAAATTGAAATTAACTCTGAGTTTACCGGTATAAATATTCATTCATGCATGTTAATTTTGCCGCTTTCTCTGTCAGTCAAAATTTAATTGAATGTCCAACATTAATGGAAATTTGGCATGCTAGTTGAGTCGGATGAAAGAAATAAAATATGTCTTAGTTAATTACAAATGGTCAATGACCGATCATGAGTTTCTTTGTTGAATTCAGTGAATCTTGGTATTCTGAGGTCACGTTATTGATAATAAGTTTGAGTGAACTTAGAAATTAATGTTAAACACTTGTGTTAATGGTGAACAATTTATTAGTGATTTACTCAACAATGGATTAGTTTTTGCTCTATTTTAAGGCAGTCATACCGGGAAACACAAATATTATAAATATTTAGTGATTCAGTAGTTGAAATGTTATCCTTTTGGAAAGGAAGGCAGAGGTAAATTACATTAAATTATACTAGTAGAAAAAAAATTCAATAGTTCGCATTGTATACAATTTTTGCTTCAAGCTTGCCTAATTATTTCTATTACACTGACAGTCCTTTGTATCCAAACTATATTCATCTGCATAAGACCAATGGGTGTGTTTATTGGAATTGAATCTGGTAATTAAATTTCATCTAGAAGTTATCTAAGGTAATGATAATAACATTTTGATTATTACATATCGATTGATTTTTAAAGGCACATATAAGGATTGTGTAGAAATCATGTGTTTTGTATAAACGACCCATGTCAGATATGTAAACCAATGCCAATAGCAATTTGTCTCCGAATGTGTCCATGTGTATACCGGACAGTAGAAAAATAACCCTTGGGCTGGCGGTCAGTGATGCATCAGAAAGGACTTGCAGTATATGCAAGGGTGAGTGAAATCGTGCGGTCAAGAATACTGACGCCAGGATGGAACAATTGGACTGGTTGTCAAGGATATGTGCATCAACTAAAACGGGCCTGCAGTATGCAGTAGTAGCAAAGGACATTGATTGTATGAATGCTACTGACACCAGGATCTTAAATTTGACATGGACGTCAGCAGTAGTTTCTGCCCTACTGTGCTACATATGTCGCCATGTGGAACAATGTTATATCTGTATATTATACAACGTGAAGTCGAAATAATATCGGTGATTTGGCAATCCCAGGAAGGAGATTATGTGGTGTCACACAAATATCTTGATGTATTTACAAGTTGCTGTCATGGATATTTACCAGAATGTCATAACGTGAAGATGTTAGAAAAAGTAAGACTCTGGAGTCAACTGGTATTATAGATCAAGGACTGGTTATGTCCACCGATACTTCTGTTCGGTCTTTGAAACACTACCAAGTGGACAATATTTCCTTGGCTAAAAATTAATGCTAGCTAAATGTGAGTCACCATCGCACGACATAAAGGACTTTAGTCAACTTTCGTATCGAGGCAATGCGATATTCAGAACATTATCAGGACGATCAACCCTACTGAAAACCCAAAATTATTCAGAACATTGCGGTGGGACTTTCTGGAACAACTCTGCTGAAATCGACACATTCGCCCCGATAAAAAAAAACAAATAAAGTTTGGACCCTCCAGGATTTATAACATTCATGTGTTTAGGAACATATCTGTGTGTATTCACGGCGATTCATTTTCTAACTGGAAAAATTTGTATCTCTTCCAGCTGGTCAGTCGTGAGTACGTTAAATATAAATTAGTTTGTAATTCCAGGAACCAATATCTCTCCTTATTAAAGCATCTAAAAGGAGATGGAATTTCAGTAGTAAATTGATGGGCCTGTGTGACTGAACATTGAGACAAAGCCAGCTTAGATTACTTCAATTTCCCCCCAGATATTATAGATTCGCTTCCACGCACACTTGGAGAGAATTTGAAATGTTGTAGCACCGTGACTGCTCGTTTACATTTAATATTGTATTTAATCAATTTCATCAAGTCTAAGAGTTCTTAATTATTGAAAAGAAAACATGGGAGTGGCACACACTACCGACACTAGAAGCTTTTGGCAAATAAATCGGTCAATCTGCTCTTTTACGTCTTGAAGTATATGCAGTTGTAAATAAATAAATAATTCTTTATTGGTGGGACGGATTTAACCCGATAAACAAAATGATGATCGCTCCGACCTGACAAGGTGAGCCACTACTTATATTCCATGTGTAAGAATCATGTTTTGTGATGCCATTTGGATATACAATTTATGAAAATACGTGTAACACTTTGAGAGCAAGAGTATTCTCTATTCCCACCAAATATCCACAGAGGGTTTCACATCACTTTAACCTGGGCAACGCCGGGTAACCCTGCTAGTATCCTATATATTCATAAACCATGATTCTATATTCCCGGTTTGAGAACATTCATATATTTTAACCTGAAAATTGCATAAATCCTAACATCTAGTGGTCTAACTGCAGACAAATACACACGGCTACGGGCGCGAGACCAGGACGCACTGGGCCGACCATGGTTGTTCGACCCGCTGTGAGAAATTTTTACAAACTATGTAAGAAAATGGCAAATTCTAGCATCTAGACTGGCCTCAACTGAAGCTTTCCTAGTGTTGAAAATTTCAAACCTCATACTCCCCATCATGTTGGGAATTTCTCCACCCGATAACCATTGCAGTCCACAAGTTTAACCAAATGTAGTAAGATATTGTTTTGATAAACTAATTAGCAGTTTTTTTATTGGCCAAAGGGCAGGGACAATGACACACCGGGCCGACCATGGTTCGGCCCCGTGCACGAATGTTTTTTAATCTGAACAAGAAAATCGAAAAATCCTAGCATCTAGACTAACCTCAAGCCTTCCCACAGTTGGAAATTTCAATCGTGACACCCCAGCTTACGTTGACATTTCCTATGACAGTGTTGACCAAATGTATGACAACATTGTTTTCTTGAATTAACTAGCAGTTTTTGACTGGCCACTGGGGAGGGACCAGGACATAAGCTTTCCAAGTGTTGGAATATTCCAACCTGTCACCCTCTTAAGGAAAATTTCCAGCCGATGACCATCAGTCCAAAATTTTGACAAAAATAGGAAAATATGCAAATATTGGTCCAAAATCAATTAATTCCCCATATAAATTGTTTGAACATCAAACTACAAGAACATTTCAACCTAATGTTGGTGTAACATTTCCAACTAATGTTTTGGCAGGTACGAAATTTCCAACTGTTAAAAGGTTTGACCAAAGTTGGGGGTGAGACACCCCCCTGTCGCCACGTCTCTGGGGACAGAGCCTTCTCCGTCACGGCTCCAACGTTGTGGAACAAACACCCAGACGTTCTGAGGCTAACAGATGATCGTTTGGAATTTCGTAAAAAGACACATCTTTTTAAAATGGCTTATGGACTCAACTGAAACTTTTACTGACTTTTATCTGGAGTATCTCTCCAAATGACTTTTTAACTACTAATTTATATCTGTGATTTTTAGAATTTGCTATCTCTTAGATCAATTTTATCCGCGTGTTTTCTCTTTTATCCTAGTATGTTGTTCTTTTATTGTATATATATTTTGATCACATATTGTATGTAACAGCACCTATGGATACAACTCTGTTGTGAAATAGGCGCTCTACAAATGTTAATAATAATAATAATCTCATCACAAAGTGCCATCATGTGAGACCCAAATGTTCCAGTATCTCTCATATATATCTTCCGCGCTGGATATGAGCGACCCCATGGATGCAATATACCTCAATTTTGAGAAAGCAATTGGCTTTGTTCCATACCAGATTAATAAATTAAATTAAATCATATGGCATCGACCTTAACATTCTAGCGTGGATAACAGATTTCCTCAGTGGTAGTCTACAAAGAGCTAAGGTGAATTCTTCATGTGTTGTTGGGACCTACCCTATTCATTTTTTAATATAAATGCTCTTCCTGAATGCTTCAGCGGAATTTGTGAGATTTTTGCCGACGACACTAAACTTTTCGGCAACCCACAAGTTGACGGTATTCAGAAAGACATCGACGCTGTTTGTAAATGGTCTTTACACTGGCAATTTGGTTTTAATTCCAACAAGATCCATAACAACCGGACAAACACCTATGTTATGACCGATGTTCCAGAGAAACCGTCGATACAGTCCAGTTCATGTGAAAGAGATTTAGGTGTAAATGTAAACCAAAATCTGAGTTCGACATCCACATAAAATCGGTCTGCAACAATTCCTATAGGATTCTCGGCGTTATAAACAGGACATTTACCAACCTAAATCCAGATACATTTTGCAGATTATATGTAACTATGGTGCGGCCGATATTTGTTTGATGTAATACGGCCTGGAATCCTCATCCCAATTACCAGTGTTTCTCTGGAGAGAATACAACGCAGAGCAACAAAAATGGTCCCCAAGTGAGAAAACTCGAATACAGAGAGCGGTTAATAAAGTTGAATCTGATGTCTGTTAAATATAGACGATTAAGATGAGACCTCATCGAGTTATATCAAAGAAAAAAACTTGTATAATGTCAACAAGGACAATTTTTGTTGTAACGCACAATATAAATATAAATAGCAAGAAACAGATGTGTCATCCCAAAAGAGACATTGGTAAATATTTCTGTTCACAGCACGTTGTGATAAATTGGAACAAATCTATCAGACCTTATTGTAAACGCACAATCGCTGAAGGTCTTTAAAACAATGATGGACTCATTTATATGACTTTAAATATGAGTATGATGCTAGCTGATTCGCTTTTATTTATGTCAATTTTTCAAATATTACATTTGTAAGCTATATTTATCGGAATCAAATGTATGATGACATGTTGCGATTAAATGATGATGATGATAATATATCCTTGGTGACGGTATACGTATCGATGCGGGTGATACACTAAATGAAAGGTGCGAATGCGGTCTATCAGGTATATACTCATGGTAGTGTTGTCGCACCAGGGGACCTCTGGCTATAACTGTGACCTTGAATTGGCAGCCAGACACGTGTTTAAACAATTCAATTAGATCAAACGACAGTTCGATTCAAACAAGTTTTTAAAAAGACATCGAACTTTCATCCCATTGAATGCAAATGCGAAGTTGTATAGACGATGTCAATCGACCTACAGACGTCACCGTCCCGATGTCGTCACTTGACTTCACGGCATATTTCCATAGCTAAACGATATTTCAATGAGTACCACACTCTTTTCAAAGATAACTCATATACGGAGGCGCTGATACTGACGAAAAGGCGATTAATTCGCAAGGGTTTTGTCAGCGGATTTATTTCGGTGAGTAAACAGAAACTGTCTGTAACTTTTGATAACTTTATATGTGTATAAGTATATCTTGGTAAACACAGCAAGCCTCGGAATAATAGGTTAAACATGTCTTCATCATTCGGCGGCTGGAGAGAAAGTGGTTCTCCCGCTTCAGAGCACGGGTAGTTATTCCAACGTCTGGTGTATCATGCGTCCAAATAAAGTCTGAGGTATCATGATACCGATGCCTGTGGCGTGCATCATACCATCGGTTAGTATGGAACTATCGTGGTCTGGTAGTATACAAGTCACATACAATTTAGAATATGATCTTGATAATTATGCTTGTAATTCATATCTCGATGTGCTGTGTTTATCTATACAATACGTATAACAACAAATGTACTAATGTACTATATCTTCTGTACTATCGGACAAGTACTACTAAATTGCCAAGTAAAAAATGACTGACGACAGGGTTTCTCTGAAACGGGTGGTTCTGGCGACGGTCTATTTCGCAATAGTATCACTATTTCGCGGGTCGGAAATTTCTCAAACAATGAAGGTCATCACAATGTTGAAATAGAGTTACAGCCCATTGTATCAGAGTCCCTGGTGTCACACACTCGTTATCCACACAGGTTCATCCCCTCTCCCCTCTCTCTCTCTCTCGTCCTGTTATTCTTCTCTCTCCGAACTTCTGCCCTCTCTCGACACTAGATATCCATATTATATAAAATCTCTATCACTGCAGGGACGTGTCAACCTGGAGTTGGTTTTTATGGGGTTTTCTCTATACACCCCAACTTGGTCGACATGTTCAACAACTGGAAATATCATTCCTCGTACAATATTTGTTGGAAATTTTAAATCACCTATAGGTTATTATAATTATTTGATTTTCCAACCAATAATTATTTGGGTATTATAGTTTTAGACCAAGAGTGGCATATTTTCCTCTATTTAGTCCAAATTTTGATTAGAAGATTGATGGGAAAATAGGACAACCCACAGCTTTGGATCGCGAGGAGGAGACTTCCCTCGTGAACTACATAGCATTTGTGGCTGAATGAGGATTCCCGTTATCCATAGAGGAAATATGTTAGTCTGTGGACCAAAAAAGCAAACTTTTGCTCTACTTTGACCGAACACAGGTTTCTATATACCAAATTGGAGGCTATTATCTCCCACATCGGTACATACATTTACCAAAGTATGATATACCGTCCACGGTGACAGTCAATGAAGGACCACTGGTCTAACATTGATATATGTCATTCAAATTATGATATTCTACGAAACGATATATAATTTTCGGACATATGGCTACACGTTTTCGGAAAAATCTCATTCAAATTGTAAAATTGGTGCAAACAAAATCAAGTAAAATTATGATTTTGATGAAATTTGACACCATGCATATCCAGATTATATTAGGTTGAAATTTTACTGAAAACACCACCATTGACTAAACTTTACGATTCTATAAGAATCCAGTTCTAAAGCTGTGATAAGTTTGAAATATCGAGTAAACTTAACCCAACCCCCTCCCCCATATCCAGATTTTTTAAGGATGTTATGCTATTGTCTAACCCATACAACTATTGCATCAAATCGAGTCTGAATCGTTTTATGTGATCAAATTCAGTCACAATATAACTTTGTACACTGAAGGAACTATTATGTATTGTTTTTGCTATTTTTTTCGTTTTGAAAATCAGCCTTGAAATTGCAAAAAAATCGTAATAAAATGGTGGAATTTCAATTCCACCATTTTATTACGATGTGTCCATGAACGAGTCTGCCTGATTTACACAATCACATATTTAATGCGACGTTTTGAAATTCTCCGTGCGTACTTGATACGACAAAATTCTTGTAAATCGTGATCTACATGGAAAGTTTTCTAATATATTCAGTCGATAAAACATATAGTAATAAGGATAACTGAGTTGAAAACAATTCTCCGAATTTAGAGAGCGTTTATTGACTAATAATTTCAGCCATTATTTGCTGTTGTATGCGGCTCTTGTGTCATATAGACAACATTTCACAGAAATATGTTTATTATCTATTGTTAGAGAAATATTTAAAAACAAGCACAAATAGATATAATTATAAAGTTACATATAAGGTGAATTGTATAATTGTCACCAGGTCCAAGATAGCTGCCGAAATGACGATGGGAATGTGAAAAATTCAATCGAAATCTTAATGTTCATACATATTTCTAACATTGGTTATAAAACAGGGACATATATCAAACAGAAATTATGTCACATTTATATTCATAATCAGACTTCTATTTAACATCTGATAACAGGACACGGGTTCGGAAGCACGTCAATCAACCAATCGGTTGTGTATGTGCATGGGAAAACACGGAGCGGCTGTGTGACCATCCGTGGGGTGTAATGGTATACACGACGGTGTTGTATGGTTCTGATAGGGTGTATGGGCATACTTCGAGTGGCCATATTTTCATTGGTATGTGTATATGTATACATGATATTGGTTGTGTGGCCATGGAGTTGGTGTATTGATAAAGGGGAGTGGCTGTATGGTCATGGTTCAAGTATATATGCATACACGGAACAGCCAGATGGTCATTGGTGGTGCTTATTGGTAGAGAGGGAGTGTCCTTGTTGTCAGGGGTGGGTGTATCTGTATACCTGGGGTGGCTACAGGTACATGTATATCTGGAGTGGTTGTATGACCATGGTTGGAGTGGATGGGCATACAGCGAGTTACTGAATGGCCATACTGTATGGCCTTTGGTGGGGTGCATGCTTATATATACCTGGATTGACTATAGTTATGGATGGGGTGTAAATGTATATCTTGAGTGGCTATATGGTCGTGGTTGAATATGTATACCGGGGAGAATGTATGGTCGTATGTGATTTGAATAGGCATACATGGAGTTACTGCATGGTAATGAATGCAGTGGATATAGGATTGACTATATGGTCATGTGTGGCTACACCTGTATTGCTGGTGTGACTGTGACAATGATGATGTGTATGAGTATACATTGAGTGGATGTGTGGTCTTGTTTGAGGTGAATATGTATACAATGGGTATAAGGGAATACACGGTTTGGCATTGTGATCAGTGATCGGGTGTGTATATACATGGCCATATGTGTGGTGTTTAGGCGTATATAGAGTGGCAGTGTTGTCGTGGTGAGATGTACATGTGTGTCATGTGTGTCTGTATTGTCGATGTGAGTGTATATGTATGATGATTGATGAGGTGTAATGATATGTAAGGGGTGGTTGTATGTTATGGGTGATTTGTATACATGCTCATGGAATGAATGTACGGTCTTAGTTGAAGTGTATATCCATACATGAAGTATAGCTGGATGGCCACTCACGGGGCGTATGTGTATATATGGGGTGGCTTTGTGGTCATGTGTGAGATGTGCATGTATATATGTTGTGGATGAAATGTCATTGGTGGGTGTATATGTAACAGTATACACGGAGTGGATGTATGTTCATGGATGGGTGTATGTTTATACACATAGTGACTGAATTGTCATGGGTAACGTGTATATGCACGTCAGGAGTGGGTGCATGTACATGTGTGTGATAGTTGGTATATATTGAAGGGCTGTATGACCATTGGTACTGTGTATATGTATACACGGAGTGGTATGGTCATATAGGTGACTAGCAGGGTTACCCGGCGTTGCCCAGGTTAAAGTGATGTGAAACCCTCTGTGGATATTTGGTGGGAATAGAGAATACTCTTGCTCTCAAAGTGTTACACGTATTCTCATAAATTGTATATCCAAATGGCATAACAAAACATGATTCTTACACATGGAATATAAGTAGTGGCTCACCTTGTCAGGTAGAAACGATTATCATTTTGTTTATCGCGTTTAATCCGTCCCACCAATAAAGAAGTATTTATTTATTTACAACTGCGTATACTTCAGACGTTATAGCATGAAACATGAACATCATAAACACATTAGTTCGAAAAAATAAAAGACAACAATTGTGTTTCACATAGAGATGTATCAATCAATCAATCTAGTTTATCATATCTTCACGAAGATACAGATGTTTTAATGATATGCCCAGGTGCTGCTCTGTTCTGGTGCTATATAATATACTGGCTAATCATTTTCAGTTTAAAAGAATTGATGTTATGCACGTATAGCAGCTACAAGTGCCCGACACAGCGAGATTTTGAGTTGTTTATTTTAGGCGATGAGTCTGTTCTAAAAAATGAAAGAAATCCTCTGTATCAGGCAGATATACCCTTGTCAGATGTCAATATTGGGGGATCCTGAAAAGTCATGTGCTACGGACTGCGTTTTCCTTTATCTCAGAAGTAACCATATTTGACTGCACACTGTGACCACCATTTTTGAACAGGCCTGCTCTACATTTCCATATCTCTTGGCAATTGTAACCTTTTTTGTGGAAACTATATTGAATGGGACAGACTCAATCGTGTTATAATATATACATGAGCCATTATACTATGCAATCCTGTGACGATTCAAGGTCTCTCAGTTTGAATGAATGTATTTATCTCTTAACCCTTTACCCAACAGAACGCCCAGAAACGCCCTAACAGCCTAAATTATCTTCGGTCTGTCTCAATAAAACCATGGAAATATGGGTATCATTGGAACCGGCTCATTGAGCACATTGTGATAGTTACAGTTATGCCCTGTGCCAATGCATTCTCTTATATATGCGAGTCGACCATAGGTCGCCTCGCATATATAAGAGAATGCATTGGCCTAAAAAAAACTTTTGTTTAACACTTTTTACCATTTTTTCTTTAATATGTGTTAAGCCAATGCATTCTCTTATATATGCGAGGCGACCTATGGTCGACTCGCATATAGAAGAGAATGCATTGGCACAGGACCGTTCTGTTGGGTAAAGGGTTAAATAGATTGATATAAATATACTTTTAATGCTTTCTTCTAAGTATCCGTGTTGCTCGATCATTATAGGAATGCCTGATTTCCATCCCCATATAATTATGACAGTTGAGAAGATATAATTGTTCAAGTGACTTAATTCGGTCACCATATAATTTTGTCGAGATTGTGAAATTGGAACGCCAAAAACTCCTTAGAACGACATGGAGATGGCCTGGGAGATGACTATATATAACTTTGTTGGATATCGGCGAATTGAACAATCTTATAAATGCTAGTGAATCTCCTCTCGCCATCCATTACCCAACTGACCCCAAATGTGATTTAATTCATCATATCCGAGGAGAACGTGCATGCATTTGTTGGAATCAGTGCTAAATATATTTGTATCAACTTTGGTGCAACTCCCCTCATGCATGACTTGAACCGCGCCACTTTTGTCATATTTAAACCACGTCTATTAGACTCATACATGCATTATATAATGGAGATTATTATAAATAAGTTTGGTGGTAATCGGCAACTAAACCAATTCTTATCATAGTTATTACCCCCATCTCTCACCAAAACGGCACCAATTTAGCGTATCTAAATAACACGTTTATATTCCTCGCATCACGGAGAAGAATAATACATGTATATCAATTTGGTCGAAATATGTGCTAAAGATAGCACCTCCCCTGACACCAACAACGTCCCTTTAGAAACTTTTAACCCGCACCATTATCTTACTCATAAAAAGTTACCCCTGTTAGACCGCCTTGGTGCCATCTCGATTGTACCCTTAAAGTTATACATGTTGTGTATATACATGTAGAACACAGACAGATATTCGCAAATATTTGATTCATTGTATTATTTGAGAAGAACGTGTACGAATGTGAAATTGGCATTAACATATTTTTATAAGTTTTTGGTGACCCTCCCGTCCCTATTTCGGACTCAAGCGGCGCCACTTTTGACATCATTAAAGCACACACTTAAGACTCATTAGAGAGATGAATATATATAACATTTATGACAATTGACGAGTATACAAATTCGTATCAAATTTAGGGCCACCATCGCATGTCTCTCACCCAAAAGGCACCAATTTGGCGCATTTAAACCACGCGATTAGATTATTCGTATCACGGAGAAGAATATGTATCAATCAGGTGGAAATCGGCGCTAAACATATTGTTTATCAATGTTTGTGTCCCTCTCACACCCTAGGCACCCCTGATTCGAATGGCCCCACCTTTGACATCTTTAAACCACACAATTAGACTCTTGATATCATGGAGATTATTATTTGTAAGTTTGGTGCTAATCCGCGACTAAACAAACACGATTAGATTCCTCATATCATGGATAAGAATGTGTATCAATTTTGTGGAAATTGACACTAAAAATATTGTGTATCAATTTTGGTGTCCCTCTCCCTTTCAGTGCACCCATGACTCGAATGACGCCACTTTTGACAGCTTTAAGCCACGCCATTAGACACCTCATACCATGGGGATGAATTTGTATAAGTTTCGTGGCAAATGGCGACTAAACCAATTCTGATCAGATTTAGTACCCCCCGTCCCCCACAATCTCTCATCCCAACGACACCAATTTGGCGTATTTAAATCACACAATAAGATTCCTTGTATCATGGAGAAGATCTCAGAAAAATGTGCATCCATTTGGTGGAATTTGGCGCTATTTTGATCAATTTTTCTTTCTCGTAAATAGTTACCCCTATTAGACCCCTGTTGTGCCATCTATGTGGTCCCCTGTGAATTTCTATAGAACACAGACAGACATTCGCAAATATAGATATAGAAGATGCGGATATGTTTACATGGAGTAACTGTATGATCACGAATGACATCAATATGTATATTGGGCGTGACTGTATGGTCACTGGTGTGGTGAATAGGTATACAGCTAGTGATTAAATAGTCATAGGTGGAGTATAAGAGTATACCTGCATGGTGATTCGTGGCCGTATGGTCATGTTGATGTAAAGATATACCAAATGTGGCTTTATTGTCACGGATGAGGTGTATGTGTATACATAGAGTGGTTGCATGTTCATGTCTGTCGTGTTGGTGAATATATGGAGTGATTGTGTGATCATGGGCGGGTTGTACGTGTATATGTTGGTGGCTTTTGCTTTCCGCAATAAATCAGGGATATGTGCATCGATATTGAGGTCATATTAGGGATTTCTCCGTCTGCGTTGCTTTAAGGCACAATGGAATAAACGCTAAACAGGCTCCCTGACAACAGTTGAAACCGTCGAGACGATATAGCCCGCGTGATATGGCATCTGCAGTTTCTTACAATAGTTGTTATGGGAAAAGCCAATTTCAAACTTCCATTAAATTTCATTGAATAGCATATGTTGTTGCTGTTGTTGTACGTGGAGGTATGGACACATGAGTACATTCTCGGCACCTCAGACCAAACTTAACCATAATTAACATGAGGTAAAAATCAGTTTATTTTCTGAGGACAGTGCACCATTAGTGTTGATTTGTTTGTGATAGGACTGTCCGTTTTTTGTTGGGAAACCACTTTTCCGGACCACCATGCAAGCGTCTACTATATATCCAGCAAGAACAATACCGTTATTGCATTAGTAGGGCATAACCATTGAATATGTAGGCCATTTTCTATCCATAGACTCATTAGTAGATGTTATTCAAAACAATGGAATAACGCTAACGTTTTTCATTACAAGGCAAGCTGTAGTTGCAGAATACTTATTTTTTGTGAATTATCAGTATCAAATTCACAGCAAAAAAATCCATATTTATTATTTTCTAAAATTTATTTTGCTATTTATTTCTGTATATTGATATATTTTGGGGAAGAATAATCAATTTGCTCCATAACAAGACCGTCTACATATTAGACAATCCAGGAGAATGGCCTGGTATGACCAAATTACTTACCCTCACCCCATTAAAGTTTCTACCAAAAGACAATTGGCATATTGACATTCCATCCATGAGTCAGATTTTTTTATTTCTGCCGATTATACTTTATCATAAAACTGACAGCCATTACACTTTGCCAAATATGTGTGAATAACTATAGACATCGACATTAAGACCATGCTGACCCTCGGAATAGTGTCAATGTGACTTTTTCACACTTTTCGAAAAATGAAAAATAAATAGTTAAAATTCAAATTTGCAATATACAATATATCCATGTTCATTTGTATTGTATACTAGCAGGGTTTCCTCGGCGTTGCCCATGTTAAAGTGATGTGAACCCCTCTGCATGCTGTGTATATTTGTTGGGAATAGAGAACATTCCAGTTCAAAGTGTTACACGTATTCTCATAAATTGTATATTCAAATAGCACCACAAAACACGATTCTTAAAGTTGTCATTTTATTTATCGCGATTAATCCGTTCCACCAATAATGAAGTATTTATTTATTTACAACTGCGCATACTTCAGACGTTATACTATGATACATGAACATCACAAAACACATTAGTTCGCAAAAATAAAAGACGACAATTGGGTTTTACATTTAGAGAGTTATCAATCAATCTAGTCCAGGTGCTCCTCTGTTCATGGTGCTATATATTGGCTAAATATTCTCAGTTTAAATGAAATGTTGCTACACTGAGCGAGATTTTGAGTTGTGTATGTCAGTCGATGAGTCTCTTCCAAAAATTCCGCTGTATCGTGCAGATATACCCTTGTCAGATGTATGTATTGGAGGATCCTGAAAATTCATGTGCTACTAGCTGCATTTTCTTTTATATCAGAAGAAAATATGTTTGACTGCACACTGTGACCACTATTTTTGAACAGGCCTTCGATACATTTCCATACCTCTTCACAAATTGTAACTTTTTTGTGGAAACTGTATTGAATGGAACCGACTCAATTGTGTTATAATCTATGTGTAATCATCTGACGGTTCGATGTCTCTCAGTTTGCAAGAATATGTGTATCTCGTCTTCTCTTTATGCTAGCTCATTATGTGAATACCCTGATTGCCATCCCCATTTAAACATGACAGTTGAGAAGATATAATTGTTCAAGTAACTTATTTGGGTCACCATTTGTCGAGATTGTGAAATGTGAACGCCCAAAACTCCTTAAAATGATATGGAGATGGCCTGTGTGACTATATATAACTTTAGGTGGATATCGGTGAATAGCAATCTTATCAATAGTGCATATCCTCTCGTCACCCGTGACCCAAACGACACCAAATGTGATTTAATTCATCGTATCATTAGAGAAGAACGTGTATGAATTTGATGGAAATTAGTGCTAAATATATTTGTATCAGCTTTGGCGTCTTCAAGTCACACGATTATATTCCTCGTATCAGAGATAAGAATAATATATCAATTTGGTGGAAATCTGCGCTAAAATAGAGTTTATTAAATCCATTGTTTATGCCCCCTGCAACGCTGACTCGAACAGCGCCATATCGCGGAGGTGATTATATATGCGTTTGTTGGAAATCGGCCAATAAACTATTTCACCATATTTTAAAAAATTTGCCGACCTCCCCCTTTTCTTCGCCTGACACCAATATCGTCACTTTAGAAAATTTTAACCCGCACCATTATTTTCCTCGTAAAAAGTTACCCCTCTTAGAATGCCTTGGTGTCATCTCGATTGCACACCGTGAAGTTATATACAGAACGCACGCAGACTGACAGAAAGACAGACAACACGATGCGATCATTTGAGAAGAACGTGTCTTAATTTGATGGTAATTGGTTCTAAAAATATTTTGTATAAGTTTTGGTGACCCTCCCGTCCCTATTTTAGACTCAAGCGGTGCAACTTTTGTCACCGTTAAACCACACACTTGGACTCATTAGAGATTAGAGATGCATGTATATAAAATTAGTGAAAATTGGCGAGTATACAAATTAGTATCAAATTCAAGGACCCCACATCTCTCACTCAGAGGGCACCAAGTTGGTGTATCTAAACCACACAAGATTCCTCGTATCACGGAGAAGAATATGTATCAATCTGGTGGAAATCGGCGCTAAACATATTGTTATAATTTTTTGTGTCCCTCTCACCTCTATACACCACTTACTCAAATGACCCCACTTGTGACATCATTAAACCACACAATTACACTTATGATATCATGGAGATGATTATTTATAAGTTTGGTGCTAATCGGCGACTAAACATATTTCTATCAAATTTGGTGCATTTGGTGACCACCCCTCCCCTCCCCATCTATCATCCAAACAGCAACAATATGGCGTCTTTAAATCACACAATTAGATTCCTCGTATCATGGACAAGAACGTGTATCAATTTGGTGGAAATTGGCGCTACAAATATTGTGTATCCATTTTGGTGCCCCTCTCTCTTTCAGTGCACCCCTGACTCGAATGAGGCCACATTTGACAGATTAAAGCCACAACAATAGACTACTCATACAATGGGGTTGATTCCGCATAAATGTGGTGGTAATCGGCGACTAAACCCATTCTTATATAAAATTTAGTGCCCACCCCCCCCCCAATCTCTCATCCAAAAGACAACAATTTGGCGTTGTTAAATCGCACAATTAGATCCCTTGTATCATGACGAAGAATATATATCAATTATGTGGAAATCGGCGCTAAAATTAGTTTGATCAATTTTGGTACCCCTCTATCCTTCCGTGCATCCCTGACTTGAACGACGCCACTTTTGCCATATTTAAACCACACCACTAGATTCTTCATATCATGGGTATGATTATATGTAAGTTTCGTAGAAATCGGCGACAAAAAAAATCTGCCCATCCCCATTTTCCGCCCCCGACAACCACGGCGTCACTTTTGAAAATTCTAACCCCACCATTATCTTTCTCGTAAACAGTTACCCCTAGTAGACCCCTTTGGTATCATCTAGATAAAATATTGTGTATCAATATTGGTGCCCCTCTCCCTTTCGGTGCACCCCTGACTCGAATGACGCCACTTTTGACAGATTTAAGCCACACCATTATTCTCCTCATACCATGGGGATGATATTGTATAAGTTTGGTGGGATTCGGCGACTAAACCAATTATTATCAAATTGAGTGCCCACACCCCCCCCCCAATCTCTCATCCAACCGACACCAATTTGACGTCTTTAAATCAAACAATTAGATTCCTTTTATCATGGAGTAGAATATATATCAATTTGGTGGACGGCGGCGCTAAAATGAGTTTGATCAATTTTGGTGCCACCCTCACCTTCCGTGCATCCCTGACTCGAACGGCGCCAGTTTTGACATATTTAAGCCACACCATTAGATTCCACATATCATGGGGATGATTATATATAAGGTTGGTGGCAATCAGCGAAAATAAATTGTTCTGCCCCTGACAACAACGGCGTCACTTTAGCAAATTCTAACCCGCACCATTATCTTTCTCGTAAAAAGTTACCCCTAGTAGACCCCTTTGGTGCCATCTAGATGGTCCCCAGTGAATTTCTATAGAACACAGACATACAGACAGACAGACAGACATTCGCAAATATATATATATATATATAGACATATTACTATTAAATGATAACACCCTTCAAATTGAAACCAACTGCACCGCGATATATGTAACACTATGCCCAGTATCAGTGGAAGTACCTAAGCTACCCCACCTAAATGTACATTTAGACAAATAAAAAGTGTCATACAATTAGAATGCGACACTTCTCAGATGGCACACATGCTTTAAAAGTTGCGGAATGTCATGCTCTATAATAATAATTAGGTCACCAAAATTCCGCAGAGTAGGGATGGTTTCCATATGTTGGCTCAGTGTCTATAACACGGCTGTTGATGATAATCATAATAAATAATCAATATCATAATAAATAAAACAGAACGAATCAGATATACACTTAGTCCCGGTACATACACTTGATTGTAGAATAATATAATATAACTAACATAATGTTCACTAACAGAATGTTCACGGAAAGTCGGTATTGAATTTGATATCACTGAAGTGGCAATATAATAGTATCTTAAATTCCACCATTGACTCAGTCTCTACTATGTATGCCGGTAGAGCATTCCAGCTTCTACAAACTCACTGGGGAAAGCAATATTTCCTCACATCTGTGTTGTCATGTTCTAATGATAGTTTATAAGAATGTCCTCTGGTGGACATGTAGGTCGATGTTATGAACAACAATTTTGGATTAATATTGTAAAATCCCTTCAAGATTTTGAACACCTCTATCAGACCTCCCATCAACCTTCTGTATTCAAGGGACACAAGCTTAGAATAACCTTTCTGTCATGGTACGAGTGTGACCGAACCACGGAACCATACGCGTGGCTCGTCGTTGGACACTTTCTAACGATATTGAGTGTTTGTGGAAATGGGAATCCCAAGCATGTTGACAATACTCAAGATTTGTTACGCTTTCCCAGGAAGATGGATTAGAATTTACAATCACTCGTTGTTTCTGTTGGTGCGAAAACTCTTGATCCATCCCAAAATGTTATTGTTTATTCCACACAACTGTAATTTCTTTAACCCTTTACCCAACAAACCGGCCAAAACCGGCCAAATAAAGCTTCAACAGCCTAAAATATCTTCGGTCTGTCTCAATAGAACCATACAAATATGGATATCATTGGAACCGGCTCCTTGGCCACATTGTGATAGTTACAGTTATTCCCTATGCCAATGCATTCTCTTATATATGCGAGTCGACCATAGGTCGCCTCGCATATATAAGAGAATGCATTGGCCTAAAAAAACACTTTTTACCATTTTTTCTTACATTCTTTAACAATTTTATAATTTTTAATGTGTTAAGCCAATGCATTCTCTTATATATGCGAGGCGACCTATGGTCGACTCGCATATATAAGAGAATGCATTGGCACAGGGCCGTTCTGTTGGGTAAAGGGTTATGAGTCTTATATGAAGCACAGTGTCAAAGGATTTTCTAAAGTCAAGGTACATCACAACCACGCGTTCGTTTTTGTCTAGCTGTGTTGTTACATGTTCAAGGTAGTCTAGCACGTGTGTATTGCAATATCTCTTCTGTCTGACGCCGTGCTGACAAGTTGTAAATATGTTGTCATCTTCCATGTAGCACATAATTGAATCTCTCACAGATGATTCTAAAAGTTTAAATTACATATCATCAGACTTACTGGCCTGTAGTTTCCAGGTTCTGATTTTATTTGTATCCTTTCTTGTACAGGAATGACACATTTGCTGTTCGCCATTACTCTGGAGCCACTCCCTGTGATATGGAACGATTAAATATGTGACACAGTGGGATTTTTATTTCACTTGCAATGTCTTTTAGCATTCGTGGGGAAAGTTCGCCAGGACAGTAGCTTTTAAATATGTTCAGCTGGTTTAGTTTTGTCTCTGCAGCCAACGGTGTTATTATTTGTAAATCTGTTGCGTAGACGCCTTTATGCGATGGTTTAATATCTGGAATGTCTTCTAAATCTTCCTTCGTGAACACATTAGAGAAAAATGTATTCAGAACTTCAGCCTTTCCTTCGTCGGTTGTGACAACCTGAGATGTTGTTGTACATTTCAGATCGGATATGTCGTGATTTATTTTGGTTTTGCTCTTTACGTAGTTCCAGAAAGATTTGCAGTTTATTTTACATTCACGTGATATCTTCGTTTCGAAAGCCTTCTTTGGTTCTTCGATTTTCCTATTAGTAACATCTCGCATATTCTAAAATATATAATAACTAGCTGGTGGACCCGACTTCGTCCGGGCTGTTTTCCCTCTGCTTTTCGGCGAATTGCGCGATTTGACCTTGAATTGACCATTTTGAATGTCAAAGGTCAGGTCGGGGTCACGACTTGACTCGTCCAAAATACTCCCCGGACAAAAGCACCCGACAAAAGTACCCGTCGAAATCCGTCAGGTTTTACCCGATTTGACCTTGAATTGACCATTTTGAAGGTCAAGGTCAGGTTGGGGTCACGATTTGACCCGTCCAAAACACTCCTCGGACAAAAGTAACCCTAGGTATCAAATGTTGTCGAAATCCCGTAAAAAATCGCGATTTGACCTTGTATTGACAATTTTGAAGGTCAAGGTCAGGTCGAGAACACAATTTGACCCGTCCAAAACACTCCCCGGACAAAAGTACCCATGGGTGTCAAATTTCGTCGAAATCCGTCCGTTTTACCCGATTTGACCTTGAATTTACCTTTTGAAGGTCAAGGCCAGGTCGGGGTAACGATTTGACCCGTCCAAAAGACTTCCCGGACAAAAGTATTTGTAGGTATAAAATTTCGTCGAAATACGTCCCGTTTTACCCGATTTGACATTGAATTGACCTTTTTGAAGGTCAAGGTCAAATCGGAGTCACGATTTGGCCCGTCCAAAACACTCCCTGGACAAAAGTAACCCTAGGTATCAAATTTCGTCAAAATCCGTCTCGCAGTTTTCCCGGCCATAGCTAACAGACAAACAACAAACAAACAGACAGAAGTCCAAAATATATATTAGATCATCAGTGCTGCATATAAAACCTCCTCTTCTGTTTAATGTATTAAATTATATCTTGCTGTGCCCACATAATGTTTCATTTGTGTGTCGTGCATTGTTGTAATGGTACAAACTTGGTTATCAAATTGTCCATAACTTTTTAACAGTCCCAAATCTTCACCGCAGACGAAGCTTCAATCGGTATTTTTTAAATTCGTCCTGCATTTTACAGTAATTGGCTTTGTTGAATGCACCTTTTGATGTCTTCTGTTCTTTTGCAGTTATCAACAACGTGGGATCCAACTCGGGGGGGGGGCGAAGAGTGGCGTGGTAACTTTTGCCAACCCAATGAGAAACATCAGACACAATATCATTGTTGTTTGTTAATATGAGATCGAGCATAATTTCGGTTTCCCCATGTCTATTTCTGGTTTGTTTGGTAATTGACTGATACAGAAATCCTTTTCGAGTTATTTCATGAATTTTTATTCATCTACTGTAGTTGTTGTGCCTCTTTCCCACCAAATTCCTGAATAATTAAAGTCTCCCGTTATAATATTTTTCTTGAAACGTTTTGATATTTATTCTAATGCACTTAAGCCAATATACCCCCGGAAACATCACATATTTGCGGGGGGTTATATAGGCTTTGTTCTATATGTATTTTATATATTTGTGTTACATGTAACTCTTCATATGATGGAGGATAGAAATAAATATATACTAGCTCGTTGCTATATAAACAAACCAGCGGTGTCGCTTTTGTCGAAATTTGACAGTCACTACATTCGCCATGTATACATGTACTTTCAGAAAACACAAAACACCACACCGTTATATCCCATCAATATCATTGTCTCGATATCATTTGAGCAAATTTCTTGACATGTAACCGCGACAGACGTAAAAAAAGTTCCATTGTTTCAATTCAACTTCAAGTTTGCGGTAAAATAAAAACCGCCATTTGTAAGTGGTAAACATCTGAAAAAGACATCAGGTGCATGCAGAAACTAATTGTTGTGCATACGTATTTCTATTCGAGGTGGCAATTTTTCATCTTTATCATCAGTTTTAACGATAAGAGCGATGCTAATTGAGGGACTATATTTTATCCAGCGCATTAAAATTAAAACAAAAAGTCGTGAATTGCCGAATGTTTTCTATGTCTACACATTTCATCGATAATTACAAGGCATGTGTGTTTCGAAATAACTTTTTAAGTTCGAAAAGAATTAGAATGGCGATAACGGTGTGGTGTTTTGTGATTTCCGAAAGATACAGGGCGAATATACTGTGGCAAATACCCATTAATAGGCTCCGGCTCCACCGTCGCCCATTAACTAAATGTCCACAGTAGGGAAGACTGGCGGTGTGGGGGGGGGGGGGGGGGTGTGCTACACCCGGACGGGCGCGAGACCGTTATCGCAATAACTCAAACAAACGTCAACCGATTGCATCGATATTTGAAATATGGGTCTACTGCAATATCTAGCTCGAGTACAAAAACCAGGTTTGTCCAATTGTTTATACGATGTTATGACCCTTACGTTTTTCTATTGTTATCGATTTTTATCGTTCGTAATTTGAACAAAAGTCAACCAATTTCATTCATATTTGGTATTGGATCTCTCAGAACTATATCTCGATCGAGTTCGAAAACCAGGTTTGTCCGATTATTTTTACCTGAGTTAGGGCCCTTAGATCGTCTCTTTTTTATAGCAATTTTATGACATTGTATGAATGTTAGCGTCATACCTTGAACAAACGTCAACCAATTGCATTTATATTTGGTATATAGATATTTTACAACAATGTCTCGAAGGAGTTCGAAAAATAGTTGTGTCCGATCCCTTCTACCTGAGTTACAGCCCTTAGTTTGTCTATTTTCATCAATTTTAGGAAAATTTAGGTCCCTTAGCGCGATAACTAAAACAAACGTCAAACCGATTTTCATATTATGTGTATATATCACAACAATATCTCGATCGAATTCGAAAAGCAGGTTTGTCCGATTATTTTTACCTGAGTTAGGGCCCTTGGTTTGTCTATTTTTTTTTTCCAATGTTTTGACCGTTCCTCAAAAACTTGAATATATACATGTCAACCGATTACGTTCATATTTGATATGTGGACCTTTCACAGCAATATCACGATCGAGTTCGATTAATTTTACCAGAGTTGCGACCTTTATTGTGTCTATTTTTTTTAGCAATTTTATTACCGTTAATCAATCTGATCCTAGGTCTCTAATAGCAGTTGAGGCCCAAGCAGAATGAGGTTCACAGAGGGTAAATTTGGTCACGCTAGCCCGCCGTATCTGCAATTAATCCAGTTTTATTATACACAAACGCCGACAACGTTGTGAATAAACTCACAGAACTATCAATACTAGCGGAAAATGTACGACCTGTGGCGATAGGCGTTACTGAAACTTTACCGAAAAGATCGAAAACTGTCATACAATCCAGTGAGTTCCAGCTACCGAATTACGACTTGTTAAAAATTCTAACCCAAAACGCAGAGTTCTAATATACATCCACATACAAATGAAGGCACAGTTATACGAGAACTCAGATATTCTAAAGATTAAGGAGAGCGTTTGGTGGAAGTGGAAAATTCAAAATGAAACATTTATACTTGGGTGCGTATATCACAGCCCGAATTCCAAAGCGGGGAACAACACTGCCTTAAATGAAACGATATAATTAGGAGATAACGGTGTGGTGTTTTGTGATTTCGGAAAGGTACAGGGTGAATATAGGGGAGAGCGGGTCACGTTGGAATTTTTTTTATTCAATCACACATACAGGGAAATGTGAGCATGGGCCCCTTCCTTTTTTCAACTTTTATCATAAAGTATATCAAAGACTAAATATGGCGTATCAATATGTATGATCTATTTCGCTTTTACATAGAAAAAGTCGAAAATAAATTCGTTCCAACATGCCCCGGGTTGTTTGAAACCAGGGGCAAATTGGAACATCGACCGGGGTAAGTCAGAACACTGATCGTATAAGGAACACATATGAAATCAATGTCTAATAGAGGTAAAACCACTAATATATTCCAAGAACTATATTAAATTGCTAGTATGAAACATAATAGCTGAGTCCGGCAAATAAAGTATGTTCGAGAAATCGTCATCATTGGAAAACGCAGCACATCCAATGAAAACGTCGTTTCACATACAGGGGGACGTAGCAAGGCAAAATTTGGAAGGGGTTTTAGTGCTATCGATACAAACCTCCCCATTTACCACACAAATAATTATTCATCAACGAAATGTGAAATCATATTTAGGACATGGTTGCAAGCAACTGAGATGCATTCATCCATAATTCCATCTGATTGTTTCCATAATGGTTAGTTATACTAGCTCAATCCATAATTTTGATGGGGTTTTCTCGTAAGTCGCACTGTGGGGATACAATGGGGTGTTCCAACATGCCCCAAACGTGGAAAAATGGTCTAATGGCACACGATATTGGAAAGACACTAATTAATCGGTATTGTTTTTTTTATTTATGACTGAAATGAAATCAAACTGGATCAACTGACATAATTTACACCCTTTATGTCCCGAAATTTTATCTTGAACATTGATGAAACCTGAAAATCGAAAAAATTACTTGATACCCCACAAAAATGATTTTTTGGCATATCTCTTACACCATTCCGAGAATAGTCATATTTTTTGGTGTTATTTGTGCATACAATAGAGTTTTCCACAAATAAGTGGCAATTGTAGATGCTGTTTTATTTTTTAACAAGAGAGGTGGGGTGTTTCAATATACCCCATGTTCCAACAAGCCATCGATTCAATTATTTATAGTGATATAGGGGGTAGCAGGAAGACAGCCCGATAGGGCTAGGCTAACCCCCAACAATATACAACATTACCTTTTATGTGTTACTTCCATTGTATTATTCGTGTGTATATTGTAAATAAATTATCCTATCCTATCCTATCCTATCCTATCCTATCCTATCCTACCGACCTTGCCAAAGCATAAGTCCACTTTTTTACACGCTTTGCGTCCTAGAATCCGTGTGATGATTCTTTTATTTAAATAATCCCAGTTTCATGGTTGAGGCGAACGTCATGTACGTCATTTTACGTCAACGAGGTGCGTATTGAACATACGGATTTGTAAATATGGAACAGCAATAAAACTGTATGTCTAGGAACAAGCGTGTAATAGACACGAGAACTACCCTTCTAGAAGCAGTATATGTCACAGAAAGACGAATTGAAGTAATAACAAACACAACTTCTGACACATGTCATGTATGTATTGTTTGTAAATTTGTTCTGTTTAGTTCAATTAAAATATTGTTTAAATAACTTTTGACGCAATGTATGGGCCCCTAACAAAAATGGTGTCATTTGTATTCATCGGAATTCTGGTATAGGAAAAGGAATGTCTGGAAAAGGTATATTGCCTATCATTATAACAGGAAACTATTAAACAAACTTCACATACTGATTTCTCTTAGTTTTATTAATCATCAAATTTATGTAGCACTATAAACGTTTCCGAGTGACGATAGATCTAGCTTTTCTTCATATTGCCTAGAACCGACACAAACTATTTCAAATTTACACACACACACACACAAAATAAATAAACAAACAACGTATCTTCAGCTCTATATCGACAGATTTGTGCGGAAATCTTCCACATATGTATGTTTTGAGATACTTCTTACCTAACTATGTATACATAATTTTGGGGTTTGAACTAGCCATATCCCATGAGTAGTTCCCTTATGAAATGTTCAGTTAATAAGCTCAACAACCGACCACAGGATGAATATGAATCATTCTGCTCTTGTATACTATCTGTTTTTTCTGTATATGGTCTGCTTGTATTTTTACCTGAACACCCCTCCAAACGAATAATATACAGTTCGAATGTATAACTGAATGGGATAATCCATTAAGTATAGTACGGGTTAAAAGCATCCTTACCTTTTGGAGCGCATGGGTAGCCAACTTATTAAGCATATCTGCTTCTGAATCACACTCTTCCAGCTTATTAACAACAGGCTTTGGTGCTTCTGAATCACCCTCATCCAGTTTATTAACAACAGGCTTTGGTGCTTCTGAATCACCCTCATCCAGTTTATTAACAACAGACTTTGGTGCTTCCGAATCACCCTCATCCAGTTTGTTAATACCAGGCTTTGGTGCAACAACGTTTGGTATGTCACATGACACTATTGTCACAAATGGCCCAGACCCAACATTGGAATCCATTGAAGACATGTCGAGGGTATATGGTGATACTGAAGCTACCGAGGAAGCTCACAAAATCAACTTAGCCTCTGGTATCATAGCAGCTCCACCTGAAATAAACATTTAAAGACAGTATATATCTCTTAACCCATCATGACTAGAACTTCTTGAAATTTTGCGAAAACTCTGTGCCAATGCATTCTCCTATATATGCGAGGCTCGCTATAGGAGACTCGCATATATAAGAGAATGCACTATCACATGATCTTTAATGCTACACCAGCACACCTCCCGCTAAATATACAAAATCCTATTCGATGTTCTCCGTATGATCAGATTCCAACAACAACATTTCTTCAAAATATGCTTTAATTATAAGAATCGATTGTTACATGCTATGACATTGAACAGTTATGTGCGATTTTTGATATAACACATTACCCATGGTCCATCTTATGACAAATACACTACCTAACATAAAGTGACACCCTTGAGGTCAATATAAACTGTATTTCAACAGACTTATCACCAATATTCAATGGCATAGTGAGATTGATTACTTTGATATAGTGGGGATACTTGCATCATTGGGATACCTCAGTCCTGGGATAAAACCACAGAATGTCAGAAGCAAAATTTATGATTTATTCATGTGTATTTATTTGGTCAATTCAGTTAAGTATGATATCAATGATCTATCATATATTGAGAGATAGTATGCATTGAAAAGCTGAATGAGAGTATTATCTTTTGAGAGATCAGAAAAAAAGTTTTAAAAAATTGAAAATTAAATAATAACTAATAATTAATTATTAAATTAATTATTAATTAATAATAATAAATTGATACATATATAATTGTATTATTGTATTATGATTGTTTCCATTTAATATCCAAATATACAGACTGTTGGTTTTTTTTAACAAGTTCAATTGATTTGTCATTTGTCCACCCTGTACTCCATACATTTCTAAGTAGTCCCAATTGCAAATGTCTGGTTTATTATTGCCATTTTCAGAATACGGTACTCATAATTTGACTTCATTTATAATAATGGTGTTATATTTTCTGCAGAAAACAGATATGATGCTACCTCTGTCACCACAGTTTAACGTTGAAATTGGAAGTAGATAAAAGTTATCGGTACCTAAAGTGAAATTATTATAAAATGTTACAAATATCTCTTAATTACTCTCATGATGTTCATATTTCAAAATGTTCAATACATTAAATGCATTCCTCAATATGTGTTCTACATCCATTTGAAGTTCCATTGCGTGCGGTTGTGGATTTATCAAGATATTACCAAAATTACCTGACCCACCCAAAAATGAAATTAAGTAAGGGTGGACATAGGCTTTTATTTTCTCAAAATCGTCATAATATGACAATTTTCAGGTTGCAAGCAGTTGCTGTTTTTGTAAACAGGCCGAAACTTATTTTTATAAAATAAATGAACCAATGTGAAAACATAAGTATTATGTGAAGTGTTGCTATATAATCAGGCCAACTACCTGCCTGTCGAAACTAAAATACATGAACACATCTAGGTGTAGGTTATATAACCTTGATACTTATGTAACTTAAAATATTCTTGCCAAATCATGCAAACGATACACACCTCTTCCACTAACCTCATAACAATGCAAATAGTGCTGGCAAATTACGTTTACGTTTGCTCATATATTATAGTTATTATTTAAGTAGTCTATGTAATAAATACCACATATAATGCATTGCGGTTTGGTCGTAAATGGATATCAGATGGAAAACAATATTCTGATTGAAGGTCACAACTGTTGCGTGTTAATCAGTGACAACATGAATTGGAGTTCCAGAAGAGCTGCGTGCAGATTTTGGTCATGCATGAACTCGGTCAACCATTATCGAAGCATAAAATAAAGCAATAATGAAACTGAGATAACCAGACCAAAATATGTGCGAGCCGAGATTTTTGGGGAAATCACTTTTTAGCTCACCAGAGACGAAGTCTCCGGTGGAGCTATAGCACCCCCGTGTACGTGGTATCGCCAAGACCGAGGGTATCGCCAAAACCGAGAATATGTGAAAGTCATTTTCACGTATATGATATGGGGATATGTTTGTTTCTCACCGTAATACAGACATCGAGCATCGTATGTGTATGTCCACACGAAGCATGAGTATTTATCCACCAGTTGTCAATCGGTTTTCCCAGATCAGACCATTAATTATTTTTGGCGAATTTTTTCAATGGTGTTTTTGCTTTTGCTCACTCAAATTTTCGAGAACAACCATTCACTAGTATAGTTCCTGGACTTCCAAGCTTCCAAAACAAATGCCGGTATATAGTTGAATCTGTCAATGAAGCATAGGATTTGACAGAATTTAATAAATCCTTGTCGTTCTCAATATCCGCGCGATATGAAGGGACCACTGTCGGTCCAGAAAGATGCTAACGGCACAGATGATGATGCACCAAACGCCGAGTTTCTGTGCAGTAAATATGCGTATTACTTAAGGAGTTCTGATGAGTTTTCGAGTGTTTTTATGTGTATCTGAGACTGATCAATTGGACTGCGAATGTCAACTGAAATATGAATCCATAACATATTCGAAATAATGTGTGCATATTATATTATGAATGTATTTAAAATTGAAATTAATTGAACATCCATCTCAGCATTCAGATTTGCGATCTCAATAACGTGAATGAATGATAACGCGATGCCTTGATCACACGCACGTGAATGCTGCCGTTCGAATGCATGCAGCTAATCGGATATTCGTTTACTATTAACATGCTTGGAGTTTGTATATAGACCACACATGCCAGACGACACGCTTCGGCGTATCAACGATTTGTTATAATGATGTTTATTTTAGAGACTTTATGACTCGTTCCCACTCGAGTAGACCGTTACGCGACAATGAAACCGAATCATCTTATTGAATATATATATATATATAATATTGCTCCAAATTATGCAATTGTGGCCTTTTTAAGAGTCATCAGATAAAATTGAAACGATTCTATGTTAACACACTAAACATCCGAACATATATGAACAAACACACAACAAAGTTACTGCTATTTATAATAAACACTTCACTGTGGAACATGTGTATACTGCCATGATTGTTATGTGCACATGTAAATTACACAATAGTTTATAACTTTTCTAATTTAGCCCATAGGACCACATATTTTGTGGGCATAATATTTACACAAGACTTCATTATGTTATCGTATAGGACAGTGCAAAGGGAAACCCGATCGACAACTCTATCAACCAAGCGATCACACAGTGATATGCAATCATCTTTAGTTTTCACAAGACGGACATTCAAAGACGCATGGACATTAAACAGACCGTGGTTGAATCATGACAATGTGAAGAAAGCAATATTTTGTAAAGTGTGCATTGACGCTGGTATATAAGCAATTTGTTCGTAACAGGCTGTTTTAATCTGGAGAAAAATTACGTCATTCTGCACGAAACAGCAAAAGGTTATTATTTTACATTTAATCCCCTAATCCCCCATTGTCTGTCTGGTCACTCACGGGACTCCCGCACAATGCATGTTTATGATGACATTGTATTTATGTCGGTCGAGGTTTATGAGCACCAAATGTAAGACAATAGCTTAATCAGCCAAATGTGAATCACGGCAGATATTTTGTGGCTATTTGTCGTCAATACCAATACGGACAAAATAGTATGCATGCTTTTATGACAGATTGTAATTTGATATAGGCGTAACAATATTAAGTTATTAGTTTCCAGATGTCACTTAGATATTTTCGCAAGGATAAATATTTAATGATTTAAAATAAGATATTGATATAAAACAAAAAAATAATGACATTAAGAAGGACAATCCCCCCCCCCCCCCAAATCACTCTTTCACATAAAGATTAATAATTTTTTAATAAATGATATATATAAAAATACTTCTAGTTCATAAAAATTATTTAAATTATTGTGTATTTTACCTGTGTCTGTTAAATTTTACGTTTTAGTCATTAATTGTGAACCGACCAGAAAACGATGATTTAATTTGCCAAAGATTTTTTTAATTTGGCCAAAAAACATTTGGCTAAAGTTTTTTTCATTTGGCTAATAAAGTTTTCATTTGGCTAAACTTTTGGCTAAAGTTTTTTTCGGTCCAGCGTGAACACTGGTATAGGTTGCATATACTGTAATTGATATGTATTTTTAACCGAAATGAATCTTATCTTATCAGGGTCTCCGTCCTGAGTTTGGTTTATGGTTCTAACCAAAATTGTTATGGATGTTCAGCGTCACGATGACTTTCAATTCGTATTGTTCGCAGATTTAGTTTTCGGCTTGTTAAGTTCTAGAATTATTCTTTTTCACTTATTTTGAAAAAAAGTAATATAGCTAAGATTTGCACACAACAATCTAAATGAAATTATGCATAAATCTCCATCATCTTGGGAACTATTACATGAGGTCATCGTACGGGATATACATGTGTTATTGTTTTGGTAGATTCAATATTTTAACGTTATCATTCTTAGTTTAACGAGGTCAGAAATGACTCTTGTTTCGATTAATGGTCTGCAGTTATAACCGAAAAGTTTGAAAACAAATTATACAACGCACAGCCGGTTATATGGTAAATTTGTCTTATAACTGCATAGGCTTAATATGAATATTTATTTCTTTAATGCCACGCGTTATTTCACAAGAGAACCGCCAAAGTAGACAGTACAATTAAAACGACCGCAAAGTTTGATATTATTTCCGACAACCTAGTCATATACAGCCGTTGTGACACGTTGTCACTCAAAACAATCACATTATCGTTCAATCAAATAACGTCATAAGTTCGTCGAGGTTGATTGGCCAGTGAACCTGTATATATGCACGCACTGTTCAATTGATCAACATTTGCAACACGTTGTCTTGTTTATTTCGACTGTATCACGAGTTGTTGGTTTCAATTTCAATAATATGCACGTGTTGAAATATCTTGGTACTTATGGTACTTGGTATTGTCAGGGCAGTACTACCCGAAGCAATGATGATGCAACAAGTGGATTCCCTTTTATATCTTAGGAAGTATCTAAGAGTTATCATGTACATTTTAGGCACACTTTTTATAGGCGTGGTCATATTGCGCTGGACGTTGCTGTAATTTCTATTTTATCTAATGACCCTTAAAAAAGCCAGAATTGCATAATTTGGAGCAATACGATATATGTATATTCGATAAGATGATTCGGTTTCATTGTCGCGTAACGGTCTACTCGAGTGGCAACGAGTCATAAAGTCTCTAAAATAAACATGATTATAACAAATCGTTGATACACGTAGCGTGTCGTCCGGCATTTGTGGTCTATATACAAACTCCAAGCATGTTAATAGTAAACGAATATCCGATTAGCTGCATGCATGTGAACGGCAGCATTCACGTGCGTGTGATCCAAGGCATCGCGTTATCATTCATTCACGTTATTGAGATCGCAAATCTGAATGCTGAGATGGATGTTCAATTAATTTCAATTGAAATACATTCATAATATAATATGCACACATTATTTCGAATATGTTATGGATTCATATTTCAGTTGACATTCGCAGTCCAATTGACCAGTCTCAGATACACATAAAAACACTCGAAAACTCATCAGAACTCCTTAAGTAATACGCATATTTACTGCACAGAAACTCGGCGTTTGGCGCATCTTCATCTGTGCCGTTCGCATCTTTCTGGACCGACAGTGGTCCCTTCATATCGCGCGGATATTGAGAACGACACGGATTTTTTAAATTCTGCCAAATCCTATGCTTCATTGACAGATTCAACTATATACCGGTATTTGTTTTGGAAGCTTGGAAGTCCAGGAACTATACTAGTGAATGGTTGTTCTCGAAAATTTGAGTGAGCAAAAGCAAAAACACCATTGAAAAAAATTGCCAAAAAAAAATTAATGGTCTGATCTGGGAAAACTGATTGACAACTGGTGGATAAATACTCATGCTTCGTGTGGACATACACATACGATGCTCGATATCTGTATTACGGTGAGAAACAAACATATCCCCATATCATATACGTGAAAATGACTTTCCCATATTCCCGGTTTTGGCGATACGCTCGGTCTTGGCGATACCACGTACACGGGGGTGTATAGTCATCACTACTCGACCGTCGTCCGTCCATCCATCCGTCCGTCCGTCCGTCCGTCAACAATTTCTTAAACATCTTCTCCGGAATAATAAGACCGAATGGGTTCATATTTGGTGTGGATGTTCCCTCGGTGACTCGCATTCAGATTTGTTCAAATGAGATCACTGGGTCAAATAGTTGTGAAGCCATGCAGGGCCATAACATTTCCCTCCATAGTAATTCTTAAAACGACTTCTCCTCAATAACTATCAGAGCTATTTATCTTCTTATAAATTCGAGGCTCCGCGTGTGTGGTTGTTCCAATATGTGTCACGTGCGATTAATATTAGATCACACCGAAGATTCATATGACATGTGGTGACGATTGGCTGAGAGCTGTAACATGTATGGTGTGCTCAATCAAATTATTGACGCACGCACAGACGGACGTGATACATGGACGGATAGATAGTTTTTTTTAGGTAACTGATATCCTCTTTGGATTCACATGCTACAGCGATAACCTGATTGTGAGCAGTCCAATCATCCTACTTATCTGCAGGCCGTATCACAATTTTATTGTCATATTTCTCATAACATTCACACCATTACCGCCAAAAACTGAGTTCAAAGCGAAAGCTATGAAGCCACACAATCCTGCAAAAATTATATCACTCTGTTTGGAGGATGGTGCTCCATGTGTGTCGACGGACATCGATGAAACTTAGAGCACCGTTCTCCAAAGGAACACAATTTCGGAAAAGAAATCTCAACAGAAACCGTTTACTAGGCGTGTATTTAACTACGATGAAGCAAATTTCACAGATCTAGATAAGTCAATCTTAGAACAAGACTGGAAACAAACCTTTTCAAATACCCCCATCAGTGAAATGACCAACGTACTAACAACTTTCTTACAAGATCAGATCAATATTTTTGTCCCAAGTAAAATTGTGCGTTGTATGAAAGATGAACCAGCATGGTTAAATTCTGGAATAAAACAAAATATCAAACAACGAAAGCGCTTGTATGAAAAAGCTAAAGTTCGTAATACCATCAACGCATGGATAAACTATAGGAAAAAACGAAACGAAGTAATCTCCCTTATAAGAAAATCTAAATCTGACCACATAGTGTACATGCAAGACATCCTGAATAATCCAGAAACACCCTCATCTGCCTGGTGGAAAACCTTTAATAAACTCTCAGAAAAAAACAGCAATAGAGCTATTCCGTACTTGTCGTGGAATAACAGCACACATACATCCAACTATGACAAAGCAGAAGCTTTTAATGACTATTTCTGTAGTGTTTCATCTATAGATGACTCAAATGCCACAATACCAGAATACACCCCATTGCAATCTATTCCAGAACTAGATGAAATATTAATCTCTGAATCGGATATAATAGAAACCTTGAAAAATCTTGTTACTGATAAATCTTCCGGTTACGATGAGATAAGTCCGCGCATACTAATAAAAAGGTCCTAGCCTGCATCATCCATTGAAAATAATGTTTAAAACATTCATGGAAAACTCTTTCTTCCCCGATGAATGGAAACGTGCAAACGTTGTTCCAATTTTTAAAAAAGGAGACCCAACAGACCCAGGAAACTACAGACCCATATCCCTATTAAGTTGTATTGGTAAAGTATACGAGAAATGCATAGCCAAACATCTACTCACATTTCTTACCAAAAATAGTTTACTGTGCAAACACCAAGCTGGATTCCTCCCCAGGCAGTCAACATCACACCAATTATGGCCCTAGATGATACATGGGGAGAACGACACCTGAAAAGCCATGTGCTTACTGTCGTGTTCCCTTTCTACCAGATATATCACATATTACCATATACATTATATTAATTCCTTGTGTATTCCCTCGTTCAATTTATATTATGTATATTATATATTTGGTGGATAAATAAACTATGCTTAAACCAAAGGAACACAACACCACCTTAGTTTGCCAGCTCCCGTAAAATAGCCACATATTCATATTCACTAGCAGCTGTTGTCCAGTGAGGGGGGCTCCCATAAGGTTCATATTATTGTGTACCGATCCCCATCGCATCTACATTCCTGATTGTCAACATAAACTTATATGAATGCTTGACATAATTGTAAAATAACGCCATAATAAATAGGTGGTGCTGCATTTCACATAAATACGACATGCAGTTCATTGCATAATTTCAAATTATATATTTGAGCGTGTCATCGTAAATATGAAGTCATTGTTGGTGAACAATGTATACTACTAGAAGACGCCAAGACAACAATAGATGGAATAGCGGCGTTAGTTTATTTGTGAGATAGTGTGTTCATATCGGAATTTCATTTCAAATAATGATCAAAGTGAGGGTATCATATATTTCTCGGGTCACTAGTTTGTGTCACCCTTTCTACGTGCATGGGTGTTTCATTGTGGTGTCATTTACATTTTGGCCTAGCCGTATGCAACAAAATTTATACAGACAAAACACATATGCGCAGGTCGCTAAGAAGGAACATTAGAGTGGGTTTGTTCTGCATGTAGTACATTTGTACGACAGCCTCGTGCGCTCTTCTGGTGTATTTCGGAAGTCTTTTAGTTGGTGAGTTATAGAACCGCTGGTATTCGGTGCCATATACATGGGCACTTAAATGCCAAGATTAAGTTCAATTCTAATCTTCATAGATTTTGGGACATTCCTCCGAGCATAATATAAGTAATATGTCGAAAACTACTTCAGATATACTAATCTATATCTATGTTTTCGAATGTCAATCTGTCCCTATATAAATTTACATTGAACATCCGTTAACAGTCAAAGTGGAGTGATCAGTTCTTTACAAACGGTTGTCAATGAGTAGACTAAATAACATGCGAACATGGTTCCTCAATCCTTCAAAAGACTAGGAGTATATATGCAATGAATGGGTAAAGACTGAGAATCAATACTGAAATAATTTTGTATCACGAAAATGCTTGTTGTGTTGCCTCGTTAATGGTCATTGGAACAAAATATTAGCTGTTTTGTTATAATTCCGATTCCACACTCAATGCAAAACTTTCATAACTAAAACAGCATTATGTTCACAGCGAACTGGCAAATACCATATTAGCACCCATTCCCAACGACGGTAGAGCGTTCGAGCCTCGACCCCACACCCCACTACATGTATATGCACTTCCACGACAAAATCAACATTCGTTACTTATATTCACATTCAACATGAACTTACAAATTAATTTAGTGCATATTTCCAACAACGCGTTGGTAGAGCGCAAATTTGACTACAATAGCAAAGCGAGTGCGGGCATGCGTGCGACGTCATATGACGTCATTTCGACAAACGTCATAAGAAATAGTGCCTATACTTGAGTACAAATACTACATTTCGGGACCATGTTAGATCTCCGGTTTGCTTTGATCAATCGGCGTGCAATTTGGTGAGTCATCTTTTACGACACAATATAGGCCGTGGTACAAATTTGGGCCGCATTGAACGCATGGTTGAAAAGTTATAAATGCGCCAAAAGCGTGACCGAGTTATACACACACACACACATGCACACACAGACAGACGACGCGTTATATATATATACTAGTGGGTTGCCCGTCACAAAATGACGGGTATATAAATGTTCTTTGTTATTTTCTAGTGTCCGCGTTCATGGACACATGGAATGGTCATGCTTCTCCTTTTTTGTTACTGGATGCGCGTTGTACAGAACACTTTATTTCACTAAAACTGTATTTCTACACACCCAGTCCACATATGCGCATGCACATATTGAACGAAACAAAATCAATATATTATTTAAATACTATGCAACAACTGAAACATACTCAAGTCAGGAGCCTTCATTTGGGAGATTGCTGCACATTTTGAACGGACCCCATTGGAACCTGTATTCAGCATGCCGCCTAATAATCACCTGCACTGCGCGGCCCGTTTGTGTGAACACTTTATTTCAATAAAACTGTATTTTTACCCCCACCCCATCTCCCCAACCCATGTATATGGATGCACATATGGAACGCAACAATCAAAATATTTTACTTTATCTATACTAACTGAAACAGGCTCAATTCGGGAGCCTTATTTAGCGGGGGAAGGGCCTACAGTCCCTTTCTGCGCTTCGCGCACATTATATGATCTTAAACTGCGTGCGCTTCGCGCACATATAGGGAACTTACAGCACATTTTAAACGGACCCCCATTGGAACCGGTATTCAGCATGCATCCTAATGATCACACGCCCTGCACTGCGCGGCCCATTTGTATGAACGCTTTATTTCAATAAAACTGTATTTTTACCCCCACGCCAATCTCCCCAACCCACGTATATTCATGCACATATGGAACGCAACAATCAAGATATTTTACTTTATCTATACTAACTGAAACAGGCTCAATTCGGAACCTTTATTTAGCGGGGGAGGGGCCTATAACACATTTGTGAGCTTCGCGAACATTATATGATCTTTAACTGCGTGCGCTTCGCGCACATTTTGATCTTTTAAAAATTTTTTTGTATCAGATTTGCACTCAACCGAAAGATTAAAAGAGCATTAATTAGCGTCGGGCAGTAGTGTTTACACTGTATTATTAGTCCCGGCCCGGGAATGTGATTTTTCTAACTGAGTTCCGTCGAATTTACTGAGTTCGAGGTACCCACTGGCGGGAGGCCAGACTGTGTCCATTCGCCATCTTCCGAGTACCGGTACTCCTTTGATTCCACACTCAATGAACAACTTTCGTATCAAAGACAGCATTCTTTACTTATGTTCAAACCCAACTGGCAAATTAAAATACCATATTAGCACCCATTCCCAACGACGAACGTTCGAGTATTGACTCTGCATCCCACTACATGTACATCCACCCATTCCCAACGGCGGTAGAACGTTCGAGTCTTGACTCAACACCCCACTATACATGCACTGCCGTGACAAAATCATCATTCATTACCTAAATTCACACTGAACATGAACTGCCACATTAATTTAGTGCCTATTTCCAACAACGCTATGGTAGAGCGCATGGAAGTTTCGCCTACAATAGCAAAGCAAGTGTTGGTTTGCGTTCGACGTCAATGACGTCATTTTGACAAACGTCATAAGAAATAGTGTCTACTTGAGTGCAAATGCTGCATTTGGGGACCCTGTTATATCTCAGGTTTGCTTTGACCAATCGGCGTGAAATTTGGTGAGTCACCATTTATGACACACTATAGGTCGTGGTACAAATTTGGGCCACATTGGACGCATGGTTAAAAAGTTATAAACGCGCCAAAAGCGTGACCGAGATACACACACACACACACACACACAGATACACACACACACACACACACACACATACGACGGGTTTTATATATATAGATATATATATATATATACTAAAAGGTGACCCGACTTCGTCCGGGTTTTGACCTTGAATTGTCCATTTTGAAGGTCAAGGTCAAGTGGGGTCACGATTTGACCAGTCCAAAACACTGCCCGGACAAATGTACCCGACAAACGTGCCCGTCGAAATCCATCCGGTTTTACCCGATTTGACCTTGAATTGATCATTTTGAAGGTCAAGGTCTGGTCGGGGTCACGATTGGACCCGTCCAAAACAATCAGTGGACAAAAGTAACTCCACGTATCAAATTTCGTCGAAATCCCATCAAAATTGGCGATTTGACCTTGAAGTTACCCGATTTCAAGGTCAAGGTCACGTCGCACGGGCAAATGAATATGCTTATGAGACTCGTCATAAGAAAGTAACCCCACATACCAAGTTTCATCGAAATCCCGTGATATTCGGGCGTTTGACCTTGAAATAACCCGATTTCAAGGTCAATGTCACGTCGCACGGGCAAATTAATAGGTTTATGCCACTCTCCGACCGAAGATACCACCACATACCAAGTTTCATCGAAATCCCGTGATATTCGGGCGTTTGACCTTGAAATTACCCGATTTCAAGGTCAAGGTCACGTCGCACGGGCAAATTAATAGGCATATGCCAGTTCCCCGCCGAAAATACACCCACATACCAAGTTTCATCAAAATCGGTTCGGCCGTTTTCGAGTGCATCGCGAACACACACACAGACACAGACACAGACACACATACAGATCTTCCAAAATATATAATAGAGAGAGAGATATATATATATATATATATATATTTTTTTTTTATTTTTTTTTTATATATATATATATATATATATATATATATATATATATATATATATATATATATATATATATATATGGTACCGTCATCAAAATATTATATCGATTACTCAAATTGAATTTGTGAAAACGAAGATCACCACAGGGGTCAATACTATGAAACTTTTTCTTTGTAAGAATCTACAATTGTTTGTAAGAAATAACAATTTATCATTCCGCCAATACTATGAACCTACGATTACAAACATAAATCACAAATAGTACGTGTTCTTTGTATTTACAAATATCTCCAATCACAAAGAATGTTCGAGTACTATGAAACATAATTTTTCAGTTTTCGCACCCTTAACCCGGATAATATAATATATATATCTATGATACGCAGGGACGTGGCGACAAGGGGTCGATTCACCCCCTCGTGAAAATATTTTGTCAGCTGGAAGTTTCAAGTACAACCCACAGGGACGTCGCGACAAGGGGGTTGGGTTATGTTTCTCGCTCCAAACATTTTATCAACACGTTCAACAGCTGCAAATGTGATACCTGGAACAACATGAATTGGAAATTTTACAACAACAATAGGTTGAACTTGTTCTGTTATTTTGTTTTTTCCAACAATTTATTAGGGGGTATGTTTTGTTTTAGACCAACATTTGCATATTTACCTCCTTTGGTCAAAAGTTTGGATTGAAATGGCCTATATTTAGAAATTGTCAAACCTTATGGGGTGTCAGCTTGGATGTGATGTAGCAGTATGTGTTCCTTGTAACTACTGAAATTACGCAATTTATTGAAAGTTACAACGTTAAGAACTTGTCTAGAATGTCTATATAGGGTGTCAAACATAAATTGTCGATTTTCACATCCTTAAACCAGAGCATATAAGTTCATCACCCTAGTAATTTTGATTAATGTTATGCCTCAGTCATGTTGGCTGAACTAAGTCAGTCATCCTGAGGAAAAACTTTGACTAACATATGTTAGTCATATTGACTAAGTTTTGTTATCAGCGTAGAAAAATTAAAATACTTTCCCTTGATATACGATTCCATCGTTATGTGGAATTTCTAGGCATTTTTTGTTCAAAAAGTGCATATGGAAATTATAGGATGGACACCCCGTCGCCAAACTGAGCCCATATAGCCACGTCCCTATCTAGATATATTATAAGATATCGGAGCAGTTTGAAATTATAAAATGACACTCCTATTGGTTTGGTTTGGTTTATTAGGGTTTATCGCCGTTCTAGCCGCAAGGCCACATACGACGTTGTCAATTTTACGGGTGGAGGAAAGACAACGCAGAGGCTTGATTTCAGCGAGTAATCGTCCCACTGCGTGTAGAAACCACAGACCCCCGGAAAGCAACTGACAAACTTGCCCAGATACACGATTCCGGTCACCCTCCATATGACGGGGTTAGAACCAGCTTCGTCAGCGCTGGGCGGCCTGTAACGGTGTAATGCACCTGCATGGCATTCTACCGACTGGCACTCTACCGCACCACTCCTATAACCGAGACCAGTAGCACGTCCCTGCTTCGATACACCCCCTCCCGATAAAATGGAGCCACGTTACTGTCTCGATGTGTTATGATAACAGTAGCGGATCAGTTTGAAATAATAGGATGGTCACAATATATATAATGCTATACCATCAAAATAATATTTTATTTTCACAAACTGAAATTACTGAATGGTTGTAAATTTGTAATTTGTAAAAACAATGATACCAAATTGTTTGTAGTACTCGTTATTACACTGACTTGTACTTACATACACACACTACAAACGAACCGTTTAATTGTTAACTTGCGCAGACAAGTGGTCATCACCTTAGCAATCCGTGAACCGATTGGATAGCTCTGATAAGCATTCACCTCTCAACTTATGATTGGTTATTTCTTTTGTAACTTTGGCCCGCCGTGATTCAATATATTGTTAATCACTCACAGGCAAAGTGATTGTCCGTAAGCAATCTACAATAATCAACAGTAGATCTTTGTGAAATTTGCGAGATTCTGTTAGCTCATCGTTTCATAGTACCGGCGTTATCACTAATCACAATATGATAGCACGCATTGTAACTTCCCCATATAAATTGTTGTCAGTTATTTTAGCACTACATACATGTCCGTCTAATTTGAACTGGTATTCAGATAACACTGATAACAGGTGCATGGGAGCAGAATGGGGAGTTAGTTTTTTCTAAGTTTTACAGCTGCCGTTTAGGGGTTTCACCTCTCGCCCAGTCTAAGGTATTACAATAATACGGCTAAATTTTCCCTGTACTATAAAACCACTGTGATAGTTAACACAAATTTGTAATTACAAATTAATAAATACAATTTGTATTTACAGGTATAAAATTGTTCATAGTATTGACCCCTGATCAGTTGTATTGGCGAATTGTACTCACATACATAATTCACAGATAATGGATTGTTTAATTTTTGCACAGGCAAATGCTCGTCAATTTATACTGATGGATAGCTCTGATAAGCGACCAACCTCTCAACTTGCGATTGGTTAATCAGTTTGTAAGTGAGTCATGCCATGACACAATCGTTGTGATCGTTCACATGCGACCTGTCGCCTGTATGAAATACACAATAATCAATTGTTGATCTTTGTGAAATTTGTGAGATTTTGTTAGCTGATAGTACCAGCGGATCACTAATCACCAAATTATAGCACGCATTGTAACTCATATTAATTGTGTGCCATGCAGTTATTTTAACTTCTTTGCATCCGTCAAATTTGAAATAGATATTCAGACTTCACTGGTAACGGGTGAATGGGAAGAGTTATTTTGTCCCCAGGTGTTATGGGTTTTACCCCTTACCCATTCTGATGTATAACTACCACTTACACTCGTATCATATCGGGTTCACTTGAAAGTTGGAATTGGATACCCCTCCCTTCAAAAGATAACATTAACATATTCGGACACATGAAGTCATGAACGTGACAAGAGCGCGTCCATGGAAACAAAACCAAACTCCCAGTTTTGAAAAAAAAATCAATTTGCACCCACACCACCATGGGTTGGAAGTGTCCAGCTGGTACCTCATGCTTTTCATATGTTAGCAATTTCTAACCTGATACAACCAATGGTTTGTTGAATTTCCATATGACGGCCATTTAGACCACAATTTTACCAATAGTCGAAAATATGCTAGTGATTCAAACTTATTGGTTTCAACATAAATTGTATCACTAATTGTTGGTTGCAAAATTAAACAATGAGAATAACGTGATCATGCATGTACTGTAACATATTTGTATCAGCCTATCGGTTTGAAATTTCCAACTGTTGAAATATTTGGACCAAAGTTGGCGTGAGACACCAACCAAGCCATGAACCACATCCACATGTCACCACCCACAAACACCATCGTGTCCATATTAAGACGAAATTGTATGGTCTGGAGACGGTCAAACTTAGCTATTAAACTATTACTTATATGTTGGTATATCCATAATTTGGGATACAAATAATAAGGGCAAATTTTTGCTGTACTGTGAAACCACTGCGGTATTTATCACAATATTGTTCTTACAAATTAATAAATATTATTTGTTTCTACATGTACAAAATTATTCGTAGTATTGACCCCAGAATGCGCATTCTCAATAAGCAGTCTAAGAAATACATATGCACAGCATAATTATGTAGTCACTGTGTACAACACCTGTCGGTGTAAGTGTTAAAATTCCAGCAGCTGAAAAAGGTATACATCAACTTTTGTCTACATGCAATAATTGTTCATCTTTGTTTGTCTCATATACTGTTTATTTCACAAGGCTGGTTTGAGGTTTGGAAGCACAATAATCATTGATAATATATATTACATACCTCGATCGTCATTAAAACCGTCAGTACCAGCCAAGAACTAACTGTGGTATAGTTATATATTATGTTCTGTATAAGGTTTAGAAGAATAACTCATTGTATTGTCAACAGCGTCACAATACAATTGTCAGGTTTTCTGCGCATCCGTGTATGCAATTTTCTACTATGCGGACGACAGTATACAATGGATGTTATATAAATGCTTCTGATAGAGTCAGAGTTCTTGGTGATATGTTGCTCAATCCAACTGGATCACTATTCGAGCCACTGCTGTTGGGGTGGTTATTAAAATGGTCCATTCTGATATTCCATTGATTATAGACATGTATAGACGATATCTAACAACACATAGGACGGTGATTATCATCTAACACAAATAAACGAAGTAACTGCATTTAGCAGTGCTATCAGAATGATGTGTCCTCCATAAGTGCGCAAAACTATCGTATGTAGGTGGAAAGATCGAAAAAAGAAATTGAAACATAATATTGCGACCGGGTGGAGTAATGCAATAATTAGAACATGAATGTGTATGTAAATATCTTAGCAACCAGGAAAATGCATAAATTGAAAAAGAAATGAAAAAGGTGACAAGAGACTACAATAAGCCTTATTACTGGTTCGCGATTTTCAAGATGGCCGATGGTTCCATGTGGTCCGATTCCTAGCTTTTTATCCAACCCACCGGTAAAAGCCGGTAAAAGGTCAAAGTTGAGAAGTAGCATCCATTTGTAAACATTCGACAGCTGAGTGCGAGAATTTTTTATCAACATTTTATGGCTTAATTTCATTTATTCTGAGTGCAACTACGTGTTTAAGAATTGTTTTGTGGCCATGTCATCTATATAGAGTTAGGAGCTGGTGACGATGCAGACATTCAGACTCCCTTTTTTGTCAACGAACTTCCCATAAGTTACTGATAAATAGCGAGTTCTTGCGTTAAAAAAAAATCAAAAACATACGTGATACATCCAATCCATCTACTGTGCGAAACCTACGTATTGTATGTATCTAGGGTGAGTGTTTAATTAGTTTTATGAAGTTCTCGCACCTGCGATTCGGTAACGACCTGTTGCCATTTTATTTTGGGAATTCCCAGACTGGAGTCATATGCTAAAAATAGATGCTACTTGTTAACTTTGACCTCCGGAGACCAAATGGCGGATTCACCGCGAGTAAGTGATATCACTTATAGAATAATAAGTAAAGTGCTCAAAACTGAATGAACGCCGAAAATAAAACTACTGCTATAAATTCCATAACCGTGTCCGTGCTGCCGTATATATAGTTTTGGTGCTGAATTGGTATTTATATACGGTAAATATAACGTACAAACCGAAACCGAAACCGAAACATCGAGTCAATCATGCGGACGACCAGCAGGACATACATAATACATATCCTCGCGCGAATACGCATGCACATAATCGATCTATAATGTGCAACAGGTACATAATATTATTATCTGATTCTGAAATAAACAGATAACGTAGTCATATCCGTTATTTCGTTTTATGGCGCGGTCCACAGTGAAAGCACATGTTAAAGAGTGTACACCTGAACAATAGTGGGTTTCCTTATATGTGTCATTGTCCGCACACAATCTGCTTAGAATCGCCTCATTTTGAGTCGATAATATGACTAATGCTCTCATTGTCAGCACATTATCGACTCGAAATGAGGCAATTCTAAGCAGGTTATCTACCTAAAACTAGCTATATTATAAACAGATAATGTGCGAGTTTTGGGAGAACAGGCTGATATTATACATAACAAATTTCGCACGGATATGAGCAAGAAAAAAAACTGAGTTTGCCAGAAAGGAAAATCTGTACGAGATGAGATTTTTGGGAAAATCTACTTGTTTCGTGGAAAAAACAAGTGAAAACTGGAACCAGCCCTCGGAATATTATTTCACCCTATACCTGTGTTTGGAAACTTACCTGAGCGACATACAATTATCATATTAACATGACATAGGATTTTTGTGGGGTAATTCAGTGGTCTGTGGTTCATTTTGGAGTAAAAAGCAATATTTTTGTTGAAAAATGAGATAATTCTGTGATACATCATAACAAAATATACATAAATTAGGGAAAACCGGAATCCGGATCTCTGAATAACATTCCACCCTATTTGTGTTTGGGAACTCACATAACAATAGCGTATGGTTATGTGTACATGATATACTATTTTTGCAGGCTACAGTATAGAAAGCGTGTGGTATAAGGAAAACACTCAACAACGTAGGAACCCCACTGAGCCCACCGTGGGTCACCGCCATTCGCAGGGATTTATCCACGGTGACCCACGGTGAACTTGAGTGGATCGGATTAAGATGAATAAACAAACGGTCGGGAGACTTGCCGGTGATCACTGGGAATCACCGCGAATCAGAGAGAATCGCGCAAAATGCCGACATCTACTTGTTCACGCCATAGCGAAAACCTACTTGGAGCGGAAGACCATTTAGATATACCTTAATTTAGCATGAAAATTATTGAATTATTAATTGTTTCGTTATATATTAATTGAATGCACGCCTTTTTTGTCTGTATAACGTGTGCGTAATCTCCGTAACTTAATTACCATACATGTATGTGTATATACAATTGTTTATACACGTGTAGCATATATTTATATGTGGTAGAAATAAAGAGCGTTTTTTAACTTATGTGAGAAAAATTAAAAACAGCTGGGAAATGGCTGTGGCCATGGCAACTATTTTTTTTAAACATGTGACGCCGGTGTATCAATATTTTTTGTTTGTCAAACTATCTTATAACTGCTTCCATAATACGCAGACACAATTTAGAAGATCGGATGAGCCAAGATTAAATATATTTTTAATATATACATATTTTTTATCAAAATGTTTAAAAGATCAAAATGTGCGCGAAGCGCACACGGGGATAACATTCCTCGACCTTTTGTCCAGCCCCTAAATCGATGAAGGCTCCCGAAGGGAGAGTTTGATTCAGCTAATATATAAGTGTATATATAATGCAGGCAATACGCACAAGCTTGACTACCAAGAGATATCTTATCGGGGTCCACGATATGATGGCTCTTGGTATACAATCGCGACCACGGGAGGCACGTGATGTTCGATTGAATATCAGAATGTTGGGTATCATATAATACCATATCCCATAATATGTCAAATATAGCGAAATATCGAAATATAAAATAAAACGAAAAAGCGAAATAGGAAAATACATCGAAATCGAAATAGGAAAATACAGCGAAATAGCGAAATAGAACGAAAACTCGAAATAGGAACATACAGCGAAATAGCGAAATAGGGAGAAATATAGAACGAAATATATAAATATGAAATTATTTTTATAAACGAAATAACGGAGATATTTGAAAAGGTGTCTTTGACGAAATAACGGACATATTTGGAGAAGTGTTTTAAAGATTGTATACCAAGAGCCATCATATCGTGGACCCCGATAAGATATCTCTTGGTAGTCAAGCTTGTGCGTATTAGGTGATATAATGCATATACGTTCATGTATTTGATTATGTCCAAAATTCTATAAAAACATGCATCATGTTTTGTTATTTTTGGTTTAACGAGATCACTGTGTGTGAACGCTGGTTTGTGGTAATCAGCGGTATTTAACACAATTATTTTCTTACAAATTAATAAATACTATTTGTTTCTACATGTATAAAATTATTCGTAGTATTGACCCCAGAATGGGCATTCTCAATAAGCAGTCTAAGAAATACATATGCACAGCATAATTATGAAGTCACTTTGTACAACACCTGTCGGTGTAAGTGTTAAAATTCCAGCAGCTGAAAAAGGTATACATCAACTTTTGTCTACATGCAATAATTGTTCATCTTTGTTTGTCTCATATACTGTTTATTTCACAAGGCTGGTCTGAGGTTTGGAAGCACAATAATCATTGATACTATATATTACATACCTCGATTATCCACATTATCCTTAAATGTCAAAAATTGAATGATATCAGGAAGAGACACATCGAACCATACTACTATATCAGGCCAAACACGATGAAACTGAACGCACTTTTCAACACTAAGAAAGGTAGAATATTGGCCCATTTGACTCTCTTTATCCAAAAAGCCCTCAAATTTTGCCAGGAACACCCTGGGGCTTAACTATGGGCCAAGCTGAACAACCCTACAATATGGACATACTATATATCCCCAACCCCTCCCTATGGATACACCACTCCTCAGGTGGTACCACTCTATATTTTGCCCCTGATTTCAAAATGAAACTTCATTGGAACCACAATCCCTCACCCCACCCTATGATACAACACCCACCCCTAGTAATTTTCATGCGGCTTTACTCTAGATTTCGCCAATTCTGCTAAAGGAAACCTCATTAGAACCACCATAACACCACGCCACAATTCCCACTGAAATTACATAGCTACTCCCACCCCCCCCCCACAACTCGCGCATGCGTCACGTATTTTATGTATTACCATATTCTGTATTATTCTGTGAGCTTCAACATCATAATATTCATGATAACTTTAGCTAATAAAATCGTATCGTATCGTATCGTATCGTCCATTAATCAGCCATAAATAAAAGTCGCTCACCTCAGACTGACTACGGTACGCATATTTTCGTCTTTCCCTCAAATTGTGTAAAAATTCCAGCCCGGGTACCAATCTGCATCGATGAGGGGTATATTCCGCTACATTTTCGTACTCATTTCGTTTCAGTGTCGTGTCTATAGTTCTCTCGTAAACCAAGGAAAACCTCATATTTTCGTGCTAAAACACGTCACGTTCGCGATCAAAAGCACATTTTTCAAACTATACGATGTCGTATTTAATAACAAAGACATGTTTTGGATGCCTTAATTTCCCATTGAAAGCCACGCTTAACGTTTGGCACCTGTTTCCTGTGTTTTCTCGATATACGAGCCCGATTTCAAAGCGTGGTGCTCCAACAGAATTGAACGCCCAGTAAAATCTGACAAACTAGCATTGAACGCCGGGTACAATCTGACAAACTAGCATTGAACGCCCGGTATTGTTTTTATTATTTGTATTGAACGTCTAGTAAACACCCTGTAAAATGCCTTTTACGGCCGGTTAGTATCATATTTCTAACTTGATTTTAACATGCCACAAATGTACATTTTTACATTTCCACAGCCAATATTGCTACTTATTGTGCTAACAAATGTTTATTTAAATGGTTAAATGTCACAGTCAAGATATGAGATGCATTAGATCATCCTACAAATAGTCATTGAATGTCCAGTGTTTGAGATTTTCCCTTGTTTGTTATCATAACTAGCACTTTAACTATCATGAGTAACCATGAAAACCCTATAATCTTTTGTCAATTCGACCAAAGATAGTGGGTTTCCAAGGTTACACTCGAGAAAGCGAAACCGTTTGTTTGCACATGATGGTTGGTATACAATAATATCGACACATAATACGGGGCATCCCAAATCCCAATGCGTCCACACACAGTGGAGATTAAAGACTGAACATCTCATCAGGGGTCAATACTATGAACAATTTTATACCTGTAAATACAAATAGTATTTACAAATTTGTAAGAGCAAATTTGTGTCAAACATCACAGTGGTTTCATAGTACAGGGGAAATTGAGCCGTTTTGTTTGTACAATAAATTATGAATATACAAACATATTATTAACAGTTTAATAGTCAATTGTTATCGTCTCCGGCCATACCATTTCGGCCTAATAGGGACACGACGACGCGAGGGGTGACAGGTGGGGTGTTGGAAGGCTTGGTATGTGCGGCATAATGTGCCCCCAACTTTGGTCAAAATATTTCAACAGTTGTAAATTTCATAGCGATAGGCTGACCCAAACATTTTACAAGCTCACATTGTCCTTATTGTTTAATTTCACAACCAATAATAATGTGTATGGAGACCATTTAGTCTGAATCACTAGCCTAATTTCGACTTTTGTTGAAAATTATGGTATAAATGGCCATCAGATAGAACTTCTCCAAACTATTGCCGGTATCAGGTTAGAAATTTTAACAGACGGAAAGCTTGAGGTACCAGCTGGAAACTTTCAATCCAATCAGGGGGGGGGGGGGGGTCGTTCGTAAAACATTTCAGGCACGTATGCTGATTTTTTCCTTTCGACCTTTGTTGGGACCCACCCACCGTTTTCGGCAGTTTTTTCCGACCATTTTTGGACACCCAACCCCCTTTTAACACTAAAATAGAGATTTGCGCATATTTGAGGGGGAAAATTCACTGTAAACAGCTGTATATAAATTTAGTGTGCATACTATTTGTCATGGATGTTAATATTGACATGTAGATGGGAACGAGTCATTTTCGGGTCATTCAGCAAAAAAACACGGCTGCCAGCGGCCATCTTGGATTTTACTCTGTGCATGACTAAATCCTTTAGCACGGGCTACAGGTCATAGCTTTGGTCGGATCATCATGAAATTTGTCATGAATGTTAATATTGACATGTAGATGGGAACGCGTCATTTTGGGGTCATTCGGTTATAAAACATGGCCGCCAGCAGCCATCTTGTATTTTACTCTTTGCATGATTAAACCCTTTGGCACGGGCTACAGGTCGTACCTTTGGTCGGATCATCACGATAACTGTCTGCAGTCAGTTTAGCAGTTATAATTACATTATTTCTCTTATTCTGAGGTGTTTTAAGACAAACTCATTGCAAAAAACAGTCAAAAAGACTTGCAGGGAAAAAACAAGTTGCGGAAAAATTGTTTGTTGGTCCCATCGAACCAATCACCCACCCACCCCGGCATACGTGCCCGAAGGAAATTTGTTTGACCCCCCCCCCCCGACCCAATGGGTACAAATTTTATTTTTTAAAACTGGGAGTTTGGTCTTGTTCAACGAGTGCAGTTGGAAAATTAAAGGTTGGGAGCCGATGAACACTCACTAGCCACGTCCCTGTGTCCGAATATGTTGTTACTTTTTCAGTTGATGGGAGGAGTGTCCACATCTAAATTTCATATGCACCCGATATGCTACGAGTGTTAGGGATATAAATTATTATTATACCTTAGACTGGAAGATGGGTGAAACCCCTAAAAAGTAGGGGGGAAATAACTCACCACTCTGCTCTCATTCACCCGTTACCAGCGTTGTCTGAGTACCTAGTTCAAATTATACGGACATGTGGAAGTTAAAACAACTGACACACAATTAATATGGGAAAGTTACAACGCGTGCTATTATTTTGTGATTATTGATATCGCCGGTACTATGAAACGATGAGCTAACATAAACTCGCCAATTTCACAAAGATCAACTATTAATTATTGTAAATTTCTGACGGGCAAGGTGTCGCCTGTGAGTGATTCACAATATATTGAATCACGGCAAGCCTAAGTTACAAAAGAATTAACCAATCATAAGTTGAGAGGTTGATCGCTGATGAGCTATCCAATCGGTACACGGATTGGTAAGTTGATGACCACATGTCTGCGCAAAGTTAATCAATAAATTGTTCGTTTGTAAATTGTGTATGTAAGTACAAATCTGTGTGCTATGGAGTAATACAACTAATTTGGTATCATTGTTTTCACAAATTACAACCATACCATTTGTGAAAACCAAACATTATTTTGATGGTACAACATTATATATATTGTGCCCAGCCTATGATTTAAAACTGAATCGTCCCTCTTATCATAACATATCGAGGCAGGGACGTGGCTCCGTTTATCAGGGGGTGACCATCACATGATCGAAGCAGGGACGTACTAAAGCTCTCAGTTATAGGAGGGGTGGTCATTCTATAATTTCAAACTGCTCCGATATCTAATAATATATCGAGACAGGGACGTGACTATATGGGCTCAGTTTGGTGATGAGGTATCCGTCCTATAATTTCAATACGCACCATTTGAACCAAGTTCCACATAGCGATGGAATCGTATATCAAGAGGCGAGTACTTCCCCAGGGTGACTAACTTAGTTTAGTCAACATGACTGAGGCATAACATTAGTCAAAATTACCAGGGTGATATTAGTCATAACGACAACACCCCCGTGTACGTGGTATCGCCAAACCCAGGGTATCACCAAACCAGACCATGCGGTTTTGATAAATGAACATATCTTTCATCAGATGAAGCTATATATCTCCTAGTTAAATGGTGATATCCACTATTCAAAACATAACTTCGCAAAGCGGTATGTTTCCTCAATAGGATAGCGATCATAGCTTGCTCTCACCCCGATAAATTTATTCATATCCGCTTTTATCATAAATAGTAGACGCTTTTTGACGTTAGGTAGTTTCTTTGAAACATAATTATCAGTCATAGATGGCGGATAATGCGTGTAACAACAGAAAAATATTTGATTAATTAACCAAAACATTTTCTAGCCTGCAGAACGGTTCGCAAAAATACTATCTGCGTCCAAGTGTGGGTGCCCACCATTATTTCGGCTATCAAAGCCGCAGATCGATCCTGCGATGAAATGTCGCCAACCCAGAGCTGGATGTCAAAGATGCGAATGATATGCTTCACATTTTGACCGTTTCTGCTTGAAAATATCCAATTATCCTTCGGACAGGCCGGTACATGGACCATCTTTAGGGTGGGTTGCATGTGCAAGGGTGAAAACATTTATGTTTTTTTGTGTTTTATGTTCTAATGTCATAATAATAGTATAGGCTATTCTGTGTTATTCGACATTATAGGTCCGGAACTGTACAACGAATGAAAACATTAAATCAGAGTAAATCATGAGTTAGCAGGGACGTGGCTAGAGGGTCTCTGTTAGGGATGTTCGCCTAGATAGTTTCTAAATGCACCCCCTTCCGGTAAGTCTATTTGTACCCTCGTGTTAGATTCGAGTTTTCATCGCGTTTACGACGGGTTCTTCCAACTTTTGGATATGACAACCCATAAGTTTAGATTTCATCTGGTGACCATTTCAGTCCTCAAATTTGGCTGAAATTATTTAAATTTTCTAAATATGCGGGTTTTCCTCTGAAAACAATTTTGGCGATACCACGTACACGGGGGTGATCCAACTCGAACACAAACCATTTGCTAACTGTCATCTTAATACATCCAAAAAAGTGTACAAAACCCTCAATAGAGTATTTATGACCATCAAGTGTGTTCCATACCATCCAATTGGTTTACTCGCTGGTTGGTTTGAGATATTCGATGATGGTTTTGTACACTAGTTGGGACACTCATTAGTTGGGATGTGGAACATTTTACATGGGGGTGGTTTTAGACACTAGTTGGTTTTAGACACTTCTGGTTCTGATGGTATGAGGTAATCGTCGTGATATAATGAACAGTCATTAAATGGCGTGGGACACCCAGTGGAAGGTTTGAGGTTCTCAATTGATGGTTTTATTTGGTATACATATTGGGTGTTTCGAGACTCTAGTTGGCTGATTTGTGACACCATTCTATGAACTGGGTTTGTTTGGTATAGCATATTAATTAAGATGTTGGCTTGAGACACCCGTTGCGTGTATTTACGCTTTATATAGATGGTTTGGGACCCTCGGTTAGTGGTTTTGGACACTCATTGGATATATTTGGATAATATTTATGTTTCTTTTGACACTCATCTGAGGCATATATAAATTATATTATAGCTTTGTACTCGAACGTTTAAATAGAAGTCATTTGGGGGGTTTTGTGGGTACTTTAAAAAAAACTATTCTGAAATTAAAACGCCAGGCATTTGCGTTTCAGAAATCGCGTATTGTTGATCAGTGATTCCTGGATCACTATTAATAAAAAAGATCAGCTTCGTACTCAGAAGTGCAAAAAGAAGTCATAGTGATGGGGGGGGGGGGTTGGATGGTCTCTGTATGAATGCGGAACTTAGAAAATCGGATTTCTTTGAACGTCCCTGGGGTGTAACAAATTTGAGGCATCAAACCTTTCGTACGCGATTATGCGAATAGTACCCAGCAGACTCTCTGATTAATAGTCAGTTATGTTGGAAGGGTCACGTTAGAAGGTTTATCATTCTAAACCTCCCCATTATCTGAACATTTCTTAATGTATATGAACCATTCTACACTTGTAGCTTTCGTCTGCTCATAGTACTTGAACATCCCTCAGAATTAATATAATACACCATTACACCAGTTTTTTTATAATTGCATGTCATTATTCCATTTAGTATAAAGAAATGGCTAAATAATTCATCTCACATGGAGATACTTGGAGGTACGTAATATACAGGGTATTATGCTTATCCGTCCATGCCTGACGAGTGTCTCTATTATATAGAAATTGAGGTAGAGATGTTTCATTCGTGCAGGTAATATAATATGCGTACACCACAAAGAACATATCGAGTACATCAGATATTGTGATTTAATGACCGTTTCATGCATAACATCGAGATGTTGGGATATCATGCAGGTGTTTTATGGGCTGAAACGTTGGAATCTCGATCATGATCCCCACGTAGCTATTAATTGTATGACGCTGCAATACTCGCGTTCAAATTAAAGGCACATTGCTCATTCGAACCCCAACGCTATATCTATATTTGCGAATGTTGGAAGAACCCGTTGTAAACTCGATGAAAACTCGAACCTAACATGGGGGTGCAAATATAAGTTACTGGAAGGAGGTGCATTTAGAAACTATAGGTGAACACCCCTAACAGGGATCCTCTAGCCACGCATGATTTACACTGATTTAATGTTTCCATTCGTTGTACAGTTCCGGGCCTATAATGTCAAATAACACATAATAGCCTATACTATTAATATGACAATAGAACATATATAAAACACAAACAAACATACACGTCTTCACCCTTGTGCATGCACCCCCACCTAACGATGTGCCATGTGCCGGTCTGTCCGAATGATAATTGGGATATTTTCAAGCCGAAACGGTCAAATCAAGCCGAAACGGTCAAAATGTGAAGCATATCATTCGCATCTTTGACACACCAGCTCTGGTTTGGCGACATTTCATCGCAGGATCGATCTGCGGCTTTTATACCCGAAGTTATTATGGATACCCACACTTGGACGCAGATACTATTTTCGCGAACCGCTCTGCAAGCTAGACAATTGTATGGTTAATTCAACATATATTTTTCTATTAATACACGCACTATACGCCATCTATGACTGATAATTATGTTTCAAAGAAACTACCTAACGTCAAAAAGTATCTGCTGTTTATGATAAAAGCAGAAATGAGTCGGAATTTCTATTAAATTTATCGGGGTGAGAGCAAGCTATGGTCGCTGTCCCATTGAGGAAACATTCCGCTTTGCGAAATTATGCTTTGGATAGTGGATATCATCATTTAACTGGGAGATATATAGCTTCATCTGGGGGAAGATATGTTCATTTAGCAAAACCGCGTGGTCTGGTCTGGTGATACACTCGGTAATGACCAATATTGAGTCATAACTTTTCTTATAGTCACCGGGAAGGCGAAAATGTAAGTTCGTGGAAATTTTGTGCAAATAATTCCAATGACCAAATGATATATAATCCAGCACCAGAGACCGAGTTGAAAGCAGGATAGACTCAATAAATTCTCCAAAACACAGTTTGTGGTATATGCCTGTTTAACTGGTTCATTTTCCGACATGTCTGTGGTGTCTATGGAATGAAAACCAATGACCAAATGATATATAATCCAGCACCAGAGACCGAGTTGAAAGCAGGATAGACTCAATAAATTCTCCGAAACACAGTTTGTGGCATATGTCTGTTTAACTGGTTCATTTTCCGACATGTCTGTGGTGTCTATGGAATAAGAACCTTTTATCCAAATAAGTTAGCATTTGTTGTGAGAGTTAAGTTCTGGTTTGTTAGTCTGGTCGTTGAGATTCGATTTTGAGGTTAACCTAGAACAAATTGTTTACAAGCTGTTTTTGGTGTCATTTTGTCGGGCAGAATCTAGGGAACAATATATCCAAAATCTGCTAAAATCCGCTTTGGGGAAAAATTTCCACAGCTCGTTGAAATGGAGTACTATTTATGGGTTTTTGTGTAAATTTTGCTGTTCCTTATTAGTCTAGTCAATCTGATGGAAAGAAAAACCCAACCGTGAACAAATTGCTATGCAATGTCTTTTGGTGTGTTGACTGTGACTATATCCATATGATAACATAACCAAAATCCGCGTGAATCCAAGAGTGGGAAAATCGTCATTTTTGGGTGAAAAGTGAGGAATATGTAAACAAAAAAGGTGAAAACTGTAATTTTCTGGTTGAGACTCAGATTTTAAGGTGAACCTATATTAAATTGGTAACAAGCTGTTGGTATAATTTTGTTGGGCAGAATATGGGGAACAATATATCCAAAATTCGCTTTGGGGGAAATTTTCCACATATCTTTGAAATAGGGTCCCATTTGTGTCTTTTTTGTGTCAAGTTTGCAGTTCCTTATTATTCCAGTCAAACGGATGGAAGGAAACGACCAACCATGAACAAAATTAGCTTTTGGTCTTTTTGAGTGTGATTATACTCACATAATAACATATCCAAAATCCCCATGAACCAGAAGTCGTAATTTTTGAGTCAAAATACTGGAATATGTAAACAAAAATGGTGAAAATTGGAATTTTTTTAATAAACAAATCTGCCAACCATAAACGCTCAGTCGAGTTCCCTGACTGCCAAATGTGACCATATAATAATATATCCAAAATATCCATGCGTTTAATGAAGGGAAAGTCGTTAATTTAGATACAAATGAAGAAAATGGTGAAAATTTGAATTTTTGTCTCCAGACTGGGGCCCCAATATTAAACTTGATCCATTTTTTCGTAATGATGTCTGCTCCAACTAATTTGCCGCTAACATGTGGCCGTGAATATTACGGCGCAATATGGTGGCAATTTCCTGGAGTGTACTACCATTCACTACATTGTCCTCTAAATGTATTAATGTGACAGAAACCTGCAACAAAAAAAAACGCATTATTACTGTTGCCATAGCATAATTATGCCTGTCATTTCGTGCATAATTTGACCCTAATACTATAAAATGGCGAATCCTAATCCGTTATAGTAAGTCATATCCCGAGGATTGGGCAATTCGGTGTCTAAGCAGTCTTCAAAATGACAGCGAAAATGTCAGTCGGAAGTGAACAATTGAAGTGTATTTTTTCTTACGATATCGAATAAACGTATAGCCATGTGAGTATCCAAATCCATACGACGGGCGCCCCAAATCCAAACATTGCTCCAAACCATCGACGGGGTGTCCCAATCCACCAAACGAGTTTCACAAACCACCAGACTGATGTAGACTGAGGTATGTATCTCCCCAAACGATGCTCAACTGGTGTCAGTACTCACACATATAGTCCCCAAACCATGTATTTGGTATTCCAACTCACCCAAAATGAATGTCATAAGCCACTAAATGAATGTCTCAATCGACCTGATTAAGGACCCAAACCAATCAACGAATGTTCCCAAACCACACCAGTAGTGCTCCATACGTTGCAACCTATGTTCGAAACAACATAATAGGCGTGTCCCAAGCCATCCAGTAGGTTCCAGAAATATCCAATGAGTGTCCATAACCATCAGATGAGTAAAACATACAATGAGCACAAATTAAGTGCGTCAAACCACTCAATGAGTGCCCAAACCACGCAATGGGTGTACCACGGTTACCAAGCCATCCATCGGGTGTTCGAAACCCCACGATAGGCAGACATCCAATATGTAACCCATGCCATATGTCATACAACATACAACTGTCGTCTAAATCCATTCAACTGTAGTGTCCCAAACGACCCAACCAGTGACCCAAATCGGCCACGCAGTGTCTCAATGCACAAAAACCAGTATCTAAAATCTATAGCGAGTGTCCCAAACCACGCAATGTGAACACTCCACCAATTGGTGTCCCAAAAGCATCCAACTGAAGTCACAAATTACCCAGCGGGTGACCCAAACCATAAAACTAACATCATAAACCATCCAACAAGTTTCCTATCCACCAACTGCACTGGACTGGTGTTGCGAACCAACAACCAACTGTCATATCAATACATCTACAATAGTGTACAAACATTCCATCGAGTATTTCACACGATCAAGTGAGTTTGTCAAACCATCCAATGAGTTTACCAAAACATAGTTTGATATATTTGAAGGATGGTTTTGTGCTCTAGTTTGGGACACATATTAAATGACTGGGACATTCAGTGGGTGGTCTGAGACACTAGTTGGACGTTTTATACACTCCTGCTGGTTTTGATAATCATCGTGTGGCTTGGGACACCCATTGGGTGATTATGGACACTCATCTGTTGGTTTGGGACACCCATTGGATGGTTTGTGGTACACACTTGATGATTTGAGACACCCATTTGTGTGGTTTGGGATACCACATACATAAGTTGGGACACTCGATGGTTGACATATGGCAATCGTTGGATGGTATGGAACACACAATGGACTGGTTTAGGCACTAATTGGATGGTTTTTGACACTATTTGGGTGGACTGTTACATATTATGTGGTTTGGGACACTCGTTGGCTGATTTGGAATGCCCCTTCTATGGACTGGGGTACTCACTGATTAATTTGGTATATTATTAAGAAGGCGGTTGAGACACCTGTTGTGTGGTTTTACACTCCTTGGATGGTTTGGCACACGCGTTAAGTTGATTCTGACACTCATCTCATATACATTTTGAAGACCTCTGTTTGTCTGTCTGTATGTATGTCTGTCTGTCTGTATGTCATTTATACAAATCTACGATTCTCGACCGATCGGGACGAAACTTGGTACGTGTGTGTAGATTGACCAGGCGGTCGACGTTGTCGAATTTTATCGGGTCGCCGAGCCCGTGGGACGCCAGCTTCGTGCATGCGCAGACGAGATATCGGAAACGGGTGGAGCTGTCGACTTGAAATTTGCTATGTGAATGTATCTTGCCCCGGATACGAATTTTATCGGGTCGCCGAGCCCGTGCGACGCCAGCTTCGCGCATGCGCAGACCAGATCTCGGAAACGGGTGGAGCTATCGACTGAAATTTGGTTTTTAAATAGCCCGGGCAACGTCGGGCTCATCGGCTAGTTTGATGTATTTCTATACTAGTTTGGTTGCTGTGGACACTAATCAAATTATATTTGATACCGGATATGAGAAGATTTAGTTAAAAATCAATGACGAAATAGATATTTTTGACTTTCGATTGCAATATTCCCCGCCATTATGGGACATTGTAGGGACAAATTCTCGACATACAGATCATTATTATCGGATTAGGGTCCGACATAATTTACTGTTGTGCTAGCCAATACATGTTTTTCGTCTAAATGGAAACAATCTAGTGAACTTTAACGAAAATTCCCAATTATACTACTTTCAGTAGCCATAGTGTCCCTATTTTTGGAAGTGATTGCCTAGTTTCTGCTAAAATGGACACTAGTGGTTCATATCTGACGTCTAATGAGTATTAAGTACACTGGTGTGTTCGATTTGCGGTTATTCTGGACATTAAAATAATATTTGATTTTTCTTCGAAATTTAGTACAATCTATTTCGAATTTGAAGGGTCCAAATTCCCAATCCTCGTGATATGGCTCACAATGATCATACATTGATTTAAAATGGTGTGGTGTATGTTGGCACAAATGGCCATTTAAACCATATTTCTTATAAATGGAAACGATCTGGTGAAATTTAGTGAAAATTGTCCAATTTTACCAATTTCGGTCGCCCTTTTGTCCGCCATTTTGATTTTTTACAATCAAAGTGTACACGAAATAACATACGTCTGTCATGGCAACAATAATAATTTGTTTATGTTGCATATTCCTGCCATTTGTATAACTTTAATTTAAATGACATTCATGTGTATATTTCATAAGAAACGGAAAATCATACATAAAAAACACAAATATGACCTTTTTTTCAAAATGCTCTAGAAAATTTTCCCCAAAGCGGGTTTCAGCGGATTTTGGATATCTTGTTCCCCAGGTTCTGCCCGACTAAATGACAGCAAAAAACAGCTTGTAAATAATTTGTTCTAGGTACAATGCTTCAACGACCAGACTAGTCTGGTCGTTGAGATTCGATTTTGAGGTTAACCTAGAACAAATTGTTTACAAGCTGTTTTTGGTGTCATTTTGTCGGGCAGAATCTGGGGAACAATATATCCAAAAACCGCTAAAAATCCGCTATGGGGAAAAATTTCCACAGCTCGTTGAAATGGGGTACTATTTATGGGTTTTTGTGTAAATTTTGCTGTTCCTTATTAGTCTAGTCAATCTGATGGAAAGAAAAACCCAACCGTGAACAAATTGCTATGCAATGTCTTTTGGTGTGTTGACTGTGACTATATCCATATGATAACATAACCAAAATCCGCGTGAATCCCAGAGTGGGAAAATCGTCATTTTTGGGTGAAAAGTGAGGAATATGTAAACAAAAATGGTGAAAACTGTAATTTTCTGGTTGAGACTCAGATTTTAAGGTGAACCTATATTAAATTGGTAACAAGCTGTTGGTATAATTTTGTTGGGCAGAATATGGGGAACAATATATCCAAAATTCGCTTTGGGGGAAATTTTCCACATATCTTTGAAATAGGGTCCCATTTGTGTCCTTTTTGTGTCAAGTTTGCAGTTCCTTATTATTCCAGTCAAACGGATGGAAGGAAACGACCAACCATGAACAAAATTAGCTTTTGGTCTTTTTGAGTGTGATTATACTCACATAATAACATATCCAAAATCCCCATGAACCAGAAGTCGTAATTTTTGAGTCAAAATACTGGAATATGTAAACAAAAATGGTGAAAATTGGAATTTTTTTAATAAACAAATCTGCCAACCATAAACGCTCAGTCGAGTTCCCTGACTGCCAAATGTGACCATATAATAATATATCCAAAATATCCATGCGTTTAATGAAGGGAAAGTCGTTAATTTAGATACAAATGAAGAAAATGGTGAAAATTTGAATTTTTGTCTCCAGACTGGGGCCCCAATATTAAACTTGATCCATTTTTTCGTAATGATGTCTGCTCCAACTAATTTGCCGCTAACATGTGGCCGTGAATATTACGGGGCAATATGGTGGCAATTTCCTGGAGTGTACTACCATTCACTACAGTGTCCTCTAAATGTATTAATGTGACAGAAACCTGCAACAACAAACAACGCATTATTACTGTTGCCATAGCATAATTATGCCTGTCATTTCGTGCATAATTTGACCCTAATACTATAAAATGGCGAATCCTAATCCGTTATAGTAAGTCATATCCCGAGGATTGGGCAATTCGGTGTCTAAGCAGTCTTCAAAATGACAGCGAAAATGTCAGTCGGAAGTGAACAATTGAAGTGTATTTTTTCTTACGATATCGAATAAACGTATAGCCATGTGAGTATCCAAATCCATACGACGGGCGCCCCAAATCCAAACATTGCTCCAAACCATCGACGGGGTGTCCCAATCCACCAAACGAGTTTCACAAACCACCAGACTGATGTAGACTGAGGTATGTATCTCCCCAAACGATGCTCAACTGGTGTCAGTACTCACACATATAGTCCCCAAACCATGTATTTGGTATTCCAACTCACCCAAAATGAATGTCACAAGCCACTAAATGAATGTCTCAATCGACCTGATTAAGGACCCAAACCAATCAACGAATGTTCCCAAACCACACCAGTAGTGCTCCATACGTTGCAACCTATGTTCGAAACAACATAATAGGCGTGTCCCAAGCCATCCAGTAGGTTCCAGAAATATCCAATGAGTGTCCATAACCATCAGATGAGTAAAACATACAATGAGCACAAATTAAGTGCGTCAAACCACTCAATGAGTGCCCAAACCACGCAATGGGTGTACCACGGTTACCAAGCCATCCATCGGGTGTTCGAAACCCCACGATAGGCAGACATCCAATATGTAACCCATGCCATATGTCATACAACATACAACTGTCGTCTAAATCCATTCAACTGTAGTGTCCCAAACGACCCAACCAGTGACCCAAATCGGCCACGCAGTGTCTCAATGCACAAAAACCAGTATCTAAAATCTATAGCGAGTGTCCCAAACCACTCAATGTGAACACTCCACCAATTGGTGTCCCAAAAGCATCCAACTGAAGTCACAAATTACCCAGCGGGTGACCCAAACCATAAAACTAACATCATAAACCATCCAACAAGTTTCCTATCCACCAACTGCACTGGACTGGTGTTGCGAACCAACAACCAACTGTCATATCAATACATCTACAATAGTGTACAAACATTCCATCGAGTATTTCACACGATCAAGTGAGTTTGTCAAACCATCCAATGAGTTTACCAAAACATAGTTTGATATATTTGAAGGATGGTTTTGTGCTCTAGTTTGGGACACATATTAAATGACTGGGACATTCAGTGGGTGGTCTGAGACACTAGTTGGACGTTTTATACACTCCTGCTGGTTTTGATAATCATCGTGTGGCTTGGGACACCCATTGGGTGATTATGGACACTCATCTGTTGGTTTGGGACACCCATTGGATGGTTTGTGGTACACACTTGATGATTTGAGACACCCATTTGTGTGGTTTGGGATACCACATACATAAGTTGGGACACTCGATGGTTGACATATGGCAATCGTTGGATGGTATGGAACACACAATGGACTGGTTTAGGCACTAATTGGATGGTTTTTGACACTATTTGGGTGGACTGTTACATATTATGTGGTTTGGGACACTCGTTGGCTGATTTGGAATGCCCCTTCTATGGACTGGGGTACTCACTGATTAATTTGGTATATTATTAAGAAGGCGGTTGAGACACCTGTTGTGTGGTTTTACACTCCTTGGATGGTTTGGGACACGCGTTAAGTTGATTCTGACACTCATCTCATATACATTTTGAAGACCTCTGTTTGTCTGTCTGTCTGTCTGTCTGTATGTCATTTATACAAATCTACGATTCTCGACCGATCGGGACGAAACTTGGTACGTGTGTGTAGATTGACCAGGCGGTCGACGTTGTCGAATTTTATCGGGTCGCCGAGCCCGTGGGACGCCAGCTTCGTGCATGCGCAGACGAGATATCGGAAACGGGTGGAGCTGTCGACTTGAAATTTGCTATGTGAATGTATCTTGCCCCGGATACGAATTTTATCGGGTCGCCGAGCCCGTGCGACGCCAGCTTCGCGCATGCGCAGACCAGATCTCGGAAACGGGTGGAGCTATCGACTGAAATTTGGTTTTTGAATAGCCCGGGCAACGTCGGGCTCATCGGCTAGTTTGATGTATTTCTATACTAGTTTGGTTGCTGTGGACACTAATCAAATTATATTTGATACCGGATATGAGAAGATTTAGTTAAAAATCAATGACGAAATAGATATTTTTGACTTTCGATTGCAATATTCCCCGCCATTATGGGACATTGTAGGGACAAATTCTCGACATACAGATCATTATTATCGGATTAGGGTCCGACATAATTTACTGTTGTGCTAGCCAATACATGTTTTTCGTCTAAATGGAAACAATCTAGTGAACTTTAACGAAAATTCCCAATTATACTACTTTCAGTAGCCATAGTGTCCCTATTTTTGGAAGTGATTGCCTAGTTTCTGCTAAAATGGACACTAGTGGTTCATATCTGACGTCTAATGCGTATTAAGTACACTGGTGTGTTCGATTTGCGGTTATTCTGGACATTAAAATAATATTTGATTTTTCTTCGAAATTTAGTACAATCTATTTCGAATTTGAAGGGTCCAAATTCCCAATCCTCGTGATATGGCTCACAATGATCATACATTGATTTAAAATGGTGTGGTGTATGTTGGCACAAATGGCCATTTAAACCATATTTCTTATAAATGGAAACGATCTGGTGAAATTTAGTGAAAATTGTCCAATTTTACCAATTTCGGTCGCCCTTTTGTCCGCCATTTTGATTTTTTACAATCAAAGTGTACACGAAATAACATACGTCTGTCATGGCAACAATAATAATTTGTTTATGTTGCATATTCCTGCCATTTGTATAACTTTAATTTAAATGACATTCATGTGTATATTTCATAAGAAACGGAAAATCATACATAAAAAACACAAATATGACCTTTTTTTCAAAATGCTCTAGAAAATTTTCCCCAAAGCGGGTTTCAGCGGATTTTGGATATCTTGTTCCCCAGGTTCTGCCCGACTAAATGACAGCAAAAAACAGCTTGTAAACAATTTGTTCTAGGTACAATGCTTCAACGACCAGACTAGTCTGGTCGTTGAGATTCGATTTTGAGGTTAACCTAGAACAAATTGTTTACAAGCTGTTTTTGGTGTCATTTTGTCGGGCAGAATCTGGGGAACAATATATCCAAAAACCGCTAAAAATCCGCTATGGGGAAAAATTTCCACAGCTCGTTGAAATGGGGTACTATTTATGGGTTTTTGTGTAAATTTTGCTGTTCCTTATTAGTCTAGTCAATCTGATGGAAAGAAAAACCCAACCGTGAACAAATTGCTATGCAATGTCTTTTGGTGTGTTGACTGTGACTATATCCATATGATAACATAACCAAAATCCGCGTGAATCCCAGAGTGGGAAAATCGTCATTTTTGGGTGAAAAGTGAGGAATATGTAAACAAAAATGGTGAAAACTGTAATTTTCTGGTTGAGACTCAGATTTTAAGGTGAACCTATATTAAATTGGTAACAAGCTGTTGGTATAATTTTGTTGGGCAGAATATGGGGAACAATATATCCAAAATTCGCTTTGGGGGAAATTTTCCACATATCTTTGAAATAGGGTCCCATTTGTGTCCTTTTTGTGTCAAGTTTGCAGTTCCTTATTATTCCAGTCAAACGGATGGAAGGAAACGACCAACCATGAACAAAATTAGCTTTTGGTCTTTTTGAGTGTGATTATACTCACATAATAACATATCCAAAATCCCCATGAACCAGAAGTCGTAATTTTTGAGTCAAAATACTGGAATATGTAAACAAAAATGGTGAAAATTGGAATTTTTTTAATAAACAAATCTGCCAACCATAAACGCTCAGTCGAGTTCCCTGACTGCCAAATGTGACCATATAATAATATATCCAAAATATCCATGCGTTTAATGAAGGGAAAGTCGTTAATTTAGATACAAATGAAGAAAATGGTGAAAATTTGAATTTTTGTCTCCAGACTGGGGCCCCAATATTAAACTTGATCCATTTTTTCGTAATGATGTCTGCTCCAACTAATTTGCCGCTAACATGTGGCCGTGAATATTACGGGGCAATATGGTGGCAATTTCCTGGGGTGTACTACCATTCACTACAGTGTCCTCTAAATGTATTAATGTGACAGAAACCTGCAACAACAAACAACGCATTATTACTGTTGCCATAGCATAATTATGCCTGTCATTTCGTGCATAATTTGACCCTAATACTATAAAATGGCGAATCCTAATCCGTTATAGTAAGTCATATCCCGAGGATTGGGCAATTCGGTGTCTAAGCAGTCTTCAAAATGACAGCGAAAATGTCAGTCGGAAGTGAACAATTGAAGTGTATTTTTTCTTACGATATCGAATAAACGTATAGCCAATATGTAGTCATATATGCCTCCATACGAGTTTGCAAAGCCACCAATAGTTTCATAATACATCAAATGATTGTCCCAAACCACACAACGAGTCCGCCAAACCATATACAGAGTTACAAAACCCATATGGTATCCAAAAAAAAAACAACATGTGAGTATCCAAATCCATACGACGGGCGCCCCAAATCCAAACATTGCTCCAAACCATCGACGGGGTGTCCCAATCCACCAAACGAGTTTCACAAACCACCAGACTGATGTAGACTGAGGTATGTATCTCCCCAAACGATGCTCAACTGGTGTCAGTACTCACACATATAGTCCCCAAACCATGTATTTGGTATTCCAACTCACTCAAAATGAATGTCACAAGCCACTAAATGAATGTCTCAATCGACCTGATTAAGGACCCAAACCAATCAACGAATGTTTCCAAACCACACCAGTAGTACTCCATACGTTGCAACCTATGTTCGAAACAACATAATAGGCGTGTCCCAAGCCATCCAGTAGGTTCCAGAAATATCCAATGAGTGTCCATAACCATCAGATGAGTAAAACATACAATGAGCACAAATTAAGTGCGTCAAACCACTCAATGGGTGCCCAAACCACGCAATGGGTGTACCACGGTTACCAAGCCATCCATCGGGTGTTCGAAACCACACGATAGGCAGACATCCAATATGTAACCCATGCCATATGTCATACAACATACAACTGTCGTCTAAATCCATTCAACTGTAGTGTCCCAAACGACCCAACCAGTGACCCAATCGGCCACGCAGTGTCTCAATGCACAAAACCAGTATCTAAAATCTATAGCGAGTGTCCCAAACCACTCAATGTGAACACTCCACCAATTGGTGTCCCAAAAGCATCCAACTGAAGTCACAAATTACCCAGCAGGTGACCCAAACCATAAAACTAACATCATAAACCATCCAACAAGTTTCCTATCCACCAACTGCACTGGACTGGTGTTGCGAACCAACAACCAACTGTCATATCAATACATCTACAATAGTGTACAAACATTCCATCGAGTATTTCACACGATCAAGTGAGTTTGTCAAACCATCCAATGAGTTTACCAAAACATAGTTTGATATATTTGAAGGATGGTTTTGTGCTCTAGTTTGGGACACATATTAAATGACTGGGACATTCAGTGGGTGGTCTGAGACACTAGTTGGACGTTTTATACACTCCTGCTGGTTTTGATAATCATCGTGTGGCTTGGGACACCCATTGGGTGATTATGGACACTCATCTGTTGGTTTGGGACACCCATTGGATGGTTTGTGGTACACACTTGATGATTTGAGACACCCATTTGTGTGGTTTGTGATACCACATACATAAGTTGGGACACTCGATGGTTGACATATGGCAATCGTTGGATGGTATGGAACACACATTGGACTGGTTTAGGCACTAATTGGTTGGTTTTTGACACTATTTGGGTGGACTGTTACATATTATGTGGTTTGGGACACTCGTTGGCTGATTTGGAATGCCCCTTCTATGGACTGGGGTACTCACTGATTAATTTGGTATATTATTAAGAAGGCGGTTGAGACACCTGTTGTGTGGTTTTACACTCCTTGGATGGTTTGGGACACGCGTTAAGTTGTTTCTGACACTCATCTCATATACATTTTGAGGACCTCTGTTTGTCTGTCTGTCTGTCTGTCTGTCTGTATGTCATTTATACAAATCTACGATTCTCGACCGATCGGGACGAAACTTGGTACGTGTGTGTAGATTGACCAGGCGGTCGACGTTGTCGAATTTTATCGAGTCGCCGAGCCCGTGCGACGCCAGCTTCGTGCATGCGCAGACGAGATATCGGAAACGGGTGGAGCTGTCGACTTGAAATTTGCTATGTGAATGTATCTTGCCCCGGATACGAATTTTATCGGGTCGCCGAGCCCGTGCGACGCCAGCTTCGCGCATGCGCAGACCAGATCTCGGAAACGGGTGGAGCTATCGACTGAAATTTGGTTTTTGAATAGCCCGGGCAACGTCGGGCTCATCGGCTAGTTTGATGTATTTCTATACTAGTTTGGTTGCTGTGGACACTAATCAAATTATATTTGATACCGGATATGAGAAGATTTAGTTAAAAATCAATGACGAAATAGATATTTTTGACTTTCGATTGCAATATTCCCCGCCATTATGGGACATTGTAGGGACAAATTCTCGACATACAGATCATTATTATCGGATTAGGGTCCGACATAATTTACTGTTGTGCTAGCCAATACATGTTTTTCGTCTAAATGGAAACAATCTAGTGAACTTTAACGAAAATTCCCAATTATACTACTTTCAGTAGCCATAGTGTCCCTATTTTTGGAAGTGATTGCCTAGTTTCTGCTAAAATGGACACTAGTGGTTCATATCTGACGTCTAATGAGTATTAAGTACACTGGTGTGTTCGATTTGCGGTTATTCTGGACATTAAAATAATATTTGATTTTTCTTCGAAATTTAGTACAATCTATTTCGAATTTGAAGGGTCCAAATTCCCAATCCTCGTGATATGGCTCACAATGATCATACATTGATTTAAAATGGTGTGGTGTATGTTGGCACAAATGGCCATTTAAACCATATTTCTTATAAATGGAAACGATCTGGTGAAATTTAGTGAAAATTGTCCAATTTTACCAATTTCGGTCGCCCTTTTGTCCGCCATTTTGATTTTTTACAATCAAAGTGTACACGAAATAACATACGTCTGTCATGGCAACAATAATAATTTGTTTATGTTGCATATTCCTGCCATTTGTATAACTTTAATTTAAATGACATTCATGTGTATATTTCATAAGAAACGGAAAATCATACATAAAAAACACAAATATGACCTTTTTTTCAAAATGCTCTAGAAAATTTTCCCCAAAGCGGGTTTCAGCGGATTTTGGATATCTTGTTCCCCAGGTTCTGCCCGACTAAATGACAGCAAAAAACAGCTTGTAAACAATTTGTTCTAGGTACAATGCTTCAACGACCAGACTAGTCTGGTCGTTGAGATTCGATTTTAAGGTTAACCTAGAACAAATTGTTTACAAGCTGTTTTTGGTGTCATTTTGTCGGGCAGAATCTGGGGAACAATATATCCAAAAACCGCTAAAAATCCGCTATGGGGAAAAATTTCCACAGCTCGTTGAAATGGGGTACTATTTATGGGTTTTTGTGTAAATTTTGCTGTTCCTTATTAGTCTAGTCAATCTGATGGAAAGAAAAACCCAACCGTGAACAAATTGCTATGCAATGTCTTTTGGTGTGTTGACTGTGACTATATCCATATGATAACATAACCAAAATCCGCGTGAATCCCAGAGTGGGAAAATCGTCATTTTTGGGTGAAAAGTGAGGAATATGTAAACAAAAATGGTGAAAACTGTAATTTTCTGGTTGAGACTCAGATTTTAAGGTGAACCTATATTAAATTGGTAACAAGCTGTTGGTATAATTTTGTTGGGCAGAATATGGGGAACAATATATCCAAAATTCGCTTTGGGGGAAATTTTCCACATATCTTTGAAATAGGGTCCCATTTGTGTCCTTTTTGTGTCAAGTTTGCAGTTCCTTATTATTCCAGTCAAACGGATGGAAGGAAACGACCAACCATGAACAAAATTAGCTTTTGGTCTTTTTGAGTGTGATTATACTCACATAATAACATATCCAAAATCCCCATGAACCAGAAGTCGTAATTTTTGAGTCAAAATACTGGAATATGTAAACAAAAATGGTGAAAATTGGAATTTTTTTAATAAACAAATCTGCCAACCATAAACGCTCAGTCGAGTTCCCTGACTGCCAAATGTGACCATATAATAATATATCCAAAATATCCATGCGTTTAATGAAGGGAAAGTCGTTAATTTAGATACAAATGAAGAAAATGGTGAAAATTTGAATTTTTGTCTCCAGACTGGGGCCCCAATATTAAACTTGATCCATTTTTTCGTAATGATGTCTGCTCCAACTAATTTGCCGCTAACATGTGGCCGTGAATATTACGGGGCAATATGGTGGCAATTTCCTGGGGTGTACTACCATTCACTACAGTGTCCTCTAAATGTATTAATGTGACAGAAACCTGCAACAACAAACAACGCATTATTACTGTTGCCATAGCATAATTATGCCTGTCATTTCGTGCATAATTTGACCCTAATACTATAAAATGGCGAATCCTAATCCGTTATAGTAAGTCATATCCCGAGGATTGGGCAATTCGGTGTCTAAGCAGTCTTCAAAATGACAGCGAAAATGTCAGTCGGAAGTGAACAATTGAAGTGTATTTTTTCTTACGATATCGAATAAACGTATAGCCAATATGTAGTCATATATGCCTCCATACGAGTTTGCAAAGCCACCAATAGTTTCATAATACATCAAATGATTGTCCCAAACCACACAACGAGTCCGCCAAACCATATACAGAGTTACAAAACCCATATGGTATCCAAAAAAAAAACAACATGTGAGTATCCAAATCCATACGACGGGCGCCCCAAATCCAAACATTGCTCCAAACCATCGACGGGGTGTCCCAATCCACCAAACGAGTTTCACAAACCACCAGACTGATGTAGACTGAGGTATGTATCTCCCCAAACGATGCTCAACTGGTGTCAGTACTCACACATATAGTCCCCAAACCATGTATTTGGTATTCCAACTCACTCAAAATGAATGTCACAAGCCACTAAATGAATGTCTCAATCGACCTGATTAAGGACCCAAACCAATCAACGAATGTTTCCAAACCACACCAGTAGTACTCCATACGTTGCAACCTATGTTCGAAACAACATAATAGGCGTGTCCCAAGCCATCCAGTAGGTTCCAGAAATATCCAATGAGTGTCCATAACCATCAGATGAGTAAAACATACAATGAGCACAAATTAAGTGCGTCAAACCACTCAATGGGTGCCCAAACCACGCAATGGGTGTACCACGGTTACCAAGCCATCCATCGGGTGTTCGAAACCACACGATAGGCAGACATCCAATATGTAACCCATGCCATATGTCATACAACATACAACTGTCGTCTAAATCCATTCAACTGTAGTGTCCCAAACGACCCAACCAGTGACCCAATCGGCCACGCAGTGTCTCAATGCACAAAACCAGTATCTAAAATCTATAGCGAGTGTCCCAAACCACTCAATGTGAACACTCCACCAATTGGTGTCCCAAAAGCATCCAACTGAATTCACAAATTACCCAGCAGGTGACCCAAACCATAAAACTAACATCATAAACCATCCAACAAGTTTCCTATCCACCAACTGCACTGGACTGGTGTTGCGAACCAACAACCAACTGTCATATCAATACATCTACAATAGTGTACAAACATTCCATCGAGTATTTCACACGATCAAGTGAGTTTGTCAAACCATCCAATGAGTTTACCAAAACATAGTTTGATATATTTGAAGGATGGTTTTGTGCTCTAGTTTGGGACACATATTAAATGACTGGGACATTCAGTGGGTGGTCTGAGACACTAGTTGGACGTTTTATACACTCCTGCTGGTTTTGATAATCATCGTGTGGCTTGGGACACCCATTGGGTGATTATGGACACTCATCTGTTGGTTTGGGACACCCATTGGATGGTTTGTGGTACACACTTGATGATTTGAGACACCCATTTGTGTGGTTTGTGATACCACATACATAAGTTGGGACACTCGATGGTTGACATATGGCAATCGTTGGATGGTATGGAACACACATTGGACTGGTTTAGGCACTAATTGGATGGTTTTTGACACTATTTGGGTGGACTGTTACATATTATGTGGTTTGGGACACTCGTTGGCTGATTTGGAATGCCCCTTCTATGGACTGGGGTACTCACTGATTAATTTGGTATATTATTAAGAAGGCGGTTGAGACACCTGTTGTGTGGTTTTACACTCCTTGGATGGTTTGGGACACGCGTTAAGTTGTTTCTGACACTCATCTCATATACATTTTGAGGACCTCTGTTTGTCTGTCTGTCTGTCTGTCTGTCTGTATGTCATTTATACAAATCTACGATTCTCGACCGATCGGGACGAAACTTGGCACGTGTGTGTAGATTGACCAGGCGGTCGACGTTGTCGAATTTTATCGAGTCGCCGAGCCCGTGCGACGCCAGCTTCGTGCATGCGCAGACGAGATATCGGAAACGGGTGGAGCTGTCGACTTGAAATTTGCTATGTGAATGTATCTTGCCCCGGATACGAATTTTATCGGGTCGCCGAGCCCGTGCGACGCCAGCTTCGCGCATGCGCAGACCAGATCTCGGAAACGGGTGGAGCTATCGACTGAAATTTGGTTTTTGAATAGCCCGGGCAACGTCGGGCTCATCGGCTAGTTTGATGTATTTCGATACTAGTTTGGTTGCTGTGGACACTAATCAAATTATATTTGATACCGGATATGAGAAGATTTAGTTAAAAATCAATGACGAAATAGATATTTTTGACTTTCGATTGCAATATTCGCCGCCATTATGGGACACTGTAGGGACAAATTCTCGACATACAGCTCATTATTATCGGATTAGGGTCCGACATAATTTACTGTTGTGCTAGCCAATACATGTTTTTCGTCTAAATGGAAACAATCTAGTGAACTTTAACGAAAATTCCCAATTATACTACTTTCAGTAGCCATAGTGTCCCTATTTTTGGAAGTGATTGCCTAGTTTCTGCTAAAATGGACACTAGTGGTTCATATCTGACGTCTAATGAGTATTAAGTACACTGGTGTGTTCGATTTGCGGTTATTCTGGACATTAAAATAATATTTGATTTTTCTTCGAAATTTAGTACAATCTATTTCGAATTTGAAGGGTCCAAATTCCCAATCCTCGTGATATGGCTCACAATGATCATACATTGATTTAAAATGGTGTGGTGTATGTTGGCACAAATGGCCATTTAAACCATATTTCTTATAAATGGAAACGATCTGGTGAAATTTAGTGAAAATTGTCCAATTTTACCAATTTCGGTCGCCCTTTTGTCCGCCATTTTGAATTTTTACAATCAAAGTGTACACGAAATAACATACGTCTGTCATGGCAACAATAATAATTTGTTTATGTTGCATATTCCTGCCATCTGTATAACTTTAATTTAAATGACATTCATGTGTATATTTCATAAGAAACGGAAAATCATACATAAAAAACACAAATATGACCTTTTTTTCAAAATGCTCTAGAAAATTTTCCCCAAAGCGGATTTCAGCGGATTTTTGATATCTTGTTCCCCAGGTTCTGCCCGACTAAATGACACAAACAAACAGCTTGTAAACAATTTGTTCTAGGTACAATGCTTCAACGACCAGACTACTATGTCGAATTCACTGAGCAGCTTGTTCAAATAGAGGCTACTAGATAATATACCAGTGCAATTCCAAGTAAGTAAATTTAACATTATATAAATATACAATGTTTTCAAAAAGACATCAATAAGACAAAATGTGTGTGCACACTGCAATCAATCGTACGGAAGCCCATATAAATAATATTATTAAATATCTATATATATATAGACACGGATAACCTATGGCATGTGTTGTTGTTGTTGTTGTTGTCTAGATATGAATATATCATATGGTACCCAGTCAGTGCAAATTGTGGATTTGGGCCAGAAATTATATAAGGCCTTTTGCAGAATTCGGCGTCGTTAGATTGGACATTGGTCCGAGCTGTTCGCGTTCCGTCATTCCTCGGTGTTAAGAGTCGTACTATTGAGAATTTTACTTTGTTGTCAAACAAAATGTTCGCGATTTCCTCTGCTGTGACATGCCCTGGAATGTTTGCCAAGAATAGCCTGGATGTCTTTATGGGGTGTTGGTTGCGTGAGCGGTAAATGTCTGGATCGCCGTCTTGCCTATCTGCTTTGTGCTGAGATCGGCGCGTGCGGCAACCATCTCACGGAGATTGAGATCCGTGATGAATAGATAACGAGAACGAGGCTACCAAGATGGCGGTCTAAAAATATTTCGTCTCCGTTTGGATGGACATAATTCGACTATTTGTATGTTAATACAGCAACTTTGAACATGATTGTGAGTATGGCAGATAAAAAAAGACCCACTGTTATGAGTTCCACATCAGATGCTGATGACAGTCTCAACAATGACTCTAAAACTTCAAACAAAAAATTGAGCGCCCAGAATAAAAAGCAAAAAACTAACACTGCAACAACAGGTCAGACAAAAATTAGTTTTGCATCTCAGCAAAAATCAACAATGCAAGCTTCCAACAGTATAGAAAGTATGCTGGCAGATATTCAGCTAAAACTGGAGCAGGTTGTTACCAAAACTGATCTTGAGAAAAGTTTGGAACCTGTAGTGAGGAAAAGTGACTTAGATGACACAATAGGAAAACTGAAACAAGAATATGATAAAAAACTTGAAGACACAAAAGATGAATACAGAGGTAAATTTCATGAACTAGAATTAAAATTAGACCAAATGGATATAAAAAGTAAAAATGATGATAAAGAAGCAGACTATAGAAAAGATCAACTTGATGCACTTGAACAAAAGTTCTACAAGCTCGAGCAGAAATATAATAGATTGGAGCAGCATACACGGAAAGAGAGTATTCGTATATATGGCATTGCTGGTGATCACAAACATGAAGACTCTGATGATAGTGAAGAAAAAGTGCTGAAAACATTAAACAAAACACTGGCATTGAATCTGACTCAAGCTGATATCAGTATTGCCCACAGACTTGGTGAATATTCTGAAGGTAAATCGAGGGGCATTATTGTGAAATTCGTCCTCCGGAAAACAAAAAATGATGTGATAAAGCACAGAAAGCTGCTGAAGGGGAGCAAAATAGTAATAAAAGAAGACTTAACACAATTTAATTCTACCATTGTCGAGAAGGCAAAGGAATTTGATAGGGTAGAAGACAGCTGGGCAATAGGAGGGAAAATATATGTATCATATGTGGACAAAACAAAGAAGAAGAAGCAGATCAGCTCATTGTCTGATATATAAATTCATACATGTATTATAATCTGCATATACATATGTTAAAATGTTATGATGTTTGATGTCTCCATAACACAATAAGTTTGCAACTTAATCTTCCAAGTCAATCTATTTCTCTGGCATTCATGTAGCATGCATAAAACAAAACCGAATACTCATGGGAATTTAGTACCCTTTATTGTTGGAATTGTTAATTGTTAGAATTTAATTACTTATTCAAGGAAACAGTTGCCAAATAGCCCAACTTTCAGTATCCATTGGCACTGAACAAATTGCATTTGTGTATTTTTTTAGTGAAATCACTATCATATTTAATGGAACAACTTGTCTATATCTGATGAGTTTACTTGAATAGAGTCGTAATTCTCAGAAAAGACATTTCTAGAAGCATTTCCGCGGAAAAGTGTCAAACCAACTTTTTTACCATAATTCGAAGGTGCCGAACACGAATAGACTGCCTGTCGCCCGATTGGATGAACATAGGGTTCAATAAAAGGCTTTAAAAATCTTCGTGTTTTCTTCGTTGGGGGGGGGGGGGGGGGGGGGGTTGTTGATACGGCGCATCGTACAACGTAATATGAAATCACGTAATTGGCCTTGAACTTACTCAAACTGATATACTCCTCGCGGAACGTTCAAAGCCGCGTTGTATCATGATACTATCATCACAGTAATAATTCTGAAACATTAACATCATAGTAATCAGGTACCTACGGTAAGACATTGCTGTTTTGTATATTTATCGACGATTCTCGTAAGAATTCTCTTCTAGTCCGGGAGCCAACAGGGGTGCCCTTGCACCCCGGGACTTAACATCACCCCACTCATTTTGTTCTTTATTATGTCCTTGAACTTTTAAGCAATGTTAACAAGAACAAAATGTGGCCGTGTAGACTCCAGACAAGAATGCGTCCATCCTGGCCGCCGTTTTTCAGATCAGACCCTAAGTCAGTTTTATGCAAATTATAGCGGGGAAATCTATTAAAATGTATACATATGTATATATTTTCGTGAAGCTAAGACATATTGACACTTTTTTGACTCAAAACTGAAACTCACCCTCGAAGATGGCCGCCAAAATGGCCGCCGGAAGTTGAAAATATGATCAGTTCATGTTGTTTGGAACTGGTTGAGTAATATGACTTTATTTTGTGTTTTGTATATTAACTGATCATTGGAGCGGCGTGTATGAGTACGGTATACAGTGAGTTGCTGAATTGTCATGTGTGAGGTGTATATATGCAAGTATGGAAGGTATAAATGGTCATGTGTGTGGGTATTGGTATATCTGGAAGGGCTCACCATTGGTGAGGTGTATATGTATACCTGGATTGACCCTATGGTCATGGGTATGGCGAATAGGTATACATGTAGTGGCTATATGGTCCATAGTGAGATGAATATGTATACACTGACTGAATGTATGATTGTGAATGTGATGAATATGAATACATATAGTGACTATATGGTCATGAGCCAGGTGTAGGAGTATACCTGGTGTTCATGTATGGTGAATCGTGGCTGTATCGTCATTTGTGGTATGTACGGGTATAACCAAGTATGGCTGTATGGTCAGGCGTACGTGTATAAAGTGGGTGACTATATTGCCATTTGTGTGGTATTTGTGTACATATGGAGTGACTGAGGTAATGGGTTGGTTGTACACGTGTACCTTGGGTGGCTATCGCTTTCCACAATAACTCAAGGATATGTTAATCAATAGAGAGGTCATGTCAGAGAGTTCTCCATCTTGATGGTGTTTATGTATATGGGGGAAACATTAAACGTGGACAGCGATAGCCACCCATTATCACACAGTCATTCCATATATACATAAACACCACAGATATAACAATATAGTGACCCAATGTATACACGTACACCTGACCCATGACAACGGATGACCATACAGCCATGAGTCACAATGGATGCACTTCGGGTATACTCCTAAACATGACCCATAACCATATAGTCACTCCGTGTATACCCATGCATTCACCTCACCATTGGCTATACGGTAACCCCCCATATACCTATTCTCCACACACATGGTCAAATATACATTCAATATATACATCAACACCACAACAATGACCATAGAGTCACTACAGGTATACATACCTCACCAATCGCCACATAGCCACTTGCTTCATACACATACCCTCACCCATGCCACCTGGTATACTACTTCATACATTCATACATGGTATACATTCATACATGATCATGGTCAATCCTTGTATACACATTCACCTCACCATTGGCCATGTCACTCCCTGTATCCATATATGTCACACCATAGCCGAATAGCGACACATGATATACTAAAACACCCCAGCCATGTCAGGAAACTCACTCCATGTATGCATATGCACCTCGTCCATGGCCATATAACCACTCGCTATATACACATACCCCTCGCCCATGACCATATAACAACACGTGTGTATACCCGTATATCATACACATGACCATACCGCCACGAGTCACCAAGCGGGAACACCAGGTATACTCATACACCTGACACATGACCATTTAGTCACCCCTGTTATATCTATATGTATAGATACTCATTACATTTACGATCATACAGTCACTCCCTGCATACCTACATGTACTCATCTCACCATTGACCATACAGTCACTACATGTATACCTATTCGACACACATAGTCATATAACCACTCGATATATACATATGCAGCCCACCCTAGACCATAGAGTCACTCCAGGTATACATATACACCTCACCAACGGCCATTCAGCCCTTCCAGATATGCTTCCAGATATGCACACACGACCACTCATACCTTCCATACTTGCATATACACCTCACACATGACAATTCAGCAACTCACTGTATAATCATACACGCCATCCATGATCATTCAGCTAATCCCTATACACCCACCAATGATAATACATTCACGAGATATATAAATATCTACCACAAGGACACTCCATATATACCCACACGCTCGATAATGCCCACCAGCTTACTCCAGGTATGCATATACACTTCAAGCATGGCCGTACAGTCATGCCATGTATACCTATATACATTACCCGTAACCATAAAATAACTCCCTATTTATCCACACACCCCATCCATGATCATACAGACAACAAATGTACATCCCACCCATGACCTTACAGTCACTCCATATATACATAATCAACACACAGATGACCATGTAGCTATATCCATACACCACAGCAATGCCCATACAGGCACATCGGGTTAACCCGTACTGGATAGACACAACCATACACCATACAGTCACTGCATTCATACCGATTCACCTCACACATGACCGTGACCTCTCCCTGTATACCTATGCATCTTACTATGGACAACCCACACGTAACCATATAGTCACTCATTGTATACCTATTCACATCATTCATGACATACAATAACTCCCTGTATACCTATTCACCTCACCTATGATCATAGAGTAACTCCCTGACTACCATCTTGGCATCCACGCTGTATCCAGTTGATATTTTAGTTATCATAATGGACCAGAATGGCCACAGATTATGGTTCATCTCGGTTCCGTCTCAAAGTTCTGCCCATTTCCTTTCAATAATATGGCCAGAATCACAAAAGAGGTTCTTGGCAAAATTCCATACTTTAAAATGAATTTGTCATGCCCCATACGGAACTGGGACAACCAGAATATAACATATAGTTGTCAGTTAATTAACTAACACGTATAATAACCAAGTGAGTCACAATTTACTACCTTTTATGATAACACAGAGAATAATGTTCGGGATATATGTAAATAAAACTTTTTATAAATTTGGTTGCCATTTTGGAAGCCATCTTGAGGAATTTGGTCTATAAATACCGTAGTGTGACACATTTAAGATAGACCAAAACAATAAACACGTTTGAATCCAAAGACAGTTACATTTTACTTGAGAAAATGGTCCATACCTGAAAAGTTAATTTTTGCCGATATTTATGTCAAGTTTTTGAGAGAAAAGTCCAATATTTTTGGTGGTGTCAGTGGTGACAATAGTAACAATTAACCATGTGCATCAGACATGTTAGTATTCAATGTATAGGAGGCAGAATAGGAGGACAATTTTATACATCAACCACAATTTGTAAGCGATTGCAGGACACGCTGGGGCAATATTTACCATTTTCCATATTTTGGCGGCCATTTTGGCAGCCATTTTGAGCCAAAGTAAGAATTTTGGTTCCAATGAGTTGGAATATTCATAGGTAATGATATGCCTCACTTAGATTACAAAGTTCTGTTCATTTCTTGTTGAAATATAACTAGAATCCCAATTGTGATTTTTTTGTGAATTTTGTACCGCGTTTTTGAGGGAAGGGGCTAGGACACCAATAATTGCATATTGAATTGCTCCAATGATCAGTTAATATACAAAACACAAAATAATCACATTACTCAACCCGTTCCAAACAGTATGAAGATATTTGTGAAAAAACGTCATATTTTCAACTTAATCCTGATTCACACAACTTTCAACCGGGTGTGATTTCATGAAGAGCGTTTACTTATTAAATAACATACTTATCCATATATGTATAGCAGATGATGAGATAGTTCTGACAGAAAGGTCTCGAGTGGTGATTCAAATAATAAAATATTCCCATGTTCATGATATTATATGTATAACGAGTGTGAAATATGTCTCGATATTGACTTACTGTATTTTCGCGGCAATAAAAACAGTATGTGACTTTAAGTTGATTTTATGGGTGAAATATGGGTCACAGGCAGCGACAGGCACCCTCATTGGATTCAGCATACTTGATTTATGCTAGAAAACTTAGTTTCATGCTTTTCCCCAAAAATGCCTCTAGGGTTCTAGTATTCCACAAATGTAGCTTTTCCGACCAGACTAATGCATAAAGGCTTGAATTAAGATATTCCATTAACATATGTAGCAACTAACATAAATTTGAACCAATTTGTATATGCTCTTATGCATGTCAAATACTTTATTGAAAAACCCTATACCTCTTTAAATTGTCCTAATGTAATGATAAGTCTATATTTAAAGGCATTTAATACCTTGAATAATTTATTCACCAAACTTTGTAGTCAACAATCTCAATTACTCAAAGTGTATACATGTATAGACAATACAATGTTATACTTATATTTATAGGCATGTATTACTTTATTCAGTGACAGTTGGATGTAAAATCTTAGGAACCAACTTGTATGTGCTCCTATTCATGTCAAGTAACTGATTGAATGAACCTCTAACATCTCTTTAAATTGTCATAATTGTCTATACTTAAAGGCATTTAATACCTTGAGTGATTTATTTACCAATATGTGTAGTAACAATCTCAATACTCAAGGTGTCTATATGTATAGACAATAGTGTTATGTCTATATTTAAAGTATTTAAAGCATTTATTACTTTGTCTATTGACATTGAATGTAAAATCTTGGGAACCAACTTTATGTGCTCCCATTTATGCAATTAACTGATTGGAAATGTCAAGTATCCCTTTAAATTGTCATAATGCAATTACTATTCTATATTTAAAGGCATATAATACATAGAATAAATCACTCACCAATATTTGTAGTCAATAATTTCAGTTTACTCAAAGTGTCTATAATGTAAAGACAATACCGTGTTATGTCTATATTTGAAGGCATCTAGTACTGTCTTGGTTCATTGACATTTGAATGTAAACATCTTGGGAAACAGCATCCATTTAAAGTAACTAATTGAAAAATGTCTATTTCTTTACATTGTCATAATGCAAAAATAAGTCTATATTTAAAGGCATTTAATATCTTGAGTAATTTATTCACCAATGTGTGTAGTAACAATCTCATTTACTCAAGGTGTCTATATGTATAGACAATAGTTTTATGCCTATATTTAAAGGCATTTATTATTTTGTCCATTGACATTGAAGGTAAAATCTAGGGGAACCAACATTCATGTCAAGTTACTGATTAAAAAATGTCAATTTCCTTAAATTGTCATAATGCAATTATAGATCTATATTTAAAAGGCATTTAATACCTTGCATAATTTACTCAAAAAATTCACCTTAATTTGTAGTCAGCAATCTCATTTACTCAAAGTGTCAACATGTATAGACAATACAGTGATATACCTATATTTAGAAACATTTGTTACTGTATTCATTGACATTTGAAGATCAAATCTTAGGAACCAACTTTCATGTGCTCCCATTCATGTCAAGTAACTGATTGAATGAATGTAATACCAAGTGAATAGAGCGAAATTTTCTAGCAGCATATTTGGTATGACATGCACAGACCTTTACTTAAAGACACATCAAGAGAATTATAGCTAAATATTAAATTTATTTATAATTCACTTTATATGTACACTCATATATATACCAAAACATCATAATATTCACAACATGCCACTTCATTACTTCATACTTACGATTCATATTGACAAGCTCACTCAAATTAAGCTTTTCCGCGAGAGAAGATATGATATATGCTGAAGCAAGCTACGGGTGATATACTCACGTACTGACGATAAAATCCCAATGTGGAAATAATCCTTTTGGGGCAACTATTCACAAACTTATAAACGGAAACGCTCTCCATTAGAAACGACAACATGAAATGCTAAATCCCATTTGATAACAGAATATAACCACATTGCTCAGCATTGCTCACTAAACAACAGAGCAAATTCGGTGTTCAAATTGTTCCCGAACTGACACAGTTATTCCACATTCGTGATTTTCATGCAAACCGTGACTTATGAATGACCCCCTTCCCTCAAGTGGCCTGATCATCGGACAACAAAAGACATAACTATGTTCGCGTCAACTCATTCTATATAAACTCGGTACAGCTGAGCTCAAAGTAAATTGGTTACACTGTCGAGAAACCACTGACAACTAAATTTCGCCGAATTGCAGAAATGCTTCGATTCCAACACATGAACAACCAGTCTGGAAATGTTAAAACATACAGCTCATCTTATTTTCTCACCTCATTCCATTCATAAACGGAACTACTTACATATTGCCAAATCATAATTTTATTGTATTTCTTTGATATCCGCAGACTTGAATCTATGAAAAGCATCACAAACAATTATTTGATACTCTCATTATTAGTAATAGCGAGTTTGCGATACCCGTTCGACGGGAACGGGTACGGGTAAATCTGTGAACATCGTCACGGTCACTTGGGTACTTTCAATGCAGCACATAAAGCGATAGCGAATTGAAACGGGTAGATTTGTCCCATTGACCGGTAGCCTTTCACTACGATTTTCTCAATGAATTCTATGAAATTCCAGTCAGCTATGCGTTAACCTATTTATTGAAAGATTTCATGGGCAAATATTATTGATAAAGTTGTCATTTTAACCCAGGATTTGTGTTCAAATTCTCGAGGCGGCTTTTAGCACTTAGATAAATACGGAAGGCCGATTTGTTTTCACTAACAACTTTGTTCACTGCATTAATGACAGGTTGTGATTAATAGAGTGAGTAGATGGTGCTATAGATGCCCGTTGCAGGGACATGGCTATAGGAAGGGTGTCCACCTTCGAATTTCTAACTACACATCTCGAACCATATCAAATTCACAAGTTTGTGCGTAAATCCACCCCCCCCCCCTTGGCTGGCATCAAGCTTTCCAATTGTTAGAAATTTTGAGACTTGAACAATTTCCAACTGTTTCTGACAGCCATTTCAGTCCAAATTTTTTTACCGGAAATATGCAAATGTTGGTCTAAAAACTACAAATTATCCACTAATAAATTGTTCGAAAATCAAACTACGAAAACAATTTCAACCTATTATTTGTGTGAAATTTCCAACAAATGTTGTGTCAGGTATATCAAATTTCCAAATGTTGAACATTTGACCAAAGTTGGTGGGGGGTTAAGACACCCCTGTCGTCACGTCCCTGTCTCAACCCATTGTACAACGGACATAAATATATCGTGGATTTATTTATGCATTGCACATTTGAATACAATTACCGTTTAGTTACCTTATCGTATGTAGGTGGGGACTGATTTCTCATTTTAATATATATTTACTATCTGAACGGACATGGCGCATTTGAACCACAATACTTGTGTATACTGTAGTGGGGATAATATAGGTCGCCAAATACACGAAATACCTATATCTACTCCACAAAATCTAAGCATAAGCAGAGCGAGTTTCAGCTGTTTTCTGTGTTTCGCACAGAAGTGGAGCAAACGCTCTTTATTCCATCCGTATAATAAACAGACTACATTTTGACACCTTTTTTGTTACCAAGTTAAACATTTCAACCAACCTCCTGGTTTAGATCCGGACAACAATCCCAATTCTTGGGATAAATATTCCCTTGCCCCGACGGGCCGACCCTTCGATCTGTTGAAAGATTCCAAACAACGGTTTACTTAAAGCTACTCAAACCGATCAGACGGTCCCCATATCATAAAGTTACAACAAGAACATTTCTTCAAAATAACCGTTTGTTATCAGAATCGATTAATTACAACAAAATAATGCTAACTGCTGTCAACTATAGTATAAAATTTTGGCCGCATTATACCACTTGATATTAGAGTTAAGCATCTTCATCCGCAATTTTGTCCGAGACCGTCGGTTTGATGACTCTTTTCTGGGCCACAAATCATTACACAATTCAAGAAATAACAAACTTCAAAAACCGATATCTGATCACTCTGCGCTTTGATGGTGGGTTCCTCGATTCGAATAAAATATATTTTTTTTACCCCCGAAGCCAAAAAAAATAGTAACTTGGGAGCGTTAATTCGGATTATGCATCTTTAATATGACTAACTATTCCCCAACTAAAATAAGGGGCAAATGCGGTATTATATCGAACTGAAAGTACATGTAGGACAATATTAGACCCTTGGTCTAAAACAATTCATTTTACACCGAATATTGGTTGGACATTTTAACTATATATAACGTAATTGTATATTTGAGCTATCACAATCTATTTTCTAAGTTTAAAAAATCCAACCTATGTATTGTCACACTCGATCGGTCTATGACTTGTAGAATCCAATTGTTGAAAATGTTACCAATATGAGTGAAAGAAAAGCAACGTCCTCTTCCAACTGATACCTAGCTCGTCCTTGATGAAAGCAACTGATTATCATGGGGCTCATCTAATCTAAATACATATTTCCAACAACCCATAACGCTAAGTATAACATCGGCCAATAACGCGAATAACAATCTATATCATAATATCTTTTGTGTTGCAGTTGGCTCACCATACATTACCAGTCGATGTGATGAATTCTACCGGTAAAACAGTTTGCGATTTCAAAACGTGTACCGGTACGGGTAGCTACCCGTTCGCGTACCGGTACCCGTACCGGTTTGAAATCGCAAACTCGCTAATGTTACAGGAACGGTATATTGTCATGGGCAGGAAAGATAACTCTAATGATTTCAAGCTAATCTATGACGAGTAGAATTAGACTGGGTGAACTTCAGAGAAATGAGTCGTATGATTTTGCTCGATTGTTTACAGGGTCGCAACACGATGATGACAATATGCCGGCCCCCTCCCCATACAATTTGGTTGATCATCGGTGCGATTACGTTACTCCATCGCAATTGAAAGAAAATATTACTTCTCGCGAAAATACCGTATCATTTTTAGGACTTAATTGTCGAAGTTTAACGGCGAATTGGGATACATTTGTAGATCTGTTATCCGACATTCAGCAATCGGGAAAATACACCACTGCGATAGCCTTAAGTGAAATATTCAAAATTAAAACTAAGTTCACTCTTCCTGGATATCACGAATTAATTTACAATACACGACCAGTTGACGATGACGGTAGGGGTGGGGTGGACATCTTCTTAAAAGATGATTTATCGTATAGAATACGTACAGACCTGTCAATCTTCATCCCCCACGTGATCGAATCACTATTTGTAGAAATCGACACTGGTAAAAATGCTTCCTATATTATGGGATCAGTGTATAGGCCAAACACAGCCCCGTTAGCGGATCTTGATATATTTATAACTAAAATGACTGAAATTGTTGGACAAATAAGTGAATCGGGGAAGAAGGCTTACATTTTAGGTGACTTTAATTTTGATTTACTCAACATATCGAGTCATAAAAAAAACTAGCAATTTTATCGACACTATATATGTGTTTATTACCTCCATTACTGAAGAGCATACATAGTGTTACACAGTATTCATAAGTATCTAGATCCGATAACACATTATATACAATAAATTAGGATATATACATTGCGAAAACAGAAAATAGAGAGAGCTGGATAGTGCTGGAGTGACACTGAGTGCAGAGAGAGGGAGTGGTATTGAGAAAGAGAGAAAGAGAAGATAGTTATAAAGATACAAATAGTATGATGTATATCTCACACGCAAGTGGCTTCGTGGAAGAGAGATAAATGTATTTGTCTTATTTCATTCTCACACGCTAGTGGTTACTGTCACAAAACAAATAATCTTTCATCGGAGAACGCGAACTCCGTCATTTTATACAATTTGTTTGATGAACCGACATGCCCGGATGAGAAACTGTGCCGCGAATATCAAAATTTTGTCCCAACAGAGTTCTACGACCGGTGGTGGGTCAAATGCAGTGCCCCCTAGAAAGAATTCGTGAAGACGATTTGGTTCCAGGGAATCCATGAACACGAAGACATCGATTCCGTAATGGTCCAAGATACCACACCAGAAGATGTAACGTAGTTGAACCATTGCCGGGGAGGTACACGAATTTGTGATGTGCTCCATCTCGTCGTTATAGATTGCTCTACAAGCTGAGCACACAGAGTTGTTTTTGAACGTTGTTTTGTTACAAAGAATAGCGAGGTTCCTCAATTCTGCTGACTGGCGTGGGTTCTCAACAAGGAGTCTCCAGATGCTCCAGGAAGAGAGGGGATCGCTGTGGGCCGAGACTAGACGGCGTAACTGTGTGTCCTCGGAGACTGATGTTATCCATTCATCAGAGTAATGGTCACGCACAGCTGTTTTGACGATACTTTTCCAACAGGGTTTAGTCGGAAAACATCCTTCCTTGAGAAAATTGCTCAAGTACGACTCGAGATTGTACAATTGAATGATGTCAGTGATGTCAGCAGCAAACCCTGTTGCTGGGATATTGAACAGTTGTAGTTGATATATTTTGTACAGGAATATTCTGAGAGGGGTGTCGTGTGTCGTGGGTAAATGAATGAGGTCTCCCAGAAATAAAAGTTTCCGAACATGTAGCTGGTGTTTTACAGGTAGAAGTCCAAGAAGTCCGTTGGATAGGTTTGTGCTTGCTCTGCGAGGAAGATTTTGCATGTGTTTCGAGCAGGTTCGGAAAGATTTTTCGATAGTATACATTGCTTCTTTGCTCGGTGTGTTGAGAAGTTCTGCACCATATAAAGCTTTTGGTAGAACGATGCTCTGAAGAAGATTTGACATCGTGAGTGGGCTGCATAGCTTGAGACTTTTCCTACCAGCTATTGAGAAGTATGTTTTGCGCATGGTATTTGCTATATCTTCTGCTCGACATGTACTATGTGTGAATTTGTGCTGGATGATGCCAAGGTGGCGACATTCGGTAGTCTCCATAAGATCTCTCGATCCGAGGGACCATGTCCTGTGTTTGTTGGATTCATGTTGATAGCGTGTCTCGTTGAATACGACCACAACGCTTTTTGTTTGAGAGAACGTAAAACGCCATCTTTTGCTGTATGAATCACAAATGTCGATTAGCCTTTCGAGACCGGCCTTGTGAATTGACATTAAACATATATCGTCAGCAGTAGTGGGAGAAGTGCAGTTTATATGACCCATCTGGAGACCTTGGTCGGACTGCTCAAGAGTGTGCAGGAGTTCGTCAATGAACACTAGATAAAAGAAAGGTGACGTAACTGATCCTTGTCTGGAGCCTTGTAAAATGTCAAATGGTTCTGATAAGCAGCCATTATAACATACACGGCTGGTACAGTTGTTGTGCATGTTGGCGATGATTCTTAGAATTTTTCCTTTGTAGCCGGCTCTGCTAAGTTTGAACAGCAGACCGTCATGCCACACACGATCGAAGGCTTTTTGAGAGTCCAGAAAGCAAACAAAGGCCTTCGACCCATGGTCACGTGCGTAGCTAATAGATTCCTGTACAACAAAAGACGTCATGTTACACCCAATACGTTTCTGGAAACCAAACTGCAAGCGGTGAGGTGAGAAGTTTGTCGGAATACGCGAGAGTCGTGACATGATAATGGTTTCGAAAAGTTTATATATTGTGGACAACAGGGTGATTGCACGATAACTGTCGGGATTATCCCTCGGTTTTGGATCGCCTTTAAACAAAGGAATGATTATTCCAACCTTCATGTCTGTGGGAATCCATTCATGTGTGATTATGGCGTTGAACAGCTTGGCTAGAACATGGGACATAGGCGGTGGAGCGTTGATGAAGTGTTCATTTACAATATCATCGCAGCCCCCCGCTTTGTTTTTCTTCAATTGTTTTATATGAAGAGAAACCTCTGATGGTGTAATGCTATCACACAGGGTTGTTATGTTGTAGTCCTCGTGAGATTCTGAAAACAGTCGGGAAATTTCTGCACGAACATGTTCCTCAAAGTCATGGTCTTCGTGTCCGTTTGGTCTATAAAGTTGGCTGAAATAATCATTCCAACCATGAAGTAAATCCACAGGGTTGTTACATACGCCAGATCCAAAATTCAAACCTGTCGACATAAGTTGGGACCTTGAGGTAGGTTTCGTCATCCGCCAGAAAGCTGTATTTTCGGAATGAGCTGCGCGTTCTACATCGTAGAGATATTGTTTCTCGTGTTCCCGCACCGCGTTACGAAATCTCGTCGGAAGCGACGCTTGGCTTCTCTGTAAAATAGGTACGATTCAGCACTAATGGAATGAGGCTTCCCGTCAGATATCCAATATCTCCGAGCTTGCTTTACTTCGAGGTGAAGATTACACAGAGAAGAGTTCCAATATGGTTTCTTGTATTTGCAAAACTTTTTCTGTCCGACAGTTTCTTTTGCAACTGTATGACAATCTTGTTGTACAACTCTAGAATATCGTTTTTGTCGACAATCGTATGCTTCAGGAGACAGTTAATATGAGTTACAAGTCGGTCTTGGTAATCTTGGATTTTTGTATTATCCCATTTGTATTTCTGGCGAGTACGCTGCGATGTGCTTTCTGTGCGGCCATGTTTTAAACGAATTGAACATGTCACAGGCATGTGGTTTGATACATTCAGAGAATTATCATCCATGATGGAGCACCGCACAACACATTGCTGGAGGCAATCGGAAATCATGATGTGGTCTATAAGAGTATAGGAGTGGCCACGGAAACAAACGGGCTGAATGAGAAACCTGGTCCAGAACACATCCTTGATGTAGTGATCGGCCACATGCGTGCACGCGAGAGATAACCTCTCAGGAGTTTTGTGCGAACTCTGTGGGACACAGGAATAATTCCATCAGCAGAGAGGTGAGCATTGAAATCTCCCATAATGATCACCAGGCCTTGCTCTGATAAAAGTATCGTTTGCTTCTCAAGCTCCTGCAGGCAGTCTTTGAAGAATTCATCACCGTGGTTACTGCTTGGAAGGTAAACTTGTACTATGCTCAACCTGCAATCTTGCGAAAGGCTTAGATTCACACCGACAGTCCGATCACCGGGTAAGTTTATGCATGTGCATCTTTGGTAGAGGTCAGTGGGAACAAGTAAAGCTACCCCGTCACGTGTAAACGTATTTCCGGATTTAGTTGTAATTGTTCTACCGGGTTTGGCCACGGCCGTATGCGTGTTACTAAGATTGTCAAGCAGCGAAATGTTCTCGGAGTCCAACCAGTGTTCTGAAATTCCAACGAAGCACAGGTTTAGCTCACGTATAGCCGATGATAGGTATTTTTGCGAAGTTGTGGCTCCAGTCGCGTTCCACGTGAAGAAACTCAGGTCCGTTATCTTAGTCGTCATTGTCATTATGTCGAGCTCTGGGGGGTTCAGGTTTCCATGCGCGGACGACGATGCCTTTGGGCCAGAAATTGTCCTGATAAAGTTTCTTAACATCTGTTGCCAGTATGTGGACACGGGCAGATTGAGTTCCAAATCGTGTGCTTGAAATCAGGCGAATGAACGTTGGGATTATGCCTCTAGTTTGCGAAGAATGTCCACATATCCCTGTCTGTCGAATTCGGGGAGATGCGTCCAATATAAAATTTGCGTGTCCTCTTGGTCCGATTGACTGGAACGCCAGAGAATCCATCAGAATCCCTGTGCTGATCGTCATGATAATCCATGGTTTCATGTGACTCCCCTGTGGTCGAGTATGTGCGCGTTTTCGGTTGTGAGGACGCAACCTGTTCATCCCAGCCGTTTGTGTGTGACTTGTCTTGTTGATTTGAGTCAACCGAGAATGAAACAATTGACACGCTGTTTAGACTTTCAACGTAATCTGAACTTATGCTTTGTTCTGGAATGTTCTTATCTGCATTTGCAAGTTCGGAAATTTGCTCGCAATTGGTCCGTTCCATGTATTTCGCAGGAATCACATGTGGAGGTTTTTCTGATTTAGTCTTAGTATCACTCTTGTCTAATGAATCAACAGACGGTGATTTCTTCGATAGGATGTCTTTGAGTATTGAGCTGGCATCCTTCGACCAGTTGATAGGCGAAGAATGGTCGACAGGTTTGGGCTTTGTTGGTGCACTCTTCTTTGGTGTTGTCGGAGATGCATCTGCCGCACTCGGCGAGATATAGACGGCGTCTGATTTGAATGATAAATCAGATTCATTGAGTTTATAAACGGGTACTTGCTGAGTCTCATTCGCATGTTGACCTGATTGCATGCATGACTGGGTGAACGTTACCAGTGAATTGTGTTTGATTGTCATGTCTCTAGCAAGCAAATCAAACATTGTATTGAGGCGTTGCTCAACATTTCCGATGTGCTCATTGATCGCATTGCCGTTCGAGTTGCATTTCACATAAGAGGCAGACAGTCGGCGGTCGAGTGAGTCATTCTTGACAAATGTTTTGGACATATCGTTCAATTTAGTGCTTATACTTTTTGTGAAGTTGCAGTTGTCCTCTTCGGTCGATTTTACACCCTCTTCGAGTAGTTTAACCCTCTGTTTCAAGTTATCGACACCCATGCATCTATCGTCTCTGAGTCTCTCGAAACCAAGACTTAGTCCAGTGAAGCTCCCAATGGTGCTTCCAATTGATTTGGTATTCGAGTTACACTTCACGTTCAAGTCAGTGACAATCTTTTCCAGTGAGGTAAGTTTTTCTAGAATTTCACACTGGGTGTTGGAAATTGTTTTCACACAATTTTGCACAGTCGATAAGTCGTCAGCGAACTTTTTATCCTTTTCATGTTGATTTTTCTTCATGAGTGTGACATCCGTCATAACCTCTGCGAGTTTTCCTTGGATACACAATGTGTTGCAGTGACATGGATCGGTGTTATTAGAATCACTATCCGCTTTAGCGGCTTTCGGAATGTCCTGTGGGCGATCAGAAACTTTCGTGATGACATCACGAATTGAGTCCATTGATTCGCCGCGGATAAATTGCACCAAATGTCTAGAGCATATTTATCACGCAGAGGTTTGCCAGATTCTCTCTGGAATCGCTGTTTCAATCTGAAGCGTCCGAGGTCGTCACAACGTCGCTTGGCTTCATCGTATACGCCGTACCTCAGGGCATTTAGGCTGCGTTCATCGGGAACTTTGTGCTGTAATTCCTTCATGAATTTATCTTTGGGCAGACACAACAAACTCCGCAGAGGCGGCAAATCCTCAATGGATGAACGTTCTACTGGTGTATTCATCGTGGGCGTGTTGGTGTTTAGATTAGTCGGTGGAACTCCCAGCGAAGATAAGTCGGCGTCTACTGGTGTCGTAGACTTAATGTTACAGTGAACGGGCGTCAAGTAGATTGGATCTATAACTGAACAATTCGGATTATGCATCTTTAATATGACTAACTATTCCCCAACTAAAATAAGGGGCAAATGCGGTATTATATCGAACTGAAAGTACATGTAGGACAATATTAGACCCTTGGTCTAAAACAATTCATTTTGCACCGAATATTGGTTGGACATTTTAACTATATATAACGTAATTGTATATTTGAGCTATCACAATCTATTTTCTAAGTTTAAAAAATCCAACCGATGTATTGTCACACTCGATCGGTCTATGACTTGTAGAATCCAATTGTTGAAAATGTTACCAATATGAGTGAAAGAAAAGCAACGTCCTCTTCCAACTGATACCTAGCTCGTCCTTGATGAAAGCAACTGATTATCATGGGGCTCATCTAATCTAAATACATATTTCCAACAACCCATAACGCTAAGTATAACATCGGCCAATAACGCGAATAACAATCTATATCATAATATCTTTTGTGTTGCAGTTGGCTCACCATACATTACCAGTCGATGTGATGAATTCTACCGGTAAAACAGTTTGCGATTTCAAAACGTGAACCGGTACGGGTAGCTACCCGTTCGCGTACCGGTACCCGTACCGGTTTGAAATCGCAAACTCGCTAATGTTACAGGAACGGTATATTGTCATGGGCAGGAAAGATAACTCTAATGATTTCAAGCTAATCTATGACGAGTAGAATTAGACTGGGTGAACTTCAGAGAAATGAGTCGTATGATTTTGCTCGATTGTTTACAGGGTCGCAACACGATGATGACAATATGCCGGCCCCCTCCCCATACAATTTGGTTGATCATCGGTGCGATTACGTTACTCCATCGCAATTGAAAGAAAATATTACTTCTCGCGAAAATACCGTATCATTTTTAGGACTTAATTGTCGAGATTTAACGGCGAATTGGGATACATTTGTAGATCTGTTATCCGACATTCAGCAATCGGGAAAATACACCACTGCGATAGCCTTAAGTGAAATATTCAAAATTAAAACTAAGTTCACTCTTCCTGGATATCACGAATTAATTTACAATACACGACCAGTTGACGATGACGGTAGGGGTGGGTGGACATCTTCTTAAAAGATGATTTATCGTATAGAATACGTACAGACCTGTCAATCTTCATCCCCCACGTGATCGAATCACTATTTGTAGAAATCGACACTGGTAAAAATGCTTCCTATATTATGGGATCAGTGTATAGGCCAAACACAGCCCCGTTAGCGGATCTTGATATATTTATAACTAAAATGACTGAAATTGTTGGACAAATAAGTGAATCGGGGAAGAAGGCTTACATTTTAGGTGACTTTAATTTTGATTTACTCAACATATCGAGTCATAAAAAAAACTAGCAATTTTATCGACACTATGTTCGACAAGGGATTTATGCCGGTAATAACAAAACCCACACGAGTTACCGAATACTCAGCTACTCTAATTGACCACATCTACACCAACAATCTTGTATCAGAAGCTCATTCAGAAATTATTTTAACTGATGTTTCAGATCATTTTGCAACTTTTTATGCTGAAAAAAGAAATTCGATACCTGCGAATACGAGACCACAGAAAACTTGGGAAAGAATAATGAATAGAAGTAACCTCATGAAATTTAAACAAATTCTGGCTGATCATGACTTCACTACTATATATAATTCACAGTCGACCAACGAAGCGTATGACAACTTTATAAACATATATACAACTGCATTCAATGCAGCTTTTCCACTCAAACTATCCACTACACCGAAAAAATATGTAAAAAAAAGAATCGTGGATGACCAACGGTATGATCTGCTCTTCTATCAAAAAGAATAAATTATATGCAAAATAACTCACAAATCCAACTATATATAATACTAGCAGGTTAGCCCGCCACTGGCGGCATTCGTCCCATGGCTTTGTTTCAGAAACATGACATTTTTGTAATTATTTTGTTTTTATTTATTTTTGTTTTTTATTTTTGAATATGAATTTAATGTTTTTTAAATTTAATATATTTTGTTTCTAAATTGTTTTTTTATTGTTAATTGTTTTTAATTTTAAATTATTTTAATTAAATTGTAAATTGTTTTATTTAATTTTTTTGTTTCTGGCGGAAAAATTTACCGGTAGAAATCCCCCCCCCCCCCCCCCTTCCTAGGAACGACAGACAACGCATTCTTTGTTTCGCGAAATCTCTCTACGATAACATTGCATTGAATTTAAAACAAACGCTTCCCGTCGGGAAATCTGTCTTCGGGTCGTTGTTGTTGTCATCACGGCTCCCCGAAAACTCTCACATTGCCGAAAACGTGTATTTAGTAATATCGTTGTTGTTGATATTTACGGCTTGGGGGCTATTTTCTTATTTAGCAAGTTTGAGCTCAATCGGTTAGAGTCTATAAAGGACACACTCATATATATGACACTTCCCGTAGGTAGCAAGTTTGAGCTCAATCGGCATTCCCTGGAATTTCCCGTAGATTGGCAGATTCCAGTAGCTTTATAACGGTATATCTGGGGAGAAATCTGATGCTATATTCGTGATTATCTGGGATGATTTCGGTATATACCAAAGGTATATACTGTAAAAACAGAGCGCGCCATCCGTGCTCGCAGGGAATAAATTTCGAGCGATAACGTTTGCGTTCCCGTATAACTCTGCAGATGCGAATAACGTTGAATGGGAAACAGACGCTCTTTATAGAGATGCGTCAAAAACAAACGCTCATTAAATAATCACTTGATTAACCCCCGCCGTGCCTTTGTGGTGATTTGAGATTGGAGAACGGGTGCTCTGAGCTTTTCTAAACCGCGACTACGGCGGTGTCGGTGTGATTTTACACTTACATACGAAATTTGATCTCAATCTGTACACGCGTTTTGGATTCTATGAAGTACACACACACACACACCCATATATACGAAGTCTCAAAATATATAGTACTAGCAGGTTAGCCCGCCACCGGCGGCTTGTCCGAAACATGACATTTTTTTAATATTTGTTTTTAATTTTTAGCTCCACGCGTTTCAATAAGAAAAATTTGTACCCGGTAGCTCCACCCGTTTCCGAGATCTGGTCTGCGCATGCGCGAAGCTGGCGTCGCACGGACTCGGCGACCCGATAAAATTTGTACCCGGCGCAAGATACATTCACATAGCAAATTTCAAGTCGATAGCTCCACCCGTTTCCGAGATCTCGTCTGCGCATGCGCTGCACGGGCGTCGCATGGACTCGGCGACCCGATACAATTTGTACCCGGTGCAAGATACATTCACATAGCAAATTTCAGGTCGATAGCTCCACCCGTTTCCGAGATCTGCCTTTCTGCATAATATTTCGAGCGATAACATTGCATTGAAATGTCAGACTCCCATCGTGAACCTCAACACGAAGTAAACACGTGTTTCGAGCGATAACATTGCATTGAAATGACTCCCATCGTGAACCTCAAGACGACGTAAAACACGTGTTGCGTTCTAGGAAATGCACTCAATGCAGATGCTAATAACGTTGACTTCGTATATATATATATAATGACGTTATTAACCCCGGCCGTGCCGTTTGAGCTGATTTTTATGACTGGGAGTGGAGTACGGGTGCTCGGAGCTTCTGGAAAACGCGTGGACGACATCGTACGTGGTATTTTACCTTTAGATAGGAAGTTTGAGCTCAATCTGTCCAGCCGTTCCCGTCCTAATGTACTATTTCGAGCGATAACAATTGTCAGACTCCCATCGTGAACCTCAACACGAAGTAAACACGTGTTTCGAGCGATAACATTGCATTGAAGTCAGACTCCCATCGTGGACCCCCAAGACGACGTAAACACGTGTTTGTTCCGGTATAACTTTGGAGACTCTGACTTCATATATATATATAATGACGTTATTAACCTCGACCGTGCCGTTTGAGCTGATTTAGATGACTGGGAGTGGATAAAGGGTGCTCAGAGCTTCTCGAAAACACATCTACGGCGGTGTCGGTGGGATTTTACACTTACATACGAAATTTGATCTCAATCTGTACACGCGTTTTGGATTCTATGAAGTACACACACACACACACACACACATATATACGAAGTCTCAAAATATATAGTATAGATAGATAGATAACTGAATACAAAGAATATTGTAAACAATTTAACAAATTGAAGAGAAAACGCAAAGCAGAGTACTATGCCAAAACTTTATCAGAACACCGATGTAATATGAAGCGAACTTGGGTTATTTTGAAAAAATCACTTAAACTATCAACGAGCTTTTCACAGATTCCACAGAAACTTATGCATAACAACAAAGAATTCACAACACCAGAGTCAATCGCGAAAGAGTTAAACGACTATTTTGCCAACATTGGTCAAACAACGAGTGATAGCGTTCCAATCGGCAATGGAAAAACGTTTTCGTCATACCTATGCAAAGAAAACCCTAAAAATATGTTCATATTCCCAACCGCCCGCAAAGGTAGCACCGACATCGATGATCTCTCAACAAAATTAATGAAAAATACTATTCACGAAACGGCAACAGTCCTTACACATATATTCAATCTTTCATTTAAAGACGGCACATTCCCCGAAAAAATGAAAACCGCAAAAATTGTCCCTATACATAAAGGCGACAGTAAAGAAAATATTGCAAATTATAGACCTACTAGCAGGTTAGCCCGCCACTGGCGGCATTCGTCCCATGGCTTTGTTTCAGAAACATGACATTTTTGAATATGAATTTAATGTTTTTTTAATTTAATATATTTTGTTTCTGAATTGTTTTTTTATTGTTAATTTTTTTTAATTTTAAATTGTTTTAATTAAATTGTAAATTGTTTTAATTATTTTTTTTGTTTCTGGCGGAAAAATTTCCCGTAGAAATCCCCCCTTCCTAGGAACGACAGACAACGCATTCTTTGTTTCGTGAAATCTCTCTACGATAACATTGCATTGAATTTAAAACAAACGCTTCCCGTCGGGAAATCTGTCTGCATAATATTTTGAGTCTGCCGTAACCGTCGTAATGTCGTGAAATCTCTCTGCATAATAGATAACATTGCATTGAATCTGTTGTTGGCATTCAGGGCTTCGGGTCGTTGTTGTTGGCATGACGGCTCCCCGAAAACTCGCACATTGCCGAAAACGTGTATTTAGTAATATCGTTGTTGTTGATATTTACGGCTTGGGGGGCTATTTTCTTATTTAGCAAGTTTGAGCTCAATCGGTTCGAGTCTATAAAGGACACACTCATATATATGACACTTCCCGTAGGTAGCAAGTTTGAGCTCAATCGGCATTCCCTGGAATTTCCCGTAGATTGGCAGATTCCAGTAGCTTTATAACGGTATATCTGGGGAGAAATCTGATGCTATATTCGTGATTAACTGGGATGATTTCGGTATATACCGAAGGTATATACTGTAAAAACAGAGCGCGCCATCCGTGCTCGCAGGGAATAAATTTCGAGCGATAACGTTTGCGTTCCCGTATAACTCTGCAGATGCGAATAACGTTGAATGGGAAACAGACGCTCTTTATAGAGATGCGTCAAAAACAAACGCTCATTAAATAATCACTTGATTAACCCCCGCCGTGCCTTTGTGGTGATTTGAGATTGGAGAACGGGTGCTCTGAGCTTCTCTAAACCGCGACTACGGCGGTGTCGGTGTGATTTTACACTTACATACGAAATTTGATCTCAATCTGTACACGCGTTTTGGATTCTATGAAGTACACACACACACACACACATATATACGAAGTCTCAAAATATATAGTACTAGCAGGTTAGCCCGCCACTGGCGGCATTCGTCCCATGGCTTTGTTTCAGAAACATGACATTTTTGTAATTATTTTGTTTTTATTTATTTTTGTTTTTTATTTTTGAATATGAATTTAATGTTTTTTAAATTTAATATATTTTGTTTCTAAATTGTTTTTTTATTGTTAATTGTTTTTAATTTTAAATTATTTTAATTAAATTGTAAATTGTTTTATTTAATTTTTTTGTTTCTGGCGGAAAAATTTACCGGTAGAAATCCCCCCCCCCCCCCTTCCTAGGAACGACAGACAACGCATTCTTTGTTTCGCGAAATCTCTCTACGATAACATTGCATTGAATTTAAAACAAACGCTTCCCGTCGGGAAATCTGTCTTCGGGTCGTTGTTGTTGTCATCACGGCTCCCCGAAAACTCTCACATTGCCGAAAACGTGTATTTAGTAATATCGTTGTTGTTGATATTTACGGCTTGGGGACTATTTTCTTATTTAGCAAGTTTGAGCTCAATCGGTTAGAGTCTATAAAGGACACGCTCATATATATGACACTTCCCGTAGGTAGCAAGTTTGAGCTCAATCGGCATTCCCTGGAATTTCCCGTAGATTGGCAGATTCCAGTAGCTTTATAACGGTATATCTGGGGAGAAATCTGATGCTATATTCGTGATTATCTGGGATGATTTCGGTATATACCTAAGGTATATACCTAAGGTATATACTGTAAAAACAGAGCGCGCCATCCGTGCTCGCAGGGAATAAATTTCGAGCGATAACGTTTGCGTTCCCGTATAACTCTGCAGATGCGAATAACGTTGAATGGGAAACAGACGCTCTTTATAGAGATGCGTCAAAAACAAACGCTCATTAAATAATCACTTGATTATCCCCCGCCGTGCCTTTGTGGTGATTTGAGATTGGAGAACGGGTGCTCTGAGCTTCTCTAAACCGCGACTACGGCGGTGTCGGTGTGATTTTACACTTACATACGAAATTTGATCTCAATCTGTACACGCGTTTTGGATTCTATGAAGTACACACACACACACACCCATATATACGAAGTCTCAAAATATATAGTATAGATAGACTAGCAGGTTAGCCCGCCACTGGCGGCATTCGTCCCATGGCTTTGTTTCAGAAACATGACATTTTTGAATATGAATTTAATGTTTTTTAAATTTAATATATTTTGTTTCTGAATTGTTTTTTTATTGTTAATTTTTTTTAATTTTAAATTGTTTTAATTAAATTGTAAATTGTTTTAATTATTTTTTTTGTTTCTGGCGGAAAAATTTCCCGTAGAAATCCCCCCTTCCTAGGAACGACAGACAACGCATTCTTTGTTTCGTGAAATCTCTCTACGATAACATTGCATTGAATTTAAAACAAACGCTTCCCGTCGGGAAATCTGTCTGCATAATATTTTGAGTCTGCCGTAACCGTCGTAATGTCGTGAAATCTCTCTGCATAATAGATAACATTGCATTGAATCTGTTGTTGGCATTCAGGGCTTCGGGTCGTTGTTGTTGGCATGACGGCTCCCCGAAAACTCGCACATTGCCGAAAACGTGTATTTAGTAATATCGTTGTTGTTGATATTTACGGCTTGGGGGCTATTTTCTTATTTAGCAAGTTTGAGCTCAATCGGTTCGAGTCTATAAAGGACACACTCATATATATGACACTTCCCGTGGGTAGCAAGTTTGAGCTCAATCGGCATTCCCTGGAATTTCCCGTAGATTGGCAGATTCCAGTAGCTTTATATAACGGTATATCTGGGGAGAAATCTGATGCTATATTCGTGATTATCTGGGATGATTTCGGTATATAACTATATACTGTAAAAACAAAGCGCGCCATCCGTGCTCGCAGGGTTGGTCAGAAACAAATGTTTTTAAAATTTAATGTATGTTCCGTATATCTCTCTGCAGATGCAAATAACGTTGAATGGCAAACAGACGCTCTTTATAGAGATGCGTCAAAAACAAACGCTCATTAAATAACCACTTGATTAACCCACGCCGTGCCTTTGCGGTAATTTGAGATTGGAGAACGGGTGCTCTGAGCTTTTCTAAACCGCGACCACGGTCGTGTCGGTGGTATTTGACACTTACATAGGAAGTTTGAGCTCAATATGTACACGCGTTTTGGATTCTATGAGGTACACACACACACACACACACACATATATACGAAGTCTCAAAATATATAGTACTAGCAGGGTAGCCCGCCACCGGCGGCTTGTCCGAAACATGACATTTTTTGTTTTTCAATGAGTTAATTGTGACATTTGTTTATATTTTTTTTAATTTTTAGCTCCACGCGTTTCAATAAGAACAAATTGTACCCGGTAGCTCCACCCGTTTCCGAGATCTGGTCTGCGCATGCGCGAAGCTGGCGTCGCACGGGCTCGGCGACCCGATCAAATTTGTACCCGGCCCAAGATACATTCACATAGCAAATTTCAAGTCGATAGCTCCACCCGTTTCCGAGATCTCGTCTGCGCATGCGCTGCACGGGCGTCGCATGGGCTCGGCGACCCGATAAAATTTGTACCCGGTGCAAGATACATTCACATAGCAAATTTCAGGTCGATAGCTCCACCCGTTTCCGAGATCTGCCTTTCTGCATAATATTTCGAGCGATAACATTGCATTGAAATGTCAGACTCCCATCGTGAACCTCAACACGAAGTAAACACGTGTTTCGAGCGATAACATTGCATTGAAATGACTCCCATCGTGAACCTCAAGACGACGTAAAACACGTGTTGCGTTCTAGGAAATGCACTCAATGCAGATGCTAATAACGTTGACTTCGTATATATATATATAATGACGTTATTAACCCCGGCCGTGCCGTTTGAGCTGATTTTTATGACTGGGAGTGGAGTACGGGTGCTCGGAGCTTCTGGAAAACGCGTGGACGACATCGTACGTGTATTTTACCTTTAGATAGGAAGTTTGAGCTCAATCTGTCCAGCCGTTCCCGTCCTAATGTACTATTTCGAGCGATAACAATTGTCAGACTCCCATCGTGAACCTCAACACGAAGTAAACACGTGTTTCGAGCAATAACATTGCATTGAAGTCAGACTCCCATCGTGGACCCCCAAGACGACGTAAACACGTGTTTGTTCCGGTATAACTTTGGAGACTCTGACTTCATATATATATATAATGACGTTATTAACCCCGGCCGTGCCGTTTGAGCTGATTTCGATGACTGGGAGTGGATAAAGGGTGCTCAGAGCTTGTCGAAAACACGATTACGGCGGTGTCGGTGGTATTTTACACTTACATACGAAATTTGATCTCAATCTGTACACGCGTTTTGGATTCTATGAAGTACACACACACACACACACACACATATATACGAAGTCTCAAAATATATAGTATAGATAGATAGACTAGCAGGTTAGCCCGCCACCGGCGGCTTGTCCGAAACATGACATTTTTTTAATATTTTTTTTTAATTTTTAGCTCCACGCGTTTCAATAAGAAAAATTTGTACCCGGTAGCTCCACCCGTTTCCGAGATCTGGTCTGCGCATGCGCGAAGCTGGCGTCGCACGGACTCGGCGACCCGATAAAATTTGTACCCGGCGCAAGATACATTCACATAGCAAATTTCAAGTCGATAGCTCCACCCGTTTCCGAGATCTCGTCTGCGCATGCGCTGCACGGGCGTCGCACGGGCTCGGCGACCAGATAAAATTTGTACCCGGCGCAAGATACATTCACATACCAAATTTCAAGTCGATAGCTCCACCCGTTTCCGATATCTCGTCTGCGCATGCGCTGCACGGGCGTCGCACGGGCTCGCCAATACGACAGCGACGACCACCTGGTCAAACTACACTCACGTATCAAGTTTCGTCCCGATCGGTCGAGGTGTTGGTATCTGATGCAAAAGACGAAATTGTGAGTGTTGGTCAATAGTCCCCGCCGTGAACCTCATCGTCGCAAAGAGCGGACAGTCAATTAACCCCGTTGTGAACCTCAATCACCAACGCGACGTAAACATGTGTTGCGTTCTAAAAATAGGAAAGCATTTTCTCTCTGCATAATTCTGCAGATGCTAATAACGTTGCTCCCCGTAGGTAGCAATATCGTTGTTGTTGATATTTACGGCTTGGGGGCTATTTTCTTATTTAGCAAGTTTGAGCTCAATCGGTTCGAGTCTATAAAGGACACACTCATATATATGACACTTCCCGTGGGTAGCAAGTTTGAGCTCAATCGGCATTCCCTGGAATTTCCCGTAGATTGGCAGATTCCAGTAGCTTTTTATAACGGTATATCTGGGGAGAAATCTGATGCTATATTCGTGATTATCTGGGATGATTTCGGTATATAACTATATACTGTAAAAACAAAGCGCGCCATCCGTGCTCGCAGGGTTGGTCAGAAACAAATGTTTTTTAAATTTAATGTATGTTCCGTATATCTCTCTGCAGATGCAAATAGCGTTGAATGGCAAACAGACGCTCTTTATAGAGATGCGTCAAAAACAAACGCTCATTAAATAATCACTTGATTAACCCACGCCGTGCCTTTACGGTGATTTGAGATTGGAGAACGGGTGCTCTGAGCTTTTCTAAACTGCGACCACGGTCGTGTCGGTGGTATTTGACACTTACATAGGAAGTTTGAGCTCAATCTGTACACGCGTTTTGGATTCTATGAAGTACACACACACATATATACGAAGTCTCAAAATATATAGTATAGACTAGCAGGTTAGCCCGCCACCGGCGGCTTGTCCGAAACATGACATTTTTTTAATATTTGTTTTGAATTTTTAGCTCCACGCGTTTCAATAAGAAAAATTTGTACCCGGTAGCTCCACCTGTTTCCGAGATCTGGTCTGCGCATGCGCGAAGCTGGCGTCACACGGACTCGGCTACCCGATAAAATTTGTACCCGGCGCAAGATACATTCACATAGCAAATTTCAAGTCGATAGCTCCACCCGTTTCCGAGATCTGCCTTTCTGCATAATATTTCGAGCGATAACATTGCATTGAAATGTCAGACTCCCATCGTGAACCTCAACACGAAGTAAACACGTGTTTCGAGCGATAACATTGCATTGAAATGACTCCCATCGTGAACCTCAAGACGACGTAAAACACGTGTTGCGTTCTAGGAAATGCACTCAATGCAGATGCTAATAACGTTGACTTCGTATATATATATATAATGACGTTATTAACCCCGGCCGTGCCGTTTGAGCTGATTTTTATGACTGGGAGTGGAGTACGGGTGCTCGGAGCTTCTGGAAAACGCGTGGACGACATCGTACGTGAGATTTTACCTTTAGATAGGAAGTTTGAGCTCAATCTGTCCAGCCGTTCCCGTCCTAATGTACTATTTCGAGCGATAACAATTGTCAGACTCCCATCGTGAACCTCAACACGAAGTAAACACGTGTTTCGAGCGATAACATTGCATTGAAGTCAGACTCCCATCGTGGACCCCCAAGACGACGTAAACACGTGTTTGTTCCCGTATAACTTTGGAGACTCTGACTTCATATATATATATAATGACGTTATTAACCCCGGCCGTGCCGTTTGAGCTGATTTCGATGACTGGGAGTGGATAAAGGGTGCTCAGAGCTTCTCGAAAACACTACTACGCCGGTGTCGGTGGTATTTTACACTTACATACGAAATTTGATCTCAATCTGTACACGCGTTTTGGATTCTATGAAGTACACACACACACACACACATACACACATATATACGAAGTCTCAAAATATATAGTATAGACTAGCAGGTTAGCCCTCCACTGGCGGCATTCGTCCCATGGCTTTGTTTCAGAAACATGACATTTTTGTAATTATTTTGTTTTTATTTATTTTTGTTTTTTATTTTTGAATATGAATTTAATGTTTTTTAAATTTAATATATTTTGTTTCTGAATTGTTTTTTTATTGTTAATTTTTTTTAATTTTAAATTGTTTTAATTAAATTGTAAATTGTTTTAATTAATTTTTTTGTTTCTGGCGGAAAAATTTACCCGTAGAAATCCCCCCTTCCTAGGAACGACAGACAACGCATTCTTTGTTTCGTGAAATCTCTCTGCGATAACATTGCATTGAATTTAAAACAAACACTTCCCGTCGGGAAATCTGTCTTCGGGTCGTTGTTGTTGGCATCACGGCTCCCCGAAAACTCTCACATTGCCGAAAACGTGTATTTAGTAATATCGTTGTTGTTGATATTTACGGCTTGGGGGCTAATTTCTTATATTAGCAAGTTTGAGCTCAATCGGTTAGAGTCTATAAAGGACACACTAATATATATGACACTTCCCGTAGGTAGCAAGTTTGAGCTCAATCGGCATTCCCTGGATGGCAGATTCCAGTAGCTTTATAACGGTATATCTGGGGAGAAATCTGATGCTATATTCGTGATTATCTGGGATGATTTCGGTATATACCGAAGGTATATACTGTAAAAACAAAGCGCGCCATCCGTGTTCGCAGGAAATAAATTTCGAACGATAACGTTTGCGTTCCCGTATAACTCTGCAGATGCGAATAACGTTGAATGGGAAACAGACGCTCTTTATAGAGATGCGTCAAAAACAAACGCTCATTAAATAATCACTTGATTAACCCCCGCCGTGCCTTTGCTGTGATTTGGGAGTGGATAAAGGGCGATCAGAGCTTCTCGAAAACACGACTACGGCGGTGTCGTTGGGATTTTACACTTACATACGAAATTTGATCTCAATCTGTACACGCGTTTTGGATTCTATGAAGTACACACACACACACATATATACGAAGTCTCAAAATATATAGTACTAGAAGGTGACCCGACTTCGTCCGGGCTTTGACCTTGAATTGTCTATTTTGAAGGCCAAGGTCAAGTGGGGTCACGATTTGACCCGTCCAAAACACTGCCCGAACAAAAGTACCCGACAAAAGTACCCGTCGAAATCCATCCGGTTTTACCCGATTTGACCTTGAATTGACCATTTTGAAGGTCAAGTTCAGGTGGGGTCAAACACCAACACCCCAAAAATGGTGGAAATCGGCCCAGCGGATACCGGGAAATCGGCCCAGCGGATACCGAGATACCCTATGCATAAAATTTCGTCCGTAAAAATCCGCCAGTTTAACCCGATTTGATTTCCACTGAAGTATATAAACGCGCCTCATATACACACGCTCATTAATTATCAAGTTTCAACGTAAAGATAAATTACCATCGGTGCCCGAGATATCGCCAAGACGTCTGAAACAGTCAAATGCATCGGCCTGTTAAGAGTTAACGTGATCTAACTTTATGACCTCTAACGACGTCATAGAAGTTACGCATTGTTTTTACCCTGATAGAAGATCGTACCACTTCTTCTTAATAATTGAGGCAGATAACTAAAACGGATACATACATATTATATATCGTTGGAAAGAGGAAACACGAAAGATTCTCATAGTGTCATTATTATGACTGGCATGTTATTATTCGCGCTGTTTCGAATCGATTTGTAAGCACCGAACTCAAATGAAAGTCCCGTAACACAGCGTAAAAACAGATTTGACCTCGGCACGTGAAAAGTTGACCTCGGATCTGAAAATCAATAGGCCTATGTTCGTCCCCGGCCGAAAATACACCCACATACCAAGTTTCATCGAAATCGGGTGGGACGTTTTCGAGTTCATCGCGAACACACACACACACAGACACACACACAGACACACAGATCTTCCAAAATATATAATAGATAGATAGATAGATAACTGAATACAAAGAATATTGTAAACAATTTAACAAATTGAAGAGAAAACGCAAAGCAGAGTACTATGCCAAAACTTTATCAGAACACCGATGTAATATGAAGCGAACTTGGGTTATTTTGAAAAAATCACTTAAACTATCAACGAGCTTTTCACAGATTCCACAGAAACTTATGCATAACAACAAAGAATTCACAACACCAGAGTCAATCGCGAAAGAGTTAAACGACTATTTTGCCAACATTGGTCAAACAACGAGTGATAGCGTTCCAATCGGCAATGGAAAAACGTTTTCGTCATACCTATGCAAAGAAAACCCTAAAAATATGTTCATATTCCCAACCGCCCGCAAAGGTAGCACCGACATCGATGATCTCTCAACAAAATTAATGAAAAATACTATTCACGAAACGGCAACAGTCCTTACACATATATTCAATCTTTCATTTAAAGACGGCACATTCCCCGAAAAAATGAAAACCGCAAAAATTGTCCCTATACATAAAGGCGACAGTAAAGAAAATATTGCAAATTATAGACCTACTAGCAGGTTAGCCCGCCACTGGCGGCATTCGTCCCATGGCTTTGTTTCAGAAACATGACATTTTTGAATATGAATTTAATGTTTTTTAAATTTAATATATTTTGTTTCTGAATTGTTTTTTTATTGTTAATTTTTTTTAATTTTAAATTGTTTTAATTAAATTGTAAATTGTTTTAATTATTTTTTTTGTTTCTGGCGGAAAAATTTCCCGTAGAAATCCCCCCTTCCTAGGAACGACAGACAACGCATTCTTTGTTTCGTGAAATCTCTCTACGATAACATTGCATTGAATTTAAAACAAACGCTTCCCGTCGGGAAATCTGTCTGCATAATATTTTGAGTCTGCCGTAACCGTCGTAATGTCGTGAAATCTCTCTGCATAATAGATAACATTGCATTGAATCTGTTGTTGGCATTCAGGGCTTCGGGTCGTTGTTGTTGGCATGACGGCTCCCCGAAAACTCGCACATTGCCGAAAACGTGTATTTAGTAATATCGTTGTTGTTGATATTTACGGCTTGGGGGCTATTTTCTTATTTAGCAAGTTTGAGCTCAATCGGTTCGAGTCTATAAAGGACACACTCATATATATGACACTTCCCGTGGGTAGCAAGTTTGAGCTCAATCGGCATTCCCTGGAATTTCCCGTAGATTGGCAGATTCCAGTAGCTTTATATAACGGTATATCTGGGGAGAAATCTGATGCTATATTCGTGATTATCTGGGATGATTTCGGTATATAACTATATACTGTAAAAACAAAGCGCGCCATCCGTGCTCGCAGGGTTGGTCAGAAACAAATGTTTTTAAAATTTAATGTATGTTCCGTATATCTCTCTGCAGATGCAAATAACGTTGAATGGCAAACAGACGCTCTTTATAGAGATGCGTCAAAAACAAACGCTCATTAAATAACCACTTGATTAACCCACGCCGTGCCTTTGCGGTAATTTGAGATTGGAGAACGGGTGCTCTGAGCTTTTCTAAACCGCGACCACGGTCGTGTCGGTGGTATTTGACACTTACATAGGAAGTTTGAGCTCAATATGTACACGCGTTTTGGATTCTATGAGGTACACACACACACACACACACACATATATACGAAGTCTCAAAATATATAGTATAGATAGATTAGCATATTACCAGTCTTCTCAAAATTAATCGATAAAATTATTCAGAATAGATTATTCTCTTTCTTGTCAAAACATAACATTCTACATAATAACCAGTTTGGTTTTCGAAAAAAACACTCTACCATTCATCCACTAATGCAACTTTTACATTACGTGGCAGAGAAAAATGATCAGCCAACTAGAGATTCAACTGTGGGACTATTTATCGATCTGTCTAAAGCCTTTGACACAATAAGTCATGAAATACTTTTAGCCAAACTCAATCACTATGGAATTCGTGGGATAGCGAACGAATGGTTTTCAAGCTATCTCAGGGACAGACGACAATATGTTGAATTTCTTGGTTCAAAATCGCACTTTAACCCTATCACTTGTGGAGTGCCCCAGGGGTCCATCCTCGCACCGACAATTTTCCTATTGTACGTTAACGATAAGCCCCGCAGTACATCATTAAAATTACTTTCATTCGCCGATGATACCACTATATATACATCAGACCATAAATACGACCGCCTTAAAAAAAAAATCAACGAAGAACTAAGAAATGTCTTTATATGGTGCTGCTGCAACAGACTTGCAATAAATGTATCCAAAAGTAAATTTATATTGATGCATCCTAAAAACAATGAATCAAAGTGGAGAAAATTCAAAGTTATGCTAAATGGGAAAGCATTAACTCGAGTTGGAAATAATATGCAGGAAACTTCACTGAAATTTCTTGGCATTTCAATCGATGAAAACCTTACATTTAAATACCATATTGATATGGTCCATAAGAAACTATGTCACACGCTCTACCTCCTGAACAAAGTTAAACGAATTCTTCCGAAAAATGCACAAAAAACTCTTTACTATGCCCTAGTACATAGTCGCTTAACATACGGCATACATATTTGGGGGCACGCATCCTTCGATTCACTTTTAAAACAGCAGAAAAGGGCAATACGTATTTTTTGCAATGCCAGTTATAGAGCTCACACCGAACCTCTGTTCAAACAAGAAGGAATCCTGAACCTCAATGACATATTTAGAGTTAATGCAGCATGCTTTATGTATGACTGGACTAGAAATAACTTACCGAAATCATTTAAAACGTGCTACTCTTATTCTCTCGCGAAAAATACGAGAAATGTGAATAATATACGTCTGATAACACCGAAATAATCATTTTCAGCATCCCTCCCAAAACACTCCTTCCCAGACATTTGGAATTCAATTGATAAAACATCAAGAGGATGTAAATTTAGAGCTACGTTCAAGAAAACTCTATCACATCAAATAATATCCAAATACATTGTCGATTGCAAAAATAAAAACTGTTACAGTTGCTCATTACAAAATAACCCCGGGAACTAAATGTTATAACTAAATATTATAACTATATCCTATAACTAAATATTATAATTATACTTATTGATATTGATGTCATTCTCTCTGGATATTTCACCGTCTGGTCATAACAAGTTCAATTAATTTGCACACGTATCACTTAAAAATATCGTAATGAACTCGATGTGACCAGCTACTATAATGACACCCATTGAACATAGCCCATGACTATAATATGACTAGTATTAACGTTCACTGACTTTCTGTCCTTATTTATTTATTTATTTACATTCAATCTATATAGTCAACATTCGATGCCTACATGTACAATTGAATCTGGTCTGCGGATATTAGTTTATATTATATCATATTATATTATATATATTATATATATATACTTATTATTTGACAATTACCGCCAGGTAGTGGATAATTTGTTATTTATTTAAGGGACTGCAGGAAGGCGGTCAGTATTGGCCATGCAGTCCCTGTACAATATCATTAATTTTGTATCTTTAGTTTAACTGTAATATGCTATGTTTATTGTACAAATAAAATCTATCTATCTTTCTAATAGAGTTATTCCTCTTTTGTTGCGGTGAATCCTTGAAGTCATCACTTGATATTTCACTGTACATTTGTGTATGCGGGGAAGAATGTGAATGTGTTTGCGCTTTGCTCTCGGTTTGTCGAAAGCTGTTTCTCATCTCTTCTCGCAATTCATCGAGTACAGTGTATATATTTTCATATTCATCATTATTACAGGCGGCATTGACGTGAGAATCATCTTTTTCATCTCCAGTATCACTATATGGATATTTAAGGTTGAGGCAAATGTGGTCAGATGCTCATAGCCACTGATGCATTGATGATCGCTGTATTTTAATGTCATTATCATCAAATTTCTGAGAGTTTTCAGTCACAGTTATATTCACGTCATTGAGAGTAGACTTTATTTCCTCGATGTCTGAAGTGATCACTCGCAGAACAGTTTGGTTGGATTATCGCATATCCAGGTTCTTTTCAATGTTCGTCACACGGTCATCGAGTTTAGTTATCAACTCGTGAAGCAGAAGCACTGGAAGTCTCTCCAATATCTTATTATTGGATTCCTGATTTTGTTTAAGAAGATATAAGACTTCGTTCTTAAAGTCACATGAACCATCTGACATACCGAGTGGGGGAGATGTTTCCGGGCATATGCTGGCACTATCATTTTGAGTAATGAAGCTTGGCTGCGATAATGTTTGTGTTATATTGCGACTTGAGCTGATCACGTCAGTTAACACAGTGCATCCGTCGACAAGAATAATCATCATTGTGTAAATATCATCGGCCAGTTTGTCTGCTAAGGAAAGACCCCCTTTAGTACTGGTATCACGGCGCCTTTTAAGTGTGCTCTGAGGACCATATCTGTAAGAGTTGTCTGCTTTCACTTCAACGAATATGGCATCTCTCATCTGGAGGAGGATTGAGTCTTTCATAACGTCATCGCTGGTTGCTGAGAGTTTAATGTATTTTGTGATGATATCCTTCGGATCAGAGCTCAAGAACTTAATTCAGTATAGCTGCGATAGCAAGGGATGAGGCTGTGGTTGGCTCGTATAGTGTCCGGCGTTCATTACGATATCCCTGAGTTGATCAAGAGCGGATTGAATGTCTAAGTCCCCTTTCTGCAAGTCGTTTGGGATTTGATAAGATGTTAGACTGTGATTAATGAACATATTATCATGCATGCTGCAGTCATGGTTATTGGATTTCGTTAACTCCATAATTGTTGCACCAGTGACAGAGTCCACAAACACTTCGCCTTGCGAAGAACTGTTAGTGCGCGTACACATGGCGGGCAAGAAAATATCAGGTATGCCCCATGTGACTTACTTGACCAATCAAATAAATAATACCGGAAATATCCGACGAAGGCAGCGCGCTGATTTTTTATCGCCAGTTAGTGATATGTGTTCACCTTGATTGGTGGCCATCGGTGTCCGTTTTCTAATCTCTATAAGGGACACGCTGGTAACCGTTCGCGCACTCGAGTTATGATCCATCAATATTATCGCCTGTTTCAACAATTGACTTCGTAATTCCATTTTGGATTGTTTTACATAATCGCTGAGCTATTATATGGATATGTGTGGGGACATATATCTTTTTGAGGGTTTCCGCTGACGGATTATTTCCAACTGCACCCCCTCTTGAATCGGGCCAAAGACCCAAGATCACATAATTGAATTTGCACACCTCCCATCGTCTTTGAATGGTACCTCACATACCTTGAATTTTGACTGGACACCGGGGAGGGAGGGGCCTAGAAGAAATTCCTAACCAATAATTTGACCAAAGTAAGAAAAATGCAAATGTTGGTCTAAAACCACTAATTACACATACATTAATGGTTGAAAAATCAGACTACAAGAACAATTTCAAACCATTGTTGGTGTGAAATTTCCAACTAATATTGTTTCCAAGTTGTATCCATGTCCCCGCATGCACCCATGTAAGTTCGGTAACATAATGTACACCATAGCCTCATGCACCAAGCAACAATATCCTGAAAACTTCATATGGGGGTCTCAATGGGGTGGGGTCATCCGATTTGCCACAAAACCATAATAACATTTGTCACCCCACATATACATGCACTATGAAATTATAACATTTCCAAATTTCCAGATAACGTGACCACTTTCTCATTATGCAGAAGGTCTTTATGCATGAGATCAGCAACGTTGCTACATGTTGTTGGGTGTCTAATCCCACCCGACTTCGGTAATACATGTCAACAGTTGGAAATTTCACAAAGCTATGAATTGCCAAAATGGACTATAGGTTATTTACCGGACGCAATTCACTTGAACCAGCATGACTATTACTGTTCTGATTGAGCTCAATCAACGCCGTCTAAACCGCCGCGTTCTCACGGGCGTAATCTTTGCAGCAAGAAAATATCAGTGTGCAATTTTACCTGATATTTTCTTGCAGATATTTTCTTGCAGCTTCATGTGTACGCGCCCTAAATTATTCTCGGGCGCGAACAGGTGTGTAACGGCAGTATAATTATAATTAATCTCAGGTGAGCTGTCCAGCCAATCTCAAGTCAACATTTATACATTTATGTATATGCATTGCATGTCGCTATGACAGTAAATTATGTGTGAATGACGCGAGTGTATCAAATAAATAGATATTCTGTATATAGTAACGGGCACATCCACCCTAACTTAGTCTTTATCTTTTTATTCAATGATTTTTTCTATTTTTGTTATTATGTCCAATCAACAACGTTGCAATATTCACAGTACTGCCGAATAAGGAAGAGTCTCAATCGCACTTAAAGGTTTCATGACATAAGTTTTGGGTGGATGTGCCTTCAATCAATACATTAATATTACATTACATATACTATAATATAATTATGTACTTGTTAAGTGTGCTTTTGTCATTTATTTGTATTTATATTTATGTATCTCAAATGCCATGTATATTGTTTATCGAGATTAAAGAATTGAATTGAAAAGCTCCTGGTAGCATGTCAATTGGTTGTCAATCGCAGTCAATTAGTTTAGTCAATGTTTATTGTTCTGTTCGCTCAACCGTGAAATTTTCCCACGGTCAAGACTTCACTACTGCCCGTGGTATTGGTGAGTAGAGTTCACATGGCCAGTGTGCAAGGAAGGAAACATGGCGACCACAAGATAATAGGAGTCACTTTGAATATGAAATTTGGCGATTGTTCAATACAAAAAAAACATACTTTGGTAGATACGATCGCGGGACGTGGTGGCGATCACGAGGACATCCGTTGCACTTCTGTATAGCAGGATAGTCGATATCTAGTTGATATTTGGAGAAAAACTTGATAATATACGCATAAAAAATATCCCAACTTGTAAACATTGTAACCAGAAGTCGGAAAAAATGCATATGCGTCTTCGTTTCCATACGCCAGCCTGTTCAATAATATGTTTGAAAACACAACTTCTCGTCAGAATTAACGCGGCCTATGATTAGGACGCTTAATTTCATAATGTAACCACATTAACCTGTCCTTTATAACCCACGAGCTTTCACACATGTTCTCGATAATACGCAGTGTGTATATTGTCCCTTTAATATAGCCGTCAGAGTACATATTCCCCGAAAAAGAAGAACGGGTGAAATGTATCTACCCCTACCACAATGTGGTTACATTTTTCAAAAGTTTCAAGGTCTCCGTTTGGGGCGGGGGGGGGGGGGGGGGTGGGGGTGTTAGAATTGGAATTTCCAACAGCACCCCTACACTTGCAACCAGGTAAATGTCTATTTTATGGGGGGGAAAACAGTTATATCTTTACAAATATCCCATATAATCGTGTGTTCTACCCGCCTTCTATATTAAGAGGCCCAAATTGCTCTTGGTTGACCACGTTTTTTACATCCTATATATGGGGATGGAAAAAAAGAAATCAAGCCAATTTTACCATTTTACCCAAAATAACAAACGAACTCGTATAATCTGAACCCAGGTGAATTTAACCGTCAATACCGTTAATATAATAATAATTTATACCTGTCTTCCAGATTATCGGACCCCCTTGTCCCTTGGTTGCCCACGTTATGAGATCTTCCATGGTACGTAAGAAATTTTACCCAAATAATTAACAAACCCGTATGGAGCCCTGGGCGGACTTATCTGTCAAAAATCGCTCATATAATCATCATTCCTATCCGTCTTCCAGATAATCAGGTGTTGTTGCCCCTTGGTTGCCCACGTTCTGAGATCCTGGAGGGATGGTACGAAAGAAAACGAGCAAATTTACCCAAATCATTAACAAACTAGAATACAGAGAGCCTGTGGTATATTTATTTGTCAATACTCGCTGACCTAATCATCATTCGGACCTGTCTTCCCGATTACCAGGCCTTGTTGACCCTTGGTTACCCACGTTCTGAGATCCTGGGGGATGGTACGTAAGAAATATAGCATACTTTACCCCAATAATGAACAAACTCGTATACTCAGAGCATCCGTTGGGTTTATACGGTCTGATATCCTGGGGGAAGATACGTAGGAAATCGAGCGAATGTTACCCAAATAACTCCTATACTGAGAGCCCGAGGTTGATTCATTTATCAATACTCGTCCATACCAGTATCATAACTGTCCGTCTTCCAGAATATCAGGTCTTCTTGACCGCTACATGTGCCCTCTTTTTGAGATTCTGGGGGATGGTACGTAAGAAATCGAGGAAAGTTTACCGAAATCATTAACACGATCTGAGATTCTGCGGGATGGTTTGTAACCAATCGAGCAAACTTTACCCATATAATATAACAAACTCGTATAGTCAGAACCCGCGGGGTGGGTTATCTGTCAATATTCGCCCATATAATCATCATACCCATTCGTCTTCCTGATAATCAGGCCCCTGCCCCCTGGTAGCCCATGATATGAGATCCTGGGGGATGATACGTAAGAAATCGAGAAAAGTTTACAAACTCGTATATATAGTCAGAGCCTGGGGCGGGATTATCTGTCAATACTCGCCAATATAATCATCATTGATATCCGTCGTCCAGATAATCAGGCCATGTTGACCCTTGGTTGCTCATGTTCTGAGATCATGGGGGGGGGGGTGGTTCGTAGGAAATCGAGAACATTTTTTACCCAAATAACAAACAACATCGTATGCTCAGATCCGGGGTGGGTTTGATCTGTAAAACATCGCTCATTTAATCATCATCCATATCCGTATTCCAGATTATCATTACCATTGGTTGCCCACGTTCTGAGATCCTGGGGGATGGTATATAAGAAATCAAGCAAATTTTATCCAAATTATTAACAAACTACTATATACAGAGCCTGGCCCATATAAGCAGCATAGTAGCAGGTTGAGGGGCAATATGTCAATCAAACTAAACCACGTGACCTGATAACACGCCCACTAAAGGAGTGTATATTAAGATACAAAATGTATATCAAACTGTACCACGTGACCTGAAACCACTCCCAATATTAGTTAAGATACAAAATGTATATCAAACTGTACCACGTGACCTGAGGCGGCGCCCACTAAGAAAGTATTTAAGTATCTCAAACAGTTAACTGAATCATAACTGATGATGTATGTTGAAGAACCAATCAACCGTACCACATGATATTAGGCCACGCCCCCTACGTTGACATCTGAACCCGGAAGTGACCTCTGAACACGGAAATAGATATTTGAACCGGGAAGTGACATCTGAACCCTGAAGTGACCTCTGAACCCGGAAATACATTGTTTAACCCGGAACTTACCTCTGACTGGGAAGTTACCTTTGTACGAGTTAAATCGGGAATCAAAGGGTTATCAATATTAAAGGGACACAGTACATTATGTGTTAATATTAAAGTGAGACAATGTGCCCGTGAATGTTAAAGAGGCACTCGGTACTCATAAAGTGAATTTAAAGAGACACTCGGCAATCAAAGGGGATGAATATTAAAGGGACACAATACATTCTGTGCCAATATTAAAGTGACACAATGTACCCGTCAATGTCAAAGGGGTGCACCCTCGGTATGATATTAAAGGCACACTCGGTACTCATAAAGTGAATGAATATTAAAGGGACACAATACATTATGTGTGGATATTAAAGTGACACAATGTGCACACAGTGCGTGAACGTCAAAGGGGCGCACTCTCAGTATGATAATGTTAAAGGGACAAACGGTACTCATAAACTGAATATAAAGGGACACTCGACACTCACTGTGGATGAATGTTAAAGTGACACACGACACACACTGTGGATGTATGTTAAAGTGAAACACGGCAACACTTTTGATGAATGCTAAAGTGACACACGGCACTCGCAGTGAAAACTTTATTTATTTCAAAAGATACAAAAAAATGTTTAAACATGAAAAATTTAAATTTTTCAAAAAATTGAAAAAATGTTCAAAAATTTCAAATTTTTCAAAAAACTTAAAAAACAAAACAAAACTCCCAATATTTCATTTTTTTTTTAAATCTTTGAATTGTTCACAAGGTAAATTACACTTTATTATTTAATAATCCTGGGGGATGGTATATAAGAAATCAAGCAAATTTTATCCAAATTATTAACAAACTACTATATACAGAGCCTGGCCCATATAAGCAGCATAGTAGCAAGTTGAGGGGCAACATGTCAATCAAACTAAACCACGTGACCTGATAACACGCCCACTAAAGGAGTGTATATTAAGATACAAAATGTATATCAAACTGGACCACGTGACCTGAAACCACTCCCAATATTAGTTAAGATACAAAATGTATATCAAACTGTACCACGTGACCTGAGTGACGTCCGCGGCGTTTGCGGCGTTTGGTGGCGGCGGCGTTTTGCCGTCCTGCACTTTTAGCTCGTAAATTTACTGAACAACGAATAAAGGGATTTTAATGGCTAAGTAAGATGTATAGACATGACTCATAGGTGATTCGTCCAACGGTGAAAAAGGCAGGTCAGAACACGTTACGAAAATGAGCTTCGATTGGCTAAGTATGATGTATAGCCATGACTCATAGAGAAATGAACGATTAAAGAATACATCAAGTAAATATGTATACACGTGTTCACATAGTAGACATTTTCCAGACCATTGTTTTGATGCCTCAACATAGAACTTAGAGTATATACGAATAAACGGTAAAAGAATATGTGAAATTAATATAGACATGTGTCCACGTAGTAGGCATTTCACTGGCAATGTTTTGATGCCTCCTTACATAACAGACTATATTTATAGGAGTTACATGGGTCCCGATCGTAAAAAAAATATATCCAACACATAGATCGCTGATGAAAAGGCATTACAGCCAGATGTAACGAGTTCATTTTGATGAACATAACAAAACTCCAAATAGGCTACTGTTGACTCAGAAGAAGTTGATAAATCCCATGGTGTTTAAGCTTGTATATCGTTAATTATTAAATAATAAAGTGTAATTTACCTCGTGAACAATTCAAAGATTTAAAAAAAAATTGAAATATTGGGAGTTTTGTTTTGTTTTTTAAGTTTTTTGAAAACTTTGAAATTTTTGAACATTTTAAATAATTTTTTCAATTTTAGGAAAAATTAAAGTTTTTTTTTAAGTTTAAAGTTTTTTTTTTTTTTGTTGAAAAATTTCAATTTATTTTTGAAAAATTAAAATTTTTTATGTTTAAACATTTTTTTGTATCTTTTGAAATAAATAAAGTTTTCACTGCGAGTGCCGTGTGTCACTTTAACATTCATCAAAAGTGTTGCCGTGTTTCACTTTAACATACATCCACAGTGTGTGTCGTGTGTCACTTTAACATTCATCCACAGTGAGTGTCGAGTGTCCCTTTATATTCAGTTTATGAGTACCGTTTGTCCCTTTAACATTATCATACTGAGAGTGCGCCCCTTTGACGTTCACGCACTGTGTGCACATTGTGTCACTTTAATATTCACACAGAATGTATTGTGTCCCTTTAATATTCATTCACTTTATGAGTACCGAGTGTGCCTTTAATATCATACCGAGGGTGCACCCCTTTGACATTGACGGGTACATTGTGTCACTTTAATATTGGCACAGAATGTATTGTGTCCCTTTAATATTCATCCCCTTTGATTGCCGAGTGTCTCTTTAAATTCACTTTATGAGTACCGAGTGCCTCTTTAACATTCACGGGCACATTGTCTCACTTTAATATTAACACATAATGTACTGTGTCCCTTTAATATTGATAACCCTTTGATTCCCGATTTAACTCGTACAAAGGTAACTTCCCAGTCAGAGGTAAGTTCCGGGTTAAACAATGTATTTCCGGGTTCAGAGGTCACTTCAGGGTTCAGATGTCACTTCCCGGTTCAAATATCTATTTCCGTGTACAGAGGTCACTTCCGGGTTCAGATGTCAACGTAGGGGGCGTGGCCTAATATCATGTGGTACGGTTGATTGGTTCTTCAACATACATCATCAGTTATGATTCAGTTAACTGTTTGAGATACTTAAATACTTTCTTAGTGGGCGCCGCCTCAGGTCACGTGGTACAGTTTGATATACATTTTGTATCTTAACTAATATTGGGAGTGGTTTCAGGTCACGTGGTACAGTTTGATATACATTTTGTATCTTAATATACACTCCTTTAGTGGGCGTGTTATCAGGTCACGTGGTTTAGTTTGATTGACATATTGCCCCTCAACCTGCTACTATGCTGCTCATATAATTATCAGTCCTACTCGTCTTCCAGATTGTGAGGCTTTGTTTGCCTTTGGTTACCCACGTTCTGAGATCCTGGGGGGGGGGGGGGATGGTACGTAAGAAATCGACAAAATGTTACCCAAATAATTAACAATAGTATAGTCAGATTCTGGGGCGTGGCTATCTGTCAATAATCGTCGATATAATCACCATTCCTATCTGCCTTCTAGATTATCAGGCCTTATTGACCATTGATTGCCCACGTTCTGAGATCATGGGTGATGGCACGTAAGAAACCAAGCAAGTTTGACCAAAATTATCAAACTGGTACACACAGAGTCTGGATGGATTTATCTGACAGTACTCGCTCATATAATCTTCATTACTACCCGTCTTCCGGATTATCAGGCTTTGTTGACCCTTGGTTGACCACGTTCTGAGATCCTGGAGGGTGGGGAAGTAAGAAATCGACCACATTTTCTCAAATCGTATAGTCAGAGCCTGGACGGTGTTATCTTTCAATACTCGCCCATATAATCATCAATCCTACAGTTTTCCAAATAGTCAGGCCTTGTTGACCCTTGGTTGTCCCCGTTCTGAGATCCTGAGTGGATGGTACGTAAGAAATCTAGCAATTGTTTTCCAATGGCGATAATGGAATCGCCATCAGTGTTGCCTCATTGAACATATATCCGCAAACAATAGTCAGCATGAAATTCACGCACACCCTTTACTTGGACCAATATATCGATCAAGCCGACAGTTATCTTGATTACTTGTTTGTCTGACCCAGTTATGTTGCCCATGTGACGAGATAATATGCCGAACAGATTACTTGGGTCTAGCACGCTTTTCGAGTCCTGATGTATGTCCGCTGACGTTGATGTTGCCTGTTTCAACATGCATGTAAATAAACGAATCGGACGTGTCCGTCTCAGGTGATATATATCAGATAATCATATAAATAATTTATAATTATGCGGAATTTGAGCTTACTGATTAGGGACACACATAAATTTCAAATATATTCGCGTTCGCCAATTTTTGCCTCGGTCGTAAGGATGGTCCTTGAAAACTTGGAATCTGCTGATTATATTTGTTCTATTATTTACAGCTGTCCGATCGTTTCAAAAATTAATAAAATAAAAATTGATTGATCTCATGCAAAAACCGGTCAAGTTTGAATCTATTTGTTCGGACCTGTTTTCCGATTAATTTTATTTCCGGATGATAAGGTCGTTTATTATCAAGAATGTTATTGATGACAAATGGAGTAGGGTGGGGGTGCTGAGAGTATTTAACTCAGGTCAAAATCAGTAACTGTTGTGAATTTAGACCAAAATATGTTTCAACATGTGTGATTGTTTGATTTTTCAACCAGTATTTAGTGAAATTTGTTTTTTTCTATCACTTTCGTAATTTTTTGGACTGAAATGGATATCAATTGTAGAACATTTTGCAACCATAATAAGTGCCAGTTTGGAAAACTTTTAGGTACCGGTTGTTGAAAAATTCCAACCCAAGGGGTGCATGCATATACGTGTACAAGTTCCCACACTTTGTGTGGTCATGGGGGTGGAGGTGCAACAGCATCTCAAAGGTGGACACCCATCTAGGCACCTCGTTTTATTATTATGCACCATGTGTGGCACAATATGCTTGCTCTACTTTTGCATACGAATGCCAACATCCAGCGAATTAAATCGGCGATCGACAGTGGATGCGATCAACATCGAACCAAATTGACGGCATCAATGTCTGGCTTGAGGTCGAGCGATTTAGTAACCAGGTTTGCAAAACCAGGTGAACCAAAGGTCAACTAAGTCTAATAATCTGGAAGAGGGACATGAATGATGATTATATAGGCGAGTATTGACATGTACATCCATGCATCCGGGTTCTGAGCATACGAGTTTGTTAACTATTGGGTAAAATTTGCTCGATTTCTAATGTACCACCCCCAGGATCTCAGAACGTGGCAACCAATGACCAACAAAGCCTCATAATCGGGCAGACTTGTAGCAATGGTGATTATATGGGCGAGTATTGAGAGATAAATCATCCAGGGCTCTGTGCATACTAGTTTGTTAATGATTTGGGAAAAAATTATATGGGCGAGTATTGTTAGATGAATAAACACAGGGCTCTTAGTATACGAGTTTGTGAATTATTTTGGGAAAATTTGCTCGATTTCTTACGTACCATTCCCGGGGATCTTAGAACGTATATAGGCAACCAAGGGACAATCAGGTTTAATAATCTTGAAGACAGGGAGCAATGGTGATTATATGGATAAGTATTGACAGATAAATCAACCCCAGGTTCCCAGTATAAGTTTGTTAATTAGTGTGGGGAAATAGACTCGATTTCTTACGTACCATCCCCCACGATCTCAAACGTGGACAATCAATGGTCAACAAGGCCTGCTAGCTTATCTGGGAGAAGGACAGGAACGGCTCTGACTATACGAGTTTGCTAATAATTTGGGTAAAATTTGCTCGATTTCTTACTTACCATCCCCCAGGAACTCAGAACGTGGGCATTCAACGGACAAACGGGTCTGATAATCTGGAAACAGGTATGAATGATAATTATATGAACTAGTATTTTGGTTATTTTGGGTAAAATGTGCTTGATTTCTTATTTGACATCCCCAAAAACGTGGTCAACCAAAAGTCATTTGGGCCCCTCATTATGGAGGGCGGTTAGAAAACACGATTAGGTAGGGTATAACCGTATTAGTAAAGATAATACCTATTTTTTATTATAAAAAAGCCATCGGATGGCAAATATATAGCGCATATCGGCGAAATCTTATGGTAAATAGCCGCTGCCTATTGCCAGGCCCCTTCATGCACGGAGAGGTCGCGAAGCGAATGGATTCTCCCTCAAGCTATCACAGTATATAGTGAATGGTCTACTATTCAAATGGAGGGATGCTCAGGAAATAAAAGCAGACGACAGACAGGTGAACAGATCATTGAAGTCTTGATGCATTTCTAGTAATTGGTGATAACTGTTCAGGTAATAAGTTCAACAAACGACATATGAACTTATTATCTCAATATTTCCTATATATAGTATAGAAAGGGTTATGGGACAGACGTACGATTTGCCAAAAAAAATCCTGATATTTCAAAATGGTTCTCAAAATCTGTCTGGAATTTTCTTATTTGAAATTTGATACGAGTATTTAAGAAACATCAATCCAATGGTAATTAGAACCCCATTTTATGTATCTCTTACATGAGAATAATTCTAATTTCACTTTGTTCAGGTACCAAGAACATCTGTAAAATACTAGAACTTTTTCAAGATCATGAGAGAACAAAAAATCATGAAATTATTATTCACTTAGAAGGACAGACAATTATAAATATATTTATATATTTGAGAATTCTTATGTATGTTGATATGAGCTGAGTTCTAGGTCATATGTCCAGATCTTAACTGACGACTATATCTTATAACACTGTTGCCTATTTTCAGTTGATTGCTCACTGCTTGGGAATATTAATATTAGTTTTCATTGGGCTGAACTATGTTTTCGCTGTTTCGTTCTTCATTGTAAAATATGGTGTACGATGTATACGTATATCATGTAGTTAAAACTTAAACTCAATCGTATGACACAAGATAAAAAGTGTGGAATTATTATAGAAGTTCTTGGTACCTATAAATGGAAAAAAGGAAAATTATATTTTCAAACTCTGAACTATATTAAAATACATTGTCTTCCTTTAATTTACTCGCAGTAATTGTTCAGATTGTATATACAATGAAATTGATGATATGTGAAATTCAAGATGATTCCTGAAACAGATCTATCGAAATTCTTTTTTGAAAATATCTGGCATTTTTTGCCTGGATTCATGCGAAAGGGGCTTTATATTTTGAAAATCATATTCAGACTAAATTTTAACTTACTACACGCTTAGCGATGTCTGTTGACAAATCATATAACAGTTTTTGTATTCATAACAACTCGAAAGGGTTCAGCACGCGAAATGTCGCTATTGGAGAACTATCAATACTTAATATAAGTACAAAGTTTATATATATCTCCATGTTATTCTTAATGCATGGTGATGCTTTACGGACTTTTATATTGTTTGCACATTTACCCGCGGTGAGTGCCTTGTGTGACTTTAGTGGTGATGTTTACAGACTTTTATATTGTTTGCACATTTACCCACTGTGAGTGCCTTGGGTCCCTTTAGTCGTGATGTTTTACAGACTTTTATATTGTTTGCACATTTACCCACTGTGAGTGCCTTGGGTCCCTTTAGTCGTGATGTTTTACAGACCTAGGGTCCCTTTAGTCGTGATGTTTTACAGACTTTTATATTGTTTGCACATTTACCCACTGTGAGTGCCTAGGGTCCCTTTAGTCGTGATGTTTTACGGACTTTTATATTGTTTGTACATTTATCCACTGTGAGTGCCTTGGGTGCCTTTAGTCGTGATGTTTTACGGACTTTTATACTGTTTGTACATTTATCCACTGTGAGTGCCTTGGGTGCCTTTAGTCGTGATGTTTTACGGACTTTTATATTGTTTGCACATTTACCCACTGTGAGTGCCTTGGGTCCCTTTAGTCGTGATGTTTTACAGACTTTTATATTGTTTGCACATTTACCCACTGTGAGTGCCTAGGGTCCCTTTAGTCGTGATGTTTTACGGACTTTTATACTGTTTGTACATTTATCCACTGTGAGTGCCTTGGGTGCCTTTAGTCGTGATGTTTTACGGACTTTTATACTGTTTGTACATTTATCCACTGTGAGTGCCTTGGGTGCCTTTAGTCGTGATGTTTTACGGACTTTTATATTGTTTGCACATTTACCCACTGTGAGTGCCTAGGGTCCCTTTAGTCGTGATGTTTTACGGACTTTTATATTGTTTGCACATTTACCCACTGTGAGTGCCTTGGGTGCCTTTAGTCGTGATGTTTTACGGACTTTTATATTGTTTGCACATTTATCCACTGTGAGTGCCTTGGGTCCCTTTAGTGGTGATGTTTTACTGACTTTTATATTGTTTGCACATTTACCCACTGTGAGTGCCTTGGGTCCCTTTAGCGGTGGTTATTTTACAGACTTTTATATTGTTTGCACATTTACCCACTGTGAGTGCCTTGGGTCCCTTTAGTCGTGATGTTTTACGGACTTTTATACTGTTTGTACATTTATCCACTGTGAGTGCCTTGGGTGCCTTTAGTCGTGATGTTTTACAGACTTTTATATTGTGTGTACATTTACCCACTGTGAGTGCCTTGTGTCTCTTTAGTCTGATGTTTTACAGACTTTTATATTGTTTGTACATTTACCCACTGTGAGTGCCTAGGGTCCCTTTAGTCGTGATGTTTTACAAACTTTTATATTGTTTGCACATTTACCCACTGCCTTGGGTACCTTTAGTGGTGATGTTTTACATATTTGTATATTGTTTGCACATTTATCCACTGTGAATATCTGTCCCTTTAGTTGTGATGTTTTTACAGACTTTTTATATTGTTTGCACATTTACCCACTGTAAGTGCCTTGGTGCCTTTAGTGGGGATGTTTTACGTGCGTTTATATTTTTTGCACATTTACCCACTGTGAGTGCCTTGGGTCCCTTTAGTGGTGATGTTTACAGACTTTTATATTGTTTGCACGTTTACCCACTGTGAGTGCCTTGGGTACCTTTAGTGGTGATGTTTACAGACTTTTATATTGTTTGTACATTTACCCACTGTGAGTGCCTTGGGTGCCTTTAGTGGTGATGGTTTACAGACTTTTATATTGTTTGCACATTTACCCACTGTGAGTGCCTTGTGTCCCTTTAGCGGTGGTTATTTTACAGACTTTTATATTGTTTGTACATTTACCCACTGTGAGTGCCTAGGGTCCCTTTAGTCGTGATGTTTTACAGACTTTTATATTGTTTGCACATTTACCCACTGCCTTGGGTACCTTTAGTGGTGATGTTTACAGACTTTTATATTGTTTGTACATTTACCCACTGTGAGTGCCTTGGGTGCCTTTAGCGGTGGTTATTTTACAGACTTTTATATTGTTTGCACATTTACCCACTGTGAGTGCCTTGGGTCCCTTTAGTGGTGATGTTTACAGACTTTTATATTGTTTGCACATTTACCCACTGTGAGTGCCTTGGGTCCCTTTAGTGGTGATGTTTACAGACTTTTATTTTGTTTGCACATTTACCCACTGTGAGTGCCTTGGGTCCCTTTAGTGGTGATGTTTACAGACTTTTATATTGTTTGCACATTTACCCACTGTGAGTGCCTTGGGTCCCTTTAGTGGTGATGTTTACAGACTTTTATTTTGTTTGCACATTTACCCACTGTGAGTGCCTTGGGTACCTTTAGTTGTGATGTTTACAGACTTTTATATTGTTTGCACATTTACCCACTGTGAGTGCCTTGGGTACCTTTAGTTGTGATGTTTACAGACTTTTATATTGTTTGTACATTTACCCACTGTGAGTGCCTTGGGTGCTTTTAGTGGTGATGGTTTACAGACTTTTATATTGTTTGCACATTTACCCACTGTGAGTGCCTTGTGTCCCTTTAGCGGTGGTTATTTTACAGACTTTTATATTGTTTGTACATTTACCCACTGTGAGTGCCTAGGGTCCCTTTAGTCGTGATGTTTTACAGACTTTTATATTGTTTGCACATTTACCCACTGCCTTGGGTACCTTTAGTGGTGATGTTTACAGACTTTTATATTGTTTGTACATTTACCCACTGTGAGTGCCTAGGGTCCCTTTAGCGGTGGTTATTTTACAGACTTTTATATTGTTTGCACATTTACCCACTGTGAGTGCCTTGGGTCCCTTTAGTGGTGATGTTTACAGACTTTTATATTGTTTGCACATTTACCCACTGTGAGTGTCTTGGGTACCTTTAGTGGTGATGTTTACAGACTTTTATATTGTTTGTACATTTACCCACTGTGAGTGCCTTGGGTCCCTTTAGTGGTGATGGTTTACAGACTTTTATATTGTTTGCACATTTACCCACTGTGAGTGCCTTGGGTCCCTTTAGTGGTGATGTTTACAGACTTTTATATTGTTTGCACATTTACCCACTGTGAGTGCCTTGGGTGCCTTTAGTGGTGATGGTTTACAGACTTTTATATTGTTTGCACATTTACCCACTGTGAGTGCCTTGGGTACCTTTAGTGGTGATGTTTACAGACTTTTATATTGTTTGTACATTTACCCACTGTGAGTGCCTAGGGTCCCTTTAGCGGTGGTTATTTTACAGACTTTTATATTGTTTGCACATTTACCCACTGTGAGTGCCTTGGGTCCCTTTACTGGTGATGTTTACAGACTTTTATATTGTTTGCACATTTACCCACTGTGAGTGCCTTGGGTACCTTTAGTGGTGATGTTTACAGACTTTTATATTGTTTGTACATTTACCCACTGTGAGTGCCTTGGGTGCCTTTAGTGGTGATGGTTTACAGACTTTTATATTGTTTGCACATTTACCCACTGTGAGTGCCTTGTGTCCCTTTAGCGGTGGTTATTTTACAGACTTTTATATTGTTTGTAGATTTACCTACTGTGAGTGCCTTGGGTCCCTTTAGTCGTGATGGTTTACAGACTTTTATATTGTTTGCACATTTACCCACTGTGAGTGCCTTGGGTCCCTTTAGTCGTGATGTTTTACAGACTTTTATATTGTTTGCACATTTACCCACTGTGAGTGCCTTGTGTCCCTTTAGCGGTGGTTATTTTACAGACTTTTATATTGTTTGTAGATTTACCCACTGTGAGTGCCTTGGGTGCCTTTAGTCGTGATGTTTTACAGACTTTTATATTGTTTGCACATTTACCCACTGTGAGTGCCTTGTGTCCCTTTAGCGGTGGTTATTTTACAGACTTTTATATTGTTTGTACATTTACCCACTGTGAGTGCCTTGGGTCCCTTTAGTCGTGATGGTTTACAGACTTTTATATTGTTTGCACATTTACCCACTGTGAGTGCCTTGGGTGCCTTTAGTCGTGATGCTTTACAGACTTTATATTGTTTGCACATTTACCCACTGTGAGTGCCTTGGGTCCCTTTAGCGGTGGTTATTTTACAGACTTTTATATTGTTTGTAGATTTACCCACTGTGAGTGCCTTGTGTGACTTTAGTGGTGATGTTTTACAGACTTTTATATTGTGTGTACATTTACCCACTGTGAGTGCCTTGTGTCTCTTTAGTCTGATGTTTTACAGACTTTTATATTGTTTGTACATTTACCCACTGTGAGTGCCTAGGGTCCCTTTAGTCGTGATGTTTTACAGACTTTTATATTGTTTGCACATTTACCCACTGTGAGTGCCTAGGGTCCCTTTAGTCTGATGTTTTACAGACTTTTATATTGTTTGTACATTTACCCACTGTGAGTGCCTAGGGTCCCTTTAGTCGTGATGTTTTACAGACTTTTATATTGTTTGCACATTTACCCACTGCCTTGGGTACCTTTAGTGGTGATGTTTTACAGATTTTTATATTGTTTGCACATTTATCCACTGTGAATATCTGTCCCTTTAGTTGTGATGTTTTTACAGACTTTTATATTGTTTGCACATTTACCCACTGTAAGTGCCTTGGTGCCTTTAGTGGGGATGTTTTACGTGCGTTTATATTTTTTGCACATTTACCCACTGTGAATGCCTTGGTCCCTTTCGTGGTGATGTTTATTACCGACTTTTATACTGTTTGTACATTTATCCACTGTGAGTGCCTTGGGTCCCTTTAGCGGTGATGTTTTACCGGCTTTTATATTGTTTGTACATTTACCCACTGTAAATGCCTTGCAATGGGTCCCTTTCAATTCAATATATTAGCTACTCTCATCGTATAACAGTACATATTGATAAGAAATTTGTTATAGTGGATGCAATTCACAATGATATGTAAGAATATATGAATTTTGGGAATTAAACGGGATATTTGTATATTCATAAAAAATGTTGGCGTAATTTGGCAGCCATGTGTATAGATTTCGTCCGGGGGATGGGCGGAGGGGTGGGTAACAAGTTGTTAAGACTCTGGAGTTGTTTATCTCACGCTTTTTGATAAATATTGATAGTTTTTTCATAGCTTTCGTACCGCTAGAGTTAAATAGTTCATGAAGTTTTATTACGTTAGGTCGACTGTTGTAGTATACGGTTTAATATATTTAAATCTCAGATATCTTTACTGCGGGCATATAAGAATGGTGTGGTTTTCGTCTCCTATGGCTTCCACACATAAGGTGCATTTCCTATCGCAATACGAGGTATTTATCCACGAACCAGTTTCCACTGGTAAATTGTGGTTTCTAGTTCTGAATCTTAGGAGGGTCAATAAGGGTACGTTCATACGCTGGCAAGTTAGCACGGTATATTTTGCAGGCTTTTCATCTAGAAAACCACATGGTGCCAGAATATGGACGGAAACGTGCATATAACATGCATCTCTACCTAAGCAAATGGCATGCGAAGTAAAAAATTAGTTAGTTCCACTTGTAACGGTGCTACTGGCATTTGCCTTCAAATACCTGTATGACTGATTCTTACGAGATAAATTGCATGGTATTTACAGGCAAATTCCGGTAGCATCGCTACAGGTAGAACTAGAAAATGTTTTCTTCGCACGTAGTTAGCTGTGGTACAGATGCATTTTTTATGCTTGTCTCCGTTCATATTCTGGCACAATATCGTTTCCTGCGGCGAAATGCCTGTAAACCACCAAGTGCAAATATGCCAGTGTATGAACGTACCCTAAGGCGCTGTTGTTATCTAAGGATATATACTTTAGTGGTGATGTTTTACAGACTTTTATATTGTTTGCACATTTATCCACTGCGAGAGTCTTAGGTCGCTTTAAACACTGGATGTACCTTATTGTAAACACTATAGCTATTATCAAACATGTACACTAACCACACTGCATGACCTTTGAATGTCGTATATGCAGTTAATCCTTGCGATAGATACATAAGTACGCAGGAGATAATGACCATATAAGTACGAGAAGGTTATAACGGAATGCCGCGATGAAGCCCTATAGTTTATGTGACCTTTAGGGTAATACATATATCACATACATAGAGGATCTACAACGAGTCCCCAGTTTATAGTGGAATTTATAGTTACAAAATAACCCAACGCACATTGCACATCATAATTATATTATAATTAAAGGTACTCAATCCGATCAGACGCTCAATTACTAAATTACTGTTTCTTTGGCTTCGGGGTAAAAAAAACATTTGATTCGAGTCGAGGAACCCACCCACTCTAAAATCAAGTGGTAAATAATAACCACTTGATTTTAGAGTTTTCCAAATTCACCCGCACCTTCGTCCGTTTGACCACGTGCTTCTGTCCACAAACAATAAAAATAGCAAACTTCAAAAATCGATATATAATCACCCTGATTTTTATGGGTGGGTTCCTCGACTCGAATCAAATATATTTTACCCCCGAAGCCAAAGAAATAGTAATTTAGGAGCGTTTGATCGGATTGAGCGGATTTAGTGATAATTGTGTGATAAATATATATATTAAATTGATAATACTTTCCAGATATACGTGATTAAATCTTGGAAATAGTTCATGCGCGATCTGATGCATGTAGAGGCGTGCTACATCGTGTAACACCATGCCATTTCATACAGCTCAGCATTATTAATCACCCATATAACGAGATGTCGGGAAAGGGGCCGAGCCGTTTTTTTTGCATACAGCAAGGAACCCCCATTAATGTCAAGTAGCAGTTAAATAACGAATTCCTGTTACAATCTGATAAAATCCAGATGTGTAGTTCACAATATGGGTGCCGAGTTAATAAATATAATGTTAGTTGTTTGGTGATACACTGTATCACACAGACCATTTAACAATAATTGGCAGTCTGTGAAAGATTTCCTGATAAATCAGTGCTTTTAAAAAGTTTGCTTGGTGGTGTAACACGTGGTACACGTAAAATTTGATAAGATTATATATCGTCTGGTTTTAAGGGTATACACAATCCGATTCGATGGTTCCAGTATCATCAGATTCCAACAACAATAACAACATCAACGACGACAACAGCAGCAGCAACAACAACAACAACAACAACATTTCTTCAAAAGACGCTTTAGTTTTCAGAATCGATTAACTACCAACAAATAATGCTAAACTCTGTCAACTCTAGTAAATTTTTCCAAAACGTGTTATATATCAACATTTGTTCAACGTAATTTGGTATCGAGAGTATGTCGGTCGGTTTGTTGAATATTTGCTAGGCCCGTCAAATATTCCAGGTGTTGAAAAATAACAGATTTAAAAAATCGATATTTGATAACTCTCAGCTTTGGTGGATGGATTCCTCGACTCGAATTAAATACTTATTACCCCTATAAAGCCAAAGAAATAGTAATTTAGGAGCGTTAATTCGGGTTATGTATCTTTAAAATCCGGCCAATTATGGGACCATCTCCTTTTATACTCAACATAATATATGGAACAAATTAATGAATTAAAGCCATGGTTTGGTGCAAAATACATTCATGTGCTCCATGAACGATGCAAACAACATTGTAATTATAATGAAAAAGAATTTATGACTGGAGTCATAAATTCATTTTCATCTACTATATATTTTGTGAACTACGTAAATATATGTGTACTAGCAGGTGACCCGACTTCGTCCGGGCTTTGACCTTGAATTGACCATTTTGAAGGTCAAGGTCAGGTCGGGGTAACGATTTGACCCGTCCAAAACACTCCCCGGACAAAAGTAGGCCTATGGAATAAAATTTCGTCGAAATCCGTCCGTTTTACCCGATTTGACCTTGAATTTACCATTTTGAAGGTCAAGGTCTGGTCGGGGTAACGATTTGACGGTTTTGACCCGTCCAAAACAAAGCAGCACCCTTATGATGTCATACAGATAGGCTAAAGCCACTTGAGTGACAAAAATGACGATGTCGGAAATAATAACATATCTCGAACCCGATGGTCGTATAATTCGATTTTTCATGGAAAAATGGACAGACTCCACGCTTTAATTGTATTAGGCAATTGTCGAAGAGACATAAACGCATTTATTAACAATTTTGCCAGCCTTGGGAAGATTCGTAGAAGCGAGTTCGATGCAATGGAAATGCATGCATATTTCCTATGTAACGGTTTAACAGTGTCTAAACGCTCTTTATCAACGACACCGCGGATACGAACGCTCTTTAACTATCACGCGATTAACCCCCACAATGGAGAATGAGTGACCGGAGCTTCTCAAAAGCAATGCGACGACACTTCAAGTGGGTTTTTACCCATAGATAGGAAGTTTGGGCTAAATCCGTCCGGCAGTTTTCCCGGCCATAGCTAACACACAAACAGACAGAAGTCCCAAAACATATATTAGATATATATATATACTTGTCCTCTATAGACTCGAAAACTGCTGGACCGATTGGGCTCAAACTTCCCATCTAACGGTAAAATGTCACGGGAAATGTCATCGGATCATTCGCGAGCCCGTGCGACGACCACTTCATCCCTTATCCACTCCCCAGTCATCGTCATTGGCCGGGAGTGCTTAACGCAATAACGCTAAACGCTCCTTATATCTTCCATATTTGGGTTCGTTAACCGGTTACCGCTCTTTATTCCCTTCGGCTTTCGCATACGGCTTTTGTTTACGTTATCGCTCGAAACGGAACTCGCTTCTGTGTGATTCTTACGTACTTAGGGCTTCCTAGGAACTGGGGACATTTTCATCGGGTCAGTTTTTCCGCCGAGGTGATCTTCACCTTGAAACGGGTACCCATTCATCGGGTCAGTTTTTCCGCTCGTGGTGATCTTCACCTTGAAACGGGTACCCACAAATGATATATATATGTGTGTGTCCTTTATAGACTCGAAACGATTGAGCTCAAACGTGCTACCTACGGGAAGTGTCATGGACGGGTTAAATTGTGACCTCGACCTGACCTTGACCTTGAAAATGATCAATTCAAGGTAAAATCGGGTCAAATTGAAAAACAAAAAATTAAATTAAAATTAAAAAGGCACAATTAACTCATTGAAAAACAAAAAATTAAATTAAAAAAAATTAATTATAAAACAATTAATACAAAAATTAAAAATTGTCATGTTTCTGACGATTGCCGCCAGTGGCGGCTAACCTGCTAGTCTATGATATATTTTGGAACTTCTGTCTGTCTGTCTGTCTGTATATGTGTATGTGTTATAGACTCGAATACTGCTCAACCGATCCGTAATTTGGTATGTAGGCCTCCTTTGATCCCGGGAACAGTATGGACGGGTCCAATTTCACGTGCGACCGCGTCCTTGGCCTTGACGTCGCTCATATACGCTCATTTAGGCATGTTTCTGGACCCCGACCGATCCAACTCAAATTGTGTATGTCGGCCTACTTTGATCCCGGGAACAATATCGGCGGGTCCAATTTTACGTCCTTGACCTTGACCTCGCTCATATCCGACTGAAATGTCTGGACCTCGACCGATCCGACTCAAATTTGGTATGTATGCCTAATTTGATCCCGGAAACAATATGGGCGGGTCCAATTTCACGCGCGACCTTGTCCTTGATCTTAACCTCGCTCATATACTAGTACGCTCATATAGTCATGTTTCCTCCTGGTACTTTTCAACGTTTTCCCCTAAATAGCCCGGACGAAGTCGGGCACATCAGCTAGTTATATATTATATAAAGGGTTACCCGGCGTTGCCCAGGTTAAAGTGATGTGAAACCCTCTGTGGATATTTGGTGGGAATAGAGAATACTCTTGCTCTCAAAGTGTTACACGTATTCTCATAAATTGTATATCCAAATGGCATCACAAAACATGATTCTTACACATGGAATATATGTGGTGACTCACCTTGTCGGAGCGTTTATCATTTTGTTTATCGCGTTTACTCCGTCCCACCAACAAAGAAGTATTTATTTATTTACAACTGCGTATACTTTATAGCATGAAACATGAACATCATAAACACATTAGTTCGAAAAAATAGAGACGACTATTGTGTTTTACATAGAGATGTATCAATCAATCAATCAATCAATCTAGTTTATCATATCTTCATGAAGATACAGATGTTTTAAAGATATCTCCAGGTGCTCCTCTGTTCTGGTGCTATATACTGGCTAATCATTTTCAGTTCAAAGGAAATGATGTTATGCTCGTATAGCAGCTACATGTGCCCGACGCAGCGTGATTTTGAGTTGTTTATGTTAGGCGATGAGTCTGTTCTAGAAATGAAAGAAATCCTCTGTATCGGGCAGATATACCCTTGTCAGATGTCAATATTGGAGGATCCTGAACAGTCATGTGCTACGGACTGCATTTTCCTTTATCTCAGAAGTAACCACACTGTGACCACTATTTTTGAACAGGCCTGCTCTACATTTCCATATCTCTTGGCAATTGTAACTATTTTTGTGGAAACTATATTGAATGGGACAGACTGAATCGTGTTATAATATATACATGAGCCATTCTAATATGCAACCCTCTGACGATTCAAGGTCCCTCAGTTTGAATGAATATATGTATCTCTTAAATAGATTGATATAACTATACTTTTAATGCTTTCTTCTATGTATCTGTGTTGCTAGATAATTATAGGAATGCCCTGATTTCCATCCCCATATAAATATGACAGTTGAGAAGATATAATTGTTCAAGTAAACTTAATTCGGTCACCATGTGTCGAGATTGTGAAATTGGAATTCCAAAAACTCATTAGAACGACATGGAGATGGCCTGGGAGATGACTATATATAACTTTGTTGGATATCGGCGAATTGAACAATCTTATAAATGCTAGTGAATATCCTCTCGCCACCCATGTGATTTAATTCATTATTTCATTGGAGAAGAACGTGCATGAATTTGGTGGAATTAGTGCTAAATATATTTGTATCAACTTTGGTGCAACTCCCCTCATGCATGACTTGAACCGCGCCATTTTTGTCATATTTAAACCACGTCTATTAGACTCATGCATGCATTATATAATGGAGATGATTATATATAAGTTTGGTTGTAATCGGCAACTAAACAAATTATTATCATATTTATTACCCCCCCCCCCCCCCAATCTCTCACCCAAACGGCACCAATTCGCGTCTTTAAATCACACGTTCATATTCCTCGTATCACGGAGAAGAATAATATATCAATTTGGTCGAAATCTGCGCTAAAATAGCCCCTCCCCTGACACGAACTAAAAGCTAATACTGAACTGACAAACACATCTTCTCTATGTCAACAACCAGTAATCAAACTAAATGAACTCACATATCGAACCCGGATCTGGTAACACAAAACAAAAACAATTTAAACATATATATACCATCTTGTTATCATAATAACTTGTGTAATTGTATGGGGAGAGGGGCTATCTAAGTTGTATAAATTGTGCCCCAATCCCAATTGTACATAAACGATACAATGTTTAAACTAAAAAAAAACGAACAACGTCACTTTAGAAAATTTTAACCCGCACCATTATTATACTCGTAAACAAAGTTACCCCTGTTAGACCGGCTTGGTGCCATCTCGATTGTACCCTTAAAGCTATATATAGAACACAGACAGATATCCGCAATATTTGATTCATTGTATCATTTGAGAAGAACGTGTATGAGTTTGATGGTAATTGGCACTAAACATATTTTTATAAGTTTTTGGTGACCCTCCCGTCCCTATTTCGGACTCAAGCGGTGCCACTTTGACATAATTAAACCACACACTTAGACTCATTATAGAGATGCATATACATGTATATAAAATTTATGAAAATTGGCGAGTATACAAATTCGTATCAAATTTAGGGCCACCATTGTATATCTCTCACCCAATAGGCACCGATTTGGCGCATTTAAACCACACGACTCGATTATTCGTATCACGGAGAAGAATATGTATCAATCAGGTGGAAATCGGCGCTAAACATATTGTTTATCAATGTGTGTGTCCCTCTCACCATCTAGGCACCCCTGACTCGAGTGGCCCCACTTTTGACATCTTTAAACCACACAATTAGACTCCTGATATCATGGAGAGTATTATTTGTAAGTTTGGTGCTAATCCGCAAATAAACCAATTTTTATCAAATTTAGTGCCCACCCCCACCCACCCCATCTCTCACCAAAGCAGCACCAATATGACGTCTTTAAACTCACACGATTAGATTCCTCATATCATGGATAAGAATGTGTATCAAATCAATTTGGTGGAAATTGGCGCTAAAATATTGTGTATAAATTTTGGTGTTCCTCTCCCTTTCAGTGCACCCATGACTCGAATGACGCCACTTTTGACAACTTTAAGCCACGCCATTAGACACCTCATACCATGGGGATGAATTTGTATAAGTTTCGTGGCAATCGGTGAACCAATTCGTATCATTATTTAGTACCCACCCACCGCCCCCCCCCAAATCTCTCACCCAAACGACACCAATTTGGCGTCTTTAAATCACACAATAAGATTCCTTGTATCATGGAGAAGATCTCAGAAGAATGTGCATCAATTTGGTGGAATTCGGCGCTAAAATTATTTTGATCAATTTTGGTGCCCCTCTCCCCTTCCGGGAATCCCTGACGCGAACGGCGCGACTTTTGACACATTTAAACCACACCATAAGATTCCTCATATTATGGGGATGATTAATTATAAGTTTGGTGGCAATCGGCGACAAATTTTGTTTCTGCCCATTCCCCTTTTCTGCCCCTGACAACAACGGCGTCACTTTAGAAAATTCTAACCATCGCCATTTTCTTTCTCGTAAAAAGTTACCCCTATTAGACCCATTTTGTGCCATCTAGGTGGTCCCCTGTTAATTTATATAGAACACAGACAGACAGACAGACGACCTGTTAATTTCTATAGAACACAGACAGACAAACAGACAGACAGACAGATGTTCGCAAATATAGATATAGATAGTTCAACAAATTGCACTACTCGCCTGCAATGAGTAATTGATAAATGAAGGACTAACGTCCAAATACACCTTGAATATTTTATTAAAATAAGATAAGAATCAATACAAATTATATTGAACGTTATAGTTGCTATAGCAACGTACATGTAGAATGGTTATGGAAACGTGAATATTACATATATATACATGTATCAATAACAATGACAAAAGCCGCATACATCATCAATGTAAATCGGATCAATTATTGCTTCCATCTATATATTTTTGTGATGAAATAACAACAGATCACGTTTCAAACTTATGGCACTGTTTCCCATTATCATTCACGACAACCGACAGCAAATGTCCAAATGTGCATATGGTAGTTCAAAACCACGATATAGCCCGTTTCCATTATACATTGCATAATAGAGGGTCCTTTATACAGTACTACATTCAAGTCACAATTTTCCCCATAAGGGACAGTCGGCAGCTTATTTTGGGCATTCTTCTCCGAATTGCTTCGTATTCAGGTGCGAGCCGAATGTCCAAGTTTAAATATTAAAATACATTTGCACAAACCCCTTGGCTTTCCGGTTAGCCATCGATATAATTGCGCTAAGCTCTTATGTCACTGCGCGTGCCGGTAATACACGTGTGTCTAACTAAAAATATGAGGACGGATTTAGGGGCTAATTGTGTGATAAATATATATCTTAAATTTATAATACTTTCCTGGGGTGTAATTACCGCCCGGGACCGCCCGGGACCGCCCGGAACCGCCCGGGACCGCCCGGGCGCTCCCAAGGGCCCGTGGACACTATATATCAACGTTATAACGTAGCGACATACCACCTGAGGGCAACATAGTAATTTTTACTCGCTCGCTCGTCTCCGGCCGGTGATATTAACCCCACAAATGCCGATATTGGCTAAGAGAGTCAGGGTGATTACGGGTGTCTTCGTGTGTTTTCTGACAGTATATTTTGGTGATGCGTGGTAGTGCAATACACCTGAGTGTGAATTCCATATATTGACTCATTGACGCGTCCGCGGCCGATGTTATTAACCCATCAATATCCGGTAAAATAATACAAAAAGAGCCCGAAACCGCCCGGGCGCCCCCTTGGGCCCGTGGACACTATATCTCGACGTTATAACGTAGCGACATACCCCACGATATCAACCTAGGTATGTTTGTCTGTATGTATGTCTTTTATACAAATCTGCGATTCTCGACCGATCGGGACGAAACTTGGTACGTGTGTGTAGTTTGACCAGGCGGTCGTCGTTGTCGTATTGGCGAGCCCGTGCGGCGCCCGCTTCGCGCATGGGCAGACGAGATCTTGGAAACGGGTGGAGCTATCGACTTGAAATTTGCTATGTGAATGTATCTTGCCCCGGATACGAATTTTATCGGATCGCCGAGCCCGTGCGACGCAAGCTTCGCGCATGCGCAGACCAGATCTCGGAAACGGGTGGAGCTATCGACTTGAAATTTGGTATGTGAATGTATCTTGCCCCGGATACGAATTTTATCGGGTCGCCGAGCCCGTGCGACGCCAGATTCGCGCATGCGCAGACCAGATCTCGGAAACGGGTAGAGCTATTGACTTGAAATTTGATATGTGAATGTATCTTGGTTTTTGAATAGCCCGGACAACGTCGGGCTGGGTAGAGCTATCGACTTGAAATTTGGTTTTTGAATAGCCCGGACAACGTCGGGCTCATCGGCTAGTCTATTATATATTTTGGGAAATCTGTGTGTGTGTGTCTGTCGGTCTGCCTGTTCGCGATGGGCTCGAGAACGGTCGAGCCGATTTCGATGAAACTTGGTAAGTGGGATAATTTCGGCCGGGGGTGGCATGGGCCTGTTAATTTGCCCGTGCGACGTGATCTTGACCTTGATATCGGGTCAATTCAAGGTCAAATCGCGAATTTTTATGGGATTTCGACGAAATTTGTTACGTAGGGTTACTTTTGTCCACTGAGTGTTTTGGACGGGTAAAATCGTGACCCCGACCTGACCTTGACCTTCAAAATGATCAATTCGAGGTCAAATCGGGTAAAACCGGATGGATTTCGACGGGTACTTTTGTCGGGTACTTTTGTCCGGGCAGTGTTTGGGACGGGTCAAATCGTGACCCCACCTGACAAATCGCGCAATTCGCCGAAAAGCAGAGGGGAAACAGCCCGGACGAAGTCGGGTCCACCTGCTAGTACTATATAAACAAAAAGAGCCTAGGACCGCCCGGGATCGCCCGGGCGCCCCCATGGGCCCGTGAACACTATATCTCGACGTTATAACGTAGTGACATAACCCAGCGTTCACGTTAAGCAATGTTGTTACAATATTCACATTTGGTAAAACCGCCATAAGCGAAAAGAATATTAAAATATAGGCAGGTTCTGTCATAAATCAAAAATATCATGAAAATAGCATGCTATATTCGATATATACGCTGTGTTCTTTAAACAAACGTCAAATTATGTTACAGAAACTGGTTTTAGTTTACATAACATAGTGTAGAACATGACTATAACACGCTCTTTTAGTTTACTTAGTATTTTACAGGATTTTGAGGGGTTAATAACACCGGCCGGAGACGAACGAACGAGTAAACTTTTCTAGGTTGACCTCGTGGGTTATGTCACTACGTTATAACGTCGAGATATAGTGTCCATGGGCCCATTGGGGGCGCCAGGGCGGTCCCGGGCGGTCCCAGGCTCTTTTTGTTTATATAGTATTTTACCGGATTTTGAGGGGTTAATAACACCGGCCGAAGACGAGCAAAATTTTCTAGGTTGACCTCGTGGCTTATGTCACTACGTTATAACGTCGATATATGGTGTACACGGGCCCATTGGGGCGCCCGGGCGGTCCCAGGCTTTTTTGTTTATATAGTAGTTTACCGGATTTTGAGGGGTTACTAACACCGGCCGGAGTCGAGCGAACGAGTAAAATTTTCTAGGTTGACCTCGTGGGTTATGTCACTACGTTATAACGTCGATATATAGTGTCCACGGGCCCATGTGGGCGCCCGAGCAGTCCCAGGCTTTTTTGTTTATATAGTATTTTACCGGATTTTGAGGGGTTAATAACACCGGCCCGAGTCGAGCGAGTAAAATGTTCTAGGTTGACCTCGTGGCTTGTGTCACTACGTTATAACGTCGATATATGGTGTACACGGGCCAATGGTGGCGCCCGGGCGGTCCCGGGTGGTCCCAGGCTTTTTTGTTTATATAGTATTTTACCGGATTTTGAGGGGTTAATAACACCGGCCCGAGTCGAGCGAGTAAAATGTTATAGGTTGACCTCGTGGGTTATGTCACTACGTTATAACGTCGAGATATAGTATCCACGGGCCCATGGGGACGCCCGGCCGGTCGCGGGTTGTCCCGGTGTCAGAGTGAATAAATTCCCCCTTGCTCAAATTGATAACCATTCCATAAACTGAGTATTTCTCGTACGATAATTTAACGCGCCGATAACAATACCACGTACGTCGACTTTGACATAATCAGCGCTAATTACAACATATGTCGTAAATGGGTAGCCTTCGGCAAATTTCTAAAAACCTGTTAAAACATTATACAATGGAGTCTCGTTGCGTCATAGTTATTATCGCAAAAAGCCCATTTATGAATAGTCGCTCGAATTAAGAATATATTTTGTAAAAAGATCCAGATTATCGAAACAAATAATTCATGGGAATATATTGTTAGCGGCTTTCTCTACAGATGTGTAATTACGCAATCACCTATGTTGTAACAACGGGTAACGGCTTGGTAACGAAATCACACCAGTTATAACCAATCGCGAACTGCATGGAATAACATATAAAAAGCTACGGAAATTTTGGGTAGGGAGGATAGAAAACACTAGAGAGATTCAGAATTTGGAAGATTGCTGTCGGACAAGTTTACCCGTCGGGCTGCATGCTATGCGGTCCGGCGCGGGGTCATTATATGCTAGACAGATGTTATGTGTATATCTATATATATATTGTTGCTGCTGTTACATCTGTTTATCCATGAACAAATTAAAACGACTAATTCCTCAAGATGTGTACACTTCTTCTAACCCGGAACATCTACACGGAAAATCTTCTACTGGACACGGAACACGCTCTACGCAACAGTCTGTGTTTCATTCTTATACATATCCGCAAACTAGAGCTTATTCCCCTTCTAAAGAGGCTCTACTAAATTTCTACTAGACTCGGAAAACAGCTCTCCTAAACCGGGATCTTTTTGTTTATATACTATTTTACCAGATTTTGAGGGGTTAATAACACCGGCCGGAGTCGAGCGAGCGAGTAAAATGTTCTAGGTTGATATCGTGGGGTATGTCGCTACGTTATAACGTCGAGATATAGTGTCCACGGGCCCAAGGGGGCGCCCGGGCGGTTTCGGGCTCTTTTTGTATTATTTTACCGGATATTGATGGGTTAATAACATCGGCCGCGGACGCGTCAATGAGTCAATATATGGAATTCACACTCAGGTGTATTGCACTACCACGCATCACCAAAATATACTGTCTGAAAACACAAGAAGGCACCCGGGCTCCCCCTGGCTCTCTTAGCCAATATCGGTATTTGCGAGGTTAATATCACCGGCCGGAGACGAGCGAACGAGTAAAATTTTCTAGGTTGTGGGGTATGTCGCTATGTTATAACGTCGAAATATAGTGTCCCGGGCTCTTTTTTTTTATATAGTATTTTACCGGATTTTGAGGGGTTAATAACATCGGCCGTGGATGCGTCAACGAGTCAAAATATGGAATTCACATTTAGGTGTATTTGCACTACCACACATCACCAAAATATACTGTCTGAAAACACACGAAGACACCCGTAATCACCCTGGCTCTCTTAGCCAATATCGGCATTTGTGGGCGGTCCCGGGCGGTAATTAGTCACACCGCTTTCCTGATATACGTGATTAAATCTTGTAAAATAGTTCATGCGCGATCTGACGCATGCATCTTTTTTTCTTGTTAACCAACCCGAGGAAGCGTTCTGCATCGTGTAATACCATGTAATTTCATACAGCTCAGCGTTATTAATCATCCAATGAGCGAGCTGTCGGGAAAGGGACCGAGCCGTTTTCGCATACAGCAAGGAACCCCCATATTTGTAGGAATATAGATCTATACATTTTATACACCTGTGACTAATATATGTATACTAGCCTATTCGTCTTTGTTAGTAATTATTCATCTATATAAATTGTATTTGACAAAATATATTGACATCATATATGCTATATTTATATTAACATCAGCATTTCACGCATAAATTTATTGATACAATTCCACCAAAGAACTTGAATTCAAGTTTAGCAAAAATGATATTCGTATTAATTTCCACGCATACATATCGATCTTCCGCACGACAACATAAACATATGGCGATACCGGGGCGCACATTACAGCAATTTAGAAATTTCCACTATGTCTGCAAATAGAATAACTTTGAGTGAGGTTCGGGATACACAGGCACACGATTTCGCGGCGAAATGGTCTCAATTAGAAGGAGATGAATTCAACCCCGATAGCATCCAACTTTGGAATCAAAATACATGCCAATATTTTTCGCCTATACAGGGTAAAAAGATGCTGTCAAATAATATAAAATTCTCTATCTTCGGCCTAAATTGCAGAAGCCTTAACGCAAATTACGGAGATCTAAAAAATCTACTTTGTGACTTGAAAACAGAAGATAATTTGTTTGTTGTTATTGCCCTAACAGAAATATTCAAAGTGCATAGTCCCTCAGATTTTTCACTTCCAGGATATCACCCCTTAGAATTCAAATCTCGACCTGACGGCGACGATGCCAGAGGCGGCGTTGGTATTTATATAAAGGAAAATCTGCAATATAAACCCAGACCAGATTTAACAGTATTTATACCACATGTAATAGAAACATTATTTATAGAAATAAACAGAGGAGCGAACGATAATTATATAGTAGGATGTATCTATAGACCGAACACAGCACCAAAGGCCGACTTGGACAAATTTATGTTGAAATTCGATAATATATTAGAACAAGTGAACAATACCAAGTCTTACATAATAGGAGACCTCAACATCGACCTCTTAAATTTCGATACGCATCAAAAAACTAACGATTTTATAAACAATGTCTTCACGAGAGGATTCGTGCCCATGATAACGAAACCGACAAGAACGACTGAGCACTCTGCTACCCTAATTGATCACATCTATACCAACAAAGTACAAGGTGGTCACCAAACAGGGATAATTACTTGCGACATCTCCGATCATTTCGGCATATTCCTATCTGAATCAAACAAACACAAACCCATAAACCCCCCTCATAAAAAAATCACGTACAGGAACTACAACACTAACAATGTCAATATTTTCAAAAACTTGTTAAAATCATGTAAATTCGACTCAGTTCTCAGTTGTAACTCCCCTGATAAGGCATATGAATTATTTTTAGACATATATATATGAACGCACATGATCTAGCCTTTCCTCTCATAACACGAAATGTACCCAAAAAATATATAAAACGCGAACCATGGATGACATCTGGACTCATTAAATCCTCTATTACTAAGCAAGAATTATACTCTAATAAACTGAAGGCACCTTCAGAAACAAATAAAATCGCCTATTTAAATTATCGTCAATTATACAATAAACTAATAAGGAAATGCAAAAATAATTATTACTGCGATAGCCTAGAAAAAAATAAGAATGATATAAAAAACACATGGAAAATTCTTAAAACCGCAATCAATAAAAATCATAAATCATGTAACTACCCTCAGACATTTAATGATAACGATACAGAGCTATCTGATCCGAACATAATAGCCGACAAATTCAATGACTACTTTTCAAAAATCGGTCGAAACACCAGCAACTCCATACACACTGAAAACGATGCAAATTTCACTGATTATCTTCGAGACAGGCAAATAAACGCACTCGAAATCGAACCTACATCGATACAGGAAATAATATTGACATGCTATACTATGAAAGGGAAAATGAGCAAAGATTACAACGGCATATCGACCGCACTTATGAAAGACAGTATCTTCACAATAGCCACACCACTTAATCATATATTTAATCTATCGTTCGAACAGGGAATATTCCCAGCTAAAATGAAAGTTTCCAAAGTAGTCCCCATTCCTAAAATAAATAACTCAAAGGAAATAACAAACTACCGCCCAATCAGTATCCTGCCATCGTTCTCTAAACTACTTGAAAAAATAATGCAAAAACGACTAGTAGATTTTCTAAATGAACATGAAATCTTGTATAAACACCAATATGGATTTAGACCAAATCACTCAACTTTTCACCCGATTTTGCACCTTCTAGACCATCTCGTTAAAAATAATGATAAACCGACACGGGATTCCACCTTAGCTGTATTTATTGATTTATCTAAAGCATTCGATACGATCGACCACGACATACTGATATCGAAACTGGAACACTATGGCATCAGGGGTGTAGCAATGTCATGGTTCCATAGTTATTTGAATGAGCGGAGGCAATACGTTGAATATGGTGGGACTACTTCTAACCTTATGAACACTTCCTGCGGGGTCCCCCAAGGCTCAATTCTTGGGCCGATTATTTTCTTAATATACGTGAATGATATGGTAAATTCTACAACAATAGACATTTTATCGTATGCCGATGACACAACACTGTTTACAAGCGGTAAAGATGGCGAACTAGTACAAAGTTACGTCAACAATGAATTAGCCAATGTATCAGACTGGTGCTGCTGTAATAAACTCTCAATTAATATTAATAAAAGCAACTACATGATTTTACACCCCCAAAACAATGACCAAAAGTGGAATACTTTGAAATTAAAGCTAAATAACACTCAATTGAACCGAATAGGGAATCTTGGACATGAATCATCGGCAAAATTTCTAGGTATTCATATTGATGAGAACTTGACATTCAAAAAGCACATATCCATAATCTGCTCCAAATTATCACATGCAATCTACTGCATCAATAAGGTGAAACATTTTTTCCCAAGTAAAGCATTGAAAACATTGTACTATGCACTGATTCAAAGCCACTTAGTTTATGGTATCCAAATATGGGGTCATGTTCCGGAAGTCAAGAAAATATTCCTATTACAAAAAAGAGCAATGCGTATAATATGCAATAAGAAGTATAGGAGTCACACAGATCCACTCTTTAAAAGAGAGAATATCTTGAAAATATATGACTTACACACCCTCAATTCCTCCATTTTTATGCATGACTGGTGTTATAACCGCCTGCCTGCGTCTTTTGGAATGATGTACAGTAAACGAGCAAAATCAACACCAAGACACCCGAATCCCGTTCTGTTAGAACTACCTAGAACTGACTGGTCAGGTAAATTGCCACACCACGCCTACCCCACAACATGGAACAACATGGAAAAAGACTATACATCTTACCAAAGCAGGCACACACTGAAGAAGCGCTTACAGATAGCAATGCTTAGAAATTACCAAGAAAATGTACGCTGTAAAAACAAAGGATGCCCCGACTGTGCTCTATAAATAATATGAATATTCATTGTTATACTTGATGCAAAATCATAATTGTTCTCGACACTAACATACATATAAACATTACATATATGTAATACTGTTAATTTGAATATCCCAACACCTCACTCAACAAAAAAAGACTTTCCAGCGATATATATATAGATAATTCCTATCTTACTTACTTAACTAAAGACGGCGGTATCTTACAATTCGTCTGGATTGTCCCACAACCACACCAATACTTGTCTGTGATATGCCCCAAAACTAGTTTCTAGTTAGTTTTATACACGATAATACATGTAGTCTGTACGTATGCGTGGATAAAAATACAAGCCATCTTTGCAAATACTTATAGTGATACTTGTTTTAGGGGGTAGCAGGAAGACAGCCCGATAGGGCTAGGCTAACCCCCAACAATATATACAGCATTTATATTATTATATGTTACTGTCATTGTATTATTCATGTGTATATTGTAAATAAATTATCCTATCCTATCCTTAATGTCAAGTAGCAGTTAAATGACATAAATCCTCCTGATATCTGATAAAAAACACATGTGTAGTTCACAATATTGAAGTCGATTTAGTAAATATCATGTTATTTATTTGGTGATACACTGTATCCCACAGACCAGTTAATTATCTGTGAAAGATTTCCTGATAAAATAGTGTTTTTAAAAGTTTGCTTGGTGGTAATGTGAACATCCAGTATCACCCCTGTGGTACACGTAAAATTGATAAGATTGTATATCGTCGGGTTTTAAGGGTACACAATCCGATTCGATGGTCCTCGCATCATCAGATTCCAACAACAACAACAACAACATTTCTTCAAAAGACGCTTTAGTTATCAGAATCGATTAAATACCAACATAATAATGCTAACTACTGTCAAATCTAGTATATTTTTTTCCAAAACGTGTTATATATCAACATTTTGTTCAACGAAATTTGGTATCGAGAGTACGTCGGTCGGCTCGACGAATATTTGCTTGGCCGCCATATATGACATATATTCCAGTTGGTGATAATAACAGATTTAAAAAATCGATATCTATTAACTCTGAGCTTTGGTGGTTCCTCGACTCGAATTAAATATGTGGTACCCCTATAAAGCCAAATAAATGGTAATTTAGGAGCGTTAATTATAATGAAAATGAATTTATGACTGGAGTCATAAATTCATTTTCATTATATATATATATCGTTCAACAAATTGTCTAATTGTCTGCACATTACCTAAGAGAACTACTCGCATACAATGTGAGAACTACTCGTCTGCAATTAATGAGTTATTGATAAATGAAGGGCTAACGTCCAAATACACCTTGAATATTTTATTAAAATAAGATAAGAATCAATACAAATAATATTGAGCGGTCTATAGATGCTATAACAAAGTACATGTAGAATGGTTATAGAAACGTACATGCTTATGGAAACGTGAATATTACAGATATATATATATATACATGTATCAATAACAATGACTATAAAACCGCATAGCTCATCAATGTAAATCGGATAAATTATTGATTCCCTCTATATTTTTGTGATGAAATAAAAACATATCACGTTTCAAACTTATGGCACTATTTATTTCTCATTATCATTCACGACAACCGACAGCAAATGTCCAAATTTGAACACAGACATGGTATTTCAAAACCACGATATAGCCCGTTACCATTATACATTGCATAATAAAGGGTCCTTTATACAGTACAACATTCAAGTCATGCACAATTTGGCCCATAAGGGAAAGTTTGCATCTTAGTGCCACCGCACACGCTACGATTAAAGTGGGAAAAATCGCAGGTGGAGAAAAGTGACTTGCCCGCAGACGCTATTGTGCTGCGATGTTTGCAGCTACGATTTTATCCACGTGATCGATCACACGATAGCAAAATGTTATATCACATTCTCCGCATTATGCAATTATATACATGGCATGTATCTCAATTTTCTAAACTAACAAGTTGAACTTGAAAGTTCAAGTGGAATTGAATATTTTTTTATTTTTACATTTTTGTACCTGTCAACTCAACAGGCTCAGCTGCCCCAATTTCTCCTTGTCTGCATAGCAGAATGCTGATGGCTGATATGTGGTATCTATTATAGGCCTGCACTCCATGTCGTGTCACATCTCCACCAATGTGGCCTCGTTTTTATAAGTCCAAGAAGTTTGTGAACTTTGCGCCATTTTTGATTTTTTATCTTTTTGTGGTATTTACAACATGACCAGTGCGACAGTGGTCATGTGACAGCTACGATCGCGCGCGTTGCCAAGGTCACGCCACGATTTTCCTGGTAAAAATCAAACAGTGCTTGGTCGCTACGATTTGGCTACGATATTGTCGTGGGCATGCGCATTGGATACTTCCACCTGCGATTTTCCCCACTTACGATTTTAATCGCAGCGTGTGCGGTGGCACTTATTTTGGGCATTCTTCTCCGAATTGCTTAGAGCTTTGGATGCGAGCCGAATGTCCAAGTTTAGATATTAAAATACATTTTGCACAAACCCCTTGGCTTGACACGTTCTGAGATGATATGACACGAGCGCGGAAGGATATAGAACGAGATCGTACCCAATCTCTACCAGAGCTATGGAATCCTATTAGGGCCACTTCCTAATGACGCTTTCGGCGCGCGCCGAAAGCGACAAAAAGTGCCCCATTAGTAACGCGCCGAAAGCGACAAAATATGCGCCGTTACGGCGCACTTTTTGTCGCTTTCGGCGCTTTCGGCGCACTTTTTGTCCCTTTCGGCGCTTTCGGCGCGCGGAAAGCGACAAAATGTGCGATATTAGCGCATGTTTTGGCGCGCCGAAAGCGACAAAATGTGCACCGTAACGGCGCACATTTTGTCGCTTTCAGCGCGTTACTAATGGCGCACTTTTTGTCGATTTCGGCGCGCGCCGAAAGCGCCATTAGGCATACTATTAGGTCCACTCCCAAAAAGTGCGCCATTAGGGTATGTTTCGGCGCTTTCGACGCGTTACTAATGGCGCACTTTTTGACGCTTTCGGCGCGCGCCGAAAGCGCCATTAGCAAGTGGCCCTAATAGGATTCCATACAGAGCGCACCAGTCATACTTCCTTTCTGAATCTGTCACCCGCTGGGTACTAGTCTGTGTTTCTATATTTAGCAAGGGGTTTTTCAGCAAATATGGCGAAACCCGATCGCTCCAAAGTCAAATTTTCTATGTGCTTTCAGAACAATTCCCGCACTAAAACATAATGACAGAACGGAAAATCAGAGCGGTAGTTTTGTTGACGATTTTCGCAAGCTACTCGTCAAAATTGTAGCAATTTAGAACTCCTGTGTTTGACTTGCCGTGCTATGTTTTAGTGGGACTTTTCAAATTAAAGGTTCAAAATTTATACAAATTTTGTTCGATATTTTGTGTGCTTAACAAGGGCAGCATGTTTCTCTGTTCGCTTAGTATATATCTTAATATCGAGGAAGTCCACACAATGTGGGTAAAGTGTCGCCGGTAGCAGCGGTCTTACCGAGTCATCAAGGGAGGTAAACCCTGCATGGAGTTTGATGCGTGCCGACAAACCCATTAACACGCGTGTTGTTCTGCATGTGTTTATTACCCACACCTGACCTCGAACCATAAGACGTAAGCAGGCCTATTAGTTCTGTAACCTAAAATGACGTACAAAATTATACAACTATGAAACACGGGATTTGTGTCCCAAAACAAAAATAGCCATTTGCATGCCATGGAACAGAACATGTATGCGTCGGATGAGGCCAAAGGAAGCTTTGTGCATATGAACATAGAGGACAGCCTTTCCCAAGCATGATGATATCAAAGCAACGAGATTTTTTTCAGAGAATTTCGATTTGTCTTAAAGGGGTACTGTACGCCATTTTCAATAAATTTCCGATGATAACAACGATCTATTATCGATAATATATATAAACATAAGTAATTTGAGTCGAAGATGTATTATGTAAATGCTCAGGTTAATAGGCTATCTTAAAATTTTATAATTTAAAAGTTAATAATTTAATATAAATTGAATTTATGGCTGGAGCCATAAAATGGCGTAAATTAAAATACGAATTTCACTGTACCAGACGTAATCAAATTATAATTGAGGGATACTGGATTAGTAAACCCATTGCACACACGATCGTTTGAAACATTATGCTGATACGGGGAGAAAACTAAAGCCACTCACTGACTAGTGACGATTAATGAGTATATGGGACTAGTATGCATATATAATAACACTTTTATTTGATACATTTGGTTGAAAACTGTACAAAAATTACTCGACAACAACAATTTGTATTTTTGCATTCCGGTAAATTTGCCATCCGTAACACTACTTCGTACTCAACAGACTTTCAAATAATGGAAAAATTGTTACCTTATTCTCCGACTCAGAGACTACAGAAACCAACAACAACATTTGGGTACAGTATCCCTTTAAACAATACATTAAACGGCCGTATATATATAATCACTATACATATGTATCGTTCTCTATCACGATAAATTATATACATTTTGAAGACCGAATAATCGCGGACATGTCAGATGATTAATCACATTCAGGGGTTTACGTAACTACGCGTGAATGCCCGGGCTCCACATGTATGTCTTTTGAATGAAAGTCCGTTATAAAAGACCAACGGGAGGGAATCGGTCCAAAACAGCATCAATCCAACAGATGCCCAAGCTGTTGTGGACCGAGAAGACTTGGTATATCCGGTGTCCAGAACGGACTTGATGTGACGCAATGTATACTGTATATAAGACATTAACCCTTTAATGACGGGAGCTTTCTGAATTTTTGCGAAAACCCTGTGCCAATGCATTCTCTTATATATGCGAGTCGACCATAGATCTCCTCGCATATGTAAGAGAATGCATTGGCCTAACACATTTTATATTATTTTTAATAAATTTATTGTTAAAAAATGTAAGAAAATATGAAAATTATGATAACAAATTGTTAAAAAATGTAATAAATAATGATAAAAAATGAAAAAGATTGTTAAGGAATGTAAGAAAAAATTATAAAAATTGATAAAGAATGAAAGAAACAATGATAAAAATGATAAAATTGTTAAAGAATGTAAGAACAAATGATTCAAATTGTTAAAGAATGTAAGAAAAAATGATAAAAAGTTAAAGAATGTAAGAAAAATCTATAAAAATGATAAAACAAATTGTTATGCCAATGCATTCTCTTATATATGCGAGGCTACCTATGGTCGACTCGAATATATAAGACAATGCTTGGCACAGGGTCTTTAATGTTGTGCCAGCGCAGCGCCCGTCATTAAAGGGTTAAGTATTGTCAAATAAAACATCTGGAATCACGTGACTTCATTTAGTTTTGAGAATACGTGTACGTATTCCAAGATGTTTTCAGCAGCGCACAAACTTTGTTTGCCGACAGATTGCTTTCATTTCTAGATAACTCATAAATGATGTCATCGTTCAGGTACTGGTTCACAAATGAATTGTACTTTCCTGCATCCTGTCCTTGAATCGATCCAGACATGTACCTGTCTACAAAACTTCTCTTGCCCGGACACACAACCATCTGCAGCATAGCTAGTATGAGGTCGACGAAGGACAAAAATACTGCGAGAACATACCAAAACCAGAAGAAGACGAATACATATCGGTAGAGGGTGTTGATGTGAGAATAACACTGTACTGAATATTTGTGCACGTTCTTAAACTGGCTGATGCTGAACGTGCAATGATAACTGCTTGGGAATCTCTCTGAGAACCATGGATCGTTGACAAACAAGTTGAAAAATCCATCGTCGGTGAAATTATCGGTCACTAGTAGATTCAACAGAATGAATTGTATGGCAAGAAACATAAAGGATGTAATCTTACGAGTTAACAGTGTGGCTTTTGGTGGTATCATTCTTGAGTTCTGGCTGCTAACATATGTCGTAGTTGGTTGATCGCTTGCATCTGCACTAACCGGCAGCATATGACGGTTGCCAATCAAATCAACGACACAATCATTACTCAGCGAAGAGCCATCGGTTCTGCCCTTTTCAAGCATGTTGATGATTGAATCTGTTTGAGAAAACGCTCCTCTACAACAGAGTGTTTTTAGAATCCATGGAAGAATTCCCAGAATCCCGAGACCGATCAGGAACAATGGCACCCATTTGGTGAAAGACTCCACCCCGCCTGGTGGGTTTGACATCGATCTCGGGATCTCGGCCTCGAATATGGCGTAGTAATTCGTGATTGCGCTGCATATTCGATCGCTGAAATCCACATGCGATTCTTCAAATTGTGCCGGAGTCCAGCATTTAACAGGTGTGCCAAGCGTTGTATAAACGATGCAAGCCACTCCAATGGCAACGAGAGTAATACATGTTATGATGCTGAGTGTGTCGGTCAGGTCTGATACTCGTCTCCGGCCGCACATACTTTACCAATAACCCTGCAATGGAATATGATCTGGTTTTCAAGCTGCAAAACAGAGTTCATTTTCGTAATTATATCTAAGATTTTTATCTAACCCTTTACCCAACAAAACGGCCAAAACCGGCCAAATAAAGCTTCAACAGCCTAAAATATCTTCGGTCTGTCTCAATAGAACCGTACACATATGGATATCATTGGAACCGGCTTATTGACCACATTGTGATGGTTACAGTTATGCCCTGAGCCAATGCATTCTCTTATATATGCGAGTCGACCATAGGTCGCCTCGCATATATAAGAGAATGCATTGGCCTAAAAAAAATCTTTTTTTACCATTTTTTCTTACATTCTTTAACAATTTTATAATTTTTAATGTGTTAAGCCAATGCATTCTCTTATATATGCGAGGCGACCTATAGTCGACTCGCATATATAAGAGAATGCATTGGCACAGGGCCGTTCTGTTGGGTAAAGGGTTAAGTGTCTAGTCAGTTACAATCCATTCTGTCTTGAATATGAACAGTTTGGTTTCTCAGAAAAATGCAGAATGTATTGTAACCGACAAAAGTCTTAAATAAAACAAATTAGTGATTTCTTCACATTATCTGTACGTGTTGGTAGCGGTCAAGCCAGCGTAGCTGTGGACTTCACTCTGCCTTGTTGTTTTCTAACACTCTTCAGGTTTCAGATAACACCGCCCGACCGATTCGCTGCCTCTTGATCAGTGTTTTAGATATTGTTATTTAAACATAATTATATAGTTTATTCATGTATAATCATATACAAAAGGAATCGGGACGCATTATAACATAATTATATAGTTTATTCATGTATAATCATCTACAAAAGGAATCGGGACGCTTGTTATTTAAACATAATTATATAGTTTATTCATGTATAATCATATACAAAAGGAATCGGGACGCATTATAACATAATTATATAGTTTATTCATGTATAATCATATACAAAAGGAATCGGGACGCTTGTTATTTAAACATAATTATATAGTTTATTCATGTATAATCATATACAAAAGGAATCGGGACGCATTATAACATAATTATATAGTTTATTCATGTATAATCATCTACAAAAGGAATCGGGACGCTTGTTATTTAAAAGAAGAATAGGGGCCTCGTTAGACCCACATCTAAAAATAGAATCTTTGGGTCTAAAATTGGTTGTACTAAAATATTCCTAAAATATCAAAAACCCAAAAAAAAAAATTCAAAACTTCAAAAATTTATTTTTTCCAAAAAATTTCAAAAACCCTAAAATTAATTTTTTCCACAAAAAAATTCAAAACCTCCAAATTTCAAAAAAAGAAAAAATTTCAAAACCCTCAAAATTATTTCTCTAAAAAAAAAGGTTAAATAAAAAATTTATAACGAGTTTTTTCGGTTTCTGATAATCTCGATATTAAAAAATATCGAATGTTAAATTATTTGCTCGTAATATCTTTCGTTATTTTTTTGTTCAAATATTTTTCATGAATTTATTAATCGATGTTTAGAAATAGCTTTATACCAATTATATGTGTATGGACAGTCGCTGTAATGTTGGACATTGTGACCAACGGTATGAATGCATACATTCCAGTGTTTAACGGACGCAGTTCATATAAGCGTCATACCTGAAAATAGACACCATTACTTTTTACATAAATAATAAAGAGCGTTTATTCTTTACTTATCTCTATATGAAGTTATTGAGTATATGACAGGCGTGTATTTTCGTCAATTATTGGAAGTATTGAAATGTACTATGTTGAATTACTAACGGTCGAAAATGGTAAGGCGAAATTACAACCCTCCAGAATGAATTGTCATATTGAATGAATGATGATTTAATCTCAGCCATTTTTACATGGAACATGAGCGATGTACACTCAATCACACACGCCACATTGGTGTTAACAATGTGTCTTTCACACCTTTGCTTTACCAAATGAATTCTATTATTTCCCCGGTCACAGCTATATGGTATTCAGAAAACATATCGATTTAGAACAAAACGGGGTTAGTATCAATTAAGGTTGATAAACTGTGTCATTCACGCGATAATTAGTTATCCATAAAACATGCATACATATTAAGTCAGGTCGTGAGACACTCAATTATACAAATTGCTTTGATCACATTGTTATAACAACATTACGTAATAACCCCTTATCACTCCAGTCACACTTACGATCATTTTGTATGCCGAAAACTCCAGGTAGCACCGATGATGTAACATTATATCACTGCTATTGTGCCAATGATAGGTTCAGACATGTTCTATGTTTAGAAAAATAGATAATGTGCAGGTTAAGCCACAACAACAACAACAACAACAACATCCTGCTTTCATGATCCAATGGCCAATGTCCATGAAGATTTTATTTCCGATGCAAGTCATATTTCCGACTAACTCCTGAAAAGTTACCTATAATTCTGCTGTGGTTAAGCAGTCCATTATTTAGGGCATACCTGTATGTAGGCCTACCAGTGGATGAATAGTCTGCCGGAGAAGTACTGTGTAGACAGGTCTTGTCGGTAAGAGAGTCAGCCGAGAAATGAAGGCTCGGCTATTAAAACATAGTAATGCGATAGCGAACATCAAACGAGTCTGCGCACGCATATCTGTCAAAGGATACAATGGCAGTCATTGGTCAATTTATCCCCGGTGTCAGCTCAGTACAATAGCAGTCATTGGTCAATTTATCCCCGGTGTCAGCTCAGTACACAATCGACACGAAGCCGGAGGTCATAATTACTCTTACGAATGAAGAGCGTTGAACATATACGAAATTATTACACGAATGAACTGAAATTTATATTTCACATCTTACCAACAACAGATACAGACATGTGTGAATATTAAAGGAGCATTCTCGCTATACAAACCCCCCTCCCCACTTATAGATATATAACGAAGACGAGAATAACATGTTGATGAAGTTTATTGAAATTTAATCATTGTCTGAATCTTCGACCGTTAGATTTACTGCTAAGAGTTTCTTGAATTTTCTCATCGCTTCATCTGCAGCCCATTCATTATTATATCCGCGTTTGGTCAGTTTGACCATTTTCTTCATGATCGTGTTATGTATGGGTGATGTTTTCAATCGATACTGGTATTCTATTAATCGTCTATAACTTTTGAGAAACAGAACAAAATCTGTGTCGATGGTATCCTCTTTTCCCGACATGCTCTCATCTCCCGAAATGCTCTCTTCTTCTTTCACATCATTGGTGACGCGTTTCATCATACTTTTGAATGTGTCCATCTCGTTGACACATCGCGCAGCTTTCTTAAGACCGAATACCGTTCTACTACCGACGACATTACCATCTTTTGAATCTGATAGCGTTCCCCGTTCATCTTCATCTGTATCTTCTCCGAAGAGAGTTGTTTTTGTCTCGGACATAGCTCAGTGTTCATCCGGATCCTCAGTTAATTTTCGTTTTAACTTATTTTCTTGACACCAGTTTTTTACGTGTCTCTGAACATCATAATGATCTGCGAACAAAAGCCCGCATTCATTACAAGGGTACGACATGTCTTCTTGAATGTCTCTGTTTTGATGGTTCTTCTTATTAATTTCATCGAGCTCACCAGGTGGCCGTATGTCGTTAGTATAGTCATTGTGTTGACCCTGGGGCGCAATATAATTATATGTTATGCCCTTCTGCTGACCGGGGAGTTCTCTGTCATCGTATTTCATCGCATTCTGTTGACCCTGGGTCTCAGTGTCTTTTGTATGTTTTTTCATCCCATTCTGTTCATCTGGGTGTTCTCTGTCTTTTTGGAGCGACATAACATCCTGCTTTAATGATCCAATGGCCAATGTCCATGAAGATTTTATTTTCAAGCATCCATTCACGGCATGTGTAAGTGGACCTACATCTTGTGGTAAGACATACTTCGTGAAAACCTTGCTACAAAAGTCTGCCTCAAAAATATCACCCGCACCTGACAGAATAATATGGTTTTATAAATATTGGCAGCCCCTATATGACGAATTAAAGTATACAGTCACCCCTCAGGTCAACTTTATACGAGGAATACCAGCAAACTTGGATTCTCTTATCAACCCCCGGTATAAAAATCTAGTTATACTCGATGACTTGATGCAAACTTCATCAAAAGACCAGAGAGTTAATGATTTGCATTCCGAAGGAAGTCACCATTTGAACTTATCTTTGATAAGTTTGAACCAGAATTTCTACTACAACAAAGATCCAACGCAACGACGAAATTGTCAATATTTGGTATTGTTCAATAACCCAATCGACAAGGGATTAATTTCAACATTATCAAGACAGATGTATCCTGAATGTCCTCAGCGTATGGTTCGAGAGTTTTCGGAAGCGACGAGTGAACCGTACGGTTACCTACTGGTGGATTTAAAAGCCGCAACACCGGACGCATTACGTCTGCGACAGAATGTACTAAAAGAGGACACGAACCAACATAGGGGTGAATGGAATGGCATGAAATATAATCTCCAAAAAGACAGAGAACACCCAGATGAACAGAATGGGATGAAAAAACATACAAAAGACACTGAGACCCAGGGTCAACAGAATGCGATGAAATACGATGACAGAGAACTCCCCGGTCAGCAGAAGGGCATAACATATAATTATATTGCGCCCCAGGGTCAACACAATGACTATACTAACGACATACGGCCACCTGGTGAGCTCGATGAAATTAATAAGAAGAACCATCAAAACAGAGACATTCAAGAAGACATGTCGTACCCTTGTAATGAATGCGGGCTTTTGTTCGCAGATCATTATGATGTTCAGAGACACGTAAAAAACTGGTGTCAAGAAAATAAGTTAAAACGAAAATTAACTGAGGATCCGGATGAACACTGAGCTATGTCCGAGACAAAAACAACTCTCTTCGGAGAAGATACAGATGAAGATGAACGGGGAACGCTATCAGATTCAAAAGATGGTAATGTCGTCGGTAGTAGAACGGTATTCGGTCTTAAGAAAGCTGCGCGATGTGTCAACGAGATGGACACATTCAAAAGTATGATGAAACGCGTCACCAATTATGTGAAAGAAGAAGAGAGCATTTCGGGAGATGAGAGCATGTCGGGAAAAGAGGATACCATCGACACAGATTTTGTTCTGTTTCTCAAAAGTTATAGACGATTAATAGAATACCAGTATCGATTGAAAACATCACCCATACATAACACGATCATGAAGAAAATGGTCAAACTGACCAAACGCGGATATAATAATGAATGGGCTGCAGATGAAGCGATGAGAAAATTCAAGAAACTCTTAGCAGTAAATCTAACGGTCGAAGATTCAGACAATGATTAAATTTCAATAAACTTCATCAACATGTTATTCTCGTCTTCGTTATATATCTATAAGTGGGGAGGGGGGTTTGTATAGCGAGAATGCTCCTTTAATATTCACACATGTCTGTATCTGTTGTTGGTAAGATGTGAAATATAAATTTCAGTTCATTCGTGTAATAATTTCGTATATGTTCAACGCTCTTCATTCGTAAGAGTAATTATGACCTCCGGCTTCGTGTCGATTGTGTACTGAGCTGACACCGGGGATAAATTGACCAATGACTGCTATTGTACTGAGCTGACACCGGGGATAAATTGACCAATGACTGCCATTGTATCCTTTGACAGATATGCGTGCGCAGACTCGTTTGATGTTCGCTATCGCATTACTATGTTTTAATAGCCGAGCCTTCATTTCTCGGCTGACTCTCTTACCGACAAGACCTGTCTACACAGTACTTCTCCGGCAGACTATTCATCCACTGGTAGGCCTACATACAGGTATGCCCTAAATAATGGACTGCTTAACCACAGCAGAATTATAGGTAACTTTTCAGGAGTTAGTCGGAAATATGACTTGCATCGGAAATAAAATCTTCATGGACATTGGCCATTGGATCATGAAAGCAGGATGTTGTTGTTGTTGTTGTTGTTGTGGCTTAACCTGCACATTATCTATTTTTCTAAACATAGAACATGTCTGAACCTATCATTGGCACAATAGCAGTGATATAATGTTACATCATCGGTGCTACCTGGAGTTTTCGGCATACAAAATGATCGTAAGTGTGACTGGAGTGATAAGGGGTTATTACGTAATGTTGTTATAACAATGTGATCAAAGCAATTTGTATAATTGAGTGTCTCACGACCTGACTTAATATGTATGCATGTTTTATGGATAACTAATTATCGCGTGAATGACACAGTTTATCAACCTTAATTGATACTAACCCCGTTTTGTTCTAAATCGATATGTTTTCTGAATACCATATAGCTGTGACCGGGGAAATAATAGAATTCATTTGGTAAAGCAAAGGTGTGAAAGACACATTGTTAACACCAATATGGCGTGTGTGATTGAGTGTACATCGCTCATGTTCCATGTAAAAATGGCTGAGATTAAATCATCATTCATTCAATATGACAATTCATTCTGGAGGGTTGTAATTTCGCCTTACCATTTTCGACCGTTAGTAATTCAACATAGTACATTTCAATACTTCCAATAATTGACGAAAATACACGCCTGTCATATACTCAATAACTTCATATAGAGATAAGTAAAGAATAAACGCTCTTTATTATTTATGTAAAAAGTAATGGTGTCTATTTTCAGGTATGACGCTTATATGAACTGCGTCCGTTAAACACTGGAATGTATGCATTCATACCGTTGGTCACAATGTCCAACATTACAGCGACTGTCCATACACATATAATTGGTATAAAGCTATTTCTAAACATCGATTAATAAATTCATGAAAAATATTTGAACAAAAAAATAACGAAAGATATTACGAGCAAATAATTTAACATTCGATATTTTTTAATATCGAGATTATCAGAAACCGAAAAAACTCGTTATAAATTTTTTATTTAACCTTTTTTTTTAGAGAAATAATTTTGAGGGTTTTGAAATTTTTTCTTTTTTTGAAATTTGGAGGTTTTGAATTTTTTTGTGGAAAAAATTAATTTTAGGGTTTTTGAAATTTTTTGGAAAAAATAAATTTTTGAAGTTTTGAAATTTTTTTTTTGGGTTTTTGATATTTTAGGAATATTTTAGTACAACCAATTTTAGACCCAAAGATTCTATTTTTAGATGTGGGTCTAACGAGGCCCCTATTCTTCTTTTAAACATAATTATATAGTTTATTCATGTATAATCATATACAAAAGGAATCGGGACGCATTATAACATAATTATATAGTTTATTCATGTATAATCATCTACAAAAGGAATCGGGACGCTTGTTATTTCAACTTAGCTAATAGTCCCTCTCTCGAATAGATGAATTTACACTAAATTTACGAAAACGCGTTAGGGTCATCCGAAACAGCACCGCACGCCAAAAATATACAAATACACAACTCGTTATAACGACTTGCAAGTCGGCAGGAGGCAATAAGTGTTATTGATATAGAATCTAATAGATTGAGCGGTTTGTGTTTGGCTTTAAGTTAAGGTTGTTGTAGATAGGCCTCTCGGTGCAACTTTAAAAAAAAAGAAATTTAAATATCTTTATGTCCATATCTTGGCAATACATATACCATGGTAATAAGTATGCATCATAGTTTTGAATTTATCAGTTAGGGGTCATCTGACGACGAGGGGGCAATGCGACTAGCATAAAGCAAATAAATAGAGCGTACCAATTAATATGGGATGGGTCAAACACAAGTTTTGTTTGACTTTCATGTATGCTAACCAACATATATGTTGGTTAATATACATGCAACTCAAACAAAACTATATATGTTGGTTAATATGCATGACAATCAAACAAATCTGATGTTTGACAGCCTGTATTTCGGTTTATAACCGTTTTCGATACATTTAGCTACCATAATTTCAACGTAATTTAGACAGCTTATACGCCGATGTATAGCACACAAAAACACAAGAATTCCCATATTGGAAAACTGTGTCACAGCGATTGAGTTTGTGCAAGCTAAATATGAGACGCGTTCCCCATTGACGGGTTTATTGCACTTAGAAAACGTATGGAACTATGGATATTATATTTTGTTAAATACATGTAAGTTAAATTACACTGAGAGACCCCTGTAAAACACCGAGGGGCCTCAATTTGCAATGAAAGAACTGAGTGGACTCCATTTGTACTGAAAGGACTTCATTTGAACTAAGAGGCCTCAATTTGTACTAAGAGACAGGCCTCCATTTTCACTAAGATGCCTCAATTTTCACTAAGCGACAGGCCTTCATTTGCAATGAGAGGACTCAATTTGCTCCGAGAGGCCTCCATTTGCACTAAGGTGACTCCATTTGCACTAAAATGACCCCATTTGCACCGAGAGGACTCCATTTGCAAATAGGATGACTCCATTTGCACCAATAGGACTCCATTTGCACTGAAAGGACTCCATTTGAACTAAGAGGCATCAATTTGTATTAAGAGACAGGCCTCCATTTGCACCAAGATGCCTCAATTTGCACTAAGAGAAGGCCTTCGTTTGCAATGGGACTCTATTTGCACAAAGGCCTCAATGTGCAATAGCCTACATTTCCACTGGTAAGCCATCGTTTGCACTGAGATGACTCTATTTTCTCTGAGAGGCATACATATACATTAAGAGGCCTCCATGTGCACTAACATGCCTATGTAAAAGACAGAAAGGCCTTTATTTACACCGAGAAGCCGGGAAACGGCTGGATAGTTAGCACGTAATTGACTATTTAAATTATGGCTATCGAATATCCAAGATGGTGCAATTTTTAACCCTTTGCTAACTGGATAATATATATATATATATAGCTGATGAGTAGTTACTTGATTAGACGTTTGTTGAACTTATTTATGAACATCCCTACAAATGAAGGAATAGGAATCCAGCGAGATATCTCAGGGTTTTTTTCTGTTTATCGTCTGCTCATATTACCAGAACATCTATAGAAATGAAGAGCACTTAGGACAGACCATTCCAATGTATAATATGAGGTTCCGCAAATATGTTATCATCTTCTTAAATGTAATGATCTACTTTATGTTACACATGTATGTGTATACATGTACATAATAGTCACTGTTCACGCATTACACTGTGGTAATCCAGCCCCCTATAACTGGAATGTTAGGGCTCATGTATTTTGCTGACCATTGGTCAAATCGGATAAACATGTTGGTAAAATACATGACAAAATTTGTTTTGGTTTTTTGTTTTGTTTACAAAATAATTAACACGAAAACCGTCGGGGTCGTGCGAAGATGGGCGGGCGTGTTACCAGAAACACGGGTAATTTTGTTTGGCGTTATATACATAGTGTCGTTGGCCGACTCTACTAGTAATTAAGTGCCACGGAAATCCGGATAAAAGCTTTGTGCGTCCTTAAATCGTCAAACGACACACACATATGAAACCAGAATTACAGCTATACTCAATGGTTGTTTTTAGTCCCGTGTTCAACATATATATAGGTCCGCAAATATACTTAAAATTTTATGACAAACTTATATTCGGGTTACATACGTGCTGCGAAAGACTAACATATAGAGAGGTTATATATAGAAGTTATCTCCACAGACAAGGGCATAGGCCTATATGTTCAGATGCATAGGATAATAACCACGAGTGTTCTGTGTTCTGTAAAACAGCTACACCCCTGGTCAAGTGATCCTGCTAGTCTAATATGATGCTGGTAGGGCGAAATAAGCCGACACGAAAAAGTATTGTTATTTGTGTCATTTCCGTGGTGTTTGGTTAATCCGAGTGATTATAATATACGTGCTTCGAAATACTAACACGTAGAGAGGTTATATAAGTTATCTCCACAGACAAGGGTATAGGCCTATATATGTTCATGATACATAGGATAACAGCCACGAGTGTTCTGTGTTCTGTAAAACAGCTACACAACTGGTCAAGTGATCCTGCTAGTCTAATATGATGCTGGTAATGCAAACTGAAGCCGGCGCGAAAAAGTACCGTTATTTGTGTCATTTCCGCGGTGTTTGGCTTTTTAATTCAATAATGGTTGCGCTGGTGTTTGCAAAACGGCGTGAATATTTATGTTGATAAATGTTTTATACACATAATGGCTTTCCCTAGATATGTTCGGATTATCAGAACAACGCGAAAATGACAACTTTAGATAAAATAACGGTACTTTTGCTTAACAGCGTCAGTTTTCCCTAACATCATCATAACATTTGAGCAGGACCACTTGATAAGGGGTGAGATATCGCTCCTATGAACCCCTAAATTATGTTTACGTCATATTGGGAACTGGGGGGAAACTGTCCATAAATACATGAATTAATTAATCGTATATCTGAAGTCATATTCATAATATGTGAACTTACCGCAATGAATAGATCACGAATGAATATCACTGTGTACAAAACGTTTACCCTTCGAATATTTCACACCACTCCGAGTTAGTCCGCAGTAGTCTGCTACACATGTGTACGTCGACCAATTCACGCTGACAACATAATAACCCCCTGGTAAAAACCAATTAATATCAAGGGAGGATAGAATGTTATATCTCTGCGCACTGATGCTATACATTCCTAGCTAACCCTTTCTTTGCTATGGATTCTCAAATTCAGTTATGATAGTCTACATTGGAATGGTCTATTATTCATATGGAAGGGTGGTAAATAAATGCAAGCAGACGACAGAATAACGAAAAGAGAATACCAGGGCAAAAGTAGTATTATAATATAACACATGTAGTTGGTGTGAACTGTTCAGATAATAAGTTCAACATTTGACCTCAGTGTACCAACGCTATGTTCCCATATTTAACTACACCAAGTCGATTATTTTCATTGGGAAGGGAATAACTTTATATATTTAGATATATAGTTATTCCCCTCCCATTGAAATAAGCTACAGTTTGAATTATGTTGCATCCTGGGAGCCATAACGGGGGAAATGAGTTTATGATTTCAGCTATTGTCTATTATATTCTATGGGCACCTTCTGAGACATACGTTACAACTGGTGACGAATTATAGTAATTTAATCATATTTTATGGCATAGATTGTTATTAAAACCGTATATCAAGGCATTATAAAAAAATCGGTGACTCGAAAATTAAGTGGGTCTTTAATGAATTTGAGCCATGGGTTATTAAAAAAATACACTCATGTACTCTATGAACGATGCAAAAAACATGGTAATTATAATAAAAATGAATTTATGACTGGAGTCATAAATTCATTTTCATTATATATATATAGTTTAACAAATTGCCCAATGTTGATCATATTTTCTGCACATTGCCTAAGAGAACTACTCGCCTGCAATGAGATGAAGGGCTAACGTCCAATACACCTTGAATATTTTATTAACATAAGATAAGAATCAATACAAGTTATATTGAGCGGTATAGTTGCTATAACAAAGTACATGTACAATGGTTAAGGAAACGTAAATATTACATGCATATATATGTATCAATAACAATGACTAAAGCTGCATAGCTCATCAAAGTAAATCGAATCAATTATTTCTTCCCTCTATATACACGTTGCGGCACAATTTCCCAGCATTATCATTCATATAAACCGACATGAAATGTCACATCACCCAGACATGGTATTTGAAAACCACGGTATAACCCGTTCCCATTATACATTGTATAATAAAGGGTCATGCATGCAACACAACATTCAAGCCACTATTTGGTTCATAAGGGAAACTCGGCAGCTTATTTTGGGATTCTTCTCCGAATTGCTTCGTGTTCGGATGCGAGCCGAATGTCCAAGTTTAGGTATTAACATACATTTTGCATAAACCCCTGGCTTGACACGTTCTGAGTTGATATGACATGAGCACGAATACGAAATCAATTTGTGTTAACAAAAAATAAATACTTCTTAAGAAGTATTAATATTTAAACCTGTTTACCCCATCGCACACAGGACGATCCAGTCACTAGCGTCTGAGAATGTTAAAATAATTACTCTTTTCAGCTTACCGGCGAAGTTGCATGGCGGTTAAAGGATTACTATCCTCATGAAACAACAAAACTCTATCGGAAAGCCACCCCTATTGTGATCACAATGATCCAAGTCCCATAAAAATCGCGTAATAAATAAGCCGAGAAATAAATAAATAATACCACCACCGGTTGTCGGCTATCTCCGTCGCAAAACCTCGCATGACGTCAAGCGAGGTAAACTAATTAAAAACAGGGAATCGGAGTCGGAGTTAATTATGTCTACCTATTTGGCGATGGAAAATCCGGAATCGACATCAGGGCGTGAGTGTAATGGAATTCCTGCGCGGTGAGTTATCTTCACTTGTGATTTGTCTTAAGTGCTGTTTGGAAAGTTACGGTATTGTTTTGACAAAAAATATAGAGGGACGATTGAGCGGGGTAGATAACACTTTCGTATCAAGCTTATAAAAACACGAGCCGGCATGTGAACTTTATTCGGGTGCGTGTTCGCGATGTTGTTTTAATTTTCCGTATATATGCCCCGAGTGTCCCGTATTTACAATCATTCATTCATTCTAGTGACTCTCAGTTAGGCATATGCTGTATTCATTTCCAAACGATGTTCGTTTACGTGACATTTGGCAGGATTTCTGTGGGAAACTCGTTGCGCAAAATCAGAAACCGATTACATATACCAAATAAAGAGCGTTTAATTTGACCAGTCAGTCATGGTTACGAATACATACAATTGCAGTTAAAGTGGGGAGTATGTTGATGAATAATTCACGATGACAACTATTCTAAGTCCCCATTTCCTTCACCATGGCTCAATAAAGAGCGTTCCATGTTAAGAGTTTTCCTAATATGGTACGAATAAAAAGAGTTTAATAAAGCGGAAATTGCTATGACAATGATGGAAGGATATATAAAGCATGCATATCGGAAGTTCATGTACATGTATTGACCTGCATTGTTGTAATCAGTAAACAATCACTAGAACAACTGTTCTAAGTCGAGTCCCTTTACCTTGACACAATAAAGAGCGTTCACTATTACGATATATTGCGAATAAAGAGCACTTGAATATGTGATTCAATATTAAACCGGATTATTATCCCTCCTTCAAAAAGTGTTATATATGGATGTTTAAACGAACCACGGCGAACATTTATATATGTTATAACCCAATTGTTATGCGTAATTGACACATAGAGGTCGATTTATGACCTGGATATTCAATAGACAGCATCGCTAGAGTGCTAATTTTATAGGCCAATAACCATGCATAGATGCAGTGAATTTCCATCAGTGACAGTCGGCTAGATTGTTTGGGGTGGGGGAAGCAATATTCCGAAATATATATAAACACCATATTGCCCAAATATATACATGATTCATAACCAAGGAAAAATTAACTTATCATATCATATTGGTAATGAATGACTTGATTATAATTGATTAAATCCGACAGCAATAAACCAATGTTGTGTTGTTTTACCGCGTTACGATAAATTAAAACGAAACTCTCTTTATTGACACACGACTAATGGCATCTGGAAATTGGAATGTTTACGAGATGATAATTGCCTAATAACTGTGCAAGTCTTCGTGTATATATGCAATCTTGATATGCATATATAATATAACTTGGACTATTCCGGTAACGAAAAAATATATATAAACACGAGCACGTGTTTATATAGATAAATGCGCGCAAAACTGAATAATATACGGGTATGGCTTTATAGTAACAACACATCGCGATACATATAATAATAGTAATAATAACACGATAAAGACATTTAATTAAGAGAAAGGCGATGTTTTCGGCGAAGTTTTGCATTCGCAGTGTGATAACGCGTCAATCTTCAAAGGCCGCGATCGACTACATGCAAACTTAAAATACCGCCGTCGCGTATCTATGCGTTGTCACGTGCTATGCTTCTGTTTACATGTGACAATCACGTGATGGGGCTGATGATCACGTGACTTCGTCTACAACAAAATCTTCGGCTAACTTCGGATTTTTTTTTAATCGTTATAAAAATAACGATTGGCGGCCGAATATTAGATTATATGCGCCCAATGGACATTTTATATATATATTATCGGTATATTGAAAGAAAATAATATTGTTTTTTCAGGACCGATCCAAAACACACATAATATTATTCGCTTTTGAATTTTTCCCGGTATCGAAATTGGTCGACAAATATCGGAACTACCTTTCTACGAGCATTCTGTAAACCAAAAATGACGTGCTGGAGTAACGAAAAATGCAATTATGAAAACACGGTATTTATGTCCCAAACAAAATAGAGCCATTTGCACGACATGGAACACAAAAGAGCGTTCTGCGTTCGTCTATTTCTGATATGGTAGAAATAAAGAGCAATTGTCTGACTTCTGGTGAAAAATTGAAAACGGATGCAAAATGGCTATGACTTTGGCAAGTGTTTCCAGGGCATATGAAGCTGGTATATCAATATATCGTGCATTTATCGACCTATCGTATTCGCCCCTCCAAATTACGTAGACAGAATTTGGAGGTACGGAATTAATTTTCTCTTTACAAGATATCAATTATTCTGAACGTAAAAACAATTGGAACTAATTTTTGTTAAAAGAATTTTGTGAGTGAAATTCAAATTTTCTTAATAGGAATTCAATTGTGTTAAAAAGAATTCAATTTATGATAAAGGCCCACTTAATTTTCGAACCCCATATCACTGAGAACATGTTGTTTTCCGTTGAGTTACCGACGTGTGCTTGTGCCTACGTTTAATCTAGATTGTAGGAAAACGTGTATTATTTTCAATGGAGGGGGATAACTCTATATTTTAAATATAGAGTTATTCCCCTTCCATTGAACATTCATATTTAGTTTGAATTCTGTTGCATTCTGGGGTAATCTTTCTATGATTTCAGCTGTTTTCTATTTCTCTATGGGCATTTTCTGAGACAAAGTCGTTTCAAATGTTGATGAATTATAGTATTTTAATCATATTTTATGGCATATATTGTGAATAAACCGTATATCAGGTCATTATAAAAACTATAATCGGTGACTCGAAATTAAGTGGGCCTTTAAGAAGAATGTTATTCCGCTCAAGAGAAATTCGACGGCCACAATTCTTGTTTTAAAACAAAATTTATTTGTGAATTTGGTTCCCATATTAGTTAATATATAATACTTGCGTTGTGATGATTCGCGTGCATGGAACACAAATGTAGTCATGCCTTCTGTATACATTGTATTTTGTATATAATTATTTTCTTTTATTTGACTGTTAACTCATGACTTAGCAAATAAAATATACACATATTCTCAGAATGGTGCAGAAAAATTAATCGTAACCGACAAAAGTCTTAATGAAAAAATATGAGAAAAGATTACATTATGTACGTGACGACAGTGGTCTGACCAGCGTAGCAGTTACGCACTATGAACGCCGTCAGCGCCTCATCTATAACACTGGCATATTAAAAACTATATATGTGCCACCGCACACGCTGCGATTAAAATCGTAAGTGGGGAAAATCGCAGGAGGAAGCATCCAATGCGCATGCCCACGACAATATCGTAGCCAAATCGTAGCAATCAAGCACTGTTTGATTTTACCAGGAAAATCGTGGCGTGACCTTGGCAACGCGCGCGATCGTAGCTGTCACATGACCACTGTCGCACTGGTCATGTTGTAAATACCACGAAAAGAAAACATTCAAAAATGGCGCAAAGTTTACAAACTTCTTGCACTTACAAAAACGAGGTCACATTGGTGGAGATGTGGCACGGCAGGGAGTGCAGGCCTATGCCACATATCAGGCAAGGAGTAGAGGGCTGCCGCAATTGTTGAAATTTAATTGGGGCAGCTGAGCCTGTTGAGTTGACAGGTACAAAAATGTCAAAATTAAAAAAATATTCAATTTCACTTGAACTTTCAACATCAACTTGTTAGTTTAGAACATTGAGATACATGCCATATGTATTCAGTTGCATAATGCGGAGAATGTGGTATAACATTTTGCTATCATGTGATCGATCACGTTGATAAAATCGTAGCTGCAAAGATCGCAGCACCGTAGCGTCTGCGGACAAGCTACGATTTCTCCACCTACGATTTTCCCCACTTACGATTTTAATCGTAGCGTCTGCGGTGGCACAGATAACGATCACATGCACATCGCCGAGATTTGCAGTCCGGGGACCAGATGAAGTCTTCTCGGTCCACAACACCTTGGGATATCGGTTTGGTTGATGCAGTTTTGGACCGAGTCCCATTCCGCTACTCTTCTATAACGGACTTTACGCCAGAATCGTAGGCGTGAGTGAGTTATCTTGCTTGTATGTCTTCGGATTAGGTCAAATGTAAGCTTTGTGTATATGAACATAGAGGACAGCTTTTCACATCATGATGATATTAAACATGCATATATCAGAGGTCCATCAAAGGTCCGTTAAATGTCAAAGAAACGAGATTTATAAGTAAACAAAGCCTTTTTTCCGAGAATTCGATTTGTCGCACTATCAGAAATTGCACGTATAAACAATACTTTAAACGGTATAATTACTATACACATGTATCTTTCTCTATGACGGTCAATAATACACCATTTTGAAGACAGAATAATTGCGGACATGTCAGATGATTAATCTGATTCAGGGGTTTACGTGAATGCCCGGGGTCAACATGCAGTTTGTCTTTTGAATTAAATTCAGTTATAGCTAGACTAACAACGGGGAGGGACTCGGTCCAAAAAAGCACCATCCCAATAGATGTCCAAGCTGTTGTGGACCGAGAAGACTTGGTCTATCCGGTGACCAGAGAGGGCTCGATGTGACGCATGTAGACTGTATATAAGACATTAACCCTTTTATAACGGGAGCTTCCTGAATTTTTGCGAAAACCCTGTGCCAATGCATTATCTTATATATGCGAGTCGACCATAGGCCTAAAAAAATGATATTATTTTTTATAATTGTCAATAAATGTAACAAAGATGAAAAAAAATGATAAAAAATTGTTAAAGAATGTAAGAAGTAATGATAGAAAATGGTAAAAATTGTTAAAGAATGTAATACAAAAATGATAAAAATTGTTAAAGAATGTAGGAAAAAAACGATAAAAATGTTAAAATTGTTAAAGAATGTAAGAAAAAATTATAACAATTGTTAAAGAATGTAAGATGTAAGAAAAAAATGGTAAAAAAAAATGATAAAAATAGTTAAAGAATGTAGGAAAAATTTATAAAAATAATAATAATAAATTGTTAGGCCAATGCATTCTCTTATGTAAGCGAGGCTTCCTATAGTCCAGGCACATTAGGCGTGAAAGGGAAATAAATAGGGGAAAGCTGATTTTTTTATATTATTTAGGTCATAACATCACGGATGCGTCACGAAAAGTCCCCTAAAATCCGAGTTGAGCTTTCTGAGTTAAACCATTTTTTCCATATAAAAAATCAAACTTTTATATTTTTCACAATCATGGGAATAATTGATGCTATATCAATTTTTCAGCCGAAACATATACCAAATGTACTCAATATTGTTCAATACACAATTCTCGAACCAGATATACCAATTGAACGGGGAGATTTGAATGAATTTCGCAGATATGGACAAAAATAACTTAATGGCCCCAAAAAATGACTATTTTTTTAGACAAACTGTCGTAGTCGATGTCAAATTTCTCGGGCTACTCATTACGTAGGCGCGAGAAATTTGTTTTAAAAACTGCACATACATCACTCCTTCAATATAGTATGCTGAATTAGCGACTATACCTATGATAAGTGGCCAATACTGTAAAAACATAACCCTACCCCCTAAACTGGCTCTCGTCACATTTTGCTCTTCTGCTTGTCCAAGCGGTTGTTGTAGAAAACACCACTGGGAAGTTGTCCTGGTGGATCGACAAGTCAACGACCGAGTCACGAAGTTCCTGGACTACGTCACTTCATACTGGATTGAATTCAATTAAGGAACCTTCCCAATTGCACCGTTACGAAAAATCATGATATCTCAAAAAGCTCAACTCGGATTCTAGGGGACTTTTGCCATATTGTCCATAATCATCTTCTTAGTATTCCCTGACAAGTTCAGCTTTCCCTATTTATTGCCGTAGTGAAACCTAATGTGTCTGGACGAGACTAGAATATATAAGACAGTGCATTAGCACAGGGTCTTTAATGTTGTGCCAGCACAGAGCCCATCATTAAAGGGTTAAGTATTATCAAATAAAACATCTGGAATCACGTGACTTCATTTAGTTTGAGAATACGTGTACGTATTCCAAGATGTTTTCAGCAGCGCACAAACTTTGTTTGCCGACAGATTGCTTTCATTTCTAGATAACTCATAAATGATGTCATCGTTCAGGTACAGGTTCACAAATGAATTGTACTTTCCTGCATCCTGTCCTTGAATCGATCCAGACATGTACCTGTCTACAAAACTTCTCTTCCCCCGACACACAACCATCTGGAGCATAGCTAATGTGAGATCGACGAAGGACAAAAATACCGCGAGAGCATACCAAAACCAGAAGAAGACGAATACATATCGGTAGAGGGTGTTGATGTGAGAATAACACTGTACTACATAGAGCTGCACGTTTTGCATCTTCCTGATGTTGAAATTGCAATGATAACTGCTTGGGAATCTCTCTGAGAACCATGGATCGTTGACAAACAAGTTGAAAAATCCATCGTCGGTGAAATTATCGGTCACCAGATGATTCAACAGAATGAATTGTATGGCAAGAAAGAGAAAGGATGTAATCTTATGAGATAACCGCGTGGCTTTTAGTGGTATCATTCTGGAGTTATGGCTGCTAACATATGTCGTAGTTGGTTGTCCGCTCGCGTCTGAACTAACCGGCAGCATATGACGGTTGCCAATCAAATCAACGACACAATCATTACTCAGCGAAGGGCCATCGGTGCCGCTTTTTTCAAGCATATTGATGATTGAATCTGTTTGAGAAAACGCTCCTCTACAATAGAGTGTTTTTAGAATCCATGGAATAATTCCTAGAATACCGAGACCGATCAGGAACAATGGCACCCATCTGGTGATTGACTCCACCATGTCTGGTGGGTTTGACATCGAAGTCGGGATCTCGGCCTCGAATATGGCGTAGTGTTTCGTGATTGCGCTGCATATTCGATCGCTGAAATCAACATGCGATTCTTCAAATTGTGCCGGAGTCCAGCATTTAACAGGTGTGCCAAGCGTTGTGTAAATGATGCACGCCACACCAGTGACAACGAGTGTAATACATGTTATGATGCTGAGGGTGTCAGTCAGGTCTGATACTCGTCTCCGGCCGCACATACTTTACAAATAACCCTGTAATGGAATATGATATGGTTTTCAAGCTGCAAAACAGAGTTCATTTTCGTAATTATATCCAAGATTTTTGTTTAAGTGTCTTGTCAGTTACAATCCATTCTGTCTTGAATATGAACAGTTTTGTTTCTCAGAAAAATGCAGAATGTATTGTAACCGACAAAAGTCTTAAATAAAACAAATTAGTGATTTCTTCATACTCTCTGTACGTGTTGGTAGCTGTCAAGCCAGCGTAGCTGTGGACTTCACTCTGCCTTGTTGTTTTCTCACACTCTTCAGGTTTCAGATAACACCGCCCGACCGATTCGCTGCCTCTTGATCAGTGTTTTAGATATTGTTCTTTAAACATAATTATATAATTTATTCATGTATAGAGGATATGAAATGAGTGTTTCTCTCATATGATATTTATGAAACGAGTCTAAGAATTTTCAGTTTTCTCGAGCCTCCGGCGAGAGAAAACTGAAAATTCGTGACGAGTTTCATAAATATCATATGAGAGAAACACGAATTACATATTCTATTTATCATATGACACCTATAAATTGATTATGATGTCCAAAACGCACACAAATCACTAAATAGCTATATGACATCGGCAGTAAAAGGTTAATGTGACGTCACTTCATTGCACCGGAAGCCCAATTACACCTGGTGAATTAGCAGAAATAATACGCACACGAAGATATAGTGCGCTATTCTGTTCTCAGTTTGTGACATATCGTATGTTTATTAGATAAATACGAATTACATATTCTATTTATCGTATAACAATGTCCAAAACTATACATTTCAAGATTATAATTGCGAGAATTTCGGCATCCCGTTGATTCGTGTATTTGACGCTCACGAATTTGACCTGCATTTAGTCAGAGATGCGGCTCGGTCCCCCGGCTGACATTCAGCCAATAAGAACACAATTTTTGTCAACAAACCAATCAAATTATTGAAGGTGATATGAATTAGTAATTGATATGAAATTGATTTATGACATAGTTTCCAACGTAAATAATGATTGAGTCATATGATAAATAATCATATACAAAAGTGATCGGGATGCATGTTATTTCAACTTAGCTATAGTCCCTCTCTCGAATAGATGAATTTACAATAAATTTACGAAAACGCATTAGGGTCATCCGAAACAGCACCGCACGCCAAAATAACGACTTGCAAGTTAAATACACAACTCGTTATAACGACCTAAAAGTCGCTATAACGACTTCCAACAACTCGTTATAACGACTTTCAAGTCGGCAGGCAATAAGTGTTATTGATATAGAATCTAATATAGATTGAGCGGTTTGTGTTTGACTTTAAGTTAAGGTTGTTTTAGATAGGCTCTCGGTGCAACTTAAAAAAAAAGAAATTTAAATATCTTTATGTCCATATCTTGGAAAATAATATACCATGGCAAAAAGTATGCATCATAGTTTTGAATTTATCAGTTAGGGGTCATCTGACGACGTGCATGGGGCTATGCGACTAGCATAACGCAGGTAAATAGAGCGCACCGATTTATATGGGATGGGTCAAACACCAGTTTTGTTTGATTTTCATGTATACTAACCAACATATATGTTGGTTAATATACATGTAACTTAAACAAAGCTATATATATTGGTTAATATGCATGACAATCAAACAAAACTATATGAAAATCAAACAAATCTGGCCTGTATTTCGGTTTATAACCATTTTCGATACATCTAGCTACCAGAATTTCATCGTAATTTATACATCTTATATGCCTAGTTAAAGCACTAAAACCACAAGAATTCCCATATTGGAAAATTTTGTCACTGCTTGAGTTTGTGAAAGCTAAATATGAGTCGCGTTCCCTATTGATGGGTTTATTGCAAAATGTATGGAATGTATGTATGGAATGTATGGATATTTATATTTTGTTAAATACATGTAAGTTAAATTACACTGAGAGCCTCCTGTAAAACAACGAGGGGCCTCAATTTGCACGAGAGGCCTCAATTTGCACCGACAGGTTTCAATTTGCACCGAGAGGCCTCAATTTGCACGAGATGCCTTAATTTGCACCGAGAGGCCTCAATTTGCACGAGATGCCTTAATTTGCACGAGAGGCCTCACTTTGCACGAAAGGCCTCCATTTACACTAAGAGACGGGCCTCAATTTGCACTAGGAGACAGGCCTCAATTTGCACGAGAGGCCTCAATTTGCACTAAGAGACAGGCCTCCATTTACACTCCATTTGCAATGAAAGGACTCCATTTGCACAGAGGCATCGGTATAAATGGAGCCTACATTTGCAATGAGAGGATTCAATTTGCACCTTATTTGTTCCTTATGATCGAAATTATACATTTTCGCGACTTTTTGACAGTTAAAACACAATTTTGGAGCCATCTAGCTGATAATTCGATTAATTTTTCCATTCCCCTCACAATCGGTGGCCCAAACGAGCGTAATAATAACGAAAATTCCATTGTGTGTGTGTCATAACAACGACGAAAACCGCGAATTTTGATATTTGTTTGGGTTCTCTCCTGATCGAGTCGGTTCTCTCCCCTTTAATCGGTTTTATACGGGTAATACTATGGCTAATATTTGGCAAGACAATGGTTCAAACTGACCATGTCGCGATTCTAACCAAAGATAAACACAACAAAATGTGCATTAAGTTGAAATTTGCACCATTGTCATCAATTTCTATGAATTGCACTGGCTTCCTATGCTTATTCAATAACCTGTGTTACGCCTATCAAAATTCACAAATTCGCCAGCAAATTTGAAAAATAACGCGTTTTGCAGGCCCAACATTGCCATGAATCAATAGCCGGTTAACTATAGTGTAATTTCATAGCGCTGAACCTCGGAAGCGTGAGCGTAGACGGGATATATAGAGTTATCTGTCTTGTATTTTATGTTGTCTAATTTCGTAGACGCATTTTAATAAACAAAAAGCCAAAAAATAAGACGTTAGAAGTTCGTTGACACCCATACATTGTTCTGATTACGAAATTTATGAACTTTATGTTGGGCATCCGCTTGTTGGATGCTGATTATATAGGTTAGGTGCTAGAATTCGTTATTTCTTTATCGCACTTGTTCTGCTGTTCGGGATAATCTGACCGGCAATCACTCAGGGTTTGTTCTAACTTCTAAGCATCTAGACAGTGAAGCAATGCCACTCAGATTCCTGTTGATTACAACCAATCATGCAATTAATTGTATCCACTCGCCTGTAAGAGTGAATAATTGTTTTATAATAGTAAAGGCTATCTTTTGTAATATTAAAGATGGATTATCTCTTTAAATAACAAATTTGAAATAGTTGCGTTGGTATAAAATAACAAATATGAACTGAAGACCCCTGTCCGGAAAGGCTTCTATCAATTAATATTGATTTTATTTAAAATATTTTATTGGGACCCTTTATTTGTCTATTTTTATAACAGACAATTCGGGTGATACCATATATATATTGATAGAGAGCATTAGGCTGTTCCTATGGCTACGTACCGAACGTCAATTGTCCCATATTGATTGGTTGTATTGTTTTATTCCATAGTTATAAGCGATAATGAGTATAATTAATGTTTATTTGTGACAAAATTACACCGTAAAATTTCTGGTCTCTGTTAACAGTAACCGATATTGTTCGTTAACCACACCGTTTTAGACCAGAAAATATTCGAAATAAAATGAATATTAATCGATAGAAGCATTTCCGGACAGGAGTATTCGATTCATATCTAATATGTTATACCCCGGTAACTATATAATACATGTTTACAAAGAGATAATCAGCCAATGGAAGTTTTACAAAATCATGTGACTATTGGTCAAAAGACGGGCCCATGTGATGTCGACCCCAAATGAAGACGCAAATACGAAGACGACCCGACGCGAAGTCGACTTGAGAGATTATTTTTAATGAGCGCGGCGGATAATTACACTTTAAACGAACACATTATTATTACACTGTGTATATGTACATAAGGAGGGACTTTCCTCAGTCATTGTTGTAAAATCAAACTAAGGGAACAATCTCAACATATTGTTGGTGTTAAATTTCCAACCAATCTAGTGTAAGGTATGAAATTTGTAACTGTTGAAAAATTTGACCAAAGTTTGGGGCATGCACCAATTAAGCACCCCTCCCTGTCCAAGCCCACCCCTCCCCATCGCACATATCCTCCGGCCACGCCATAACATATCAATGATTCAGTTGAACGTGATTTCATAAGATATGTTCATGTCTGGGCGACGAAGATGCGTAAATGTCCATTAGGCGGGACTTTCGAGGAAGAAATATGTTGGTGCTGGCATCGAAACATTGTCCCACCTGGATCTTTCAATCATGGCCCTGTATTAATTAAATGAATAACATCTCATAATCTCCTGAGAGTAGATTTCTATTACCATTGGTATTTATATAGGCATGCATGATTATGATATTATACCCCTCGTGACGTTCAATATTTGGTTTCTGCCAATTAATGTCAATTAATTACTATTATTATTAAGTATTTATTATATTATTTCTTAATATACCTGTTGTATTATGTAAATGGCATAAGCTACAGTCATTATCTGGTTTAAAATGTCAGATTCACAAGACAATATTCGGCCCAAAGTGCAGAAATCGTTCGAATAAATCTTATGTATAGAACCGTCACAGCCATGGCATGATTGGCTTGAGATAGAACCGTAACACGCACACGTGTTGATTACGAGGCTAATGTTCCAAATTATCAACCGCTATCGGGATATTTTCTCAGCTATTTTACAGATGAATAACACGTGTATACTCTATATACACTCAGTTTTGGTGTTCAGAATGCGTCAGAATACGCCACTGAAAACAAACGAATTGCGTTTACGTGGCTTGATTTTCAGCGATAACATGTTGATATTTACGCGTTAACTCGCTAATTCCGAGCTAACTGTGATCATCTAGAGTTCATTTTTCGATAATACGGCACTTCTGAAGCCTCTGTTCATTCAGGAAAGTATAATTCATTCAAGATATCTATAATTATGCGTGATTTTGTCCTGAAAATGATTATTTTTAATCATAAGGAACCGTAACAAATCAGTCAAGAACCACCACAGTACCGGCGATAGAACGACTTCCGATGTAACAGTTCCTATACACAGTGAAATATGTTCGGGTTATCAGAACAACGCGAAAATGACAACTTTAGATAAAAATAACGGAACTTTTGCTTAACAGCATCAGTTTTCCATAACAGCACCATAACAATCCAGCAGGACTACTTGATCAGGGGTGAGATACCGCTCCGTTGAACCCCTAAATTATGTTTACGTCATATTGGGAACCGGGGGGGGGGAGATGTCCATAGATACATGAAATAAATTAATCGTATATCTAAAGTCATAGCCATAATGTGTGAACTTACCGCAATGAATAGATCACGAATGAATATCACTGTGTACAAAACGTTTACCCTGCGAATATTTCACACCACTCCGAGTTAGTCCGCGTTAGTCTGGTGCATATGTCGACCAATTCACGCCGACAACATAATAACCCCCTGGTAAAAAACAATTAAGAATGTTATATCTCTGCGCGCTGATGCTAGACAATCCTAGCTAACCTTTTCTTTACTATGGATTCTCAAATTCAGTTATGATATTATACATTGGAATGGTCTATTATTCATCTGGAAGGGTGGTCAAGAAATGCAAGCAGACGACAGACAAACGAAAATAGAATACAAGGGTAGAAGTAGTATTATAATATTAATTGGTGGGAACTGTTCAGATAATAAGTTCAACGTTTTACCTCAGTGTACTGACGCTATGTCCCCAGGTTTAACTACATCAAGTCGATTATTTTCTTTGGAAGGGGAATAACTCTATATATTTAGATAAAGAGTTATTCCCCTCCTTTTGAAAATAAGCTATGATTTGATTTTTGTTGCATTCTGGGAGCCATAACGGTGGATATGATTTCAGCTATTTTCTATTACTCTATGGGCATCTTCTGAGACACATACGTTCCAAATGGTGATGCATTATAGTATTTTAATCATATTTTATGGCATAGATTGTTATTAAAACTGTATATCAAGGCTTTATAAAAAAATCGGTGACTCGAAAATTAAGTGGGTCTTTAATGAATTTGAGCCATGGGTTATTGAAAAAATACACCCATGTACTCTATGAACGATGCAAAAAACATGGTAATTATAATGAAAATGAATTTATGACTGGAGTCATAAATTCATTTTCATTATATATATATATAGTTCAACAAATTGCCTAATGTTGAACATATTTTCTGCACATTGCCTATGAGAACTACTCGGCTGCACTGAGTATACGTACAAATACACCTTGAATATTTTATTAAAATAAGATCAGAATCAATACAAATTATATTGAACGGTCTATAGTTGCTATAACAAAGTACATGTAGAATGGTTATAGAAACGTGAATATTACATGCATATACATGTATCAATAAGAATGATTAAAGCCGCATAGCTGATCAAAGTAAATCGAATCAATTATTGCTTCCCTCTATATTTTTGTAATAAAATAATGACAGATCACGTTGCAAATCTTATTGCACAATTTCCCATTATCGTTCACTACAACCGACAGCAAATGTCCAAATTTGTACACATGCAGACATGGTAGTTCAAAACCACGATATAGCCCGTTACCATTATGCATTGTATAGTAAAGGGTCCTTTATAGATTACAATATTCAAGTCACAATTTGGCCCATAAGGGACAGCCGGCAGCTTATTTTGGTCATTCTTCTTCGAATTGCTTCGTGTTTAGGTGTGAGTCGAATGTCCAAGTTTAAATCTTAAAATATATTTTCCACATACCCCATGGCTTGACATGTTCTGAGTTGATATGATACGAGTGCAGAAGTATAGAACGAGATGCGTACCGACAAATCCATTAATTAACACGCGTATCGTTCTTCATGTGTTTATTACACACACCCGCTCGAACCGTGAAAAACAGACGTAAAATTTTGTATTGATGTGTCTGCTGTACATAGGATAATTTTTATCAATACGAAATAATTTCGTCTTAACAAAAAATAAATTCCCCTTAAGAAGAATTAATATTTAAAGATATAGTATGTACTTGTTCGGGTGCGTGAACCTGATCATTTAGTATCCAGGCGCTATGCTAACTGGAGGAATCATGGAGGAATGTACAATTCTACTAACATTGCCGAAAATCTGAAACAAATCCACCATACCACTCCATAGAACACATCGTCTGAACTACACTGCCAAAAATAATTTCTTAATAAGATAAAATATCTTGAAACAAGAAAAACTATTTCCTGAAACAGGAAAATAAATCTTATTTTGGGAAATATACCCCCCAAGTCTGCTACATCAAGAAAATTTAAGAAACTCCCACCAGACAAGAGATAGTTTTCTCAAATAAGATAGATTTTAGTCTTGAAACAAGAAACAATTTCCTTAATAAGAAAATGGCTTCAAAAATTAAATATATATTTCTTGTTTCAAGATTGTTTTTCTAAGTTAAGAAATACTTAAAGAAAATATTTCTAAACCAAGAATTAATTGTTATGTAGAAATTACTGCTGTATTGGAATAACTGTAAAAGTCCAACGAGAGCAAAATTGTGATCAAAATTTTATGGTAAACATTGAAAAAGGTCCAACCAGACCAACCTGTTGATTAAATATTCTGAAAATTCATATTCATACTTAAATATTTGAACTACATGTAATACTACAGCTATAGGATTATATAATTGTTGACAAGTCACTCACTGTAACAGTTTTGTTTACATAACATTGGAAAAGGTCCAACCTGTTGATTAAATATTCTGAAAATGTTATTCATAGTTAAATATTTGAACTAATAATACAGCTAGAATTATATATTTGTTGACAAATCACTGTAACAGTTTTGTTTACATAACAATAGTTTCAACAGATGTAATTTTGTTATTGGCAATCTGTCAGTAAGTGTTTTTATCTATTTCTCAATGCTCTTAGGGCATGCTGACCTTTATACAATTTTAATAAAATTTTGTTTGCACAATATAGTGGGTCGCCATTGAGGAGACCTAGAGCTCCCTTGAAATCTCCAAATGGCGGTTTGCCACACCATCCCGAACTAGACAAACCTCTCTGGTGGCCCCTTGCATTGAACCTATTAATTAAACCGGTACTTCAAGCTGGTATATACCCCTCTTATATAAGGATGGAAGATGCTACCAATTTCAAACCGATGGTATTTATTCAGAGTTGACTCTCTTGTATTATGAAAGCAAGCCCAATGAGGCCATGCACCTATTGTATGTTTATAACACACAAAAGACTATATAATAGCAGAATGCTAATATCTCTGATGATACAAACAATAAAATATCCAATTTATCCATAGTTGAATTTCATTTGGCTATATAGGAAAGCATACAATGTGGCTTTTATGTAGTTTCCACAAAGTATTTTAAGTAAAATATCCATCAAGTGATGTATTCTGCCTTGTCTTATATATTAAAATGCATGCAATGGTCATGAGAAATGCTTAATTTATTGGTAGAGATGTCCATCTGATAAGAAATACTGACATTTTAGGTTTGATACACCATTTCAGCTGGCTTGGCATCTTTTAAATTTGAAACCTAAGGGAATTTATTCAGCTTTGACTCTCTAAATTATGGAAGAAAGCCCAAATGAAGCCACTATGTGCATGTTAATAACATGTATAAGGCTATATATCTCAACAGAATATATGTCTGATAAAATGCACAATAAAATATCCATAGTTCAATTGCATTTGGCTATAGAGGGATGCATACAATATTGCTTTTATGTAGTTTCCACAGACTATTTTAAGTAAAATATCCATCAAATGATGTTTTCTACATAGCCTTGTATATTAAAATGCATGTAATGACCATGGGAAATGTTTAATTCATTAGTTGATATGTCCATCTGATAAGAAATACTGACATTTGAGGTTTAAAATACCATTTCATGGGATTATGGGATCATAAATATAAAACTAAGGGAATTTCTTCAGATTTGACTCTCTAAATAATGGAAGAAAGCCCAAATGAAGCCACAATTTGCATGTTAAAAACATGTATAAGGCTATATCTCAACAGAATACACGTCTCTGATAAAATACACAATAAAATACCCATAGTTTAATTTCATTTGGCTGTAGAGGGATGCATACAATATTGCTTTTATGTAGTTTCCACAGACTATTTTAAGTAAAATATCCATCAACTGATGTTTTCTACCTTGGTCTATATATTATAATGCATGCAGTGACCATGAGAAATGTTTAATTTATTGGTAGAGATGTCCATCTGATAAGAAATACTGCCATTTGAGGTTTGATACACCATTTCAGTTGCCTTGGCATCTTACAAATTTGAAATAAGGGAATCTCTTCAGGTTTGACTCTCTAAATTATGGAAGCAAGCCCAAATGAAGCCACTATTTGCATGTTTATAACATATATAAGGCAATATCTCAACAGAATACATGTCTCTGGTGAAATAAACAATAAAATATCCATAGTTTAATTTATTTTGGCTACACAGGGGTGCATACAATATGGCTTTCAGGTTGTTTCCACAGACTATTTTAAGTAAAATATCCATCAAATGATGTTGTCTACCTTGTCCTGTATATTATAATGCATGCAATGACTATGAGAAATGTTTAATTTATTGGTAGAGATGTCCATCTGATAAGAAGTACTAATATTTGATGTTTGTGACATCAACTCACAGGGCCAGGCATGCTCCAACTTTCAAACTAAGAGAATTTCCTCACGTTTGACTCACTAAATGATGGAAGTTAGCCCAAATGAAGCAACTATTTGCATGTTTATAATGTATAAGGCTATATCTTTGCAGAAGGCATGTCTCTAATAATAAAAATAATAACATGTCTATAGTTCATAGTTCAGTTGGTTAGACAGGGTGCATAAAATATGGCTTTAAGTATAGTTTTCACAAACTAGAAATTCTAGAATATCTATAAAATGATGTAACCTGCCTTGCTGTGTATTAAAAATTCATGCAATAACCTGATAAATGTTCAGTTCATTGGCAAGCCTTATAAGCCAATGCATTCTTTTATATATGATACGAGGCTTCATTTGGATGACTCACATATATAAGAGAATGCTCTAGCATATGGTCTGTTAAGACTTTAATGCTGCACCAGCGCAATTCCCGCCATGGTCATATATATATGGGGGAGGCCCTTTTCACATTTATTATTTATTTACGCTTGAGCGAAAATATTTGCGCTTAAGCACACATATTTGCGCTTAAGCACACATATTGCGCTTAAGTTCAAATAACCTCTATCATTTGGGCTTAAGCGCAAATGTTTATTCCTAAGCGAAAATCAAGCGCAAATGAAAAATAATATGCATTGACCCCCCCCCCCCCCCGAATTAATTTTAAATGACACAGGCCAAAACACATCACTCAAGTCTATATAGGCCCACCATCTGAGTAATCCCTAGATACCTTTTATGAACATGCAAATTGTATAGATCTGTGTGCAGAACATGTCTCTTTTATAAAATATACTAGATTTCTGGGATGGACGAAATTGAAAGTCACAACTACACCTTTTACTGAACTCGGACTCGGACTACAACTTTTATTGTGTCCGCCATTCGGTCACGCCTGTTCTGTGGGTCACGGTCAGCCATTTTGACAAAACACATTTTTCGAGATCGGAAATGAACAGCTGAACTCCATTTGATCTGATTTTTCAGGTAAGTTAACTGTTGTAAAGTGTTTTCTCTTTACGAAAATGTTGTTACGAGTGATATACTTAAAGGCACGTGAGGCCTTAGTTGTCGAAAATATTCATATTTGTTCCAATCACCGTAAACAAAAAAACATAAAAACGCATACAGTTTCGTTCATATAATACCATGACCATCGCGTAAACAGCATGTTATCATAAAGATTTACTATATTTTACCTAAGCAAGAGCCTGATTGTGTTACAGAAGACAACACAATGCTGCTGGCTAATCACACACAAATGGCATACACGCTCTTTATTCGTTCCATATCAGGAATTAATCCACAAAGAACGCTCTTTATGTTTACCATCATAATATAAACAAACACCAGAAAAGTAACTTTTCAGGCCTCTGTTTACATAACAATGGTCGAAAATATGACAATAACATACTGTTTATGCGATATATCTTATTTGTATACGGACAAAGTCTGTCTAAATTTTGTTGTTCTTTCTGTTTGTGGCGGTTTTTGACGGATGGAAATATTTTCACAGGATACCCACCGCCAAGGCCAACCGTACCTTTAATTGAAATACGATTACACGTGCGTGATTTATTCATATTTTACAAATGAAATGATGGTGAATTTTACTGTCGGTGAAATATGTACGATATTTTAGAATACGTTCAATCTGCTTGTATACTTAAAGTAATTGACCATCTCTAACGTGGTGTTACCCAGGTAATGCTGTGGTATTACACTGCAGTAATTTCCAACACCATGGTAAGGTTGTCACTTGAACACAATACAGCACCACGATGGATGCGGTATGCAATTAAAATGCAGTGATTCTCCTTATATCTTTGGAACTTAAAGGAATGGATGGCCTTCGTTATAGGTTATAATTTATAAATAACATTTACAAAAAGTTTCCCAAGAATATACTAATAGTATAGGATAATGTTCATATGAATGCGTTATTATCCACAAAACACACTTTGTGTGAGTCAATCGTTTGTTTATATACAGCAGTAAATAGTGAGCGATAAGCAAAACACTCAACACCGTTGCGATTGTTTAATTGAGCGATTCATGGTGACCCATTCAACACTTCAAAATCTTGAGAGGTTATAGAAGAGTAGCCGGACAGGACTCGATCCAAAACAGTTTCAACTGCAGTAATGCTCTAAGTAATCAACTCCTTAACCACAGCAGAATTATGGGTAACTTTTCAGGATTTAGTCGGAAATATGGCTTGTTGCCATTCATCGGAAAGCCCTCAGAGAGCTTTCCGATGAATGGCAACAAGCCATATTTCCGACTAAATCCTGAAAAGTTACCCATAATTCTACTGTGTTTAAGGAGTCGATTATACTCGGAGCATTACTGTATTCGATATCTCAAGCTGTTGCATACCGAAAAGACTTGGGCTAGTACCTGAACAGTAAACCTGCAATCTGCGTGATTCATGAAACAGCTATTGAAACCATGCTGTATATACACAGAATTACACAATTTTGTTTATGGGTTTGTTGATATGACACGAGTGCTAGCGCACAATGACGGAATAAACAGCACACCCTAGAGTTCTATCTTTCCTCAATGGCACAAGTGCTGTATCAACAAATCCATTAATACAAGTGTCTTTCTGTGTTTATTACACATCACCCGTCCTAGAATATGTGCATTTAAAAATACAGGGTTACGATGTTTATTAAGGCACATACAGTGCTTGTTTTGTCATGTGTGATGATTTTTTTTCCTATCGTTTGAACTGGATACTCAAATAACAGAAATTGTTATATATTTTTTTTGCAACCGACAGATTTGAGGTAACTCTTTCTATAAATATATTGAAAATCATGTGTCGGGATGTAATTATTAGCAATCAATATATTTTTTGTTGCGTATATAGGTTTATACAATTTTAAGAGGCAGAACAAGATACAGGTACTTTGTATAGTTTCATTTCGCGAATGTACACAGTATCTTGTTTGGCCACTTGCAATTTTAGAAACCCATAACTGTAACGAGAAATTGTTGATTGTATATTTAAAGTTTAAAGGTACGGGAGGCCTTGGCGGTGGGCATGCTGTGAAAATATTTCCACCGGTCAAAAACCGCCACAAACAGAAAGAATATTAAAATGTAGACAGACTTTGTCCGTATACAAATAAGAAATATCGCATAAACAGTATGTTATTGTCATATGTTTGACCATTCTTATGTAAACAAAAGCATAAAAAGGTACTTTCCTGGTGTTTGTTTATATTATGATGGTAAACATAAAGAGCGTTCATTGTTGCTGAATTTTGATATGGAACGAATAAAGAGCATTTATATCATTTGTGTGTGATTAGCCAGTAACACTGTGCTGCCTTCTGTAACACAATCAGGCTCCTGCTTAGGTAAAATATAGTAGGTCTTTATGATAGCATGCTGTTTACGCGATGGTCATGGTATATATGAACAAAACTGTATGCGTTTTAATGTTTTTCTGTTTACGGTGATTGAAACAAATATGAATATTTTCGACAACTAAGGCCTCCCGTGCCTTTAAGCCCCCTTATTGTCTCTATTATACATTTAACAATGATATTTACAAAGAAGTTTTTATATTCAGAATAAATGTCAATTGTATATTTTAAAACACAATTGAAATTATATATTAATTTAAAATTAAATGTTTTTCTTAATTAAGAATTGTTTTCTAATATATCTTTCCTAATTGGGGAAAATATTCCTAGTTAAGAAAACTTGTTTTCCTTACTTAGATTTATTTTCCTGCTTGAGAAAATCTCATTCTAGAAAAAATATCTTGACGATATTTCTAACTATAGAAAATATAATTTCTTGTTCTAGATTAATTGTATAGCTTTCTTAAATTTCTAGCTATTCTCCCAAGATAATCGCAGTATCTTAAACTTATCTTATTTCAGGAAAAATAAACTTATGTGAGAAAAACAATCTTTCCTACATTAAGAAAAAAAATCTATACTAAGATTTTTTTACTAGGATTTTCTTACTAAGATTACTGTGTTTTCTTAAAGAAATTTTCTCAGACAAGAAATTTTCCCACCCTTTCATTTCTTGACCTAGAAAATATGTTTTTCTTATTTTTCTAGCTATTCTCCCAAGATAATATCTCATTTCAAGATTATTTTTTTCCTGAATTGAGAAAATATTTTTGGCAGTGTACGCTCAAATGTAAATATTTACTACTCGATTCGGGACGCATCTATCAGCGATAAAATAACGAAAACGATTTCGCCATCGAGAGTCACTGCATTTAATTAAAACATAAGAATGACGGTGTGTGTTGTCAAGTTGGATATAATATTTGTAAAAATTACTACTTTGAACAAGACTATTCTCCATTTATATTTGATCACCCTACCGGGGTGTTTCATATCACTTTAAACCTGTTTTACCCCACCGTATGCATGCGGGCGATCCAGTCACTAGCATCCGACAATGTTAAACGAAATGCTCTTTTCAGCTTACCGGCGAAGTTTCATTTGTTTGCGTCAGCACAACTGCAAGCTAAAGCCACTTGACGGTTTGCGCTCCAAAAACACACGTAATATTCGCTTTTGAATTTTTATAGAAATTGGTCGATAAATATCGGAACTACATTTCAACGAGCATTCTGTAACCCAAAAATTACATATTGGAGTAATGAAAAATACAACAATGAATACATGGTATTTTTGTCCCAAACAAAATAGAGCCGTTTGCACGTAGTAGAACAGAAAAGAGCCTTCCGCGTTAGTCTATTCCTGATATGGTAGAAATGAAGAGCATTTGTCTGACTTCCGCTGAAAAATTTAAAACGGATGGAAAATGGTTGTGACTTTGGCAACTGTTTTTCAGGTCATATGAAGCCGGTATATCAATATTTCGTGTATTTATCGACATATCGTTGTCATCCCTCCAAATTACGTAGACAAAATTTGGAGGTTCGGATGAGCCATGTCCGTTTAAGAGAAATGTAATTCATCTTAAAAGATTTCAATTTCTCTTAACAAAAAATCAATTATTATTAACCAGAAATCAATCCAAACTAATTCTTGTTAAGAGAAAAAAAATTGTTAAGAAGAATTCAATTTTTCTTGATAGGAATTCAATTTTGTTAAGAAGAATGCAATTTATGTTAAAGGCCAACTTAATTTTCGAACCCCCAGATTAAATTATATAAAATATATGCCATATTATATACCATTTGAAAGAGGAAACTCCAAAACATTGTAATATCAACTTATCAGGTGAAATAAACTGTGCACATGTTGTTTTTGTTGAGTTACCGACGTGTGTTTGTGCCTAAGTTTAATCTAGATTGTAGGAAAAAGTGTATTATTTTCAATGAAGGGGGAATAACTCTATATTTTAAATATAGAGTTATTCCCTTTCCTTTGACAATACATCTTTAGTTTGAATTATGTTGCATTCTGAGAGCCAGAACGGGGGTAACCTTTCTATGATTTCAGCTGTTTTCTATTTTTCTATGGGCTTCTTCTGAGACAAAGTCGTTTCAAATTTTGATGAATTATAGTATTTTAATCATATTTTATGGCATATATTGTGAATAAACCGTATATCAAGTCACTATAAAAAACATAATCCGTGACTCGAAAATTAAGAGGGCCTTTAAGAAGAATGCTATTCCGCTCAAGAGAAAATCGACGGCCACAATTCTTGTTAATAACAATTATTTGAGAATTTGACCTCCCATATTAGTTAATATTTAATACTTGTGTTATGATTATTCGCGTGCAAGGAACACCTTCCGTATACATTGTATTTTGTATATAAGTATTTTCTTTGATTTGACTGTTAACTCATGACTTAGCAAATAAAATATACACATATTCTCAGAAAAATTAATGGTAACCGACAAAAGTCTTGATGAAAAAATATGAGAAAAGATTACATTATATGCGTGACGGCAGTGTTCTGTCCAGCTTATCTAGGCCCATGTTACGCACTATACGCCGTCAGCGCCCTGTGACCTGCCCTCAACTATAACAGCTGGCATATATAAAACTATATATGATAACGATCACATGCATATCGCCGAGATTTGGAGTCCAGGACCAGATGAAGTCTTATCGGTCCACAACAGCTTGGGATATCGGTTTGGTTTATTCTGTTTTTGACAGAGTCCCATCCCGTTACTCATCTATATATGACGGACTTTATGCCCAGAATCGTAGGCGTGAGTTATATTGCTTGTCAAATGTAAGCTTTGTGTATATGAACATATAGAGGGCAGCCTTTCACATCATGATACTGTCAAAGATGCTTATATGAGAGGACCGTTAAATGCCAAAGAAACAAGATTTATAAGTAAACAAAGCTTTTTTTCCCGAGAATTTCGAATAATCGCGGATATGTCAGATGATTAATCTAATTCAGGGGTTTACGTGAATACCCGGACTCCACATGTCTTTTGAATGAAAGTCCGTTATAGAAGAGCAACGGAGAGGAACTCGGTCCAAAACAGTATAATTCCAACCGATGTCAAATCTGTTGTGGACCGAGAACTTGAGAAGATTTAGTCTATATGGAGAGCATATATAGAGGGCTCGATGTGGCGCATATAGACTGTATATAAGACACTAAGTATTATCAAATAAAATATCTGGAATCACGTGATTTCATTTAGTTTGAGAATACGTGTACGTATTCCAAGATGTTTTCAGAAGCGCACAAACTTTGTTTGCCGACAGATTGCTTTCATTTCTAGATAACTCATAAATGATGTCATCGTTCAGGTACTGGTTCACAAATGAATTGTACTTTCCTGCATCCTGTCCTTGAATCGATCCAGACATGTACCTGTCTACAAAACTTCTCGTCCCCGGACACACAACCATCTGCAGCATAGCTAGTATGAGGTCGACGAAGGACAAAAATACTGCGAAAACATACCAAAACCAGAAGAAGGCGAATACATATTGGTAGAGGGTGTTGATGTGAGAATAACACTGTACTGCATAGGGGTGCACGTTGTTAAACATTCTGATTTTGAAATCGCAATGATAACTGCTTGGGAATCTCTCTGAGAACCATGGTTCGTTGACAAACAGGTTGAAAAATCCATCGTCGGTTAAATTATCGGTCACTAGTAAATTCAACAGAATGAATTGTATGGCAAGAAAAAGAAAGGATGTAATCTTATGAGATAACCGCGTGGCTTTTAGTGGTATCATTCTGGAGTTATGGCTGCTAACATATGTCGTAGTTGGTTGTTCGCTCGCGTCTGCACTAACCGGCATCATATGACGGTTGCCAATCAAATCAACAGCACAATCATTACTCAGCGAAGAGCCATCGGTGCCGCTTTTTTCAAGCATATTGATGATTGAATCTGTTTGAGAAAACGCTCCTCTACAACATAAACTTTTTAGAATCCATGGAATAATTGCCAGAATACCGAGACCGATGAGGAACAATGGCACCCATCTGGTGATTGATTCCACCCTACCTGGTGGGTTTGACATCGTCCTCGGTATCTCGCTCTCAATTATCGCGTAGTAATTCGTGATTGCGCTGCATACTCGATCGCTGAAATCAACATGCGATTCTTCAAATTGTGCCGGAGTCCAGCATTTAACAGGTGTGCCAAGCGTTGTATAAACGATGCACGCCACACCAGTGACAACGAGTGTAATACATGTTATGATGCTGAGTGTGTCAATCAGGTCTGATACTCGTCTCCGGCCGCACATACTTTACCAATAACCCTGCAATGGAATATGATATGGTTTTCAAGCTGCAAAACAGAGTTCAGTCCCCTCGCTATGATGGTCTGACCGCTTACATCACGTATAATATTTTCAATGGATGGGGAAGAACTCTATCTTTAATATATAGAGTTATTCCCCCTGCATTGAAAATAATACTGCTTTTTACTGCAATCCAGATGACAGAACGCGTTGGCAACTCAACAAAAACAACATGTTCACAGTTTATTACACCGGATAAGTTGAAAATACAGTGTTTTGGGGCTTCCTCTTTCAAATGGTATATAATATGGCATAGTATGGCATATAATCTGGGGGTTCGATAATTAAGTGTGCCTTTAAATAAAAAAATGAGTGATTTCCTCACGTGTACGTGATGGTAGTGGTCAAGCCAGCGTAGCAGTGGACTTCACTCTGCCATGTAGTTTTCTCACAATCTTCAGGTTTCAGATAACACCGCGCGACCGATTCGCTGCCTCTTGATCAGTGTTTTAGATATTGTTCTTTAAACATAATATATATTTTATTCATGTATTATCATATACAAAAGTGATCGGGATGCGTGTTATTTCAACTTAGCTATTGGTCCCTCTCCCGAATAGATGAATTTACAATAAATTTACGAAAGCGCATTAGAGCCATCCGAAACAGCACCGCACTCCCAATATATACAAATACACAACTCGTTATACCGACCTAAAAGTCGCTATAACGACTTCCAACAACTCGTTATAACGACTTTCAAGTCGGCAGGAGGCAATACGTGTTATTGTTATATAAGCTAATAGATTGAGCGGTTTGTGTTATACTTTAAGTTAAGGTTGTTTTAGATAGGCTTCTCGGTGCAACTTTTTTTTTAAAGAAATTAAAATATCTTTATATCCATATTTTGGCATTACATATACCATGGGAATAAGTATGCATCATAGTTTATCAGTTAGGGGTCATCTGACGACGAGGGGTCAATGTGACCAGCATAATTTAAGCAAATAAATAGAGCGTACCAATTAATATGGGATGGGTCAAACACCAGTTTTGTTTGATTTTCATGTATGCTAACCAACATATATGTTGGTTAATATACATGCATGCAACTCAAACAAAACTATATATGTTGGTTAATATGCATGACAATCAAACAAATCTATGTTTGACCGCCTGTATTTCGGTTTATAACCGTTTTCGATACATTTAGCTACCATAATTTCAGCGTAATTTAGACAGCTTATATGCCGAGGTAAAGCACAAAAAACACAAGAATTCCCATATTTGAAAACTGTGTCACAGCGCTTGAGTTTGTGCAAGCTAAATACGAGACGCGTTCCCTATTGACGGGTTTATTGCAAAACGTATGGAACTATGGATATTTATATTTTGCTCAATAAATGTAAGTTAAATTACACTGAGAGACTCATGTGAAACACCGAGGTGCCTCAATTTGCACGGAGTTGCCTCGATTTGCAATGAAAGAACTCTATTCGCTCTGAGAGGACTCCATTTGTACTGAAAAGACTCCAGTTGAACAAAGATGCATCAATTTGCACTAAGAGACATGCCTTCATTTGCAATGAGAGGACGCCATTTAATCCGAGAGGCCTCCATTTGCACTAAAATGACTCCATTTGCACTAAGATGACTCCATTTGCACCGAGAGGACTCCATTTGCACTAGAATGACTCCATTTGCACGGGGAGGACTCCATTTGCACTGAAAGGACTCCATTTGAACTAAGAGGCCTCAATTTGTACTAAGAGACAGGCATCCATTTGCACTAAAGGGCCTCAATTTGCACTAAGAGACAGGACTTCAGTTGCAATGGGACTCTATTTGCACAATGGCCTCAATTTGCAATGAGAGGCATATGTAAACTCTGAAAGGCCTACATTTCCACTGGTAGGCCACAGTTTGCACTGAGATGACTCTATTTGCACTGAGAGGCATACATATACATTAAGAGGCCTCCATGTGCACTAACATGCCTATGTAAAAGACCGAAAAGCCTTTATTTCCACCAAGAGACCGGGAAGCGGCTGGATATTTGACTATTTAAATTATGGCTATCGAATATCCAAGATGGTGCACTTTTTAACCCTTTGCTAACTGGATAATAGCTGATGAGTAGTTACTTGATTAGCCATTTGTTGAACTTATTTATGAACATCCCTACAAATGAATGAATGGGAATCCAGCGAGAGATCCCAGGGGTACTTTTTTTTGCGTATCGTCTGCTTATATTACCAGAACATCCACAGAAACTCTTTGAACAGACCATTCCAGTGTATAACATGAGGATCCGCAAATATTTTGTTATCTTCTTCGTGATCTACATTGTATATACATGTACATAATAGTCACTTTTCACACATTACACTGTGTTCATCCAGCCCATATAACTGAAATGTTAGGGCCCATGTATTTTGCTCACCATTGATCAATACGGATGGACATGTTTTTAAAATACATAACAAACTATATTATTTTTTTCCCCACAAAATAAATAAAATTAAAACCGTCGGGTCGTGCGAAGATGGGCGGGTGGGTTACCAGAAACACGGGTCATTTTTGTTTTGGCGTTATATATATAGTGTCGTTGGCCGACTCTACTAGTATAAGTGCCACCGAAATCCCGATAAAAGCTTTGTGCGTCTTTAAATCGTTAAAGCGACACACATATAAAACCCGAATTACAACTATACTCATTGGTGGCTTTTAGTCACATGTTCAACATATATATAGGTCCGCAAATATACTTACATGACAAACGGGTTACATTATTATGTGCTTCGAAAGACTATAACATATAGAGAGGCTATATAAGTTATCTCCACATGCAGACAAGGGCATAGGCGATATATGTTCAGATACATAGGATAATAACCACGAGTGTTCTCTGTTCTGTAAAACAGATACACCCCTGGTCAAGTGATCCTGCTAGTCTAATATGATGCTGGTAATGCAAACTGAAGCGGACACGAAAAAGTACCGTTATTTTTGTCATTTCCGCGGTGTTTGGGTAATCCGAGTGATTTGGGGAAAAAATAACAAGTATTGGTATGAAACATTCAAGAATGAATATATTTATTATATTTTTAATTCCATAATGGTTGCGCTGGTGTTTGCAAAACGGCGTGAATATTTATGTTGCTAAATGTTTTATACACCTAATGGCTTTCCCTAAATATGTTCGGATTATCAGAACAACGCGAAAATGACAACTTTAGAAAAAAATAACGGTACTTTTGCTTAACAGAGTCAGTTTTACCTCAGCATCATAACAATGCAGCAGGACCACTTGATCAGGGGTGAGATATCGCTCCTTTGAACCCCCAAATTATGTTTACGTCATATTGGGAACTGGAGGAAAAATGTCCATAAATACATTAATCGTATATAATATCTAACTTACCGCAATAAATAGATCACGAATGAATATATCACTGTGTACAAAACGTTTACCCTGCGAATATTTCACAACACTCCGAGTTATTCCGCGGTAGTCTGGTGCACACGTCGACCAATTCACGCCGACAACATAATAACCCCCTGCATGGTAAAAACCAATTAATATCAAGGGAGGTGGAATGTTTTATCTCTGCGCGCCTATATATGCTATACATTCATAGCTAACCGTTTCTCTACTATGGATTCTCGAACCTAGTTATGATAATATACATTGGAATTGTCCATTATTCATCTGGAAGGGTGGTCAAGGAATACAAGCAGACGGCAGACAGACGAACAGATAATACCAGGGAAGAAGTAGTATTATAATATAACACATGTAGTTGGTGTGAACTGTTCATATAATAAATTCACAACGTTTGACATCAGTGTACCGACGCTATGTCCCTATATATTTAATTATACCAAGTGGAATTAACGTACATTTATCACATAATTAGCACCTAAACCCGGCCTCATATATTTTAGTAAGACGCACGTGTATTATCGCCACGCGCAGTGACGTCAGAGCTCAGCGCAATGATGTCGATGTCAATGCCGAAACTTTGTTATTATATATATTGGAATATCATTCTGATATTCGACTTGTGTTGGGTTATTTCGTGATGACTGTGAGACAAACATGGTGATAATGGTGGTTGAACAGTATTGTCAACATGATAAGACACATTTAAAATGGAACTATACCTTTTTCTTGAAGGTGTATTTGCTTCCTCTTTGGTTGTGATAAGGAAATCAATATTAATTTGTTTTTGCCTTTTCCTTGCTAAAATGTGATTATGTGATAAAATGGATCTCATATTCGTCGCAATGCTATACGAAATTTAACAACCTCGTCCACTAAATTCAACCTCGTCCACTAAATTCAACCTCGTCCACTAAATTCGATTCGAGCCTCGAAAAAGCTCGGTTCGAATCGAATTTAGTGCACTCGGTTAACAACAAAAAAATTTGAATATAATTGCGACTCATTAGAGATCCTCTATATATATGATAATAATAACAACGATTACAAAGTGATCGGATTTTTGTCGAATTACATGATCTCAACGTTATTGTATATTTGCCGTATTTTTATGTGTTCTTCACAAGAGCTATTTATACACTGTGTAGGAACTGTTACATCGGAAATCGTTCTATCAACGGTTTGTGATGGTTCTTGCCTGATTTGTGACGGTTCTTGCTGATCGAAATTATACATTTTCACGACTTTTTGACAATTAAAACGCAATTTTGAGGCATCTATGTGATAATTCGATTAGTTATTTTCGATCCCATAACAATCTGTGGCACCAATGAGCGTGTTAATAACGAAAAATGCATTGTGCTAGTCATAACAACGACAAGAACCGCGAATTTTGATTATTGTTTGGGTTCTCTCCTGATCGAGTCGGTTCTATCCCCATTAATCGTTCTATACGGGTAAACTATTGCTAATATTTGCCATGGTACATGGTTCAAACTGCCAATTTTGTGAAAGTATACAAAGATAAACACAACAAACTATGCATTAAGTTGAAATTTGCACCACTTGTCATTAATTTCGACGAATTACACTGCCTTTCTATGCTTATCCAATAAGCTGCGTTACGCCTATCAAAATTCAAAAAGTCGCCAGCTAGTTTGAAAAATAACGCGTTTTGCAGCTCCGACATTTCCATGAGTCAGCAGCCGGTTAACAATAGTGAAATTTCATTGCGCTGGACTTCGTAACGCGTGAGCGTGGACGGGATATATAGAGTTATCTTCTTCTTCTAGCTATCGATCCGTCCGTTTAGGACAACCTCGTGTTGCGAGTAAAATCCGCACTTAACTGTGGTCTATACATGTGTACAGCCTAAAATAATACTTAGATAAAACAAAGATTTGGTGGAGACGTGCAGATTCAGCATTCGCAGATGTATTAATTTATAAAAGTTACTTTTTTTGCAGACAGTGTTCTGTGTCGTGCACAATGAAGGTAGTAACAGAGGTCGGATGAATGATGATTTTTTAGGTCCTCAATAGTGTGGATATCAGCAGTCTCTATGCCAGGTAGTGATGAAGGATCTGTCAGGAATTGTACTTTTATTTCATCTGTACACAGTTTGAATTCAGAAGTGAATATAATCTGATAACATTCAGCTACTAGAGGGAGTGTCCGATCTCTGACATGTTGTAAATATGTACAGTGCAGTAGAAAGTGTTGTATGGTTTCAGATTCCTCATTACACAGCAAGCATATATCAGAAGTTGAGTTTTTATTGTATCGCTGTTGGCGTATACCGAGTGAGTATGTATTTGTCACGAGTCGAAGTTTGGTTGATAGTTTGTAACAGGATCGATGTTGCTCACCGCGGGTCTTCAGAAGCTGGTTGACTATCCCAGGATTATACGAATATGAATTAAGACGTGCTAAAGTACTGTAGAAAGCAGCTTCAGCGACAATCCGATCTTTCTAGTACAATTTAACTGCTTTCTTCACTAGATGTTTCCATTCCTCTTTGCTGTGTGGTGATGTTAGTTCCTCATATATGCACGATAAATCATATTTTAGAAATAGCTTTCTGACCTCTGAGAACCAACTATTGCTGTTGACATCTTTAAGTAGAAGTTGACGATGGGCGAGCGTTTTTTCAATGGCAGAGTCAGGTTGTCTACAAACATTGTTGAATAAAACAGGTACTTTTTTGTCGATTTGTCCCTGAATAGGTAAAAGTCCCGATAAAATATATACAGCCGGGTCTGCAACTGCATTTGATAGTATTAAAATCTGTTTGATAAATTTCTTTTGGAAGCACTCCAATAATTTCACATGCTTCGGAGATGGAATTAAAACTTCACATCCATAAGTTAAAACAGGCGGTACATAAATATTAAATACATGTTTGATGATCCAGGCCATTCTCACCATGGAATCCAAGAGGCATAAGAACATAAGCAGTCCGACGAGACTTTTTGATATTGTTGTTTATTGTTTCCAGGAGAGTTTTATTGATAGATGTTGCACGAATAATTCCTAAATGTGAGGAGGAGTCAACATTGGGCATATTTATGTTGTCAATAGTGAAGAATTCAACTGGATGCTTCTTCTTTCCACATTGCGATACTTTGATAATGACACTCTTCTTAGGTTGGAGCAAATACCGGTGTTCTCTGCTATACTGGTATGCCACATTAATGAGAGTTTGTAGATCAGTGACGTTTGAGCTCACAAGGGCAATATCATCAGCGCAGGCAGTTGCAGATACATTTGTATTTCCAATCGTAATCCCAAGGTGTTGATCAGATAAACGTTGTAGGAGATCATTAATATAAAGTTTGTAAAGATCGGCGCTCAAAATTTAACCTTGTCGCACTCCTTGTAATATTTGGAAACTTGCAGATTTCTTGGATGCCCATTTGACGACAGAAGAACAGTCAGAATGAAGATCATCAATAATAGACCATGTGTTGTAGTCAGTTGATGTAATAAAAGTTTTCCGAAGAAGAATTTCTTTACAAACAACGTCAAAAGCTGACTTGGCATCGAGTAAGGCAATATATACATCTGTTTTGTTGTCATATTGCTCCCTGATTGCTTCCTCTAACAAGAGTGCACTATTTAAAGGAAAAGCATTTGCTGTGAAACCTCTTTGTAAATGTGATTGTTCAGGTAAAGTGTATTTCCTTAGCTCGTCACGAATGATAACTTCAATAATTTTAAGTAGGACAGGTAGCACAGTTATTCCTCTGTAATTTCCAGAATTATTTTTTTCGCCTTTGTTCTTGTAGATAGGGTTGAGAAGACCAGTTTCAATGCAGTCGGAATAGTGTTATGCTGAAGTATCACGTTGATTAATTCAGTTAATATGAATATAAAATTGTCACTAGCATATCGAAAGTGTTCGGCAGAAAGTCCAAAAATATCCTCGGGTTTCCCTTTATTTAGCGTTGAAATTGAATGCTCCACTTTCTGAATATCAACCACTAATGCTGTCTTCTCAGTCCTAGAAGCTTTGATTGCAGCATAGTCATCAAGTGCTTGATGGTAAAAAGAAAAGTCATATGAGGTATTGTCATGAGGTATCTGTCTTGTATTTTATCTATTATATATTTTGGAACTTCTGTCTGTATGTATGTATTTGTGTTATATACTCGAAAAACTGCTCGACCGATCCGACTCAAATATGGTGTGTAGGCCTACTTTGATCCGGGGAACAATATGGGCGGGTCCAATTTCACGTGTGTCCGTGTCCTTGACCTTGACCTCGCTCAAATACGCTCATATAGGCATGTTTCTGGACCTCGACCGATCCCACTCAAATTTGGTAGCTGGTTCTACTTTGATCACGGGAACAATATGGGCGGGTCCAATTTCACTTGCGATCGTGTCCTTGACCTTGACCTCGCTCATATACGCTCATATAGGCATGTTTCTTTACCTCGACCAATCCGACTCAAATTTGGTATAATGTAGGCCTACTTTGATCCCGGGAACAATATGGGTGGGTCCAATTTCACGTGCGACCTTGAGCTTGACCATATTCGCTCATATAGGCATGTTTCCGGGCCGATCGAACAATAGTTTGCCCAGGCGGAGACGATCACAAAACAATCCCTAAATAGCCCGGACGAAGAGGGCCGGGCACATCGGCTAGTGTTGTCTATTTTCGTAGACAAACTTGTGTAAATGTCCCTCAGGCGGACTTCAGAGGAGGAAATATGATGGCGCTGGCATTGAAATATTGTCACACCTGGATCTGGCCAGATTAAGTAAATGAATATATAACATATCATATTCTCCCGAGGGTAGATTTATATTACCATTGGTAATTTATATAGGCGGGCATGATTATGATACTATACTCATCATGACTTTCAATATTTTATATCTGGTTTAAAATGTCAGATACACAAGACGATTTTCGGACCCAAGTGCAGAAATCGTTCGAATAAATCTCATGGACAGAACCGTCACAGCCATGATCGGTTTGAACTAGAACCGTAACACGCACCCGTGTTGATTACGAGGTCACAACTCCCAATTATCAACCCCTATCGGGATACTTTCTCAGCTATTTTACAAAAGAATAACACGGGTACACTTTATAGTCAGTGTTTGTCTTCAGAGTGCGTTTCATATTTTATACGCCACGAAAAACAAAGAAATTGCGTCCACGTGGCTTGATTTTCAGTGGTAACATGTTGATATTTACGCGTTAACTCGCTAATACCGAGTTAATTGTGGTCTAGAGTTCAGGTTTCGATAACACGGCACTTCTGCAGCCTCTGTTCATTCAGGAAAGTTTAATATATTCATGATATCTATAATTATGCGTGATTTTGTCACAAAAATGATTATTTTCAATCATCAGGAACCGTAACAAATCAGGCAAGAACCATCACACTACCGGCGATAGAACGATTTCCGATGTAACAGTTCCTACACAGTGTATTTATATATAGATTCTAAAATACATATAGTGATCAGATTGACCGAAATAAATGGAATATATACGGGAGTTGGACACTATCGAGATAAATATCGAGCGCTTTTGTTTGAATTTTGTTTTTCTTGAAATGAGTACGATGGGTATACATCGTGCCAAAACATTTATGACATTCGTATCGGAATTTAAGTTCATGGAAGAAAGCATCAATATTTAGTTGATTTCGCCTGCTTTCGCGAACACTTTTGTTTTATAAAATGAATGGTTTAAAATATGTCGGGAGTATGTTAATATGCCATCTTAGACTTTCCTCCCCAACCACTTTCTCACGCTTTGAGTTCCTGTTTTTATATCTCTTATTAACGACTGTGTTGTTCTGTTGTATCTAACATACTAACCGAGTTATCCAGTTTATTATTCTTATTGTAATATACCATGCATCATTGTACAATTAAAGGACCACTTAGTTTTCGAAAGCCCAGATCACATTATATACAACATATTATATACCATTTGGAATAGGAATCAATATATTTTTTTTTTACCCAGGGACGTTCCTAGTGGGTTTCTATGGAAGCGTATTGGTGCCACACAAAAATAAAAATTTGGGTCCCAGTATATCCTACTTAGGAGTTCGTAAGTCCTAATTAGGAGATAGTAACTCCTAATTAGGAGATAGCTATGTCCTAATTAGGAGATAGTAAGTCCTAATTAGGAGATAGTAACTCCTAATTAGGATATAGTAAGTCCTAATTAGGAGATAGTAAGTCCTAATTAGGAGATAGTAAGTCCTAATTGGGAGATAGTGTCTCCTAATTAGGACTTAGTATCTCCTAATTAGGAGATATTATCTCCTAATTAGGAGAGAGTATCTCCTAATTAGGAGATAGTATCTCATAATTAGGACTTAGTATCTCCAAATTAGGAGATAGTATCTCCTAATTAGGAGATAGTAATCTCCTAATTAGGAGATAGTATCTCTTAATTAGGAATTAGTATCTCCTAATTAGGAGATATTACTCCTAATTAGGAGATATTATCTCCTAATTAGGAGATAACACACATATAAAGAACTCAACATGTTCGTGGTCAGATTCATCTCCGGATCACTCGGCTGACGGTCGCATCGCTCCGTTCGTTATCACGCCTTTCGCCCTTGTTTTCGAAATTAAAGGCTTAAAATGTGGGGTTAGGGAAAGGACCTATGGGCCCTTTCGAGAATCCCGGAGTTAGCCACCCCATACCCCAATCCGCCGCTGTCATTTTATTATATATATATGACAAAGTTATGTTACAGGGCCAGATATGTGTATCATATAGTTAATCCACGACATATAGTATATGTATATCTCCTAATTAGGACTTACTATCTCCTCATTAGGACTTACTATCTCCTAATTAGGACTTACTGGGACCCAAATTTTTATTTTTATGTGGCACCAATACGCTTCCATAGGTTTCAACTGTGGGGGTGAGACCATAAAATGCCCAACTATATAGGATTTGGTCTAATAAAATTTCCAATTATATAGGATTTTGTTTTTAGTAATACTTAATAGCTTAATAGTTTGGGTTTCTATGTGTTCTTTTTAAGAGTATGGACTGTGTAAATAAAGACACTGAGTACAATGTGCATGCAGTACATGTACACTATACATGCTATTAACCCTTTACCCAACAGAAGGGCCCTGTGCCAATGCATTCTCTTATATATGCGAGTCGACCATAGGTCGCCTCGCATATATAAGAGAATGCATTGGCTTAACACATTAAAAATTGTTAAAGATTGTAAGAAAAAATGGTAAAAAGTGTTAAAAAAACGATTTTTTTTAGGCCAATGCATTCTCTTATATATGCGAGGCGACCTATGGTCGACTCGCATATATAAGAGCATGCATTGGCACAGGGCATAACTGTAATTATCACAATGTGGTCAAGGAGCCGGTTCCAATGATATCCATATTTGTATGGTTCTATTGAGACAGACCGAAGATATTTTAGGCTGTTGAAGCTTTACTTGGCCGGTTTTGGCCGGTTTGTTGGGTAAAGGGTTAATCAAAATATGGTTGAGGTACGAATACTAGTTACGTGTATTCAAATTCCAAGGAGTCACAAGTTATAACTCACACACTGGTAATAATTATGCATGCTGAATGATTGTTAAATCGTTAAAGCTGTCCTCAGAAAGATGTGGAGGTTTGACATTACTAGCGACCATGAATATGTGGTTGTTGAAACATACCAGTCTGAACTTGAAGGAAATGCTTTGCCTTCAATTTCATACATGTGTTCAGGTAATGAGCATTACTGGAATTTATTTACTAAAATGACTGTGTATTAACTTGTAACATTGACATTACATTGCTACGTACCTTGCAGGACAAATTTAAATAAACTAATTAATATACTGCTATGAGAGGAACTCAATGTATTTTGAACATTTCAAATAATAATAAATAAAAACATGTTTAACATATACACATATCAACAAGTTAACAATATATTGAGTGAAAGGCACCACGTGATTTGAAAAACTCAAATGTAAAACATAATAGAATCCTGGTTCGGAATTCGGAGTCGGAAATGAGTCATGAAATTTCCAACTATTGAAAATTATGGTCCTCATTGGGGGTTGGGTGTCCCTGTCGACACGTGCCTAATTCTACAGGAATACGAAAAAGCTGTGGCCCAAGGGTGTCCATCAAGTTACAGAGATTCTCAGATTCACACCAAGACTTTCCCCGTTATTGTATCCAGAATGCATCACAATACACACACAAGAGTCAGAGTCATTCCACTTCCATTGAGATTAATAGCATAACAGTACAGACAAGAAAACCATAGTCAGAAATGGTAACGCCACCAAGATCATATTATCAGCCATAAATATAAATTATAATACAATTATTCTATAAACTAGCTTTCAAATTTTATCTGGGAAATTTGCATACTTCTATATTTCAAGTTTTCCCGTTTCTCGTGTTATACATTACTTTCTTCAAACTGTCTTCTTTATTACACAAGCTGTTGGGCCCGACTTCGTCCGGGATGTTTCCCATCTGATTTCCGGCGAAAGGTGCGATTTGACCTTCAATTGACTATTTCGAAAGTCAAGGTCAGGTCAGGGTCATGATTTTACCCGTCCAAAACACCCCCACCCGGAGAAAAGTACCACTAGGTATCAAATTTCGTCGAAATCCGTCCGTTTTACCTCACTTGACCTTTAATTAACAATTTTGAAGGTCAAGGTAAGGTCGGAGTCATGATTTGATCCGTCCAAACCACTCCCCCGACAAAAGTACCCATAGGTATAAAATTTCGTCGAAATCCATCCGTTTTACCAGATTTGACCTTTCATTGACCACATTGAAGGTCAAGGTCACGCCGATGTCACGATTTGACCCGTTCAAAACACTCCCCGGACAAAATTATCCCTAGGTATCAAATTTCGCCGAAATTTGTCCGTTTTACCCAAATTGACCTTGCATTGACAGTTTTAAAGGTCAAGGTTAGGTCGGGCTCACGATTTGACCCGTCCAAAACACTTCCCGGACACAAATACCCATAAGTATCAAATTACGTTGAAATCTATGGAAAGCCGAAGAGGAAATGTTAGTTGCTAATTGCTAGATATACGACGCACGACTTGTCGCGGTATTTTAAAGGTGTTTCAAACTAGGAGATGGAAGGATTCTGCGTTTCAAATTGGGATGAATTATAGCAATTTATTCAAATTTTATGGCATAAATTGTTATTAAAACCGTATATACTATAACAAAAATGAATGACTCGAAAATTAAGTGGGCCTATAAAAACAAGGTCACAATTGCAGTTAGGCTCATCTCATACTCGTTTAATCAGCGATATTCTGCTGCGCAGTTTGTTATAGTTCCCAGTATTCATTGAGCGTTATAGCCCCACTGTTATAATTCGCCTTTAGCAGGCGTACTCTTGCCTCAGATTATTGAGATATTAGGTCACACGTAATGACATTAAATCGCATGGAAACATAGCAATTGTGTGGGCTGCTTGGCCTGAATATTTAATGAGAAATAAAGTCATACGTAATGACATTAAACTCAAGAAAACCCGCGAAAACAAAACAAAATCACATTTAATGTTTTAAGTTATTTCCTTCATAAAAAGAATCTTCGTGATAATGAACCCTCCCAATACTTTAGAATATAGAATTAAAATAACAAAAACCTTCGGAATACAGAACCTTCGGAATAACGAACATTCTGATTGGTGAACCTTCGGAATAGCGAACATTCAGAGAAATTTCGGAATAGTGGACATTCTGGATAGTGAACCTTCGGAATAGAGACATGCCCCCAATATTCATATTATATGCCCAGAGTTCAAAGGTATGGGCCCATAAAATCCTAAATTTGGCCCTTAATATATTGAACTCCAAATTGGAGCCCACACAGAACATCACTTAAGTCAACTGTACCTGTGTCATGTCCCAATGCGGGAGGGTCCACAATATACCACAACATTCATATTATATGCCAAGAATTCAAAAGTATGGGCCCACGTAATGACATTAAATCTCAAGAAAACCCGCGAAAACAAAACAAAATCACATTTAATGTTCTAAGTTAAGTTATTTCCTCCTGTATCTGTATCGGTATGCGCGCAGGATCAGTTCGGATGTGAGCGCACACTCCGTAAAAAGAATCTTTGTGATAATGAACCCTCTCAAATTAGTCTCAATACTTTAGAATATAGAATTAACCTAAAAATAACAAAAACCTTCGGAATAGAGAACCTTCGGAATAGCGAACCTTCATAATATAAACATGCCCCCACAAGTACACCGGTGACGTAAACACATGTGCTAATCTTTGTTGTACTATCGTGACTCTATCGGTAACCATAATAATACAGTCGCCCAGTGGATTATCGATCGACCACAGAATATGAAAATCTGCGTACCAAGCAACACCACGGTGTGGCGTAATAAGATCGAAATTGAGTGCAGAACACACATCGGTACCTTGAAAAAAAAACATGTTCACAGTTTATTCGACCGGATAAGTTGATAATACAATGTTTTGGAGCTTCCTCTTTCGAATGATATACAACATGAAATATATGTCGCATATAATGTGTTCTGTGGATTCGAAAGTTAAGTGGGCACACATGATATAACGTTATACAGCTGACAAACTATATAAGTAAAAATGAAAGTCATAGTTAATTCGCAGTCGACAGTGATAAAGTTAAGCAATATACGATAAGAGTGTGTGGTAATGCGATCGCTAGTAAGTATAATCTTTTAAAATCGGAGACCGATTCACCGTTTTTTCTCCTCCGGTGAAAGACTGTTCCATAATTTTACGGTTGCTAACAGAAAGGACCTTTCCTAGCTTGTCGCATGGAAACGGGAGTTCTGATACCTTTTGGTCTGAAGTCATAAGAGGTTCGGCTTCCAGATTCAGGACAAATGAGATTATATAGATTATTATAAGGGGCGTGTCTCGTTTAAACATTTTTTTTAAACTGTAGCAGTTTAACATGTTCCATCCTATTTGAGTGAGTGTCGCAACAGGTTTCACTTAATACAGATTCTTTACTACTACTAATTCTTAGAAACATCACGTGATACGTGGCGTGATCTCAAGCCATCACTATCTATACAGTCAATAAAACTAATGTTGATACGTGGCGTGATATCAAGCCATCACTAACTATATATACAGTCAATAAAACTAATGTTGATACGTGGCGTGATCTCAAGCCATCACTAACTATACAAAATTAATGTTGATACGTGGCGTGATCTCAAGCCATCACTAACTATACACAATTAATGTTGATACGTGACGTGATCTCAAGCCATCACTAACTATACAAAATTTATGGTTGATACGTGGCGTGATCTCAAGCTATCACTAACTATACAAAATTAATGTTGATACGTGGCGTGATCTCAAGACATCACTAACTATACAAAATTAATGTTGATACGTGGCGTGATCTCAAGACATCACTAACTATACAAAATTAATGTTGATACGTGGCGTGATCTCAAGACATCACTAACTATAGTCACTAAAACTATACCACTCTTACCGCTCATATATACGGTATGTCGTCTAGTGCAGTTGAACTTGAATCCTCATTCGAACATGCAGTTACCCCATACTGGGGGAAATGTCTGATTGATAATGTATGTCTGGTGTACAGTTGTTAATGTGTCAAAACACAGATTGGATATACATCCGAAGGCAATGCGGAATAAGGTGGTGACGACAACCAGATGTTTGTTACACAACGCCCGGAATCATGGGAATAGAGATAACAAATTCGTTATCAACAAAACGGATTGGTCAAAGCGCAACGAATGCGGCGTCTGGACTCGTTGTACTGGTACCCTCTTAAGATACATGCATACGGCGATTTACATGATATATAATGGCCGCAATATGGGAGACTCTAGTATACACTCATTGGCATGGAATTACGCTTAATTGAATGACGCTAAATGAAGAGGCTAGAAGAGCGTTGTCTTGTTTCCTTCTTAGCTTTTACACAAGACAGCGGGGCATTTATATCCCTGGTTTAAACTCATAATGTTCATAGACGTGACTAACCTTTATAATCTGCATCACACGAACGGTATTCCCCGCCTCTAAAGTTTGGAGAATAGCTACACTGAGGATAACTGTTATAGGAGCCAGCAGAAGACGAATGATGGCCATATGCAATCTGACTCTGCGTCTTCTTGGCTTCAGATATGTCCCAAATTGTTCGGTTGAAATCGTCACAAAAAAAAACACTGGAGAAAATCTCGTTGAAATGGATTTTGAGCAAATGCCACGATATAACTGTATTTAAGGTGTGACTTTCATATCCCTGCAATGGGTATTCAATGAAACCTGTGCATCACCGATTATTTCCGTGATAACAAACAATACAGATATGCCGAAATGCTTATGTACTGCAATAAAATACTCACCTGTTCAATGAATTAACATCCCATCTCACGATATCAAATTGACGGTAGATCGAGCATTTTATGTAAAACTAATTTCCATGCAGCTACCAAACCTGTTTCTTAGTAGACAGTTTTGTTAAAATTCCTTCAGTCGGCATTTTACAACTCCAATGCTATCACGCAATGCACATTTAGTTTTCAGTATCTGTTGTTAGATATCTTACGAATACCACCCACGTATTTGTGCTGACTATGAGGTGATAGGTGTTTAAAACTGTTATTTGAACATTGTCCATCCACTCAATGTTGTTATTTGTGGTTGCGTCAGATATGTGTAATATTATAGGGAGAAGAGGTAAACACGTTGATGCGGTTGCAGAAAACGTAGTACCGTTCGCGTATATGGCCTTGGTGAATATAACCAAATATATTTTCCAAGTATATAGTCTCTGCCACAGAATATGTAGGCAATTTTGGTCAAATTTATAATTATTGAAGATAGTCTATGAAGTGTATGAAGATATCCCTAGTGTTTTGATAAATTGCGTTCATAGTATACCACCATGAACTCTTGTGATAAAATCGAAATATTCGCGTTTCATCGCTTGATCGGACTGTGAGACATCGTGAGACACATACAATGGGAACTACACGTTTACCCAGTCCTCTATCACTCATACTGTTATATAACAGTGAATTTTGATGTAGTATATATCAAAATAAATGATAATCGGTCACATTCGTGGGGCTGCTCTGAGTACATATACGTCTGCTTCTAGAAAATATCGAAGAGTTAATACATCCCTGTTAAATCCAATTTAACTATTTAATAACACACAGATTATACGATTCAAGATGAAAAAGCAAAAATAAAACGGTGTTGTTTGTCGATTCTGAGTGTCATAAAGTCCAGATTTAAACGTAGTATGAGACCCTACTTTCGCTTGCTCTCTCGTGAGATACATTAGAGAGAATTGTTGTGTCTCTGATCATAAGTTTCGCTTATAATCGCTTATAATCTGCAGTCTTCGTAATTGCAGCGTGCGTGTGTATGTTCTTATAGTACCAATTAAGTTCAATCAAATGCGTCAATTTTGGCGGCCAGTTTGGGACATACATTCTACATATATGGTTTACGACTATTCATTGTTGTGTCTACTTCAATTTATAACTAAGTGGGTGCTAGTTAGTGTAGATATCGCAGAAATTTGGCATTTGATTTCCGACGGCCATCTTGGACGCCATGTTGAAATTACCCACAAAGCGGAATTTAGCGGGTTTTGCATATGTTGTTCTGCAAACAAGTCCGCACATTTTAAGAAAATAAAACGGTTTCTTTACCAATTTCTTTCTGATCAAACCGCCTGTATGGGCAGCCATTCGGTCGGAAATTACACGAAATAAAAGTTAATGGTGGTTTGTAAAAACAACTACAATCTATTTCAAAACAATAGTCTCCATTTTCAAACCAATGGTCGTTCTTTGATTCAATAAGAGACAATTACGTGTTAACAGATATAGATTCACAATCAACGTTGACCAATGCAAAATTAATGTTCTATTTTAATTTAATAGTATTCATTGTTCAACTAATATCTAATAACAAACAATTAATACAGCTTTGCTCATATTCAGTAAACGTACATTCCGTTTCAATAGCCATATTTCAAACCAATAGACGATTTCTCACGATCAGTGATTATCGTTATCAAACTAATAGACCTTATTGTAAAACTAATAACTCATTGTAAAACTAATAAATAAAACAGTAATTAACTTATTGTAAAACTAATAACCTATTGTAAAATTAATAGACCTTATTGTAAAACTAATAACGTATAGTAAAACCTATATCTAAAACCGTCATTAACTTATTGTAAAACTAATAACTTATTGTAAAATTAATAGACCTTATTGTAAAACTAATAATCAATAGACATATTTTAAACCAATATACTATTTCCCACGATCAATGATTATCGTTATCAAACTAATATCTAATAGCGGAATCAACTATTTCAGGTCAAACCAATGAGCTCATTTGAAATTAATGATTAAAACACAAACCTATAAGCAATTCGTAAATTAACGCTAGGGCGCTGGCCACCAATTTTGTTCGCAAAATCCGTGACGTCAGAAATATAGAAATAAACATGGGAGTTCCCAATGTCATGTCGATGTGACGATTTGGAATATGAGTTCACTCGGTGCATATCAAACGACGATAAATATTCACTATAATATATAGGACATATAGTGGAGTAAATTAAGTCAAATTTTCAAGGCAGTTGTTCAAATTGTTACTACAGCATGAATCTTTGCACATATGTACATCTTCTTTAATATTAGATATGGAGCCACGCTGAAATTTCACTTTAACCCCTCTTTTTAAGGGGTTTTCCAAATTTATAGAGCGTTTCGTGATTATATTATTTAATAAATGTCGCAATTAATCTCACCATGAAATATACGATTTAAAATTAGGCATATTCAGTTCGTATGACTCTGAGAGATATAATGCCACATTTTAAGGGTAAAATTGGAACTCCCCGCCCAAGATGGTCGTTAAAATGACAGCTGAAAGAGGGAATTTGACGTTTTTTCGCTAATATCTTCTAGATCAGGTTCTGCTGTATGGAACTGGTTCGGAAATGTGACTTCATTTTGTATTGCTCATGTTAAGAGATAATTGGAGCAATGAATATATGTCATTCGTATGATCCAAGTCCCTCCCGCGATCCCTCAATAATTCGATTATACATAACTCGGTATGAAATTTAACCAAATATCACCATTATGAATCTAGTCATATTTTAACAAGAATTGGACAGAACTTTGCAAATTATGACATACAATTACTTATGAATTTTTGCGCTTAAGTGCAAATATTTTACGTTTAATCACAAATCATTTGCGCTTAAGCCTGCAAATAGCGTGTCTGTCATTTGCAGAATGAGGTCCACGGAGGGTGAATTTAGTGATGCTACCCTGCATAGCGGGCTAGCATAACTAAATTCACCCTCTGGGGACCTCATTCTGCTTAGGCCTCATTTTCTGGGAAGTAACTATGGTACCAAATTAACATGGTTTTAGTTACGTTTTCCCATCTGGGAAGTTTCTATATCCCCTAATTTGCAGAAGATAAAATCCATAATCGAGGCTCCAAATGGGTGAACATCACCAACTTCAACTGGGGAACTTCAATCTTATCCTAGGACTGCCATAGCAGTTGAGGGCCCTAAGCAGAATGAGGCCCCCAGAGGGTAAATTTAGTGATGAAATTTTGCTGGTTTGTCAAATATCTGACACAAAAAGGCCACTTGATTTTAGAGTTATCCATCTTCATCTGATATTTGGTCTTCTCATCGACTTTTGTTGGGCCATTAAATATTCCAGGTGGTGATAAATAATAGATTTAAAAAATCGCTATCTGCTCACTCTGAGCTTTGATGAATGGGTTCCTCGATTCAAATCAAATATTTGTTACCCCCGAAGCCAAATAAATAGTAACTGAGGGGTGCTTAATCGGATTGAGTACCTTTAAGATAACGCAATATACCTTCTCCTGACATTCCGTTTCCGATTCCAGAATTCCGTTTTTGTATGGAGTCCGTGCATTGTGTTCGAAGTTGCATTTTTTTTGTATGATTTCCATGTGTCTATCTGTGACATATACTGCTTGTATAAAGGTCGTTCATGCAAGTATTTATCGACCGATTTCGTTACCGGGAAACAGTCAAAAGCGAATATTATTAGGTGTATTCTGAAGTGTACAACCGCCATGCCCATTTAGAGATACGGATGGCCTTCGCGGTGGGTATGCTGTTAACATCGTTACACCCATTAAGACCGCCATAAGCAGAAAGAATATTAAAATAGAGACATACTTCGTTCTGTTAGCAATCATAAATATCGCGTAAATATATGCTATATTGTCAAGTTCTTACGCTCGTTATGTAAGCAAAATCCATCTTATGTTACAGTACAGTACGTAAATAGTATTCGATAAACAAAACACTCAACACCGAGGAGACACAACTAAGTGCACTTTGGTTAAAATTTCATGCCACTAACTTGTTTATAACATCCCGGTATATAGCGCTCGCTCATCCTCGCTACTCAAGATTTCGGTGACGAATGGGTTTCCCTGATTCACTCTCCTATAACATCGCCACGGTGTTAAGTGTTTTGCTTATTGTCAACTCGTTACGTGGTGTATATAAACAAACGCTCGGTTCACACAAAGTGTGTTTTGTGAATAATATCGCATTCATACTATCATTATACTATACTATCAGTATATCCTTGAGGAAATTTTCATAATGTTGTAACTGTAATTTCTAAATTATGACCGATAACGAATACCATCAGTGCGTTTAATGGTGGCATTTTGGTTGATTCAGGGTGTAGCGTATACCGTTTGGTTGTCAGATCAGCTTTTGGTGAGTGATATTGGGTAGACACATTTTCTTTAACATAGTCTCCTGCAAGTGCCACCGTATAGCAATATCTCTTTCTCGCCTTGGTGGGTACACCCATACCAAATTACCCCTTCCAGTGCCCTATACTATAAAAACAATTCTTGTAGTATGAATTTTGCTTTGTAATAAAAAATTTAGGTTTTAAAGTATTCGACTAAATATATACCAGTGTATTTCTTTCTTTCATCGTTGATTGGAATTAAGCATACTGCAATAATGTCAATAACTTTAATGGTATGTGATCTTTTCGGCGATCTATCTATTTACTGAGATTCACATGAAGCGGAAACTCTTTGTGGTATTTGGGGAAGAATAGAGGCTTGAATGCCCCATACGTTGAGGTCGACAGCACTCAATGTTCCTAATCTGGTGATTTACAAGCTGCGTCTACATTATTTATAGTACTCGACACCTTCTACGCGACTCAAATCATCATAATGTGTAATTTTATAGTATAGGGCACTGCACATGAACATCACCCGTAACTGGAGTCATGGAGGTTAAATAAAGAATATATCTCATATAAACCTTACACTCTTTATTTTATTTCTTCTTCGCTTTAAGAAACAATGAACAAATGCAAAATTCAAAAATAAGTTCATCTACACATGCACTGTTACACAATCTCACACATAAATATTTCACAGGCACACCCAGCCTTTATGCTTCCGACTAGCTTGTTTAGTTGCTCAATGGTTATGCATATATCAGGACCAGGAACCTACGCCACCAGCCATGTCTCTAACCCAAAGCGGTTTTGATTTAAAATTTGTTTAAAACATTTATAAACGTTTATCTGGCGGGATAAACTGGTACATGAGCTGTGGAAATTCCAAATACACACTCAAAAATAAGGAATCGTTAAAACCCATATTTATAACTGAAACTTACAAAACAAATAGTTAACGATTTGTACATCAAGCACACCTCAACTGTTTAATAGATGTTCGTAAAATGCACATAACCCCTTTCACTTGTAAGTAAAATAACTCCAGCAATAAAAAATATATAGCTCATCCAATGCACAAGTTACATATAGAAAATATCCACTCCCATGGAATAAATTATTTCAAACGGGAGAAATCTCGCCAATGAAATTACTTGCGCATCGAAAGAAGTGTTGCTTGACCAATTACTATCTTCCTGCAAAATCAATTAATATTCACTTATTTCACACAAGGCAGTGTTTGACTGATCAAACGTGTTACGTTTAGAATCAAACTAATATGCGCTACTTCATAATTGGGGAGCGGTCACACTTGTGACGTAGGTTAATAGCCCTGTATTCACATGTTTCAAAAAGATGTTCCTCGACCATACAAAAAGTAAACAATTTCACATGAGATGCATACATATTTACACAATGAGGGATAGAGACATTCAATATTGGCGCATGTATACACACATTTTCTCAGACTTTCACACACATATTTTCATGTATGACACATTTGAGCTCCAATCTCTAACTCACCAACGAACTATTACATCTAAATCTACATATTCAAATCCATAGAGGTTTACCAAATTGTGAAATATTAACATCATGTGCTATTTATTGTGTTATATTGCCTCAGAAATCAGCTCGCACAGCGTCATTTGCAGACTGGACGTCAGTTTATGGCACGTGCGCGATGGCGTAAGGATATCACTAAATGTAGGGATTATCGAGCGTTATCCTTCCGCGAATGCGAGACTACCATAAATTTGTGGTTTTGTGCTTATTACACACGCGACCAACAATTTGCTATTCGGTGTTATCCGAAGATCTTTTTCAGCGTTACGGTTGCGTTGTCAAAGTAACGTTATTCACATGTACGTCGTGTGTCTCCACAGTCATCGTATTCAACACAGAACGAATTAATTAATTTAAAAGCCAAGGTCCTCAAGACATTCAATATGTGAACATAAAGTTAATGAATTTCTGCCAATCAAATAGAAAATGTCAACATGTCAGGCAGAGTATCACCGACTCAGCTTATGTAACATAAAACCAGACACATGGCGACAAACTTTGGTCAAAATATTCATGTCTGATACAACATTAGATGGAAATTACATCACATATATAGGTTGTAATTGTTCTCAATGTTTGATTTTCAATTAGTGGGAAATTTGTTGTTTTAGACCAATAGTAGCATATTTTTCGATATTTAGTCCAAAGTTCGTTCTAAATTGCTATCAGTTGGAAATTTTCCAACGTTAGGAAAGTGTCAGGATCGAATTTTACAATTGTTAGAAAGTTTGAGGTACCAGTTGGGTAATTGGGTATAAATGGTATTTCGCAAACATGGGAGTTCGCATTGGGCCAAGGGGGTCAGTTGGAAATTTCAAGGTGGATACCCCCTCTCCTCCCAAACGGACATTTACTATTACGTCCTTGCGTGAAACATATTCGCTTCTCAAGCTGTATACATTTTACTCATTGCGGTATTTTCTAGAAATTTAATGCAAAGTATTACTATCAATATATTCTTTTGGTTTTAATAACTTGGGTTTTTAAATTGAGTAAAACCCTTGCTGCTGCAATTTAATGAGGAAATACGCTGCGATCCATACCTGATGATAATAAACGTTGTCTATATTTTAGAGTTATCACTCATTGTGCTGTTAGAGTAATTGTTTGCAAACGATGGCTTCTGCAAACGGAACCTCCTCACTGGATGAGTATAGATAATGAAAGTAAGAACACATTTGTTCTATGTTTTCATGTTGTTCTTTGTAAGAATGGTGTAACCCATTCCTTACTAAATGGATTCTCCCATTCAGTTATAAAAGTATACATTGGAATGGCATATTATTCACCCAGAGGGATGTTCAAAAAATATAAGTAGACAACTGACAGACAAACAGATAATCCAAAAGCAGAAGTCCTATTATTGGTGGAAAATGTTCAGATTATATGTCCAACAAACGGCATATACGGTCGTTTGTTGAACTTGTTATCTGAACATTTCCCAAATGCAACTACTCGTCAATGAGTATTCAGTACAGAAAGGTTCAAAGGGACCCAAGGTACCCGCAGGCTTCGATGTGGAAAACATTAAAGCCTGTACAAACGAAACTACCACGAAGAACACGGAAGTTCATCATCTCTGTTCTTATTTTCATTACTGATAGTTCTCCAACAACGAAATATCGAGTGTTGAAACCATTGTTATGTAAACGAAACTGTTACAGCGATTTGTCAACAAACGTCGCTAAGTGTGTAAAAGTTTCAAATATTTTTGTCAGAATATGATTTTCAGAATATTTTCAAATGTTTACTTTTAATCTTTGATTAAACGTTGGTATCTTATTGCTTTAATTGGCTTTTATCGGTAATTCCATTGTTTACATAACAATGGTTTGATATTCGAAATCTCATTATTGGAGAGTTAATAATTGAGAAAATAAAAACAAGGTCTATGTAATTGTTCATATACTTGATGATAGTTGTATTACAGACTTTTATGTTATTTCATATTAATCCATTTTGAAGGAATGGAGTCCCTTTAAGAATTACCTGATTGTTTGAGACGTATGACGTATGACGTATGACCTGGGTGTATTGCAATAGAAGTGTACCGAGTTCTACCGCAAGTTAGGGTGCGTTCATACGCTGGCAATTTTCCAGCTATTTCTTCGCAGAGGGCTATGGTTTGGTATCAAAATGGCTATATTCACGTCGTTTTACAAACACCATTGCTACCTGTATTAATGTCTTTAATAATATATATGTTCTTGAATGTTTCATACAGACACTGCATGGCTTTTTCTCAAATCACTCGGATTAGCCAAACGCCGCAAAAATGATAACTTTAGAAAAGGAAGTTGGAGGAAGTCACTTCATTTGTATCCAGGTCAATCCCAGCCGCTTTTCCATTTTTTTTTTATTTCTAGCCGCAGCCTCTATTTCCGCTTTTGTTATTTTTGCTTTCAAATATAGTATTGTCGACTGATATGTCTAGCATAGCACCTATCTGGCGAAAGCTTTGTTTTTCGAGAGGCTGCGGTTGTTTAAGTTTCACAAAATAAAAAGTGAATGGACAGGTAGGAATACTTATCAACGCATTCTCCACGTGCTTCGATTATCACCAGATCTTACATATTCTCACGAGAAACAGAAATAGCTTACAAGTAAAAAGAAACAGGCTTCATAATTAATGCGAGTGGGCGCAGGGGGGGGGGGGGGTGAAAAAAAAAATTCCGGCACGTATGCCGGGGTGGGTGGGTGGTCAAAGCCACCAACAAGCAATTTTTTCCGCAACTAAAAAAAAAAAATTCCTGCTTGTTTTTGAGTGTTTTGGCAATGAGTTGGGCTTCAAACCCACTTTGAATGAGAGAAATAATGTAATTCTAACTGTAAACTGACTGCAGGCAGTTATCGTGTTGTATTTTGTTGCAAATTTTGAAATCCAAGATGGCCGCTGGCAGCCATGTTTTTTTGGCCGAATGACCTCAAAATGACTCATTCCTATTTACATGTCCATGTTAACATCCATGATAAATAGTATGCACAGAAATTCATATACAGCTGTTTACAGTGAATTTCCCCCCGCAAATCTCTGTTTTAGTGTTAAAAGGGGGGTGGGTGTCAAAAAATGGTCGGAAAAAACTGCCGAAAACGGAAAAAAATTTGGCGGTGGGGGTGGGTGGGTACAAAAAATAATCGAAAGGGAAAAAATGCCATACGTGCCTGAAATTTTTTTCCGACCCCCCCCCCCCCCCCCCCCCCCCCCCCTGGTGGGCGTGTCCTTTTTGCGTCTATTGCCAATTTGAAAACCTGTTTCTCTCATTCAACTTTTTTTTCAGATCACCGACGATCATTGTCGGAAATAAATGCCTCATAAACATAATTTCATTCTGAAGCAGCCACAAAGGCGCAAACCTCGTTTTAGTTCATGAAAACTATCCGTTTCTGGCGACGCCGTGCTTGTAGCAAATTTGTAAACAATATCCACATAAGCGCAGTTGACATTTTTGCTGCACATCTGCAGTCAGAAATCTACCGGTTTTTCGTTTATTATTTCCATGTTATATAGTGATTTTATGTTATGTCATGTGAGTGGCATTGTATTTTTGAGGCAACCATCTTACATGATTATCGCAGTGAAATGGAATATGTCAGCGGCAGGGGAGACATGTGAGACATGTGGCTTCCAACTGCGCAGTAGACGTGGAAAATTCACACACACACTTGTTTACCGATGGTTATTTTCTTAAAGGTACTCAACCCGATCGATTAAACGCCCCTCAATTACTATTTATTTGGCTTCGGGGGTAGAAAATATTTAATTCGATTCGAAGAACCCACCAATCAAAGCTCAGAGTGATCAGATATCGATTTTTAAAATCTATTATTTTTCACCACCTGTAATATTTTGTGGCCCATTAAAAGTCGACGAGAAGATTGTCTCGGAACAAATTGCGGATGAAGATGGATAACTCTAAAATCAAGTGACTTTATTGTGTCAGATATTTGACAAACCGGTAAAATTTCGTTGAACAAAATGTTGATAAATAACAGGTTTTGGGCAATTTTATACTATAGTTGACTGTGGTTAGGATTATTTTGGGGCAATTAATCGATTCTGATAACTGAAGCGGCATTTCAAAAGAATTGTCGTTGTTGGAATCTGATGATATGGGATCCATCGAATCGGATTGAGTACCTCTACAAGTATTTTTCTGTCGGTAATCATATGTGCGATCAGGCCATAACCATAGTACAGGGTAAATGCATTATTTGGCACGAATCCCTGTTTTATTCTTGCTGTATCCTACATAAACATAGGACCCCCCCCCCCCCATCGGAATAACAACACGTTAGTCAGACATGGGGCGCCTTGTCGGTCAGAGAGGGGCCTTGTCGGTCAGAGAGCGGCCTTGCCGGTCAGAGAGGGGCCTTGTCGGTCAGAGAGCGGCCTTGCCGGCCAGAGAGCGGCCTTGTCGGTCAGAGAGCAGCATTGTCGGTCAGAGATGCGGTAAATCGAAAGCTAAAGGAGTGAGCTTGGATTCCTGCAAGTATCGATGAGTTGGTTGCCATAGCGATATGCACGGCCTAACTGGAGGCCCCATGGTCGATGTGGGTGGAGCTGACACCATTGGAAGGGCCTCCTGACAATTTTGCGGTGGCTGCACTGCACGTGTTGGTAATGCTGTATTTTATGTTAATCGTAGTAGTATTCTTCCTGTATTCTTCGACATAAACACAGAGCAAATATCATTCCCATTATCTGAAAATAAATTATTTCGATATAGATGACACCACATATTTTTTTTCATTATTCGTACATACAACGGGGGCTAATAGTCGGTGTCCATGTGTAAATTTATAAGTTTACAGAAATGAATGCCAATTGTTTATAGCACTATATATAGACATGCAGTTTCTATCAATATATCGTGTGAAGTAGTTAAGTAATATTTATAAAATAATCCAATAATGAGAAATCACGTGTTTTATATTACTCGAATGTTTACCATCTTGTAAATTACATCCATGCATTGTGGAAGTTTTATGGTTCCCTGGGAAATTATCATCATTCACAAATAAAATAGTCGCTGACATGCACTCAGGACTCACGTATTCGGAGAACTTACTACACGAAAAATTGCTTATAGATCACAACTTTGCAGAAGTTATGAATGCGGATACAAACAGAGCCATGCAGGTACATATACGTCACTAAACCGACGCGTCAGAAGTTTAGATGGCTGATATCTGGAACTCATGCAGTGGGTGAGCTATATATAGATGTTACAGGAGTTATTGTAATCACGAGTGAAAGGGATAATATGTGCATTTTACGAAAATCTTTCAAATGGTTTAGATGTGTTTGATGTTCAAAATCGGGCACAATCGATATCTATATTTTCCGTGTAGATTTCAGTTATAAATATGAATTTTTAACGATTACTGATTTTTTTAATGTGCATTGTGAATTTCCACAGCCCATGTAATAGTTTATCCTCCCAGATAAACGTTTATATATGTGACCCGCCATATCAAATCCAGTCGCAAGTCGGGATTTGTTTTACTCTGTGCCAATGCATTCTCTTATATATGCGAGTCGACCATAGGTCGCCTCGCATATATAAGAGAATGCATTGGCCTAACAATTTTTTATCATGTTTTTTTAAAATAAATGTTTCTTACAATTTTTAGGACATAAAATAAAAAACATCCATTACCCTGCAGGGAGCCCCGCACATATATAGAAGCATATATAATAGTGTCGTCTGCTCATGTTTGTCTGGGGCTCTGTAAGGGTGAAATTATAAAATTGTTAAAGAATACAAGAACAAATTATTAAAATTGTAAAAAATTGTTAGGCCAATGCATTCTCTTATATATGCGAGGCGACATATGGTCGACTCGCATATATAAGAGAATGCATTGGCACAGGGTAACAAAAATCCCGACTTACGACTGGATTTGATATGGCGGGTCACATATGTTTTAAATGCTTTGGGCTAGAGACTTGATTGGTGATGTAGGTTCCTGACCAACTCAGATTGAAGAGCAAAGCAAAACATTGTGTCATTCATAGCGAAATTAAAAAAAAGGTATACAGCGTCCCCAGTCCATTTATGGCCAAAAAGTTCACAATATATAGTACGACTCAGAAGAAGTGGTATATTGAGGCGCACATTTATTGCAATATTGAGCGCGCTTAATTTAGAAAAAGGCGCGATTATAGCGCAATAGCAAAAAATCTGCCGCAGTTATTATTGCGATCTTGGGCGCAAGATATTGCGATATTAAGCACGCAAAATTTCACACAGACCCGATAGTGCTATATTTATATTAGATAAATACTGTGTATATAATTATAGTGTACATATAGTGTACACATAGTATTTACAACTATAATTATATACAAATCTAAAACATTGTCTCTATTTGTGCCATAAACAATATAGAAGAAGCAATAATTTGCTTTAAATGTCACAATTTAGAGCGCAATATTAACCGCAAAATATTGCAATAATATCGCAAGCGGTGCGCTTATAAGCGTTTCCACTTCCAATATTATTGCGATATAGGGCGCGAAAATAGCGCGCTTAATATACCATTTCTTTTGACTGGGGTTGTACCTGCATACTTGCTTCGTTCGATCATATGTCAGCGTACATGTAGCAATGCCACATGTGGAAATAAACAAAGTTGCAGCAAGAAGATTGTTGTAGCTTCAACTATAACTGTATTGTAGCTACAAATTACAGTGAAAACGTTGTCGTGCAAAGATGCAGCGACATCTATACGAAGAGGAATAACTCTATCAATTCAGAGTCCTGAGCACAAAAATTACAGGAAAGAGTTCTTCCCCTTGCTGTGCTGGTAAGAACGTTACATCTGAAGCGTATTTATCCGACCCCCCCCCCCCCCCCCCACGTTATTATTGTCGACACTGCAACATGTTGGTGTAGTGATCGTACATGCATATAAATATTCACGTCGATGGTTGGTGATAACTCACTCCGAAAATATTCTAGAAACGAAGTAGGTTTGTAAAAAAAAAAAAAAAAAAAAAAAAAATTGACCAAATAATGATAATTGATAAATATCCGACTCAATGCAGCGAAATTAATTAATGGTGTCTCCGAAAACATTCCTATACGTTATTGTCATTAGTAACAATACCGTGTTTGTGACAGAAACTCGGCATTCGGAACATTGATTTTTAAACAGGCTGTATTATTCTATGCAGCGATGGATCGCGATCTGAATGTTATTATATGATCATCTTACCATCAACACTGCTGTTCCTATGGCGACTCCCACTATAATTTTGGCGTTGTCCTCGATCATGCGTACTAAAGCCGTGAAACATCCCTGAAAATAATACTTACAAATTAGAACACATATGTGACCCGCCATATCAAATCCAGTCGTAAGTCGGTATTTTTTTTACCCTGTGCCAATGCATTCTCTTATATATGCGAGTCGACCATAGGTCGCCTCGCATATATAAGAGAATGCATTGGCCTAACAATTTTTTATCATTTTTTTTTAAATAAATGTTTCTTACAATTTTTAGGACATAAAATAAAAAACATCCATTACCCTGCATGGAGCCCCACACATATATAAAAGCATATAGAAGAGTGTTGTCTGCTCATGTTTGTCTGGGGCTCTGTATGGGTGAAATTATAAAATTGTTAAAGAATACAAGAAAAAATTATTAAAATTGTAAAAAATTGTTAGGCCAATGCATTCTCTTATATATGCGAGGCGACCTATGGCCGACTCGCATATATAAGAGAATACATTGGCACAAGGTAAAAAAAATCCCGACTTACGCAGGGGGGGGGTCGGGAAAAAATTACAGGATACAAGGACCGGGTGGGTGGGTGTACCCGAGCCCGGAATGCAGATTTTGTTCTGATGTCATGCAATTTTTTCCAAAATCATTTCTAAGACAAATTACAGCTTCAAAATGAATTGAAACAATCAGATTCATATAGTAGTGCATGCTATAGCCTTATACAAGTGTGGGGGGGGCTCTATATTTTAATTTTTTGTCCACAAATTCTCCCTTTAACAGTTGAAAACATGGGGTGGGTCCGGTTTTGGTCGAGGAAAACAATTGCAATGACAAAAAAAGCCATTCTCATCTTTTCTCATAGGTTATCATGGTTTTTTAACTTATTATACACAGATGATACCTGCGTGTTTTGAGTGAATACCGGAAGTATCTCATGAGTGGTCACCGTGAGATATAACCTATAATACTGTATACAACTGCATACAACATAAATAATGTAACATCAATACAACACAATACATAAATCGTAACTAACATAGAAATTCATATTGCTCAAAAGTTCTTGGTTCCCTCATTCCTTGAAATCCCACTGGAAACCCTAGTACTTTTAAATAAATACCGGTAATGTATGACCCATTAGATTGATTTGCTGTCAAAAAGCCGAAAAACCGTTGGCCTCATTTGTTTATATTAATGATATCAGTCAATATATTGCATAAACAATAAATACAGTGACCACGTGGTCGAAGTACATGGTCGATGTCGATACATGACTACAGTGACTTAAGTCACATAATAACGTGTTGTTCACTGATTGGAGCATTAAAAGGCTCCAGATTTAATCGCAGAGCATCTAATTTAAAAAAAATTCGAGAGGAGGCCCCCTGACCCCTCCCTTCGGCATCTCCTGCTGGGACACTACTCGCCTCCACATTTTGTAGGAGAGCTACTCGCCACTCGCCTAGAATGATTTTCAGGGGAACTCCTCATTGCTCACCAATGATTTCACCACATGGAGAGGACTGGGACTGTGTTTATTTATATAGGAGATATATCACAGTAGCAGTGTTATATGTATTGCCTCCGAAACATGCCGAGCCGAGCTGGCCCTTAGAACATGCTTGGGACTATACAACACACCAGGTGCCTATTTTTAGAAGCAAATTTAATTTTTGAGACAGTGCAAATTTTTTTAGACTGGTGGGATTTGAACCCCGGCCCATGACGGCGAGCGCGCCTTGCGACTCAAAGTATCCTATATATATACTACTAGAAGGTGACCCGACTTCGTCCGGGCTATTCAAAAACCAAATTTCAAGTCGATAGCTCCACCCGTTTCCGAGATCTGGTCTGCGCATGCGCGAAGCTGGCGTCGCACGGGCTCGGCGACCCGATAAAATTCGTATCCGGGGCAAGATACATACACATACCAAATTTCAAGTCGATAGCTCCACCCGTTTCCGGGATATATAGCACAATGTCATTTGCGGATACTTCGGCCGGTGATGAGTTAACGCGACATCGGCCGGTTAAGAGTTAATTAAGGTAGAAACTTTAAACGTACACAGGCGTGTGATACATCATTGGAAAGATGAAGCGCCACAGATTCTAACCGTGCAAATTATATGACTGGCAATTTATTATTCGCGCTATATCGAATCGATTTGTGAGCACCGAACTGAAATATATTAGCGCAAAACGGCGTAAAAACAGATTTGACCTCGGCACGTGAAAAGTTGAGCTCGGATCTGAAAATTAATAGGCCTATGCCCGTTCCCGGTCGAAAATACCACCACATACCAAGTTTCATCGAAATCGGCTCGGTCGTTTTCGAGTTCATCGCGAACACACAGACCACACACACACACACACAGATCTTCCAAAATATATAATAGATAGAGACCTTAAAATGTGCATATACGTGTAGTGTCCTAAGTGCGACGTCAGAATACAGCGGCCATTTGAGCTTCCTTTTTTGAGGTTGCTTCGGTGGTCGTGTGCAGAGTCCGAAGCCGCCATCGCCATATTGGCCACAAGCCGCCGCCAGCCATATTATCTCCAACGCCAGCCACATGAAAACATCTCCGCCGCCGGAATTGTAAAATGGCTGAGCCATGGCATGGACTTATATGTTAAGGACAACTGTACTGCGAATCACAAATAACTAAACCGCATTGCCTATACTATTGGCATTCTCGTATGGACACGGCATGGTTGTTACACTTTCAGAACACCCGGGGCCTCTCTTTGTGGAATAGACTATTCCAATGCATGCTTCCATATAACGGAGTGGAAGCATCCATTCAGCATTGAAAGGGTTTAAAGTATAAATCGTTTATTTCGACACGACTCAGTCTCAGACATCGCTGACATTTGTCAATATATGCACATAACCCGTCTACAGAAGAGAATAGAAAATAGTTTGAAATATTATATATCAATACTAATGGATTCAGCATCAAATGATGAATACATATATCGCAAGATGCCAGTGATGACATAGCCGTCTGAAGTCGACAGAAGTTGCAATGTAACTTATACCGATTATATAGATGGGAAACTACATATAATTAGCAATCCCTGCCAGTCCTTTACTGACTCCTTCGTGTATTTCGCCATAATGGAAAAGCCCAACACCAAAAGACTTCTATGGGTTCACAACAAACGCCAAAAACAAGCGGGTGTCTATAACCGGGGATTAGGACAATTTCTGAAACGAAATACGCTGAATGATAACGTCTCAGACGGCTGAGCTGCCATATTTCGTCAGCACAAACCTCGCGCCTGAGCCGGCTTAGCTAGATAACCAGCCACGAAAATTGGTTGAGCCAGCCGTGAAAACTAGTTGTCGTGGCTTCGGATCTAGCCGTGTGGTATTGACGTCGGACTTTGAGTCGCAAGGCGCGCTCACAATCATGGGCCAGGGTTCTAATCCCACCCAATCAAGTAGATGTGCAATCCAAAAAAAAATTGCACTGTCTCAAAAATCAAATTTGTGTTTATTTACTCAAATTGATGGTGTTTTTACCTTACACATGCACATATTTTAACCTATTGCTAAAAAGGGACACACCTATCCTGTTAAAATGGGTATTCTACCTTTATAACCATAAATATTTTGGTTTTAAAGGTTTTGTCACTAGTTTTGTAGGCATATTTTTCAGACATGTGCTTTGTTTGTTTATTTTTTGTGGGTGTACTTGATCAGCGTTCTCTCAGTTCCGGTGCAGACACAATGAGAGACCCTTGCCCGACCAACAACACATTATTTAGTAGAATTTACAAGATTTTCATAAATTTTGGGGGTGGGTGTCCCAGACCTGGGTGGAAAAAACTTACGATCCCGGGTGGGTGGCCCAGACCTGGGTGGAAAAAACTTACGCTCCCGGGGTGGTGGGTCCCCAAAACTGAAAAACACAAAATTTCCACCTTGTATCCGTAATTTTTTTCCTGACGCCCCCCCCCCCCCCCTGACTTACGACTGGATTTGAAATGTCGGGTCACATATAACCATGCACCATGCAAGAACACATATTCGAAGAACCTCATGTAACATTCTGGTGACAAGGGGTGTATTGGAATATCCGCTTGTGAAGTTAATATTCGGTTGATAAATCCTCATGTCAACCCCGAAACATTAGCCCTCACATATGAAAGATGTGTTCGACTTAATATGTAAACAAAAAATATAAAGAGTGGTTATTGTAAAAAAAAACATGATATTTTTTATTTTAAGCGGTCGTTTGAGAGTTTGACAGGAACTATTTGTTTAGGAATCCAACTGGGGTCTATACTCTGTCTACTATCTGAAATCATCTGCGAGAAAATAAATCATACATTTTTGTATTTGCATATTTTGGTTTTTGGGTCACCATTTGCAGAACTATTTTTTTATCATTTAACGCCCGGGTGCACAACAGGCGGCTACTTCTGTATAAACTAGATCATTTAGTGCCCGGGCTGCAGGGAGGCTTGTACTTACTTTTGTATAAACTAGATCATTAAACGCTTTGAGTGGCACAGGAGGCCCGATTACAGGCATTTTTTCGGGATCCATTCGCCCGTCGCAAGCTGCTATCTGCGTCCTTTCGTCACTTTTGCAACACGATTTTGGTAAATATCTTTTGTGCGCTGGGTCTGGAACTGAAATTATGGTTTAAAATAACATAGAATTCCAGAATACGCAGCATCCTTAACCCTTTCAGTGCCAGGTCCGATTTTTGTATCAACCCATATACCCTATGCCAATGCATTTTCTTATATATGCGAGTCGACCATTTAGATGAGAGGGTGATTCACCCTAAAGTTCGCTATATAATAGTAAGGCAATCGTATACTTCGTCGTAAACCGACATTACTCCTACGGATTTAACTAGCTGGTCTACGACGAAGGAAACCTCACGTGTATGACACTCGTGTAATTTGAGAAAAACAGAAATGGAATGTTGGACATCAAGACACCATCAAGAGAGGTCAAGTCATTAAGAAGGCTTGTAGAAGAAGCTTGGAAGAAGATTGTAGGTTATACTTGTTTTGATATCCATTAGCGCTAATTAAACGACATGGGTGGCGCCAGGATTTCCCCGACGCAGGGACTACGTTCCCCCGACAGCGACATGAGTCCATACCGGGTTGACCATTGCAAATCTCCCCGACGGGGGGGGGGCTAACCCTCCTCGGCATGCCCAACATCCTGATCCCACTGGTGCCACCACTGCTAAACGACAATATGTCAGGATTGTCATTTGCTAGATGTCGTAATTAATTGTTCTGTTACCGAAGTAAATCACTTGTAAAATGCCATACAAAATGTTGGGCTTGCTACACGGCAAAGTTGTCTAAACTAGTTACAATATTTCATAGACAAATTCGAGGTTCTCTGATCCGTAACTGAATTTCTATCCAATATATAACCGTACCTGTTTGGTTTTTGAACCATGCTGAATGTTTTTTGTATATCGCCCACGAATCTGTCTCGTTTATGCTGCCTTCAACGCCACAACAATGGAACTGTAAAAAAATTACTCACATCAGTTCAAATCAGGAAGTAATATGTATATTTATAATCTAATCTGAGTCATGGGGTGGGTCGGTACTGGTGTTTAACAAATGGGTGTTTGTTGTGTTATCGACATGGTAGCGACATGATTTCGACATGCGCCTCATAATCACGAATATATCCTGTTTATTGTGAATTGTCAATATAGTATACATCAATTAAAAACATAGCACCCCATATGCATTCATAGTGCAACCATTTAAACACTACTTAAGCGTATTAATGGCGAGGAACGTCGAGAGGTGAATCGGTAATTAGCACCCCCGATGACTATTCCGAGTAACAGGAACAGGAATAAAGATATAAACTTAATTTTCTCGCGTTTTACCCAATTAAACAATACTTATAAACATCATTGGAAAGCATGGCAGCTGCCCTTCATGAAAATTGCGACATATATGCACTAGTTTTGAGATTTCAGCGCATAAAGGCAAGGAACGTCGAGTGGTGCATCGGCCATTAGCACCCAGAAGAACGTAACAGATTCTTCATAGAAAGTCAGTGAGAAAGTCGCTAATTTGTCACAAACTAAGCAGCATCACTGCCAAATATTTATAGAAATGGGAATAGTATATATCTATCAGCCATTTCTGGTACATAGGGTGCATAGGGTACATTTGCCAGAAACATGAACAGATTCTTCGTCGAAAAACTCTTATATTTCGCAATAAACGCAATAATACCGAAAACTATTCTTACTATAAACTATGAATAATATAACACTTTCCGCCTAATTATGACAAATGTGTTGCTTTTTATGCCACATTCTGACAAATGTATTGCTTTTTATGCCGCACTCTGAACATTAAATTCGAAAAATTACTGACAGGACTGGAGTCCGGTGAATAAATTTGCTCGGAGTAGTACTCGGGGTGCTAATTACCGATTCATCGCTCGACGTTCCTCGCCATTTATACGCTTAGTTCTCAAAAGTAGTGGTTAAATGGTTGAAATATGAATGGTGTACAATATGTATTGTTTCATTGCGTAAATTGAGAGGAAATTAAGCTTATATCTCTGTTCCTGTTCCTGTTACTCGAAATAGTCACTTGTTACTCGGAAGCTGTCCCTGTTCCTGGTTCCGTTCCTGCTACTCGAATAGCCATCCCAGTGTGAGTGTGGGTGCTTGCGAATATAACCTACACTGGGTGAGATATGATATTCCTGCGTGTTGTGATGAATCATGATGTGACATCTGTCTAATCTCTGTCTTGGAATGATCACTTTAACGGCGTATATAATTCTAGATATAATATAGACTCGTTTCAGACACGGAAATCGGATATTGTTGTCGATTTGATTACGCAATTGATCACGATAAATTACAATCAATTTCTGGCGATTTCCTGTAAATCCTGACATTGAGAGGATCATGTCAGATCTGATGGATTGTCCATCGTGGTCTGCTCACGCGATCAGAGGACAGCGGGATGGGATATCACCTCGCTATCTCCACACCAGCGACGAGATGTACAAAGCTTGAGTATTATACACATTGTGTATCCACGGGATACACACACGCAAAACTCGTCCATTATTTTGTAACGACAAGACATGTAAATACGCTTATATTGTGCTGGCGACCGCTTTTAGTGAATGGCTGCGGACACACGTACCACAGTAGCGATGGCATAGTAGGTGTGACAATTAATTATGGTAGAGTTTGGTGACAATTGGTCAACATAATTTATATGCCATAGGGAGTCGTGTCGCGCGCCGCATATTCGCACATTGAGTCGACTGACCAATTAACCCATTGAGTTTCACCAAGGTTGATTTCTACTCATTACGTTTAGCCACATTGTATTATCTACGATACATAAAATTGCACGACCGATCGTCCAGAATTGTCTTGTGTGTTAGCATTAAAATATAACATTGCGTGTTGAGTAACGATCAACAGCGACAAGACATTCGGTTTGATAAATCATTGAGATGTCGATCTCGACCCTGATAGAGCTTGGAAAAGACTCCTTGTGTGAATGTGCGGCGGGCGACGTGTCTCGCTATGGCACAGGAATATGACAACCAATTGTCACCAAAATTGCACCATAATTAATTGTCACACCTACTATGCCATCGCTACTGTGATACGTGTGTCCGCAGCCAATATGTCAACAATTTCTAACATCGTGTGTCACGGTCTGGTTTATTGGGATAAGAAACGAGTGGCCAAATTGGCAATAACAATAACCGAACATAATTTAGTGTAAATGTGCCTTTACACGATTAAGCTTGCTTAATTCAGCAAGCTCAAGAGGCGAGTTGCATCGTGGAATACCATGCCATTTCATACAACTCAGCACTTTTTATTACCCATTGAGCAAGCTGTAGGGAAAGGAACCCGGCCGTTTTTTCATTCAGCATGGATCCCCCATTAATGCCAAGTAGCAGTTAAATAACAGAATTCCTCCTGATATCTGATAAAATACACATGTGTAGTTCACAGTTTTGGAGTCTAGTTTGTAAATATATAGCCACAGACCAGTTAATTATGATGGACAGTCTGTGAAAGATGTCCTGATAAAACAGTGCTTTTAAAAGCTTGCTGGATGGTGTAATGTGAACATCCAGAATAAACCCCCTGCGGTTACCATTTGGAGCTGAATTAAGCAAGCTTAATCGTGGAATGGCACCTTAACACAGTCGTCTATGAAAATATGAGATAATGACAGTTGGTCGTGCAGTATACATCGTCCATACCAAAAGCTTTCTCGTAACCATTCAGCGGAAACAACATGATCAGACTTAGCTGTTCCAATTTGTGATGGTTCTCAGAGATATATTTTTTGCGAACACCTTTGACTGCTCGTTGCTTTTGGAGCATACAATATGGCCTCGTGTCCCCTTGTATAGTGCATCTTCAAAGAACAATATACCTTGACAAAAACATGTTCACGGTTTATTCGACAGGATAAGTTGATTTTACAATGTTTTGGTATATAATATGGCATATGTTGTATATAATGTGATCTGGGGATTCGAAAATTAAGTGGGCATTTCAAAAAATCTCAATTTCAACTTATTAATTAAAAGGGGAAAATTGTTATCGTCTATAACCAATGTATGCTTTTGTACTTTAACAACACCTTTTCGTCCTGATCATATGAGAGATGTGCTCTTATTATGTAAAAACAGATATATAAAAACAAGTTTTTTTTAGGTAGGTCGATAAAGAGTTTGGCAGGAAATATTTGTAAAATACATTCTGCATTGTCTAGCTTATGAGCCCAACTAATGCATACGCTCAGTATGCGAGAAATTAAATAAAACAATTTTCGTTGCATATTTAAAAAAAAAAAAATTTGTGGTCGCCATATGTTGTTTTATGGTGATTTTCCTCCTAAAAATAGTTCAGCAAATGGCTACCAAAAAACTAAAATATGCAATGAAAAATTAATTTCTCGCAGACTGTCATAATTTCAGATAGTAGACAGGGAATAGAATCGGTCGGTAGCAATATGGCAAATTGCGGAAGGTGGTTATCAATTTGGCAGCGCGTCTCTATTAATCGTGAACGTTATGTAAATGGATGTTACTGTTAAAGACATATTATGCACTTGTTCCGGTGCGTGAAATTGATAAGTTAGTATTCGGGTACTATACCAACTGGAGGAATGTAACATTCTACTAACATTGGCGAAAACCTGAAGCAAATCGACCATACCACTCCATAGAAACAATTGTTTGAACAAGGCTCAATTGTAAATATTTACTACTCGATTTCGGAACGCATCTATCAGCGATAAACTAACGAAAACGATTTCACCAACGAGAGTCACTGCATTTAATTAATATATAAGAATGACTGTTTGTGTTGTCTACTTGGATATGATATACCTAAAAATTACTACTCTGTACAAGATTATTATCCATTTCTATTTGATCACCCTACCGGGGTGTTTCACATCACTTTAATGTCGACATTATGTCCTTTTCTTTCCACTGAAATGTACGTTTGGTTATAAAGAGGGTCCTGTTCGCCTTTTTGATTGATTCATAATTAATGGTTAAAATTGAGACCTTTATCATAATGTCCATTAGACCAGATGGAGATGGCCTCTCTGTTAATATATATACCATTATATACCAATTAAACTAAGTCCTAAGCACGAGGCTTGCTAATGGTATACACCATAGTGGATGTAATAATATATTCGATTTGGATTGAAATAAATACTATTTTAACGAAGTCCTAATGTAAAAATCGTGTATCCAATTGTGGACATTGGACCTTTTCTCCGCCCTCATAATGTAAATGATAATATTAAAAAAGACTTATTCGATCATAAAGTGGGGCTTAAATTCCCGGTGGGATACGAAGTCATCTCCGAGTAATCACGCTTCAGTCGATAATTGGATTGAACAAAAATAATTATTTAAACTTCCGTTGCCGTTTCTCATATCCGGACATCCGTGTCGTCTGGTTTCCCCAAAGGAGAACCCGTTTGGGAGAGAATTCTCGTGTTTTAGTTCGACGTGACGAGTCAATATGACGAATTGTCACAATGTCAGCGTCTGGATGCACGATACAGTGTCGTGAAAGACTCCGCTGAATGTTCAGACGTGCCGAGCTAACAGTCATGGACGTGCCGACAGGGGTGTAGACACGCCCAACATTGGTCAAAATGTTCCGTACTTGGACATTTCATGCCTGGCACACCATAATTAAAAGTTTGGTCTCAAATGGCCATCATTTTGAAATGGTACAACATTAAGGAGTTCTTAGGCTGGAAATTTCCGATAGTGGGAAAGCTTGAAGTATACCAGTCCCAACGTAAAGGGGTGCATATATGTGACCGCCATATCAAATCCAGTCGGAAGTCGGGATTTTTTACCCTGTGCCAATGCATTCTCTTATATATGCGAGTCGATCATAGGTCGCCTCGCATATATAAGAGAATGCATTGGCCTAACAATTTTTTACAATTTTAATAATTTGATCTTGTATTCTTTAACAGTTTTATAATTTCACCCGTACAGAGCCCCAGACAAACATGAGCAGACGACACTCTTCTAGGTGCTTCTATATATGTGTGGGGCTCCCTGCAGGGTAATGGATGTTTTTTTTATTTTATGTCCTAAAAATTGTAAGAAATATTTATTTAAAAAACATGATAAAAAATTGTTAGGCCAATGCATTCTCTTATATATGCGAGGCGACATATGGTCGACTCGCATATATAAGAGAATGCATTGGCACAGGGTAAAAAAAAATCCCGACTTCCGACTGGATTTGATATGGCGGGTCACATATGGAATTCTGCAAACCTGGGAGTCTGGTCTGGTTCTCCAGGCACGCCCCTGCTACCACTCTTTCTAATTCGTCGGCTGACGGACTGAGTGCTGTATAGTGTTCTAAGTCCCATTTTGTTTGTAGAAAACATGAGTTCCAGTGAAACTTAAAAATGTAACCGCCCGGTTTTCAAATAAATATTCCTTATTTTTGTCGTTTATACGTTGTATTTTGTTTCAAACATTGATCCGTGGTGTCGAAAAACTAATGAGTTATAATATTTTGGGTTTAAATGATAGTACCCTGCTAGCTATTCGCTGCAGCGTGTTTGCAGATAAAATAATTTGCTGAAGATTTTAGGTTTTCCCGGCAATGCTATAATGGCTACTGGGTATTTAAATCACATATCACATGTAAACACCATATTGTAATTAGCACTGAAATTTAGTTGACCACGTGTCACAAAATAAATTAATTAATTGGTCTTCAGCGGAGATAGGACAATATGGCACTGACAAAAAAAAAGAGTTTTGAAGATGGAACATATTTCCATGCATATATATATATAGCCTCTCATTAAAGACATAGTATGTACTTGTTTCCATGCATATATATATAGCCTCTCATTAAAGACATATTATGTACTTGTTTCCATGCATATATATAGCCTCTCATTAAAGACATATTATGTACTTGTTCGGGTGCGTGAAACTGATAAGTTAGTATTCGGGCGCTATGACAACTGGAGGAATGTAACATTCTACTAACATCGCCGAAATTTGAAGCAAATCGACCATACCACTCCATAGAAAACAACGTCAGAACTACGCTCTATTGTAAATATTTACTACTCTATATATATTCAGGACGCATCTATCGGCGATAAAATAACGAAAACGTTTCCGCCATCGAGAGGCACTGCATTTATTTCAGATATAAGAATGGTGGTGTGTGTTGTCAATTTGGATATTCTATTTGTAAAAATTACTACTTTGAACAGGGGGGGGGGGGTCGGAAAAAAATTTCAGGCACGTATGGCATTTTTTCCCTTTCGATCATTTTTTGTACCCACCCACCCCCACCGCCAAATTTTTTTCCGTTTTCGGCAGTTTTTTCCGACCATTTTTTGACACCCACCCCCCCCTTTTAACACTAAAACAGAGATTTGCGGGGGGAAATTCACTGTAAACAGCTGTATATGAATTTCTGTGCATACTATTTATCATGGATGTTAACATGGACATGTAAATACGAATGAGTCATTTTGAGGTCATTCGGCCAAAAAAACATGGCTGCCAGCGGCCATCTTGGTTTTCAAAATTTGCAACAAAATACAGTCAGTTTACAGTTAGAATTACATTATTTCTCTCATTCAAAGTGGGTTTGAAGCCCAACTCATTGCCAAAACACTAAAAAACAAGCAGGAATTTTTTTTTTAGTTGCGGAAAACATTGCTTGTTGGTGGCTTTGACCACCCACCCACCCCGGCATACGTGCCGGAATTTTTTTTTATACCCCCCCCCCCCCCTGCTTTGAACAAGATTATTCTCCATTTCTATTTTACCACCCTACCGGAGTGTTTCACATCACTTTATAATTTGGTATAATGTTAGACACGATATCTGCACTGTGATTATCTTTCAAGGATCGAACGATACCAATATATCAGTTTCCGACCAAAATTTACTTAGAACACTATAATTATATAGCAATCGGGCTCAGCCGTGGAATACTAAAGGTGAAGGTAACTGAAGAATGACATTCACCTGATACATGCGACACGTTATTAAAGGCTGACATCGCGTTTATTTGATTTGTACATAATATCTAAATAATTTAAACTGGTGAATGAATGGGGGAATGGATTTTTGTGAGCGGGAAATTTATATAACTAGCTGCTGTAGTTCTGGGTTTTTCCAGATCAAATTTGGCTGTGAGATAGCCCTGTCGTAGACTTGGGGATTTATTTTAAAAAGTAAACACATGACCTGTGATTTTTTTCTTGCATTTTCTTGAATTTGGCCGAAACGTTAACACTGTCGCCTATGGGAAACCATTTAGTTCAGTGATTCCTACAACGCAATCTTGTCGAAGGCCCATGTTACGACCAAAGAGTGAATGTTCTTCTATGTGTAGCGAACAAGCCGTTGTTATAGGATTACATATAAATAAATGCTTAATCGGAGGGGTGATCGATAGATATTGTTTGATATCTAATCCCAACAACAGGGGACACAAGTTCAAGATCACTATAATAAATCAAGATATATATTCAATTGGGATTAATCGAGGATTAATTTTGACTTAATAACGGAGATATTTGAGATTTTGTTGTTACTTATTTTCAAATAAATTGACATTGTCTATTTTTATGGAACGCCATAATAATAATCAAATATCGTGTTATAGATCGAGACACAATCTTCCTGGGATCCAATTCCGATAATTATTGTCGTGTCGCTTTATAGCTATGAGCGGCCCACATTCGATGCATAAGTGATTATATCCATGCCAAAATATGCATTCGATATAATTTTGCCTCTCGAACTAATCACTTTGCTTACGTAATCACGCTTGAGACAGATAGTAATTGCAATCGGTGTGTGCCAGATTGTCAATCCCGAACTGACACCCGGTTTTTATGATCGAGTGCGCCCGTTGTTGCTCAAAACAAGGGGGGTAATTATCGTCTGGGTGAACTAAGTTTGTATCGCTTATGACTCACGAAAATGTACTTACTATCTTTTGCATCGTGTCAATGGCCTGGGTGGTTTGTTCGTGTTCTGGCAACCCGTATGTATTGTTTATGGACGTATACAAAGTGGTTCTTGTTAACTCTTCGAGCTGGGAAGAAAGAACAATGAAATTTCAGCATACACGATTTCGGGTACACAAGGTCATACCATTTATAAACATAGAAACAAGAAGCGTAGTTTATCTCGGTCACAAATTGCCAGTTCCTACATCGTGAATAGCAATTGGAAATATTCCTATTGTGTTCTGCACACACAATCTGTCACACCAAGTGCGCTCTCTATCTCGCTCGCTCTCTATTCTCTCTCTCTCTTTTTTTCACTCTCTCTCTCTCTCTCTCTCTCTCTCTCTCTCTCTCTCTCTCTCTCTCTCCTCTCTCTCTCTCTCTCCTCTCCCTCACTTCCTCTAGCGTCCTCTCTTCCTCGCTCTCTCATAATCGCCTCCACCCAGGGTTTGCACGGCCACTTGCCGTGCCAAAGTAAAAAATAATTGACATTTGGAAAAATATTTTCATTTCGTGAAAGTTTTGCCAAATCACATTTTATATCCTGGAGAAAGTTGAACAATATTGGTGAATCAATACCATTCAATCAATACCATTCAATACCATTCAATACCATTCAATACCATTCATTTCAAAAAACTATTACAGTATCATTGTATTAGTGGCGTTTTATAATTAGAGCTTAGGACAAGTTAACCCTTTACCCAACAAACCGGCCAAAACCGGCCAAATAAAGCTTCAACAGCCTAAAATATCTTCGGTCTGTCTCAATAGAACCATACAAATATGGATATCATTGGAACCGGCTCCTTGACCACATTGTGATAGTTACAGTTATGCCCTGTGCCAATGCATTCTCTTATATATGCGAGTCGACCATAGGTCGCCTCGCATATATAAGAGAATGCATTGGCCTAAAAAAAAATCTTTTTTTAACACTTTTTACCATTTTTTCTTACATTCTTTAACAATTTTATAATTTTTAATGTGTTAAGCCAATGCATTCTCTTATATATGCGAGGCGACCTATGGTCGACTCGCATATATAAGAGAATGCATTGGCACAGGGCCCTTCTGTTGGGTAAAGGATTAATATAAAGTTATTATACAATGTTGTGTACAGTATGTGTTTTTCTTGCAGCACAACCTGGACGAGTACAAGAAAAACTCATACTGTACACAACATTGTATAATGACATTTTTTATTATTCATCTGTATGTTTATCCAAATTTTGGGAATAAAACTTTTGTGGTTATTTTTGGTATTTATCGGCACTTAATCTATATCTATATTTGCGAATGTCTGTCTGTCTGTCTGTCTGTCTGTCTGTGTTCTATAGAAATTCACAGGGGACCATCTAGATGATGCCAAAGGGGTCTACTAGGAGTAGCTTTTTACGAGAAAGATAATGGTCGGGGTTAGAATTTTATAAAGTGACGCCGTTGTTGTCAGGGGCAGAAAAGGGGGAGGGGCAGAAAGAAAAAAATTGTCGCCGATTGCCACCAAACTTATATATAGTCATCCCAATAATATGAGGAATCTAATGGCGTGGTTTAAATATGGCAAAAGTCGCGCCGTTCGCGTCAGGGGTGCCCGGAAAGGGGGGCAGATTTGTTCTATGTTGCCGATTGCCACGAAACTTACATATAATCATCCCCATGATATGAAGAATCCAACGGTGTGGTTTAAATATGTCAAAAGTGGCGTTGTTTGTGTCAGGGATGAACGGAAGGGGAGAGGGGCACCAAAATTGATAAAACTAATTTTAACGCCGATTTCCACCAAATTGATATATATTCTTCTTCATGATACAAGGAATCTAATTGTGTGATTTAACAACGCCAAATTGTTGTTTTTGGATGAGAGATTGGGAGGGGGTGGGCACTAAATTTGATAATAAGTCGCCGATTGCCACCACACTTATACAAAATCATCCACATGGTATGATGAGTCTAATGGTGTGGCTTTTATCTGCCAAATGTGGTCTCATTCGAGTCAGGGTTGCATTGAAAGGGACAGGGCACCAAAATTGATGCACAATTTTTTTTACGCCAATTTCCACCAAATTGATACACGTTCTTATCCATGATACGAGGAATCTAATCGTGATTTAAAGACACCATAGTGGTGCTGTTTGGGTGAGATGTGGAGAGGGGAGGGATTGGCACCAAATTTGATAACAAAAATTATCACCAAACTTATAAACAATCATCTCCATGATACCAGGAGTGTAATCGTGTGGTTTAAGGATGTCACAAGTGGGGCCATTCGAGTCAGGGGTGTATAGAGATGAGAGGGACACACAAAATTATATCTATATGTTTAGTGCCGATTTCCACCAGATTGATACATAGTATTCTCCGTGATACGAGGAATCTTATCGTGTGGTTTAGATACACCAAATTGGTGCCCTATGGGTGAGAGATATGGGGACCTTAAGTTTGATACGAATTTGTATACTCGCCAATTTTCACCCATTTCATATGTATGCATCTCTAATCTCTAATGAGTCTTAGTGTGTGCAGCTTGAGTCCGAAATAGGGACGGGGGGGGGGGGGGGGTCACTAAAACTGATACAAAATATTTTTGGTACCAATTACCATCAAATTCAGACACGTTCTTCTCAAATGATACAAGAAATAAAATCATTCTGTCTGTCTGTCTTTTTGTCTGTCTGTGTGCGTTCTATATATAACTTCACGCGGTACAATCGAGATGGCACCAAGGCGTTCTAAGAGGGGTAACTGTTTACAAGGAAGATAATGGTGCGGGTTAAAATTTTCTAAAATGACGCTGTTGTTGGGGTGGGGGGGGGGGAATTAAAAAAATATGGTGAAATAGTTTTGTCGCTGATTTCCACCAAACGAATACATAACCACCTTCGCAATATGGCGTTGTTCGAGTCAGCGTTGCGTCAACAATTGATTTAATAAACCAAATTCCACCAAATTCATACACATTTTTCTCTAATGATATACCATGAATTAAATCACATTTGGTGTCGTTTGCGTCACGGATGGCGAGCGGATATGCACTATCATTGATAAGATTGCTATTCGCCGATATCCACATATAAGTTATACACAGTCACCAGGCCATCTCCATATCATTTTAAGTAGTTGGGCGTTCACATTTCACAATCCCGACATAATTATGGTGACCCACATAAGTCACTTGAACAATTATATCTTCATAACAGTCATATTTATATGGGAATGGCAATCAAGGCATTCACACAATGAGCTAGCAAAAAGAGATAACTAGAAGAAGCATTAAACGTATATTTATCATTCTATTAAAGAGATACATATATTCGTGCAAACTGAGAGACCTCGAACCGTCAGAGGATTGCATATATATAATAACAAAATTGAGTCTGTTCCATTCAATACAGTTTCCACAAAAAGTTACAATTTGTCAAGAGATATGGAAGGCCTATTCAAAAATAGTGGTCACAGTGTGCAGTCAAATATAGTTTCTTCTGATATACAAGAAAATGCAGTTAGTAGCACACGACTTTTCAGGATCCTACCAATACTGACATCTGACAAGGGGTTTAGAACAGACTCATCGACTGACATAAACAACTCAAAATCTCGCTCTGTGCCTGGCACATGTAGCTGATATATGTGCGCAGCAACATTTCGTTTAAACTAAGAATATTTAGCCAATATATAGCACCATGAACAGAGGAGCACCTGGAAATTTCTTTGAAACATCTGTATCTTCATGGATATATGATAGCCAGGTGTCCTCGATATCATAGTCCAACCCACTAGATTGATTGATACATCTCAATATGTAAAACCCAATTATCATCTTTTATCGCACTAATGTGTTTATGATGTTCATGTATCATATTATAACGTCTAATGTATACGCAGTTGTAAATAAATAAATACTTCATAATTGGTGGAACGGATTAATCGCGATAAACAGAATGACAATTGACAAGGTGAGCCACTACTTATATTCCATGACTGTAATAATCATGTTTTGTGATGCTATTTGAATATATCATTTATGAGAAAACGTATAACACTTTAAGCAAGAGCATTCTCTATTCCCAACAAATATCCACAGCATACATTAACCTGGGCAACGCCGGGTAACCCTGCTAGTTCTCTATAAAAGCCTGTATTTGATCAGCAGAAAGCATGATTTGCAAGAGTAAGCACGGAAATAAAAAAAAACTCAATGCGGAAGTGAAACGTCTGCTAAATCCACCAGTGTTGTGCGCCACCACAATTTCACCGATTCATTTCGCAATAGTTAATTCGTGACGTCGCAGAGTCCCGATAAAAAAGCCATATTGCACACTTGGGAGTCCAATATGACATTCGGGAGTCCAATATGACTTTTTCCAGGCTTTTGTCCAATCAGAAATATTGTTAGTTAGGTGATGGATAATAATAGCATTTATTGTGGCGGTGGTGGTGGTGTTTAAATAGCTAATCCTCTTTTGATATGCCCTCCTTATAAAGCAACACTTACCCTTCTACAATTGTATTGTTCAGTTATGGTATGATAAACCACAATAGAGATGCCAGAACAATTAATATCTAACTGCTTTCCTACCGATACCAAAAGTCGTTCAAACAGCGATGATCGAAATATAAGACTCAAGGTTGTAGAAACTGATACTATATATCAGTGATAGCATTTGGAAATTCATAAAATAATTTGGCAAAAAATATATTCATTTGGCAACATATTTGGCAAAAGTAAATTTCGGTCCAGCGCGGACACTTCCTTCGCCTCTCCCGGCACTATCACTTCAAATATAATATTCCATTCCTTCCCGCCGACCCCTCTCCACTTAATGGAGAAGAAGCTCAGAAAAGGGTGGGGGTCATACTAAAGATAAGCCATTAGGCTTGTTGTTGAATCCTTTGCAATAAATATATCTATGTACACTAGTATATGTCTTATATTGTCTGCACTTATATGTTAAACGTACATATATATGTTATTAGGACTGGAATAAGATATGTTTACACCACATATTACTTGAAATTACACATACATCCATTTGCTTTATTTCCACCATGTACAAATACACTATTTTATTTCAGAAACGTTGTTTGAGCGTGCTTAATTTGTTGAAGGGTATAGAGCTGTGGCCTTAGAAGCGGTTCACACTGACACACACGTTGTCACACAGCCACAAAAATATACCCCCGAATAAAACCGATATATACCCCTCAATAAAACCGATATACCCCTCAATAAAACCGATATATTGTTCAATAAAACATACTCAAGCAACATTCATTTCATATATTTAAATAGATTTTTCCTTGTTAATTTATATAAAGTCAGCTACTTTTGTTCTTAAATCTATCTGCATGCAGTTTGGATATTATACATGCTGCACAGTAATCTGGCCCAATATTATAGACACGAATTATCGATCGACTAGGTTATTCTATCGACCGGTTTTAGTCACCTAGGCACCAAAATGTGACGTCGATTCGTGTTATGGTGTGTTTTATTGGGATATAAAGGCATGACAAATTTGCAGTTGACCAATCACCAAACAGGATTTAGTGTAACACACATTGGCTATGTAAATATACAAATATAACACAAGGGACAGATAATATCGCTGAGGTAATATAGCTAGCGTATTTCTATCCCCCGAGTGTCAGACGAGAACCAGATTATTGTTCGACCCCAATTTCAATGTCCTGTGCATAACTGATGAAAATATATAAAGCTCGATCAATATGTCCAATGAGGATTCCTGACCTCGTATATATTCGATTGCCCTGTGACATATAGCCTATATAACAGACATAAACTTGGACTTGTGGATACCAAGCGGGGTTATTTCTCCTACACAACAGGATAGTCATTAATCCATCTCGTCATTCTCGGCATGAATATACTAAATTGGTCAAACTAGAAAGAAATAATAAGATTTGTAGAATTCATCACAAACTCAATCTAACAATTCTATACTACATGTATAAGGCTACTAAGTTGCCATGCATTTGGACTGACCTTTTGCCTAACAGCATACACAACTATTCCTCCAACCAGAAGTCCTATGAACATCACCAACAAAAGGACGAAAAACTGGAAACAGAACATTGTTAATATTAATAACTTCTGCAGTACATGCTTGTCTGTCCGTAATAAATGTATTGTTTGAAACAAAATGCCGAAAATCTTCGCTGAGTAAATTATTGGGGGTTTGCTCATTTGGTTACTCAATATATTCTCTCATTCAGTTCTTATATACAGTAATGCTCTAAGTAATCGACTTCTTACCGAGAGCTTTCCGATTAATGGCAACAAGCCATATTTCCGATTAAATCCTGAAAAGTTACCCATAATTCTGATGTGGTTAAGAAGTCGATTACTTAGAGCATTACTGTATTTCCATTTTTTAATTTGCATGGATTTTCAAGTACTATACAAGCAGACGATAGACACATATGTGAACATATATAGAATCATCTGAAACAATGCTCGGTTATTAACAAACAACATAATCCTGGATGTCCTATTGATACATGTACGTGTAATGTGTCAAACAGAGAATGTGGATTCTTCCTAATTTATTTGCGCCCAAGGTTGTGATTTGAACTAATCAGCTGGAGCTACGTGGTCCAGTGGTTAGCGTGTCGGACTTGTCTTCGCTGTCAACACAGCGAGGTGAGTTCGCAGCCCGTCGTTTGTATAATGTGAGTTTCACACAGCAGTGGTGGAATTGTCGGATTGCACGCTGTTCAAATTTCGCGCCAAGTCGTGACCCTTGAGTAAAGTCGCCCGTATTGTGTCTGCCTCGCACCACCCATGCGTTGACGGTACCTGATTATGAGCAGTGAAATATCTTGTTAGTATACTAGCCACATTGTTGTTGTGCGCCCCATGTCCCAGCGGAGCAGTAAATGTTACTGAGTGTTCAGGTTCATCAGTGTAATAGTTGTCATTAGCGTCTTTGAGCAAGTAATTGGTTAAGCGCAATATAAAAACCCATTATCATTATTATTAGCTGCATGAATACTCTTGCCATTGAGTCGATTGGGAACCAAGTAACTCTTCGGCAAATTTTCATATAGGAAGGATATAGGTAAAAGGGACCAAATACACTCACAGTGGGCAAATGTGTAACAAATGTAAAAGTCTGTAAAAATATCATCACCAAGAAAACATGGATAAATAGATAAACTTTGTTCTTATATTCATTATTGATAGTTCTCCAATAATGAACTTTCGGGTGTTGAAACAATTGTTATGTAAACAAAGCTCTTACAGTGATTTGCCAACAAACATCGCTAAACGTGTAGTAATTTCAAATAATTTAGTCTGAATAGGATTTTCAGAATATTTGCAAATGCTTTGACGTTTCCCAATGTTTACCGTTAAGTTTGATGGGTAATTCCACAGTAACAGTAATGTTTAGATAACAATGATTTTGAAATGCGAAATATCATAATTGGAGAGTTATTAATTAATAATGAAAAATGTACGTGTTGATAATAATTGTTTTACAGATTTGTATGTTATTTCGCAGCAACCCCATTCGAAGGCATTGAGTCCCTTTAATCAAGCTCAAAGTGTCCGTTTATTCGCGTAACTAACAGCCAACGCCAACTTTGGTCGTCTGATAATCGGGAATGGTGTCTATAAATACACAAAGAAACGCTCTCGGAGTCGCGTTTTGATGCACCCATTATACTAAAAACGTGTGTACCAGAAATGAAGGATGACTTCTACGCGTGTGTAATTAACCAGCGGTTAATAGACACCAATCTTCTCTATAACGGAGACCACTAATGAACAAACTTATCAATATGTGCTTGGTGAATCGGTTATAAAGATTATCTTCTGGAATATTGGTTACAGTTGGGAAATTACACTTGATTTTATTGGAATCAGAAGAAAAAGAAAATCAACAACATTACCTATACGAACTCTGGCAGTGCACGCAGGCTGACTAAAAACACAGACTGGGGCACCGTTCACACTGCATGTGACTAAAACACAGACTGGGGCACCGTTCACACTGCAGGATGACTAAACACAGACTGAGGCATCGTTCACAATGCAGGCTACCCAACCGGAATTAGGTCCTATGTATCAGCAGTTTGTGTTCAATGCCACACAGCGAGCAGGATGACCCACCAACAGGTTAATCGAGTAAAGCTCTGTGTGTGTCAAAACTATATTGGATTCTTTCAATATATTAATGTCTTTATTTCTCATTAAACTGTATTTACAGTATTTGAGAGTAATACATACTATAGCAGACGGGGTATACATGGAAATGGACAATACATATTCATACGCACATGTATATACATATTCATCTGGATAACAATTGTTACGATGACTTTACAAACAAAGTGGATTCTCCTCAGTATTAGTATACAACTTCAAAGTAATTAACAAGAGGATTTAGAGAAGAAAAATAGGCATTCCATCACGACAGAGTTTTATATTGGTAATTTTCAATAAAACATAATGATCCACTTTATTAGTGCATATGGGAAACACATATTGCTGGTATAATTCTATTATCAACACAATTTCTAGTATAATAGGAAAACTTCAGATAACTTATTTGTCCAACTCCATCTCCGCTGTGAACTTACCGCTACTAAAATACATATCCGCTATAAATTACTGCCACTAACATACACATCCGCTATCAACTTACCGCTACCAACATACATATCCGCTATCAACTTACAGCTACTAAGATACATATCCGCTATCAACTTACCGCTACTAACATACATCTCACTTCTTTGATGGCCCCACAACATCCAAGGAATGATAGAAGCACAATAACGGCACCACATGCCATAATAACGACAGAGAATAAATTGTACATATGCTTTCCAAGAAGTCCTGCGATTTTTGATACATCTTCTTTGCTTGTCTTCAGATATATTCCAAGTCCAAGAATACCACATCCGGCAATCTGTAACAACATGAATCATACATCTTAGAAACAATCCATACATTATCGTATATCGTAAAAATATTTTCATTGGCAAAAACAATATTTTGGCAAACATTTTAGCAAGTGGGGTTTTAATGATGTAATGTGAACTATATCGATTCGTGAAACATCATCGAAGGTGTATATATTATCCGTTACGTGTGCTGACTTACAGACAATACAAAAGGAAATCTGATCAACATATATATCAACCTAGCGGTCAGCAGTGATATGTCAATATATATAGTGATACGTGTATGTAATCTCCTTTAGTTTTATCGGTAATACATTCTTTCTGTCATATTCAAACTTTCATCAAACAGTTAAACGTATTCAATCCGATCCGATGGTCAAAGAAATAGTAAATTGGGAACGTTAATTCTGATTAATCATCTTTAATCGACGGTAGCTAAAAATTGAGTCGGAAAAAGCGATGTTTTGTTTTACAGTCAATCCCCTGCATCATGATACACATGTCCATGCTCACGTGAAACTATCTCGCAGAACTGATGAATTGATATATCAACAACCAGCAAAATACATGCAAGTAGCTATTTATTTTTAAAGTTGCGTGGAACACTCAGTTTGTGTGTCTAGAACGGAGTAGCAAATATTATTGCCCAAATTAGATATTTTTGCTAATTTGATATCCAAAATGGGCAGACAACTTTGATGTTAAACGTTATAAACGATGTACATGCAGTGAATACTTTTGGTGGAATCATTGTTATAAACGATGTACATGCAGTGGATACCGGTGACGTTATCGTTGTTATATAAACGATGTACAAGTAGTGGATACCGGTGACGGAATCATTGTTATAAACGATGTACATGCAGTGGATACCGGTGGCGGAATCATTGTTATAAACGATGTACATGCAGTGGATACCGGCGACGTAATCATTGTTATATAAACGATGTACAAGTAGTGGAAACCGGTGGCGAAATCATTGCCTTATTATGTTTATAACCCATTAATTCGTCCCGAATAAAATAGTCAATATTTACATATGTGCGCATTTCAGTTTGGTGTGATCTTAGTTGATTTCTACTAGGTACGGAAATTGTTCACCTTACTGTGTCATATTATATGAAACGTGACATAGCTTATTGTCATCTCCACTAAGGCTATATGAGGTCCCGATAATACACTCATTGTGTTTTTGCATCTGTTTTTGATTAGAAGATATGTTATATCAGCGATTTTAAAGTCACCAATAATTTTTTTTATAACATGTGTTTTTGCAGTTTCGTACACCCACCCACCCCAACATACATTCCTGCAAAAATATACACCTCCTCCGACGGGCGTACCACTCCACCCCCTCCCCGACGGGCATACCACACCACCCCTCCCCGTTTGGCGTATACTAATCTAGGATTCAAACATGTGCTCCTTTAATCATCCGTTTCCCAGTCATTTCGGTTCGTCACAACTACACGTCGTCCTACAATAATTATAACGAAAGTGCACATTATGCTATTTAGTTTATTACAAGGTATTTAGAGGATAACACAAAGAGCGGACAGCCTCTAAAGAGAGGTGCCGAGTGTTTCGTAAACATACTTAACAGGTGCATATAGAAATGCGCAGGTGAAAGTGAAGCGATCGCTGGAAGGATTGGCAATCCTGATCATTATTGCACGCTTTCCCTGTTTTTGATCAGCGTTATTCAAAGACCTGTTCTAACAGGTGTGGATTACTGACAGAAAACTCATCTGGAACATTATACAAATAAATTGGGGGAATCTCATGATGTACATGCATTCCGGTACAGTGTATCGCACGCCGGCGGAGAATATATATATAGAGAGAGGCATCAGAGAGTGGTAGATGGAGTGAGTGGAAGGGAGAAGGAGAGTGAGTGATGGGGTGAGAGAGCGAGATATGGAGAAAGGAAGAAAAGTAGAGAGGGAGAGGGAGGGGGACAGAGTGGTAAATGGAGAGAGAGACAGAGTGAGAGGTGGAGAGAGAGAGTGATGGTGTGAGAGAGAGAAAGAGCGAGAGGGAGAGAGAGAGGGGAGAGAGAGAGGGGAGAGAGAGAGAGAGCGATCGAGGGAGGTGGTCGTAGCCTTTTTGTTAGGCTTGATTTCAATTTCAATTTTCATGGAAGCAACATAGGTCGATAAATACGATAAACATTCTTATACGGACTCTTTATGCTACAGAAAGACTAATTCAAGTAATTGAATTCAGAAGGTTCGGGTCCCGAATTTTCTTCAGCATTGAACAATAAATCGCGTTTCTTGTTAGACTATTCCTGCTGATATGGTAGACGTAAAAAGCATTTGTTTCACTTATGTGCGAAAAATTTAAAACAGCTGGAATATAGCTATGACGTTTATTATAGCGAACCTTTATACAAATTATCATTCCATCGCTCTTTATTCGGTCAGTCTGGACAAACCAATAAACATCTTTATGGGTTAATGCGACGTCGTGGTCGGTCAGTCTGGATCGTCGTGTATGGGTTAATTCGACGTCGTGGTCGGTCAGTCTGGACAAACCAATAAACATCTTTATGGGTTAATGCGACGTCGTGGTCGGTCAGTCTGGACAAACCAATAAACAGCAATATGGGTTAATGCGACGTCGTGGTCGGTCAGTCTGGACAAACCAATAAACATCTTTATGGGTTAATGCGACGTCGTGGTCGGTCAGTCTGGACAAACCGATAAACAGCATTATGGGTTAATGCGACGTCGTGGTCGGTCAGTCTGGACAAACCAATACACATCTTGATGGGTTAATGCGATGTCATGGTCGGTCAGTTTGGACCGTCGTGTATGGGTTAATGCGGCGTCGTGGTCGGCCAGTTTGGACAAACCAATACACATCTTTATGGGTTAATGCGGCTGATGGGGTCATTGTCACAAGGCTGCGGTCACATTCGTAGCCAGCTTTTTAAATCGATCACAAATGTAGCCAGCTTTTCTACGGCGGTCACATTTGTAGCCAGCTTATCATATTCATGCGAGCCTCAACGAACAAGATTATGTTAGTCTCATTTTTCTGAGTTGATGAATGAAAAACAACATAAATTTTAATTTGATATTAGTTCATCTAATAACCTGAGGTTTCCGATCAATGTCGTTAGATGCTCAAATTATATACCATTATAAATTGATAAACGAAGTCAGTTTTGGAGCATGACGTCGATATTTTAGTCACGAGCGCGATGACGTCATATTTCGCGCCATATAAAGCATGGATTTAGAAAAGCTGGCTACGAATGTGATCGCCGGCGAAAAGCTGGCTACATTTGTGATCGATTTAAAAAGCTGGCTACGAATGTGACCGGAGCCTTGTGACAATGACCCCATCGGCGTTAATGCGATGTCGTGGTCGGTCAGTTTGGACCGTCGTGTATGGGTTAATGCGACGTCGTGGTCGGTCAGTCTAGACAAACCAATACACATCTTTATGGGTTAATGCGACGTCGTGGTCGGTCAGTCTGGACAAACCAATAAACATCTTTATGGGTTAATGCGACGTCGTGGTCGGACAGTCTGGACAAACCAATAAACATCTTTATGGGTTAATGCGACGTCGTGGTCGGTCAGTCTGGACAAACCAATAAACAGCATTATGGGTTAATGCGACGTCGTGGTCGGTCAGTCTGGACAAACCAATAAACATATTTATGGGTTAATGCGACGTCGTGGTCGGTCAGTCTGAACAAACCAATAAACATCATTACGGGTTAATGCGACGATGTGGTCGGTCAATCTGGACAAACCAATAAACGTAATTACGGGTTAATGCGACGTCGTGGTCGGTCAGTCTGGACAAACCAATAAACACCTTTATGGGTTAATGCGACATCGTGGTCGGTCAGTCTGGACCGTCGTGTATGGGTTAATGCGACGTCATGGTCGGTCTGTCTGGACAAACCAATAAACATCTTTATGGGTTAATGCGTCGTCGTGGTCGGTCAGTCTGGACAAACCAATAAACATCTTTATGGGTTAATGCGACGTCGTGGTCGGTCAGTCTGGATCGTCGTGTATGGGTTAATTCGACGTCGTGGTCGGTCAGTCTGGACAAACCAATAAACATCTTTATGGGTTAATGCGACGTCGGGTCGGTCAGTCTGAACAAACCAATAAACATCCTTATGGGTTAATGCGACGTTGTGGTCGGTCAGTCTGGACAAACCAATAAACATCTTTATGGGTTAATGCGACGTCGTGGTCGGTCAGTCTGGACCGTCGTGTATGGGTTAATGCGACGTCGTGGTCGGTCAGTCTGGACAAACTAATAAACATCTTTATGGGTTAATGCGACGTCGTGGTCGGTCAGTCTGGGGCGCCCGTCATCACCAGCTTCCGTCGTGTTTGGGTTAATGCGACGTCGGGTCGGTCAGTCTGGACAAACCAATACACATCTTTATGGGTTAATGCGACGTCGGGTCGGTCAGTCTGAACAAACCAATACACATCCTTATGGGTTAATGCGACGTTGTGGTCGGTCAGTCTGGACAAACCAATAAACATCTTTATGGGTTAATGCGACGTCGTGGTCGGTCAGTCTGGACCGTCGTGTATGGGTTAATGCGACGTCGTGGTCGGTCAGTCTGGACAAACCAATAAACATCTTTATGGGTTAATGCAACGTCGTGGTCGGTCAGTCTGGGGCGCCCGTCATCGCCAGCTTCCGTCGTGTTTGGGTTAATGCGACGTTGGGTCGGTCAGACTGGACAAACCAATACACATCTTTATGGGTTAATGAGACGTCGTGGTCGGACAATCTGTACCGTCCTGTATGGGTTAATGCGACGTCGTGGTCGATCAGTCTGGACCGTCGTGTATGGGTTAATGCGACGTCGTGGTCGGTCAGTCTGGACAAACCAATAGACATCTTTATGGGTTAATGCGACGTCGTGGTCGGTCAGTCTGGACCGTCGTGTATGGGTTAATGCGACGTCGTGGTCGGTCAGTCTGGACAAACCAATACACATCTTTATGGGTTAATGCGACGTCGTGGTCGGTCAGTTTGGACCATCGTGTATGTGTTAATGCGACGTCGTGGTCGGTCAGTCTGGACAAACCAATATACATCTTTATGGGGTAATCCGACGTCGTGGTAGGTCAGTATGGACGTCGTCTATGGGTTAATGCGACGTCGTGGTCGGTCAGTCTGGACAAACCAATAAACATCTTTATGGGTTAATGCGACGTCGTGGTCGGTCAGTCTGAACAAACCAATAAATATCTTTATGGGTTAATGCGACATTGTGGTCGGTCAGTCTGGACAAACCAATAAACATCTTTATGGGTTAATGTGACGTCGTGGTCGGTCAGTCTGGACAAACCAATAAACATCTTTATGGGTTAATGCGGCGTCGTGGTCGGCCAGTTTGGACAAACCAATACACATCTTTATGGGTTGATGCGATGTCGTGGTCGGTCAGTTTGGACCGTCGTGTATGAGTTAATGCGGCGTCGTGGTGGGCCAGTTTGGACAAACCAATACACATCTTTATGGGTTAATGCGATGTCGTGGTCGGTCAGTTTGGACCGTCGTGTATGGGTTAATGCGACGTCGTGGTCGGTCAGTCTGGACAAACCAATAAACATCTTTATGGGTTAATGCGACGTCGTGGTCGGTCAGTCTGGACAAACCAATAAACATCTTTATGGGTTAATGCGACGTCGTAGTCGGTCAGTCTGGACGAACCAATAAACATCTTTATGGGTTAATGCGACGTCGTGGTCGGTCAGTCTGGACAAACCAATAAACAGCATTATGGGTTAATGCGACGTCGTGGTCGGTCAGTCTGGACAAACCAATAAACATCTTTATGGGTTAATGCGACGTCGTGGTCGGTCAGTCTGGACAAACCAATAAACAGCATTATGGGTTAATGCGACGTCGTGGTCGGTCAGTCTGGACAAACCAATACACATCTTGATGGGTTAATGCGATGTCGTGGTCGGTCAGTTTGGACCGTCGTGTATGGGTTAATGCGGCGTCGTGGTCGGCCAGTTTGGACAAACCAATACACATCTTTATGGGTTAATGCGACGTCGGGTCGGTCAGTCTGGACCGTCGTGTATGGGTTAATGCGACGTCGTGGTCGGTCAGTCTGGACAAACCAATAAACATCTTCACGGGTTAATGCGACGTCGTGGTCGGTCAGTCTGGACAAACCAATAAACATCTTTACGGGTTAATGCGACGTCGTGGTTAGTCAGTCTGGAGCGCCCGTCATCACCAGCTTCCGTCGTGTATGGGTTAATGCGACGTCGTGGGCGGTCAGTCTGCAGCGCCCGTCATCACCAGCTTCCGTCGTGTTTGGGTTAATGCGACGTCGTGGTCGGTCAGTCTGGACAAACCAATAAACATCTTTATGGGTTAATGCGACGTCGTAGTCGGTCAGTCTGGACAAACCAATAAACATCTTTATGGGTTAATGCGACGTCGTGGTCGGTCAGTCTGGACAAACCAATAAACAGCATTATGGGTTAATGCGACGTCGTGGTCGGTCAGTCTGGACAAACCAATACACATCTTGATGGGTTAATGCGATGTCGTGGTCGGTCAGTTTGGACCGTCGTGTATGGGTTAATGCGGCGTCGTGGTCGGCCAGTTTGGACAACCCAATTCACATCTTTATGGGTTAATGCGACGTCTGGTCGGTCAGTCTGGACCGTCGTGTATGGGTTAATGCGACGTCGTGGTCGGTCAGTCTGGACAAACCAATAAACATCTTCACGGGTTAATGCGACGTCGTGGTCGGTCAGTCTGGACAAACCAATAAACATCTTTACGGGTTAATGCGACGTCGTGGTCAGTCAGTCTGGAGCGCCCGTCATCACCAGCTTCCGTCGTGTATGGGTTAATGCGACGTCGTGGGCGGTCAGTCTGCAGCGCCCGTCATCACCAGCTTCCGTCGTGTTTGGGTTAATGCGACGTCGTGGTCGGTCAGTCTGCAGCGCCCGTCTTCACCAACTTCCGTCGAGTTTGGGCTAATGCGACGTCGTGGTCGGTCAATCTGGACAAACCAATAAACATTTTTATGGGTTAATGCGACGTCATGGTCGGTCAGTCTGGACCGTCGTGTATGGGTTAATGCGACGTCGTGGTCGGTCAGTCTGGACAAACCAATAAACATCTTTTAGTTCTCGATCGATCGGTGCTCGTAAAATCCTCTCTCCGCAAACCGAGAAGACATTATATGCTCAAAAATAATAAGGTCGAGTTTGCCGAGGCTTCGGCGAACATTGATAGAAACCACTTCTTATATATGGCTAATATTATTTTTATCGAACAACTTAAGCTCACACGAAGCCTTTCTGATTCCACTTATCCTCGAATAAATTCTAAAATCCCAATCAAATCATCATTTAGACATCACGACGATAAAATGTACTTAATGGCGGCGGTAAGTATATATATATATTAAACATCTCAAGCGGGTTGTTGACATTTCCCTGTCAGAGCCAATAAGAACCACCAATAGATCATGTTACGAATCTCTATACTCTGGTGCGTAGAGATCATATTCCACCAGTACAAATCCTGGGATTTTTAAAAAGTTTTTAGAAGGAACCTTATAACGTCGAATAAAATAAGGCACTGTAGGTGAAGTTCCCAACTCGAAATTGCATGATTGAAGTGACTTTGTGAGCGATTTTGCTTTGCGTCGCTTACACAATTATGGATTTTTTCCTGGGTAATTAATTCAATGCTTATTGCAATATCGGCTCACAAAATTCACAGAACAGCACGAACAATTAACCCGGGACAACACCCTAATGTGAAGTAGATTATTGAGGACCATCTATTAACAAAGAAAGATATTCCCTGCCTTGTTTGTTCAATGTTATAAAGTTTCCTGTCATAACAGGTAAGAACATAAACAAATTCCCAGGTAGAGGTTCATGGCATGATCTACGAACCACCATGGCTTGAATGTATGAAATATTTTATCGGTAACAATGCTGAAATACTTCGAGATTTAACGGACTCATTCTGATTGTATATACATGTATATATAATTACATGTATATTTTGGCATCCACTTATTTTGTCTTTAAGTTGTGGTATTTGTCCACAAAGAGTAGACTTATTTTTAGCAGCCAGTTGCTTATATTTACCCAAATATTAATAATTTATATATAACATTTTTGTCCAGAACGATCTGTTATCGAACTATGTGAATAACGCTTCAATTTAGCCTTAAACCTTAGTAACATAATTTTACGACATCACCAATCCGAGTAATATGGTTTTACGACATGCCCCATAATCTACTTCACTGCTAAATAATGTGTAAGTATCGATTTTTTGGGATGTCAGTTATTGGGATGTCTGTTACTAAGAGGCGATCTAATTAATAAACAGGATATTACTTGGTTGGTTTGATATATTTACATCAGCCCTCGGTAACCTCATATCAGTCTTCGACCTTCGGTCTCAGGTTGACATGATTTTACCTCGGGCTGATATCGGGCATAATATCAAACCAACCAAGTAATATCATCTATATAACGCACATTGGTCTGTATTATATATATATATATAAACATATATATATATATATAAACGGGTTATAACATATATACATATAATGTAGTCATGAACGTTATATGTCGCTTTAAATACCAACTTGTGAACATCTGGTATCTACAGATGGCAAGTCAATATAATACAGCGCTAATAGGAACCTCGTAACCTGTGTTGTATCTGTTTGAAGATCTTTGCCAATTTGTGTTCAGCAATCTAAGACTTACTATGGATCACTGCTTAGGTCTGCACAGAAAATTTGATAAACATGGATTGTTAAATCATCTTAGTCAACAATTATACATTAATTGGAAAAACATCTTGATAACATCTGTTGAAATGTGATTTTTCTGTGCGTGCTCAATAATCCGCGGCATCTTACAATCTACGCTAATTTTTAATCTAGGACCACCTTGGGAACATCGTCCAAGGGGGTATAGGTCTGTGGTACGAAAAGGTCGTACCGAGTATCTTAATTAAACAAGCTAAAAGGGTTCAGTTAAGGTTATAGGCTTCATAATACACATGCCATCATATGCGTTGTCAGAAGGATTCCACATCATGTGTTCTTTTTGAGAGAGAATATTACCCCACAATTAACCCTATAACATTGATATAACCAGTGAAATTATCACAACATGTAAGCATGACCATACTCTACAGTTCAGGTGAATTCCCAACACAAAATAGGTGAAATATTATTATTCTTAGAGCTAAAGTCCTGTTTTCACTGATTTTGTTTACGAAAATGTTTTTTTCCCCCAAAATCTCAGTCGCACATATTTTTGTTTCTGGCTAACTCAGTTTCCATATTGCCTATATCCGGCTACCATTTTCATATATAATACGTCTTGGTGGTCGCCGACATGATTCAACTCGAAAAATAAGCCCCCTTTCTGGTCTCCATTATCAAACTGGAGCCTCCGGGCAGCGTTATCTCTCATCGCCCCGCTGAGATACCATGTACTGCCACCTGGACATTTGGTTTTAGGATTAAAATTGTCTATTTCTGGCTCAGTTCATATTGTTCTTATCAATACCGAAAGAATTACCATTATTGCAAACTTATGGTGGTCAAATAAGAATCAAATAAGTCAAATATGATCCTATGTGATTATTTAGGTCCAATGTGAACCTATATATGCACGAGGATATGTTAAATAACAACGTACTTACCAATATGATAGAATTAAACAGAAACATGGAATACTTTAGAAAATTGCCGCATCCACGCAGGCCCATCTTGGAATCCCTGTAAATATGAAGATACCTGAGATTATTCTCATTGTTGTGTATTGATCATAATGTCGTGGTATGTGGCTCCCAACGGACATGTTATGTCTATCGAGCTCAAACTAGTCATTTATTGTGGCAGACTACCGTATAATCATTAAAGAGTTTTCTTCCTTAATACACTACTAAGTGGTCGTTCCGAGGGAATATATTCCACTCGCGGAGTCATGTTCACGTTTTAAAACTGGATTCTCCCTCGTGAACGCCGTATGGCTGAGTGAATATGGTATGTATAGATGGGACGACCAAAAATCGATTCATACACGGTTTGATATGAAGACGTAAAGTGTTATTATAGAATAAAGAGGAATTATTCCGAAAAAAGTGCTTAATCATCAGATTCTCGTCTGTATCGAGAGTAACGGTGAACGGTGTGTACATTCATTATATGGAACGCCGTAACATTGTAACCATACATTATAGGGTACGTTCATATGCTGGTGAACGGTCAGTCTATTCGGTATATCGAACGCCTGGCATTATAACTCTACTGTATATATGGTACGTTCAAATGTTGGTAACGGTGTGTACATTCAGTATATGGAACGCCGTAACATTATAACTATAATTTATTGAGTGCGTTCACATGCGGTGAACGGTTTGTATATTCAGTATATGGAACGCCGTAACACTACAACTCTACGTTATACAGTACGTTCACATGAGTAAATGTGAACGGTTTGTATATTCAGTATATGGAACGCCGTAACAGTATAACTTTACGTTATAGGGTATACGTTCACATGAGTAAAGTTGAACGGTTTGTATATTCAGCATATGGAACGCCGTAACATTGTAACTCTATACTGTATAGGGTACGTTCACTTTAACTTCACATGCGGTGAACGGTTTGTATACTCAGTAGATGGAACGTCGTAACATTATAACTCTACGTTATATGATACGTTCACATGAGTAAAGGTGAACGTTTGTTTTTATATTCAGTATATATGGAACGCCGTAACAGTATAACTTTACGTTATATAGGGTACGTTCACATTAGTAAAGGTGACGGTTTGTATATTCAGCGCATGGAAAGCCGTAACATTATAACTTAATGCTTAATCATCAGATTCTCGTCTGTATCGAGAGTAAAGGTGAACGGTGTTTATATGGAACGCCGTAACATTGTAACCATACGTTATAGGGTACGTGCATATGCTGGCGAACGGTTAGTATATTCGGTATATCGAACGCCTGACGTTATAACTCTACTGTATGTACGGTACGTTCAAATGCTGGTAACGGTGTGTACATTCAGTATATGGAACGCCGTATATAACATTATAACTATAATTTATTGGGTACGTTCACATGCGGTGAACGGTTTGTATATTCAGTATATGGAAAGCCGTAACAGTATAACTTTACGTTATAGGGTATAAGTTCACATGAGTAAAGTTGAACGGTTTGTATATGCAGCATATGGACCGCCGTAACATTGTAACTCTACTTTATATGGTACGTTCACTTTACCTTCACATGCGGTGAACGGTTTGTATATTCAGTAGATGGAACGTCGTAACATTATAACATTTATACGTTATATATATGATACGTTCACATGAGTAAAGGTGAACGGTTTTTCTTATATTCAGTAATTGGAACGCCGCAACAGTATAACTATACGTTATATATATGGTACGTTCACATTAGTAAAGGTGAACGGTTTGTATATTCAGCGTATGGAAGGCCGTAACATTATAACTCTACGTTATAGGGTACGTTCACATGCGGGTAAATTTACCGGAGAAGGCTATTGTGTGCTAGAATCACACACATGAAAGTACTTTTGCTAATTTTCTATGGTGTTGGTGGGCGAAGGGATGCTGTTAATAAAAAGTACCGTAAATATTTTTAAATATTAGCTGCGCCAGTGTTTGCCAAACGATCGAAATAGCCATCTTAAAGCGGTACACCCCCCTAACTCGAAAACTAGCTAACGTTATGAAACTCAGCAGTCCACCGGGGAACATCGAACTCATGTCGCTGTCAATAAAGCGACTACAAGTAACTACAAGTCGCTGCCATAATAGATCAATCCAGCTCCCGTTCCGCGGTGTTTAAATGCTATATAGGTCACAGTTCTGGAGGTTCATTCTTTTGAATATTCATGAATTCCATATATGGAATGCACCTCCAGATCTTTGACCTGGATGAATTGAATATGGCTGTGACTTAGTGATCTCACTTATTGTCATTACCATGCATATGCCAGAAATCATGTAATATCCGATTTGTATTAATTAGATATGGCATTTTTGTCCAGAACGGTATGTTATCGAATTATATGAATATCGCTTCAAATTGCCCTTAAACCGAGTTTAACGACATCACTAATCCAAGTAATATCATTTTACGACATCACAAATCCGAGTAATATCGTTTTACGACATGCCATAAATCTACTTCACTGCTAAATCACGTGTATATATATCGATTATTGTGACGTCACTCATACGAAAGAGTTGTCAATTACTATGAGGCAATCTAATTAATAAATAGGATATGACTTTGTTGGTTTGATATTATAGACCTGATATCAGCCCTCGACAACCTCATATCAGCCTTCGACAACCTCATATCAGCATTCGACCTTCTGCCTCTTGCTTATATGAGGCTAATATATGCTCTAAATATATCTACTGTCAAGCTCCGATATAATTAACGCGACATCCCAAGAAGTATAAGATATAGATTTGACAGGGCCTCATCATGACACATATGGGGAGAATGACACAAAAAAAAGGCACGTGCTTATACTCTTGTACTACCTTTCTACCAGCTATGTGCTATAATGCTATATATATGTATTATCATGCTGAAAGCTTTTTATGTAACATGTATCTGGTGGATAAATAAACTATTTTTAAAGGTACTCAATCCGATCAGACGCTCCTAAATTACTATTTCTTTGGCTTCGGGGGTAACAAATATTTGATTCGAGTCGAGGAACCCAGCCATCAAATCTGAGAGTAATCAGATATCGATTTTTGAAGTTTGTTATTTCTCGAGATGTGTAATAATATGTGGCCCAGAAACACGTGGTCAAACGGAGGGAAAACTCTAAAATCAAGTTGTAATACGGTCAAATTTCGTATACTTTAGTGATAATATACGGGCATATTTTGTTGAACAAATTGTTGATAAATAACAAGTTTTTGGAAATTTGATACCATAGTTGACAGTGGTTAGCATTATTTTGTTGCAATAAATCGATTCTGATAACTGAAGCGTATTTTGAAGAAATGTTGTTGTTGTTGTATCTTGATGATATGGGGACCGTCTGATCGGATTGGGTACCTTTAAACGAAGTGGAACGCTCTAAAAATTGAGCTGGCGAGCTCCACACCGTATGGATGTGGAGTGAACGCAGCCCTAACCCGTTCATGAAAGAAGATGCGCTTGTGAATCATTAATGGTCCTGTGTCAATGCATTCTCTTATAGGTATGCGGCTTATACGGACCCTGGCTCTTACGGACCCTGGCTCTTACGGACCCTGGCTTTTACGGACCACCGGCTGATACGGACCCTGGCCTATACGGACCCGGCTCATACGGACCTCAATTAAAATATGCAATTTTCAAACTTATATTTATGAATTTAATATATAATTATGATTGTCTTTTCACACATATATCTGTATTAATTGAGAATTTCGGTGATTTTTTTGGTGATTTTCAAACTTATATTTATGAATATAGCTGATTTTTTCAGTGATTTTCAAACTTATATTTATGAATTTAATATATAATTATGATTGTCATTTCACACATATATCTGTATTAATTGAGAATTTTGGTGATTGTTTTGGTGATTTTCAAACTTATATTTATGAATTTAACCGATTTTTTCGGTTTTGTTCAAACTTATATTTATGAATTTAATATATAATTATGATTGTATTTTGACACATATATCTGTATTAATTGAGAATTTCGGTGATGATCTGGCTTGAAAAAGCATTTAGTGAATCGCGTTAATTATTCTCTTCATCGTTGTATAAACACGCGCGTGTGACCCCTTTATGTCGCTGTACAAACAGACATGCGGTGATAAATGGTCAGTGAATGGCGATCAGGATGAATCCACTGAGTTTGATTTGTTATGAAAACATGTTAGTAAAAACACAACTGGTATATATTCAACTGATTTATTTTTGACTGCCATAATTCCACAATGACTGCATTGAACCTGAATGTTCTACTTGAGAGCACAACAGCTACTACTCGTCGGTGAGGATAACTGCCAGCAAACTACTGAAAGAAGCCGCCAAGCTGTACGCCCCCAATTTAGATAATGTTCGTCTGATGTAACGTTGTTCCATTTATTTTATCATCCGATTTTTTGTTATCTCAGTATGTATGTTGTCAGTATTTAGATTTTATTTAAATAAACATAAAAAATAAAATTGTATGTTTTAATTGAGGTCTGTATGAGCCAGGGTCCGTATAAGCCGAGGGTCCGTATAAGCCAGGGTCCGTATCAGCCGGTGGTCCGTAAAAGCCAGGGTCCGTATGAGCCAGGGTCCGTAAGAGCCAGGGTCCGTATCAGCCGGCATTCCTCTTATATATGCGAGTCTCCGATAGGGAGCCTCGCACATATAAGATAATACATTGCCCTAACACTATTTGCATTGACATTGTAAACCAGTGCACTCTCCTATATATGCGACATATTTCCTCACATTATTTTAAAATTTAAGTTTAAATATTTTCTAAACGTTACACAGTAGTTAAATTGTCAGTTATCACTGTAAAGGTCAATAAAAACCAGGCATGGAACCATGTGCACACTGAGATGAGGTGCCAAAAATAGTATTGAAGAACATTTTCAAATTCCAGAACTGTTTGGTAAAAAGACAGATTGAAATTGCCATCATCACTATTATTGAACAAAGCCCTAAACCTTTCATGACAGGAGATGCGCTTGCGCAGCATTAATGGTCCTGTGTCATAGGGAGCCTCGCATATATACGGGAATACATTGCCCTAATACTATTTTGCATTGACCTGGTAAGCAGGTGCATTCTCTTATATAAGATATATGTAATGCTGCACCAGCGCAGCTCCCGTCATCCATATATGAATGCGAACATATATGTCAATACTTCAAACGCGTTCGTGACGGGAGCTGTGCTGGTGCAGCATTAATGGTCCTGTGCCAGTTCATTCTCTTATATATGCCAGCCTCTCATATGGAACCTCGGATATATAAGAGAATGCACTGGCTTACAAGGTCACAGTAAATTATATTATTATATATGCGAGACCACCTATGGGATTGGTACAGGGTTTTCGCAAAATGTCAGGAAGCTACAGTCATGCATGGAAGGGTTAACGTTCAGACATATTAGTTTTCACCCTGTACATAATTGTTCTCCAGAAATCAATTCGTGAATGAAATTGGTGCCGAAAATATCACATAAATGATTTTTATCAGATTATATAACTTAATTCCGTTCTGATGATCGCCTATAACTGAGTTATACTTATTTTCGATATAATAATCATTACAGACCACGAACGAAGAATTGGTCTATCTTACTCTGATGATGCAGGCGTAACATCGTACGCTCCTTGTATGGGGCTGGGTATTGGACACTTTTCTCATAACGAACTACTACTACTGATTAGAATTACGAATACCTTATAGTAGTCAGACGGTCCAAAACTCTTTTCGCAGTATTGGCGACTATACGAGTCCGTTTATGAGAAAATAATGCCGTTCAAAGATCTTGTCACTCGCAGTAAGGTGATATTGTTGTTTGTCGTAATTATTTTGTACTTAATTATGTTGTTATCATGCCATAGTCAGTGGTCGGCCCGAATATTTCATGTAAAGCTCGCGTATATACCATCGCTTGGCTTCCCGAAACCGTAATAGTAACTATACGGATATAACAAAACGACAACTGATAGAAAGAACACAAATTCTAGTGACGTAGTACCCTATTCGTGATTCTTATCAGTAGTAGTTCATTGTGCGAAAGGTGTCAAATATTTGTTTACACCAAAACAATGTCGAGTATTCTTTTCCGTTTTATATTCAGAATATTATTTTGTTTATCATAAGGGACAGAGCTCCTTTCTAGCGAATGGATTGGGTCAAATAAGTGGTGTTTTAAAGGCCCAATTAATTTTCGAGTCGCCGATTATTTTTTTATTGTGCCTTGATATACGGTTTTAATAAAAATCTATGCCATAAAATATGATTAAATACCTATAATTCATCACTATTTGAAACATCTGTGTCTCAGAAGATGCCCACAGAGAAATAGAAAAGAGCTGCAATCATAGAATGAATTCCCCCCTTTGCCACCCAGAATGCAACAGAATTCAAACTTTTTCAATGGAAAGGGAAGAACTCTATCTTTAATATATAGAGTTATTCCCCCTGCATTGAAAATGATACTGCTTTTTACTGCAATCTATATGACAGAACGCGTTGGCAACTCATCAAAAACAACATGTCCACAGTTTATTACACCGGAAAAGTTGATACTACAATGATTTGTATCTTCCTCTTTCAAATGGTATATAATATGGTATGTATGTTATATAATGTGATCTGGGGGTTCGAACATTAAGTGGGCCTTTAAAGCAATCTATCCACTTAATTCCCACAGCGTTATAACTGGTCAATTAAAATAATCGCACACAGTAATAATGTCGATGACATGATATCCTCTTACGTATGCGAGGCTCCATATGGGAGTCTCGCATACATAAGAGCATGCATTGGCACAGGGTTTTCACAAAAGTCACGCAGGAAGCTCCAGTCATGGAAGGGTTAACAATACCGACATTGATGGTAATATAACATCAACATATATTGGTCCATGTCTGTAGTCAACGTCTGGGGTATGGTAGTATTCAATGGTTCAATGATTCCGTTGAATTAATGTACTCCATGTCAACTGGTATGGGATCAGAACGTTAAGGTATACCAATGATTGAAATGGAAAGTGCGACGTAACTCTACCTGGCTATTATCTTATCTGTCGCGGACCCAATATGGGAATGGAAATCTCCCCAACTAAATGTCAACTATATAGGGTAATAATTAATCATTAAATTAATTGCGATCCGTTGATAAGATTTCGTCTCTTGACCTTCGGCTGGTGCCAGCGGAGGGATTTGAAGTTAATTCGCCGAGACGATTGTCTGTCTGCTTCATTGTCGATTCATACGAGGATTAACCCTTTCGTTCCTGAATGGATTCTCCTATTCGGTTATAACAGTGTATATTGGAATTGTCTATTATTCATCTGGAGGGGTGTTCGGGGAATATCAAATCAGAAAACAGATGAATGAACAGATACTACAAGCGCAGAAGTATTCTTGTTCAGTGTATGGTGGAAATGTTTACATATATCAGTTCAACAAACGTTATGACCGTTTGTTGAATTAATTATCTGAACATTTCCCGAGGGAACTACTCGTCAATGAGTAGTTAGTATAGAAAGGTCACTGAACTTGGTTTCATTATAATCTCTCCTCGGGAAAGTGGTTATTGGGTTTTTGATCGGAATTACATACTTGGAATTTCGACTGCACCCCATTGAACCATACCGAAATTTGCACCCACGTATGTTGAATTGTTTTCAAGTGGTAGGCTACCTCACGATAAATGTTCAATACCACCCGGTAACTGAAAGCAGGAAACTCGGAATCCGGTCGTTTAATGATTTCACAGTGAAATTAGCACTGTGTTCGGTCTTTCCTCCACCCAAAAATATACAAAGTCAAGACATGTCATATAGTGGCTAAACGATCAAGACTTGAAATAGTGTCTGACATTTGAAGAATGAGGCCCCCAGATGGTGATATTTAGTGACGCTATCCCTCACGATGGGCCAGCGTCACCAAATTCACCCTCTGGGGGCCTCATTCTGATTAGGCCTCAACTGCTATGGCAGACATATATATACATAGTCAGATTGGAGTTCCCCAGTTGATGTTGGTGATGTTCTCCCACTTAATTTAGTTATCTCGATTATGCACTTCATCTTCTGCAAATTAGGGGATATAGAAACTGAGCAGATGGGAAAAAGTAACTAAACAATGTTAAGTTGATGCTACAGATACTTCCCAGAAGATGAGGTCTAAGCATAATGATGTCCACAGAGGATTAATTTAGTGATGCTAGCCCGCTGTGCGGGGTAGCATAACTAAGTTCACCCTCAGTGGACATCATTCTGCAAATGTCAGACACATGTGCTCTTTCGAGGACTTACCAAGTACATTATACAATTGTTTCGTGTCAGCCTCGAATCTTCGACCGTTCGACCTTCTGCATAAGTTTGTTGACGTTGATTGTCGACTGACAGAGCGTCATCAATAATTCACAGGTCCTATCAACAGCCTAACACATAATCTTATTACCAGCCTAACACATAATATTATTTTATTTTCTGTCGAAACTATAGTCACATATTTCCTGGAACAACAACACGTGTTAGCTCACATAATGGTGTTAAGATCGAAATCAAATTATGAAATAATATGGAACTTCAAGTAGACCAGATTTTCCAACCCACATGAGTATCTTACAGTATTTCAACCAAGCTGGGTAACAAAATGCCAGTTTTGCGAACTTTTGTATAACTTTGTATTCAAACCCATGGGATAACACCCAATTTCGCGATACGGATATCGTATATGTGCATGTTGAATTCAGGACTGATAAATGCATATGGGTCTATATTGGTAAACAAGTAATGAAAGCATCACTGGATTTCATGTCTGAAGTGATATATTAGTAGATGATATGATTAGCATGTTGCCATTAAACTAATAGTTAAACATCTCTTTAACCCTTTACCCAACAGAATGGCATATGCCAATGCATTCTCTTATATATGCGAGTCGACCATAGGTCGCCTCGCATATATAAGAGAATGCATTGGCTTAACACATTAAAAATTATCAAATTGTTAAAGAATGTAAGAACAAATGGTAAAAAGTGTCAAAAAAAGATTTTATTTAGGCCAATGCATTCTCTTATATATGCGAGGCGGCCTATGGTCGACTCGCATATATAAGAGAATGCATTGGCACAGGGCATAACTGTAACTATCACAATGTGGTCAAGGAGCCGGTTCCAATGATATCCATATTTGTATGGTTCTATTGAGATAGACCGAAGATTTTTAGGCTGTTGAAGCTTTATTTGGCCGGTTTTGGCCGTTTTGTTGGGTAAAGGGTTATTTGATTTCCAACGACCGATGCTGGCAAAGCGTCGGAACAAAAAACTAAATGGCATCTAGACTCTAGTTTTTAAAGCTACAATTTTGGGTAGAGTCATGTCTTCTCCTGGCGAGATGTTCACAAGCCGAGTAACTTAGTACCAGTTTCATCCAACCTGTGTAATAAATTACCAGTTTAGCAAAACTACGTACATGTACCAAGTAATACGCTCCAACAAGCTGCTTGTCCACATGGCACCTGTCACGGATGTTTCTAAAATACACATTCAACGAACAGAAACACATTGGCTCACTTTTAACCAAAACGAATTATCCCAACAATATGATATGTAATATCTGTGGTGTGACATATGACCGTGGTATGTCACACGTCCTGTTCTTGTGCAGCTCGCCCCTTGCATGGGCTATATGAGAAATGATTACTGGGACTTTATCATCGGTCGATTTGGAATTCAAACGTTTGTTTTCCTGGATAGCCTCACGTGTCAACATCTCCAAATTATTTGAAAGCAAATCATTGTGGCTACCTATACTTTATAGCCAAAGTGACAGATTATGTCGTCCTTGCTACATAAACCTTCTTGTACCACATGTGTGGTATCATCAGACCAGAGGAGAAACCATACACACAAGCCTGCAAGATGTACGATAACATGTTTGTGACTAACCATGCATTCTCCGCAATGTACACAAACCTCATATATATATGGACTCTCTTGCTGTGAGCTCTGAACTCATGTGACAGTCAATAGTAACCTTATATACATACATATTGTATCATATTTAAAACCAAGCATGTACATACGCTCTCCAACTTTGATGTTTTCAAAATATCCAGTGTCTAGCGTAGACTGTTTTGAGTTTTTATGGTCACCATTTTGGCTAGAATCACGTGTTCTCTTGACGAGACGTACGCAAATCGGGTAACTTAGTACCAGTTTCATCGAACATGTGTAATAATGAAAAAAAAACAGTTTAGCAAAACATCAGTATAATTATACGACGAATTCAACAAAACTTTCCACGGTGAGCTATTTCGTGCTGGTACCAGTCTGATTGAACGATATTTAAGATACAGACCACGGAACAAGCTACACAATCCAGAGTCTGGAACAAAGAGCAGGGAAATCCATTACTTCCAAGAAGCATTACGTCAGTGTCAGTCAATCACAACATTCCATGGTAAAGCAATGCAGCCAATCAGGCGATTGTCGGAATTCCCATACAGCGACGACGATTCCAGTGAACATCGCCGCATACATTAGTTAAAATAGCGTAATCAAGTTTCTGTCACATTGCCAATGCGAAATGTGTGCGGTGACGTCATACTGCGGGGATACCATGAAAGCTATTGATAGCGACGGTAATAGGAAAGAGTGTTGAAATGTTTCAATAATCTATATGTCAATCATACTGAAGCCAGCCTTGAGCCTTCGACCCTCTGTATAAGTTTGTTGACGTTCATTGTCGACAGACTGAAAATCGTCAATAATTCACAGATCCTATCGACAGCCTAACACAATCTTCTGGCGCCCCGTTCGTCCCACGTTGGACTCGATATGTACGATAATGGGGGTTCGCTGTTAGCGATTGTCTTTGTCAAATCGATGAGCTAATCTGGTGATAAAGTGAATTGAGGAAATTGATGTCGGCGATGAAGCTATAACTTAACTTTGATTTGTATATATAGCTTCGAGATATCAGTCAATTGACCTACTGATTCAAAATTGATGTCATGGTTTGTCCCATATTTCACAACTGTGAATTGGCCTATTTACAAATGTGTCGACGTTTATACGCGGGAGAATGCTTCTTATACGCCAGCAAAATAAACTATTGACTGATAAATGATTAATGCACTACTTTTGTTCCGCATTAACCCAATACGTTCAATGATTAAGACGTTTTGACTTTTAATTTGATATCCATACATGGTTTGAAGTATAGACCTATATTCACTTCAGACGTGTGTTTCATTCGAAATACTCTTGAACCAATTTTTATACAAATAACCCCCTCCCTCTCCCCCCTCTCTCTCTCTCTCTCTCCCTCTCTTTCTCTCTCTCCCTTTCCCCCTCTCCCCTCTCTCTCTCTCTCCCGCCCTCTAGCTCCCCTCTCTCTCTCACTCTCTCTCTCTCTCCCTGACTCTCACTCTCTCTCTCTCTCCCTGACTCTCACTCTCTCTCTGGAAAAATGTGATATAATTGTTGGCATAGTTCCCATTTGCTTTGATGCTCACATGGTATGATACACTCGCGTTTGAACTTTGAGGCCAGAGTTGTAGGAATGGTGGCTGTATGGTATGTTTATCATATAGTGGTGCAAAGATGGACACATGTTTAAGTTATTGGCATAAGATCACATTTATGTTATCATATTGCTTTATTGACTCAAATTTGACAAACCTCAAGTCCTTCTATTTTCTTCAGATGTCGTTCTTACTGACTTACTATGGTCTAACAGCCCACTGCCTCTGCACAAGAAATCGTAAAACAGCAAGCTTTAAACCAAAATGTATCGACGTTTTTATGTTCATCTATAGTACCCGGTCCAAAGTTATTTCGTTCGACCTTCTCTGCTTTGAAATCAGAAACAGCCTGCGTAAATTGGGTAACATTCTAAAATATATTACCCTTGTACGTGATCTCAGAGTAAAACTTCAAGATATTCTCTGTTAACAGATTGCTGATCCACCGTGCCAAACTCTCCCCAAGTATCCAAATTGTCTTTTTATCAGATAATTCGTATGTGCGTTCATTTGCGGATTGGTGATAAAACTTATTCCTTCGCGAACATTGGTGAATGGTGTCCCATAAAGCCCACACCACTAAATTCGCTGCTGGCCGCCGTGGCTGATGAGCATACGTATCCGTGGGAGTTGGGAGGGCATTTAATGATCGATTAGTTGGCACTGTCGTTATTTGTCGATCCTATCGACGTAGGGCAATTTGTCCAATGTCACGACACCATCAAATCAATCCCGCTATCGCTGTTTACGATGACAAGGAGTCGGTGCCAATTTCAAGGGAACATGTACATGCGTTGATTCTCTGCTTATCGGTGGCAGTGTGGACGTCCGACCAGGGACATTGGGACAGGGGTGGGGTGTCTCAATCCCGTTGGTCAAAATTTTCAACAGTTGGAAATTCCATACCTGACCATACATTAGTTTGAAATTTCACGCCAACAATAGGTTTAAATTGTTTTCGTAGTTTGATTTTCCAACAATTTATTAACGGGGAATTTGTTGTTTTTAGATCAACATTTGGCCAAAATTGCTGACAGATATAGCCATCAGTTGGAACTTTTCCATCACTTAAAAAGCTTAATGCCGGTATAGATGCTAGGATTTTGCAATTCTCATGTTCAAATTTCAAAATGTTCTCACACCGGGCGGATAAATGGCCTCCCTTGGAGCCAGTGAAAAACTGCTTATTAATTTAAGAAAACAAATCGGAATGCGAATTTGCCTGGAATTAGACCGCTAGATGTGAGTATTTTGCAATTTTCAGGTTCAGATCTAAAACTGTTCTCATACTGAGCCCAATTAATTATGTTCCTCCCCTGGCTGGTGGCCACATGAATACTGATCCATTCAAAATAGGCTATCATTCTGGTCTGTGGTGAACAGCTGGGAAAATCAAAGCCCAAGAGGGAGGGTGCAAATGGAATTAGATAAACTTGTAACTTGGTCTAGTTCAAGTGGGTAGGGTTGGAAATTCTAAGGAGGACAGCTCCGTCCACCAAACGGATACCCTCTAGCCACGTCGCTGTTTATCGCTGTTTATGGTGACAAAGAGTCGGTGCCAATTTCAAGTGAACATATACATGTGTTGATTCTCAGCTTATAGGGGTCCCAGTCTGTTGGGGACGCTAGACAGGGGTGCACATCGAGTCACACAGTCTCACTATCACTGTTTACGATGACATAGAAGTAGATGCCAATGTCAAGGGAATGTGTATTTTTTATCATGCAGTGTTAACGTCCCGGCAGGAGTGTATATGGCCTAATCCCACAAAGTCCGCTATCGCTGTTTATATTATACGATGGCAAGGAATCGGTGCCAATTTCAAGAAAAAGGGAGCATGCGCTGATTCTCAGCATAGCGTTTCCGGAAGACACATGTACGTGTCGACATAGGTTTAAAGTTTTTGTGCATGGGTTGTGTCCCGCTTGGTGACATGGGTACATGTGGCGACAGGGGTTTTGGAGTCTGTGTGGGGAGGCTCTGCTCCGCCAATTGTGGTGTCAATGGGGACATATATGTATAGCTACATGTGTTTGGGAGTCTGTGTATGTATGGTGGGGGTGTTCCGCTCAGTGGTGTTAGGGGCAGGGGTTAGGAAGTATGTGGGATGGGGGAGACTGTGTCCCACTTAGAGTTGTCTGGGGTGACAGGAGGTGTACGTGTAATATCCCGAAAAACACAAACATGCATGATTGTAATGTTCAACAGTTATAAGTTGCATGCCGTAATATATAGGGTGGAATTACTGTTTTTATTCGGCAAGAAGCAGATTAAGTGACTACGAATAGTGCAAAAATACTAATTTGCCCCCATAATTCAATTTATTTTATATATAACTACGTTAATTTTGAATAGGGTTGTTCCAATTGGGACACATCAATTATAAGTGCGTATTTATACATGTTATGAACTATATGAGTATTCTTGCTCCGCGCGATCACCATTGCATAGAACATGGATTATTCTCTTCCGTAGACGCTATAGCGAGCAGAAATAACAAATTGAGCTTATTTCTGGATTAAAGTAGACATATCAGTAAATCGGTCGGAGAACATAATCCCCGATAGATCATCTGTTTCCTGCATACGGACTTTAGAATAAATCCTCGTTAGTCCACCTGCGTTCAACATCAGCCCTATACACGTTCATTTTGAGGAAGGTGAATTTACAGACAGAGAATATATATAGTAGTCGGGTTTAATTGACCGATTTTAAGTACATCTCATAGGCTACAGATATTCAAATAGTATATATATTATACCTGGTTAGAGTTTTGATGTATTGGATTTTGTCGTCGTTTTAGCAGCTATATTATATATCACGACTTTGTTGTCAGGTGTATGGCAGGGGCAGGGGCGTGGCTATAGAGGGTATCCATTTGGTGTTAATCCCAATTGCAGCCCCCCCCAACCCTGAACCTCAATTCATTTTCCAAATTGGAATTTCTGAACAAAATTTCGACCATAAAGTAGAAAAATATGCCACTTTTGGTTCAAAAACAACAAATTCCCCACTAATTACTGGTAGGAATAGCATACATGCAATGAAAACAATTTCAACCTATTTGTGATGTAAAATTTCCAACTAATGTTGTACCAGGCATAACATTTCCAACTGTTGAAACTCTTGACAAAAGTTGGGGGAGTGGGACACTCCCCCAACCTCAACCCCCTTGTCGCCATGTCCCTGGAGGAAAGACAGCGCCGAGAGTAAATTTCAAAGAGGAATCACTGAACGTATAAACAGACCTCATGAAAACCACTGACAAATTTTCCCAGATAAATGAAACAGGTTACCTTCCCTTTGGGTGACAAATCTACGCATACCGCGGTTAGAATCAAACAGCCTTCCCATCGCAGGACAGCATATGTTGGTCTAATTCGTATTGAAGCTTACTAACTGATTCACCGGGGCACCTTACAACGTCTACAATGTTGAAGCATAATTACAGTATACGTGTATATTTACACTCGTTACTCATATACACCCGAATGTACATGCAAATGAGGCACTGCATGCATGCCTCGACCAGTATGGTGGATGAGTTCGGGTTACCAGGAACCAGTCTATTCAATACGAGACATTGAGAGCGCGCCAATAAACAGACATGAGAATCACAAAAACAACGACAGACGACAAATCAGATAGCAATGTTCGTCCACTATAAGCCTTTGTATCTACTTTGAGATGAAAATATATTATTAAAATGTATACTTTTACTTCTGTGCATGAAGTAGAAACTCATACAGTTGTTGCTGAATATCGCACATTAGATTGGTTCACCCCCGCCCCCCCCCCCAATAGAACCAGCCACTCGATTCGTTGTAATCTGACACCTGTTTTACCAGGTTGAGGTGTTCATTGCTTCGTATTATGATCGAACAATTTCTCAGTTCTTTTCGAAATGGCAAATGGACATGATGCGTTCGCAATGGTACATCGGGATGTGTCCTGGTCCCGAAACTCAGATCAAGGTCGAAAATCAATTCCACTTATATAGTCTTGGTGTGAGCCATTTACTACATGTATTACGTTTCAAAATAAAACATGTGACAAGGTATTCATTTCAACATTGACCGCGTCCAAGATCGTCTCTGGCAACCAGGATCCCATTTCCCGGTTGTTCCCCTTGCATATCGATTGTGTAAGTTACATCGATAATGTCGTCGATTTTTTCGCAACATTGGACAGAGTTTGTATAATGTGAACCATGACGGATTGGATATGCCAGAGCCATGGACAACAAAGCAATCACGAATTGTAATATACGACCGGAATCCATTCCGGGAATGACTCGCATCCTGAGAATGTATACGCGGACGATAGAAAGCATCTTTGGATTGTACAGATAATTAATGTTTCTTGTCGAGTCATAATTCATTTGCGCCCGTCACGGATATGATGAACCAGTCTGCTGCCCGGCGTAATCAATTTCTGCGTTAATATATCACATCTTTACTTTGTTAGATCGTTAACATTTCCTGGACAGTTCGTGTGCTACTATAACGTATAGAGATCGTGGGTAGTTCTGGCGAATTAATCAATTTAGAGGGGTAATGATCGAGCACAGGTCAGTACTATAAACCATGTATAAGAGACAAGTTTAGAGATATGCGATTATCACGTGTACATGTATATAATGTAACCAAGAACATTATGGTATTTCGATCTAATTTTAATAGCTAAAACTGCATAATTGAGGTGAATTTGATCCGCCGATTTTTATTGGAACCGCACACAATCATGATAAATCTCTCGTGTAAACAATTCAATACATTATAACATCTTAGCACACCCTCGTGTACTCTGAAGTACCTACATAGGAACTATACCTGTCCCGTGTGGGGTGCCAAAATGTTGATACCCATGAGTGCCAGTCCAAGTACTTCGCAGAGTGCCTGTCCATGTACTCTGGAGAATACATGTCCCGCGTGAAGTGCCAAAATGTTGATACTCTTAAGTGCCAGTCAAAGTACTTCGCAGAGTGCCTGTCCATGTTCTCTGGATTAGCTGTCCAAGCACTTCGCAGAGTGTATGTCCATGTACTCAGGAGTACATGTCAAAGTACTTCACAGAGTGCCTGTCCATGTACTCTGGAGTATCCTGTCCCGTGTGGAGTGCCAAAATGTTGATACTCTGGAGTACCTGTCCAAGTACTTCGCAGAGTGCCTGTCCATGTTCTCTGGATTAGCTGTCCAAGTACTTCGCAGAGTGTATGTCCATGTACGCAGGAGTACATGTCCAAGTACTTAGCAGAGTGCATGTCCATGTACTCTGGAGTACCTGTCCAAGTACTTCGCAGAGTGCCTGTACATATACTCTGGAGCACCTGTCCAAGTACTTCGCAGAGTGCCTGTCCATGTTCTCTGGATTACCTGTCCAAGTACTTCGCAGAGTGCATGTCCATGTACTCAGGAGTACATGTCCAAGTACTTCGCAGAGTGCATGTCCGTGTACTCTGGAGTACCTGTCCAAGTACTTCGCAGAGTGCCTGTCCATGTTCTCTGGAGTACCTGTCCAAGTACTTCGAGGAGTGCCTGTCCATGTACTCTGGGGTACACATCCAAGTACGTCGTGGAGTGCCTGTCCATGTACTCTGGAGTACCTGTCCAAGTACTTCGCAGAGTGCCTGTCCATGTACTCTGGAGAACCTGTCCAAGTACTTCGCAGAGTGATGTACTCTGGAATACCTGTCCAAGTACTCTGGAATACCTGTCCAGGTACTCCGTGGTCCCTGTCTGGATACTCTGGATTACCAAATATCCAGATACTATGTGGAGAACCTGTCCATGTCAGGCATGAACTTGTCACCTGTTTTGGCCAAAGTTGTGGATGAGACACTACAGTCATGTCACCAAGCCTTTGTGTCCAATTGCCATCAATTTGCGGCACAGCCGAAGAAACCATGGTATATTGATAGTATACCTAACGAAACATGTAGTTTTCAGGTATAAATTGAAGCAAAAATCGAGGTGTCCCTTCTATACTATTCCGCACTCGACTCCTAAACTTTATTACAGCATGGATGTATCTTCTTGTCTCGACCACGGTCCTACTTACACCCCTAACCCCTTGTTATCACGCCCCTGCGCCCAATTCAATTGGCATCACTTTGTGGCACAACCAAAGAAACCATGGTACATTGGCAGCATACCTAACGAAGCAGGTAGTTTTCAGGTATAAATTGAAGAAAAACATCGAGGTGTGCATGCTGTCCCTTCTATACTATATCACACTCGAACCCTGATAACTGTTTGCAGCTATGTTTCTTTTCAGTTTAGAGTATAATGCACGTTTTTTCTTATCTCGACCCCTCACCCTGCTCCGTCAATCTCAGTCCTATATTTGACGTAAGCGCTCACTATTTTGACACTAACGAACGAAGTAATTACTCACTGGGCACATGCTGCATACATCACTCTCGTCATCACAGAGACAGAGCTGCCGAGAAAATCTCTCAAAGGAATGCAGCGACATCAGAAAATGCACCGCAAAAAGATGCAACAGGCGTCATATAGAGGCTCATATAAATAGCGAGGTCTTACTGCATGGCCGAGTTGTTGTGTAAGTGATATGACAGACGGATTTATCTACAGACCACCGACTGAGTTTCGCTTTTTACTAGTAAAGCTAACCAAGGACTCCGAAGTGGGTTCGGATATTGCTTTTATTCGGCATCCTTTGCTTTATGCCAAATCAACTTTGAAACATTTCGCCACATTCTCGGTATATAGGATCCGAGTCCAAATAATAAAAAAGTCGATTCGGTATTATATTTTAACTTTTTTGCGCATAATGGTGTTCAGTGACTATATATCTTCCCGAAAGCGATATGAATATCACGACACACTAGTCAATAATCTAGTGTTGTAGTTTTCGACGTTTTATGCCGCCGACGATCGTCGCTCAAAAATACAGCCGAAACTCGGCAAACCACCAAAATGCAAGGAATAGTTCAACATAGTGAATCGGAACATGCACTCTAAGCACTGTACTATCAAGCTTCCCACTGTGCGTACGAACAGCGGCCATGGTCGGGTTGATCAAGGACGATCTTCCAGAGTACCTATATCGCCGAACTGGAATGCGGAAGGGCAAATAGCGTTATCTGCGACCATGGATCTATTTTGGCACACGAATTTACGGCACGTTTAATATCTCATTAAGATAACGACATGTGGGCAATACATCCCATTACTAAAGCATAAAACAATACAATACACGAGTCATAAATGTGTCATGATGAATTGCGGCCCTGTTTGCACCCATAATCAAACGCAATCTGGGGCTAATTATCACTCGACCCTTAAAGTATCAGGTAGAGTTCTCTGTCTTGTGCAATGATATCAACAGAGCTAATTCGGGTAGATCTGGAAGTCTGGATGTTTATATGCATTACCAATAACTAAGGACGTTTAATTTCGTCGCACAGGGGGCCCCCGTGGTAGTTCAATCGATGCATGCAACGCACAAATGTCTACCATATGTTACCGATATCCACATGCCACAGTATATATAATAGAGAACACATTTTGGAGGGGCAGCCAGTTTACGATGAACTTGGTGGGCGGTTGCCTCTCCTCTCATGGAGCGTAATTTACCCCCCCCCCCCCCGCCGGTGATTTAAACTGTTCTCCTCATCTGATTAGCTGAAGCCAGACCGCAGAGACTCAAATAAAATCTAAATGAAAATGGCGTCTGACAAATTTCAATTTCTCACATAAATGATCACAAAATTGTCCTAACATTGATTCCGGAGTTCAGAGGCACACTTCGATGATTTAACGTCGACTCGTTGTGAGAAATTTGGAGCACACAAAAAAGAAAACATGCAAATATTTTTAGTAATATGCCTATGTTATTCTGCATGTCACAGCACCGATTACAGTGCATGTATGTTATTAAATTAATTTAATAATATCACCGAGTTAATGCGCGAAACAGGCAACTCGTATCACATAAAACAATTGAACTCACTGTTAATGCGGTACATCAGTTGTCTTCGTGATATGTGTCATTCATAATGTCAATGCAACATGATATATATTATATAATAGTGTGCTATATATAGGTAGACAAAATAGTCCCACACAATCTGGCAATTATTTGGGAAAATCTTCATTTATGGACGGTTACAAACGATCGACTCTGGTATTATGGGATCAGTCTGTGTTATAGCTATCTAAATCCTTGTTGTGTAAGTGCATTTTTTGAATTTACAAGAATCTTGTAAAAATCGGTGCTGTGACATAGGTGAATAGTTGACTTTATTGGTAAGATTGGCAATCCTGGTAGAGATTGACCAAGCGCATTAGGACTCCCTCCGATGGTGAAGATAAGCGTGCGTGTTCCATACATTCCCGAAACAAGCCTTGAAATAGTGTCTGTCAGTGGACTAACATCACTAAATTCACCCTCTGGGTACCTCATTCTGCGCAGACCTCGTCTTCTGGGAAGTATATATAGTCTCAACTTAACATTGTTTTCAGTTACTTTTTCGCTTCTGTTCAGTTTATATATCCTCTAATTTGCAGAAGATAAAATGCATAATTGAGGTGCCTAATGGGTGAGCATCACCAACTTCGATTGGGGGACTTCAATCTGATCCTAGGTTTCCAATAGCAGTTGAGGCCTCAGCAGAGTGAGGTTCCCAGAGGGAGAATTTGGTGACACTAGACATGCTATGATTGATTCGTTTATAACGATTCTGTTTTCTGTCTATTTCGATTTCAAATTTATTGGAATGACTACATCGGGCATTGGTATTCGCTATTCCTTTAACGACACTCCTGTCCAAGTTTCCTTCAACGTAAACCAGCTAGGTGCATGAAATCGGTTGGGATAATACTGGTTTACGTCGAAATACGACTGCCTTACTCTTCTATATAGCGGACTTTATGCCCAGATCCAGTGGCGGGAGTTTTCGTCAATATTAATGGACTAAATACAAATGCTATATTTATCGGAACGAGTGAAAATTACGGCCATAGTGATGTATTATTATCTAACATGTATGATATAGTACGCACATGCAGAATATTCCGGGTAATTAGGAGTAACTCAAACTTGACTTATGTTTGTTCACGCTCAGAGAAGACCCGAACTGTTACACGAGGTCAAATGAGCTCGTAATGTTTTGAAAGTATGTAAACATTGTGATAGAATATATTTTTCACATTAAATTACTATAAACTTTCAGCTGACAATCTTGTAGAGTTCATAACAAATATAATGTTTTCTATTGAATAAACCGGATTACTGTCACAAGTGTGACATTTTATTACCGCCGTTTTGATTATTTTAGATAAGCGGTGTATAGTCTGCTATAGAAGAGTAAGGGAACCATACTTCGACGTAAACCAGTATTATCTCTTCCGATTTCACTATCGGTTTACGTCGAAAAAAACTTAGACTACCCAGCAGAATGTTCCAGGCGAATCTAATTCAGGTGCATGTGTGAAAACCTATCATTGGAATAATTGGGGGCATTATCCGCAAGTGATGGTATTCTCGAACAAATGCTTCAAACACTCGGACAAACAACGGAGTCAGTATACCGTCAACTACAAACAGGTACTGTTATACAGTTATATCACTTAACAGGGAACAACATACCCCATTCATTACGTGTTGATAGTAATAACGTATCTCATCATTACTTAGAGATACAGAGAGATAGAGAAATATATATTCCTGCACCTTACGAGTACCATTTGCTGGTTATCTTGGTCCCCATTGTAGTTTTCGAGAGGTTTTTAGACACAACGCCACAAGCTGTTCGTCCAATATATACTGGGTCTCAACTGCCTACTCATATATAGGAGATATGCATGCATCCAATCAAGGTCAAAGATGCATTGCGATATCACCGTCTATATTTGATTAGCCATAATGGAGCTTCTTGAAATTTTGAGAAAACCATGTGCCAATGCATTACCTTATATATGCGAGTCTCCCATAGGGAGCCTCCCATATTTAAGATAATACATTAGCCTAACAATACTTACCTTGACCTCGCAAGCAAGTGCATTCTCTTATATATGCGAAGTTCCAAACGGGAGGCTCGCATATATTAGAGAATGCACTGGAACAGGACCTTTAATGCTACACCAGAGCAGCTCCCGTCGTGAACACCATGGGAGGGTTAACTGGAAATGGCTCATGCATTTGAACCCCTAAAACATGTATACGTAATGTGACAACAGGCATAAGAGTTTGTCGATAAACACAATGCGCCTTGTCACTGAGTCGCAGCCATATTGGATCCGTTTTTGTATTGGTACAGGACAAAGTTCTGTAGTAGTTTTGGAGATTTTGTATATTTATGATTTCCATAAATGGAGTGCTGCTACTATACTTTGATGTGCAGCACTAAAAAAACGGAATGGGGCGGGATTGATCCAATATGGCCGCGACTCAGTGACAAGGCGTAATCAGACAATCAATACTCTCAGAACTCTGATAAACACTTGCCAATTTCATAGAAATGTTGCACATATTTCCAGGGCTCTTTTATGTTCAATGCATCGAGTCGACACTCGGTGATTCACAGTAGGGTGTTGTCTCAAGTCTGAAAACTCTGGTGCACATGGTGTTCCCTTGGAGAAAGAACTGTCACCATTGTCTCGCAAGTCGATTGCAGAAAATGCTGCCTCTTGTGAGAAATTTGCCTTATAGGCAACGCATGATAAGACTGAATTTAAAGTCACTCAAATTCAAAAGATTCAGGGTGGATCTCATTGAACTGCACAAAATGATGAATGGACACTATAACTTGGACCCTTATCAGTTATTTCAAAAGAGCATGAGCACCAATACTAGACGGCATGAACAGAAATTACAAAAGAAAGTGGTTAAAAAGGACAAAAGAAATTCTACTTTACAAATAGAGTTATTCCACAATGGAATTCATTACCAGATTTCATAGTTTCTGCTGGAAGTATAGAACTGTTCAAAACATATATCGACTCACATGTTTTATGATATGAGATACGATTTCGATAACTATCATACCTGATAATGTCATTATTCTTAAACAATTTGTAAATGTTACCGGAATGAGAAGTATTAGGACTTGTTCCGTTGAATATGATGATGATGATGATGATGATGATGATGATGATGAAAGGAAGCGTTGAAGGAGTACCCGACTTGGATTCGATTAGTATTGTCAGTACGATAATCCTGATTTGCATGCCAATCGAAGTAACACAAGGAAACAGGTATGATCGTGGAACTTCTCTCAGGCGTAAATTCTATTTTTCGATATAATATATAACGTGCCGCATCTTGCCAGACATTTCGGTGATATTTCATGATACAATCATCTGATAAAAAATAATCACACTATATGTCAAAATCGAGTGGCATTCCAATCTCGTTATCGGCGCATCCCCATGAGCACAATAAATGTGGACATTAACAACTGCAATGTGTTGACGGAATATTGCATATACTCGATTGATTACATCATCGGTTATCAAGGGCCAGAAACTTACGTCACGAATTAATTACTAAACCATCGATTCAGACGTTCGTTTGGCTGTTATCTGGAACTCATGCAGTGGATGAGCTGTATATATCTGGAACTCATGCAGTGGATGAGCTGTATATATCTGGAACTCATGCAGTGGATGAGCTGTATATATATGGAACTCATGCAGTGGATGAGCTGTATATATCTGTTATCTGGAACTCATGCAGTGGATGAGCTGTATATATCTGGAACTCATGCAGTGGGTGAGCTGTATATATCTGTCGCAGTGGATGAGCTGTATATATCTGTCGCAGTGGATGAGCTGTATATATCTGTCGCAGGAGTTATTGTACTTACGGTTATGTCTATTGTACGAACATCTACAGTAATGCCATAAGTAATCGACTCTTTAACTACAGCAGAATTATGCGTAACTTGGGTAACTCTCCCCGGGAGCTTTCCGATGATTGGCAACAAGCCATATTTCCGACTAAATCCTGAAAAGTTACCCATAATTCTGCTGAAGTTAAAGAGTCGATTACTTAGGGCATTACTGAAGTAAATGGTTGAGGTGTATTTGACGTTCAAAATCGGGGGCACAATCGATACATATTTGTCATGTAAATTTCAATTATAAATATGAGTTCTTAACGATTACTGATTTTTAAATGTGCATTGTGAATCTCCACATTTCGTGTACTGGTTTACCTATCAGACAACCGTTTATATATGATTTAACCCTTTACCCAACAAACCGGCCAAAACCGGCCAAATAAAGCTTCAACAGCCTAAAATATCTTCGGTCTGTCTCAATAGAACCATACAAATATGGATATCATTGGAACCGGCTCCTTGACCACATTGTGATAGTTACAGTTATGCCCTGTGCCAATGCATTCTCTTATATATGCGAGTCGACCATAGGTCGCCTCGCATATATAAGAGAATGCATTGGCCTAAACAAAATCTTTTTTTAACACTTTTTACCATTTGTTCTTACATTCTTTAACAATTTTATAATTTTTAATGTGTTAAGCCAATGCATTCTCTTATATATGCGAGGCGACCTATGGTCGACTCGCATATATAAGAGAATGCATTGGCACAGGGCCCTTCTGTTGGGTAAAGGGTTAAACAAATTGAAAATCAAAATCACTTCACAATTATTTTCTTCGGAAAATAAAATTCAGACGAATAAATTATTTAATTTCTTTAAAGGTACTCAATCCGATCAGACGCTCATAAATTACTATTTCTTTGGCTTCGGGGGTAAAAAATATTTGAATCAAGTCGAGGAACCCACCCATCAAAGCTCAGGGTGATTAGATATCGATTTTTTAAGTTACCTATTTTTATTGTTTGTGGACCAGAAGCACGTGGTCAAACCGTCGAAGATGCGGAATATTGTGATGTACATCCATTGGGAACATCGATTATGCAATGTGTCGTCTGCCAATTTGGCGATATAGAGAAACTAAACTAAAAAAAATTAGAATCTATGTGAAGAAGTTTCTATTGAATTTTGATAATAAAGAAACTTTCCAGAGATGATGAGGTCTAATCAGAATGAGGTCCCCGGAGGTTGAATTTAGTGATGCTAGCCCGCTATGCTGGATACCGTCACTAAATTCACCCTCTGGGGACCTCATTCTGCAAATGACAGGCACACTAAACTCAGGCTTGTCCGGGTCGGGTTGTCCCATTCCCCGCTGAGTCTACAGCGATTCCGTGGCGATATTCGATATATCGCGATATACATATTAAACACCTACCACTGGCTGACAGATGATTTTATTCCTCCATTATTGGAATGAGGGATGATATATACACGCAGCATACGTTAGGCATACGTGTCACAAATATAGGTAACACTAGGCATCACTGTTATGGATAGAATCATCATGTGTCATATATTATACATGTATACTATACAGTAATATGCTGCATATATTCCTGATAAATCACGTAAGTGTGTAAAAGAAATTGAAGCTTTATCTCTAGGATAATTTGATTCTTCGAACGCAGCGCGTGAAGAACTGGGCAGATGCCGCCATATAATGTAAGTATGGGCCGATCGTGGAAGTGGGGCCCCTATTACTAATACAGGGACTCTCTAGCATCAAGGAATTCTTCAAGAACTTTCCTCTCAAAGTGTGAAACTATCTGTCAAGCGAATACTCAATATGTTGACAGATTATTGCAAACAGTCGATTGATTACATTGGTTATCGCACGCTGAGTCTACATCGATTCCGTGGCGATTATCGATATATCGAGATACAGATCAAACACCTACCACTGGGGATCTATCGAAGTGAGCAAATGAATCGATCGTCTGCAAACACACTGAGAACATTAACATCATGAGTATACGACTATGCGTGACATAACGACTCACGGCGGGCCCGTAAAGGCTAACACGTGTTACGCAGTAGTTAAAATCCTGTTCAACAAGTTGGCATGTCTGACTCTTGTTAATATTTACCCATTCAAAGTAACACGAGATATGTATGATGTCGCTTGGCTGCATGGTCTTGTTTATCAAGCTATATTGTTGGTAGGTCCTGCTTGTTAAGCCATGATATTGTTGGCCCCTGCTTATCAATGCTTACTATTGGACACATAGATCATTCACAAAAAAAAAAATTAATTGTAACAATGGCTTTGTATGGTTGTTACAAAACCATCATCTTGATTGCTATTTTTCTAGCACTCCAAATTAATAATAGACAATTACCATGTACACGTTTTAACTTACTGGAAGAATCCATTTATTATAGAAATGTTTAAAGTTATATTCATGTTGGGACACTAGCATGTCAGAGTAATCTCCGTTTGAAGTGAACAAGGGGCAACTTTTCAAGTTCTCTGAGTACGCCCGACACCGCTGTTTATCGCTGCAGTGGTGTCAAACAAAAAATTGCAACATCTCATGGTCTGATCCTATACATGGTTTTGGAACATACATTTAGTGGAAGCCTTTAAATCTATAAATAATGCCCGAAGTCAGAAGTGTTTCAGCCTGTAATATATTATGATTTTCTCTCGGATGTGTACGTCCGACAACGTGACAAAAGCGATATATTTATGGATAGGTTTAATTCGGGGACCGAACATTATGAGTTGCCTTAAAGTATCTGTCACATGTACGTGGTAACCAGTGGAAATGTTCTTGACTTGAAACATATTTTATTTGTAAAATATACAAAAGGGATTGGGGCACAAGTTTTTGCAACTTATGAAGCCCCTCTCCTAATACAATATTGTAACACACATGTGATCAAGATGACGGTACAAACTTATTTACATGGTGAGAAGTTATGGGAGATATAGTGTGTAGCGCCTTCCAGAGATGATCCAACATGAGATTGCTTCTTATCTGTGAGAAAATTTGTATTTGAAGAATGTCACTACTTTATTATTGTTGGAATGATTGACAAGTGCCAATATATTATCTATTCTAATTACTTTTATGTTGGTTGTAAAATATAATGGTACACTTGATTCGTTCTCTATTTTGTTATTGTTGTGCTCTGGAAGGCAATACAGATGATAAATCTATTCGCTCTGTTATTTTATATATATGCTGAGCCGAAATTTAGCTATATTTGAACCTTTACTATATTAAATACTCATTGACGAGTAGTTCCCTTAAGACATGTTCAGATAATAAGTCCAAATGGTAGTTTGTGGAATACGAGTCATTCTGCACTTGTATTATCTTTTCTCCATACTGTCGTATCCTCATTTCACATGAGCATCCCTCCAAATAAATAATGAACTTTTTCCAATGAACACCTTAATAAATGAGCGGGAGAGTCCATTTAGTAAAGAATGGGTTAATGCTATAAATAACCGAATAACATGCAAAAGACTAGTTGTGCCCCCACCCTCTCGCAGTTTAGTGTGGAGACAGCACTCGTGACATCATTTAGAGATATTTACACTAAATCATTCATAGCTGTATAAGAGATTCAAAGAGCTATTTATGATATACATGAAACATGATTGATTTCTTGTTCTATGAAATCAAAGCCTATTCTCAATGATTTCCCCATAAACGTCCCTGTAGAGTGCAATAGATCTCCGAAAAACTGACGTACACATTTATAAACTGTGATCTACAGCTACTTTGATACTCCCCAGGGAGCTATCTCAAACACATTCATCCTTCACTTTCACGGCAGATTATATTCCCAGAGTTTCCCAGGCAAGCATGCTTATCACTTAGCCGTTTGTTTTTATATTCCCATGAGTCAATACTATAAAACTTCTACATGCACTCGAACCCTTTTTGCACCCTGGGCTGATCATGGCGGTATGCTTTTACGCCTAATAATTGAGTCCTTTGTCGTAGCTTCGTGTGTCGAACTTCAAATACCGTCAAATGGGAGCCAAAACAAAAAACAATCCATGTATCTACTGTCACTAGTGTCAGACATGATACAAAGACTTGGTTCTGAAGGGGTTATTCCCCTAGACCATATCACGCAACACCGGCAAGCAACTGGCAAACTTGCCCATGTAGTTATTAATACTGATACCATGCACCATTGACCCGGGAGGATTATCATTGGAAGACCTGCATGGTTACATGCGCCTTCCAATAAGTGGGGCATATGCTTTCAAAAACACTTTGGGTGGTCAGAACACAAAATTAATGTTCTCGGTTGCCATGGTAACCGCTTTTGAAAATACTACGAAACTTATTTTACTAAAATCTCAGATTTTGTTGTTGAATTTGGTAGTTTCCTGCAACGAAAATTAAAAATAAATCACATCTCATTAGAAATATATATCTCAGGATACAGCCGGTCTTCTGGGTGGTATATTATTATACCATGAGTCGATTTTCTCAATTTTATATATCCAAATCAGGTCACCCTCCTCTCTGTGTGGAACACAAATATGTGCTTATCTGGAAGGAACCAGATGGTGAGGACCTAATGCGCTAAGCACAATACATAATGGGCCACCAAGGTCCAAGGTCCCCCATCGGTGGACGCCCTACATGTGTTTGCCGCAGGGTTTCCAATGGCACGGAGACCATGGAATAATTCTCGTTCATCACTATCCGATGTTATCAGGATAGCAGTGTATCTTGTATGAGTATTAATGGGTCCGCTTATGGGATAATTATGCAGTAAATTAGTCCCGGTGTGTTTTACATCAATATCCAGGTTATTAGGCCATATGGAACAATTTCCTTTACAAAATTGGTTTTAACATGTTCTTGGAAAATCCAACACGGATGACTCTCTCAAGTGGTATGAAAGACTTTCGGCCACCTGGTCTTCCTCCCACCGAATTTCTACATGTTGGCATGCATACAAATATTTACATAATGAAAGTACTGTTGGCGGACATTCAGATTTACATCGACGTCATCTGGGCGTATAGGCCTGCTAGGCGACCCCACGTAGGTTCACCAGATAATTCGTGCCATTCGAGTAGACTGTGCCGATACGTCTAATTCACCGATCTTATCGAAAAAGTCTGAACTGTTTTCTGCACCAAAACTAACATTTACCTGATGTGAGGCTAGGCAGAAAAGGCCAATTAATTTACATTTGGAAAGTATGCACCATGGGTGAAATGGTGTGTCTGTGCATGGGTATATTGTGCATAAATGCAAACGGTACAAAACAGTTCAGACTCGTACACTTCATCTATGGAGAAGCAATCCCACCGGCAACACATGCATACGCATCAGAATTATAACATACATTATTCATATTTAAATTCGCGCAGTATACTATTTTTATCTCAGTTTTAAATTCGCGCACTTGAATTCGATCACCGTGCTACGTGGATTTAAAACTGATAAAAATATTTCCGTAAAAGTCTTGTATATGATTTAGTGTGTATACATGTGTACATCCAGCCAATACTCACACGATTGGATAGCGAAAGATACTTAACCGGGGTTCACGATTAGATTGCGATTGGTATTAAAGGCCCACTTAATTTTCGAGTCACCGATTTTTTTTTTATAGTGCCTTGGTATACGATTTTAATAACAATCTATGCCATAAAATATAATTAAAACACTTTATCATTCATCTCCATTTGAAACGTCTGTGTCTTAGAAGAAGTGAAAACAGTTGAAATCATAGAAAGATTCCCCCGTTATAGCTCCCAGAATGCAACAAAATTCAAATTAAAAATGATTTTCAATGGAAGGGGAATAACTCTATCTTTAAGATATAGAGTTATCCCCCTCCATTGAAAATAATTCACTTTGAACTACAATCCAGATGAAAATTAAGCACAAAAACACACGTCGGTAACTCAACAAAACAACATGTTCAAAGGTTATTACACCTGATAAGTTGATAACAATGTTTTGGAGCTTCTTCTGTCAATAGTATATAATATGGCATATATTTTATATATGTGATCTGGGGGTTCGAAAATTAAGTGAGCCTTCAAATCGCAATAACACGTGGTACGCGAGGTTAGGATTGAGGATTTGTGGATTGAAGTGATTTTAAAGAGCGTATTGGATCATTGAAATAAACAGAAGTAAAACTTCAAACGCACAGACTGCTGACTTCAGGAAAATTAACAATTAGCTGCATGTAGGCTAAATAGTTGGGGTGACATAATTAACACAGACTGTGTCTATGATCACGGTGCCGCTTCGTGGTATAGGGCATGGATATGGAGACGTGCACATTTAGTCTGGAATATGTGTGTTGTGTTGTTACAGGCATTGCAACATCGAAGACTGTACCCTGATTTATATAGCTTTATATGAATAATTATGTTGACTTCGGTTGCTCCCATGTAGATATAATTGTCTATTCGGTCCAGTCTTCTGTAATGTATGCAATTCGTGAACATAGCCCCGTTGTTGTCCCTGTGGTTTTGGTATAAACTGAAGGGTCGTACTATATTTCACTCAGTTTTAAATTCGCGCAGCGATGGATGTGCGGAAAATAGTACTGCGCGAATTTAAATGCGAGTAAGGTAGTGGCAATATCAATCGACATTACATGCGACCAGTTACATGTTTAACGCACGAGTGGTGCAAGACAATGGACCTTTCCACAGCTGCCAATCGAATAATTATTAGCAGATATTTTCTACCAATCAGTGACCGAGCCGGTTGCTTGCTGCAATGAAAATTCTTTGTTCACCCTAATTTTGATATCCGAGCATACTTTTAGTGTTAAATTACCACTATTCAACAACTTTTTGTTGTCAAATTATAATTTAATGATATATCTATTTAAACCATAATGTTGAAAATTCATTCATGATTATAACAGTTATTCATTTTGCGTGACACTTGTCATAATTTTCACAATTACAGGCGAAAATAAGTATGTTCTCGTGTGTATTATGGCATACGGACACACGCTGTTAAACTAATTACTATGCTTCTACAGGCGCCTTGTCTCCTAGCAACCGTAAGCTCCTCACACTAGTGAATATGTTTGGAAAGTTCAACTGTGGACCACTGTGTCCCATAACATGTGTCCAGGACAGGACATTGTAAAAATAACACAGATACAACAACAACGTAATAGTGTCTTAACCCTTTAGCATTCAGAGAGCCCCAGAGAGCCCTAACGCATATCGTCCAGTAAGCCCTAGAGAGCCCTGTCGCATAGCATCCACAGAGCCCAGAGTCTTGCGTTTTTCCCCGTCAAAGTTTGCAACAAAAATATTGCATTATAACACAACAAATTGCTTTTTTTGTAAATTTTAATGTAAAAAAACTTACCTTTTGTTTGTTTATTACATTTATTGTTATAAAATATAAATATAAAACCTAATAAATATTCACCATGCTATCATACTAGGGGAGGGGGGTTCACAACTCTGGAAAAAAAAATACTCCCATCCATGCAGATAAACATAATTTCATAAAACAAGAGCCACCATAAAATTTAGTAATAATACAATTTAGTTCCAATAACATTGACGTCACCAGAAAGTTATGTTGGCTGTGGTGGCGACGTTCTCTCCTATCAGTATTGGGTGGAGATAATGACGATAGTCATATTACTGTTGGGGTTTTTTTTATCTTATTTTAACCCTTTCTTCACTAAATACTATTATATGTTCGTCTATCTGTCGTTTTCTTGTATTTCCAGAACATCCCTCCAAATGAATAATAAATCATTTCAAATGTATACGTTTATAACAGGTTGGGATAATCCATTTAGTAAAACAAGGGTTAAATTGGTTAATCCAAGATAATCTATAAAAACACACGTGAATATCAGATTTTCTTTCACACATATCCCTCATTAGATCATGCCATGAATCTCTACTATGGATAACGCTCAACGGGCGTTAAGCAGAGTAGAGATTCATGACATGATCTAATCCCTCATATATAATTAACTTCTCCTATATTCGAAACTATTTCTTACGCGTAGTATTAAACCTGATTGCACTGCATGCTACGACACGTGGTCCTGCATATAACAGTATATTGGTGCAATGAATTAGGAAGCACTTGAATGGTTAATTTTTATTTACTTCAATGAATGAAAAAGAACACGTGGTTAATTTACCTGGTAGTATAACACGATACACGTAACAAGTCGCTCGTTATGCTAACTATATGTAATATAGGTTTATGAAGCACCGGATCCTACACGTGTTGTAATAGAACGTTATACTCGCCAAGTCAGACTTACTTCCAAACCTATGACGTCAATGCCATAGTCGTATTTCAAACGATTCTCATTACCGTGTACATCACATCTTTGAAATGCTCAGATTTACTGGCGATTCATTACAGTTTAGGACAAACAGTTTGTTGAATTATCGCACATTTTACGCAAGGCATTCTACGGCTGTGTGTGTGGCTACCGACACACGTATAGGGAATGATATGGGTATTCTACCTTGAGAATGCTGCAACAGGGTTGTTGATAGAATTCATGCACGAGGAGTGTCAGTTGGATTGTTGGTAGAATATAGGCATTCTCTCTTGAGAAAGCTGCAATGGGGTTATTGATATAATACATGCATTCTACGTTGAGAGAGTTGCAATATGATTGTTGGTAGAGCACCATCAGCAACCTTATCTTCAGTGTCGCAGTCCAGTAACTGTTCTGACATAAGCCTACGTTCACACACTGGACCAATTGTCTGGCAATATTAACACAATCATGTCAAGACTATGATAAAATATGTGGAATATGTATTGGTAAATTAACTTTCTACATTGAGGCGATTTACCTGTTTTCGAAAACAAATGTCGACGTTTGCGAATTGTATTTTGCTGCAAACTTATGTCAGTAGTTGAGAAACACCGGATCCTACACGTGTTGTAAAGAGAACGTTATACTCGCCAAGTCAGACTTACTTCCAAACCTATGACGTCAATGCCATAGTCGTATTTCAAACGATTCTCATTATACCGTGTATATCACATCTCTGAAATGCCCAGATTTACTGGCGATTCATTACAGTTTAAGACACATAGTTTGTTGAATTATCGAATATGCTGCACAAGGCATTCTACGGCAGTGTGCATGACTACCGACGCATTGTTTAGGGAAAATGGTAGGTATTCTACCTTGAGAATGTTGCAATGGGATTTTTGGTAGAATACATCCATTCCGCCTTGCGATGGAATTGTCGGTACAGCACCATCAGCAAACCGATGTTCAGTGTCGCAGATCATAACTGTTATTACATAAGTCTGTTCACACACTGGACAAATTGCCTGACAATATTAATAAAATAATGTCAAGACAACGTTATGATAAAATACGTCGAACATGCAGGCCTATTGGTAATTTAACTTTCTACATTGAGGCCATTACCTGTTTTTGCTGCAATCTTATTTCAGTATAGTTATGAAGCACCGGATCCTACACGTGCTGTAAGAGATCGTTATGGACTCGCCAAGCCACACCGACTTCCAAATCTATTCTTTTTGAGAATGAGGTTGGAAATGGGCACTTAATGCGTTTTTAATCTGCCAGTTGACTTCGCTGAGTGTAAATATAAGTAATGGATGCGCTCCACACAAAATGTCAGACCAACTTACATCCATACTCCATAGAACTCAACAAAATCAACATACATTCCTTAAATAATTTGCTAAAGCGACGAACTGATTATAAAATGAATGTGCGCAACGGTTTACTGGTCATTATACACTGCATGAATGGGCAGTTTAAGTCCATAAGTGATTCAAATGACACGTGCCCGAAATGAGCCTTCAAATATCTTCCAAGAATCAATCGTATAACCACATTTATATGGAACGCCGGTCAGGCCATAAAATTAACAAAATAGAAATATTCTCACCTAAAACCCATAATGATATTAAATTCAATATAAGATAGGAAATTTCCTACTCCGCTGTCAAAATTATGGTCAGTCCCCACATGACATACTACATTGCAACGTGCGTGCGTCACCACTACATATAACCACAATATATTTCACCCAATTCACGTGGTGTGCTGTCACAGAATCGGAAAATTTGGTGGTAGCAATGTTTCGACAATATTTACATTTAACCAGACTACTGGTTAAATGAGGGTCTGTCTCATCAGGTATGTAACCCCTCCATGTATACATAAGTATACCAATGTTATGTGTCAGAGCAGAACACCTCGGCATGCAGTTATGATGCATACTTCAGTTATGCCAAACTGTGTTTGCCAAACTACACCTTTCTGGGGTGTCCGTACTCCATTATTTGCGAGTATGTCCGACGTTATAAACTGTGTATATCAGGATTTAGTTATTCAAGGGTGTATCGCCCACTCTAATTATGTCATATTTGCGAGTATGTCGCTGAAACCTGTGTATAGCAGGATTTAGTAAATCACGGGTGTATAGCCCAGTTCCATTTTGTGAGAATTTTCACATGTGGGATTGGTGTGAAAAGTCTCACAATATCAGACTGGGCTATACACCCTTGATTGACTAAATCCTGCTATACACAGGTTTCGGCGACATACTCGCAAATATCACAGAATTATATTGAATTGAAGCAAAGATCACATAATTATATTGGGCTATACACCCTTGAGTAACTAAATCCTGCTATACACAGGGTATAACGACATACTCGCAACTATTGGATGACAGACACCCCAGAAAGGTGTAGTTTGGCCAAAGTTTTTGGAGATTGTCCGGATTCTGATAGAGAAGCCGTCCGATTGGTTGTTGCACAACTGCCAAATGTACAACTACAACTGACAACTGCAATGGCCTGACCGGCGTTCCATACATTTAAGATTGTATTTCTCTGTTGTAACCATGCACACGTGGGATTGTAGTGCTCTGTTGTAGCCATGCACACGTGGGATTGTAGTGCTCTGTTGTAGCCATGCACACGTGGGATTGTATTGCTCTGATGTGAATCAACAATCAGCATATACTCGGTAATTCCCTTTTATTTTACTCAAAAGTGTGCAATAGATATCACGATGAACGTGGTCGGAATGATTTTCACAGAAATGACAAAAAATCAAAGTATTTCCCAAACAAAAATATCCCCCCCCCCCCCCCCCAGAGAATGCAGACACAAGTAATTTTTGAGCAGATTGGAGTCGACAAGAAGGGCTGTTTTCGCAGTAATAATGAATGCATTTCTATGCAGCTATGACATTTAGCGAATCTATTAATTCAAAGAACTTCTGATAATCCGAATAACTCCAGAAATCACGATCTCGTATCACTTGGACCGTTCGCCTCGCGAAATCGTTTAAGGGATTTGATAACGCACATAAGGCACATACCCGGTAATTCCAAATAGTTTGCATAAAAAAAGTGTGCAATATATATCATGAATATTTGTTGAACGTGGTCAAAGTGATTTTCAAGGACATGACAAAAATTATAATTATTTCCCCAAAAAAAATCTTTCCTGAAAGAAAATGCTGGCTCCCAAACTGAATCAAGCTGCTTTAAAGTCGGCCAGAGGAGATGATTGCGAGGTAGCGGGACCACAATAAATGCATTGCCTTCAGCCTTCATCATTCAGCTATGGCATTTAGCGAATCTAATTTAATTTGATGAAGTTCTGAGGATTCAATTAACTCCGAACAATTCCAGAATTCACAATCCTGCATGTTCCACGATAAATTCCCACTTGGACCGATGGCATCGCGAAATCGTTGAAGGAACTTTTGAAAATGTCATAAGTGTAAATGCTCATAAAGTGTTATGCAGATTATGCAGAATGAGTCGTACTATGCCAAGCACGAAGAACACGACACGACATCGTGTTTTAACTTTCCTTATAGTAGACTTCCATTAACAACTGGAATAGACTACCAATGGACATCCGGAAATGTGCTACTTTCCCCAAATTAAAGTCAAAACTTAAAACTCACTTGTTCGAGATATGTTTCAATCTGCCAAAAAGGGTGTTATTCAAACTTAGCTTTTACCAGAGTCTGTTATGAGCGTGCGAGTTTAGACCTTTTAACCCATGTATTAACTTTTACTTTCATTTAATTTTCCCTTTTAATTCACCATATAATTTTACCTTTGTTTCAATAGTACATCTTCGAGTATTTTAAATGGCCTGTCATTATTGCCTTTACTGCGGTTGATTATTAGGTTAAGTTTGCGTTTTTTCTAGCTAGGTTGTTTGTATATAATTTTATCCTTTCGTTATTCACCATTATTTTAGGATATGTGCCATGTTTCTATTGTAAGCGCATTGAAACTAATTTATTGTATAATGCGTTCTAAATGTATCTATAATAATAATAGGGTTGTGTCGTTTACGCCCTCTCAAATTTTCCTGGCATTTTTATTTGCAGGCATATCTACACAGAAGTATATAATGTGACAGGCATATCTACACAGACGTCTATATTGTAACAGACATATCTACACAGAAGTCTATAATCTGACAGGCATATCTATACAGAAGTCTATAATGTGACAGGCATATCTACACAGAAGTCTATAATGTGACAGGCATATCTACACAGAAGTCTATAATGTGACAGGCATATCTACACAGAAGTCTATAATGTGACAGGCATATCTACACAGAAGTCTATAATGTGACAGGCATATCTACACTGAAGTCTATAATGTGACAGTCATATCTACACTGAAGTCTATAATGTGACAAGCATATCTACACAGAATTCTATAATGTGACAGACATATCTACACAGAAGTCTATAATGTGACAGGCATATCTACACAGAAGTCTATAATGTGACAGGCATATCTACACTGAAGTCTATAATGTGACAGGCATATCTACACAGAAGTCTATAATGTGACAGCAGGCATGCATATCTACACAGAAGTCTATAATGTGACAGGCATATCTACACAGCAGTCTATATTGTGACAGGCATATATACACTGAAGTCTATAATGTGACAGGCATATCTACACTGAAGTCTATAATGTGACAGGCATATATACACTGAAGTCTATAATGTGACAGGCATTTCTACACTGAAGTCTATAATGTGACAGGCATATCTACACAGAAGTCTATATGTGACAGGCATATCTACACAGAAGTCTATAATGTGACAGACATATCTACACAGAAGTCTATAATGTGACAGGCATATATACACATAAGTCTATAATGTGACAGGCATATCTACACAGAAGTCTATAATGTGACAGACATATCTACACAGAAGTCTACAAAGTGACAGGCATATCTACACAGAAGTCTATAATGTGACAGGCATATCTACACAGAAGTCTATAATGTGACAGGCATATATACACAGAAGTCTATATTGTGACAGGCATATCTACACAGAAGTATATAATGTGACAGGCATATCTACACAGAAGTCTATAATGTGACAGGCATATCTACACAAAAGTCTATATTGTGACAGGCATATCTACACAGAAGTCTATAATGTGACAGGCATATCTACACAGAAGTCTATAATGTGACAGGCATATCTACACAGAAGTCTATAATGTGACAGGGATATCTACACAGAAGTCTATAATGTGACAGGCATATCTACACAGAAGTTTATAATGTGACAGGCATATCTACACAGAAGTCTATAATGTGACAGGCATATCTACACATAAGTCTATAATGTGACAGGCATATCTACACAGAAGTATATAATGTGACAGGCATATATACACAGAAGTCTATAATGTGACAGGCATATATACACATAAGTCTATATTGTGACAGGCATATCTACACAGAAGTCTATAATGTGACAGGCATATCTACACAGAAGTCTATAATGTGACAGGCATATCTACACAGAAGTCTATATTGTGACAGGCATATCTACACATAAGTCTATAATGTGACATGCATATCTACACAGAAGTCTATAATGTGACAGGCATATCTACACATAAGTCTATAATGTGACATGCATATCTACACAGAAGTATATAATGTGACAGGCATATCTACACAGAAGTCTATTATGTGACAGGCATATCTACACAGAAGTCTATAATGTGACAGGCATATCTACACAGCAGTCTATATTGTGACAGGCATATCTACACATAAGTCTATAATGTGACAGGCATATATACACAGACGTCTATAACGTGACAGGCATATCTACACAGCAGTCTATATTGTGACAGGCATATCTACACAGAAGTCTATAATGTGACAGGTACATCTACACAGAAGTCTATAATGTGACAGGCATATCTACACAGAAGTCTATAATGTGACAGGCATATCTACACAGAAGTATATAATGTGACAGGCATATCTACACAGAAGTCTATATTGTGACAGGCATATCTACACAGAAGTCTATAATATGACAGGCATATCTACACAGAAGTATATAATGTGACAGGCATATCTACACAGAAGAATATAATGTGACAGGCATATCTACACAGAAGTCTATATTGTGACAGGCATATCTACACAGAAGTCTAGAATGTGACAGGCATATATACACAGAAGTCTATAATGTGACAGGCATATCTACACAGAAGTCTATAATGTGACAGAAATCTCACGTAAAAATACAATGCATCTGTTCCGCAGCGAACTATGTAAGAAGTTAAGACTCTTAGTTCCAACTGTAGCGATTCTACCGAAATGTGCCCACATGTAATTAGCCAGTCTGTTCCCGTGATAATAAGCACAATACGGGCTTATTTTATAAATGCGCAAACTCATATTGGCGTTATTTTAAAACTCAATTACGCTCTATATATAGGCCTAAATGCTGGTTATTAGAATAGCCCTATATATGGGACTATTTCAATACGAAATGAGCCCGTATAGTGCTTATTTTCACTAGAACAGGTTGGAAAATAACACGAATAAACCAACTCATGCTCGATATAAATGTGACCCGCCATATCAAATCCAGTCGGGATTTTTTTACCCTGTGCCAATGCATTCTCTTATATATGCGAGTCGACCATAGGTCGCCTCGCATATATATGAGAATACATTGGCCTAACAATTTTTTACAATTTTAATAATTTTTTCTTGTATTCTTTAACAATTTTATAATTTCACCCATACAGAACCCCAGACAAACATGAGCAGACGACACTCTTCTATATGCTTCTATATATGTGTGGGGCTCCCGACAGGGTAATGGATGTTTTTTTATTTTATGTCCTAAAAATTGTAAGAAACATTTTTTTTTTTTAAATGATAAAATATTGTTAGGCCAATGCATTCTCTTATATATGCGAGGCGACCTATGGTCGACTCGCATATATAAGAGAATGCATTGGCACAGGGTAAAAAAATATCCCAACTTACGACTGGATTTGATATGGCGGGTCACATATTGTGTTTTCACAGTGGCCCGCGCCATCCAACGGATAATGAAGAATCAATCATACAGGTATTTTAAGGCAAATATTAGTAGCACTAAAGGGGTCACTCTCACCAAGAAAAAGTGCTGGAGAGTACACATATTTTGAACATGTGCTGAATGGTACACAGGGTTTATAATCGGCACTAAAGCAGTTACATCAACTGTGTCCTGGTAGTCTGGAACCCATCAGCAGTTTGTTTTAAGTTCATATTAATTTCCATTGGAACTTAAAGGTACTCAATCCGATCAGACGCTCCTAAATTACTATTTCTTTGGCTTCGGGGTTAAAAAAAATATTGGACACGAGTCGAGGAACCCACCCATCAAAGCTGAGGGTGATTAGATATCGATTTTTGAAGTTTGCTATTTCTATTGTTTGTGGACCAGAAGCACGTCGTCAAACGGACGAATATGCAGATGAAGATGGATAACTATTATTACCACTTAATTTTAGAGTTCAGTGTATAAGCATAATACGGATTCACTATTACCGAATTTACCGTATATAAGCATCATATACGAATTAACTAGTTCAATATAATATCATCATACGGATTAACTAGTTCAGTATATAAGCATCATGTACGGATTCACTATAGTACAGTATATAAGCATCATATACGGATTCACTAGATCAGTATATAAGCATCATATACGGATTCACTAGTACAGTATAATAGCATCATACGGATTCAATAGTATAATATAATATCATCATACGGATTATCTAGTTCAGTATATATATGGATTCACTAGTATAACAGCACCATACGGATTCACTAGTTCAGTATAACAGCAGCATACGGATTCACTAGTTCAGTATAACAGCAGCATACGGATTCACTAGTTCAGTATATAAGCATCATATACGGATTAACTAGTTATGTATATAAGCGAGTGGGAATCAATTAAAGACCACTTCCGTGGATTCTCGTGGACGGTAAATCGAAACATTCGTGATGATAATTAGCTACCCATGCGCGATCTACTAACCTATTCTCAGCAGGCCGACACTCGATCGATAATCCGAATAGACTCAACAGAATCCCTGGGTATCAGGGCTACCCGAAACTAAATTCCATATATCAATGTCAACTTATAAGAAATATACGATCCAATGACACTTCAGGCTGTCGGTTGTGAATGAGTTGATGTCATTATAGATCCGGGTGAATTATTCAGCAGAGTTGCGTCTCCGGGTGGAATCAATAACGCTGATGCAGGAATCCACCCGATTTATGTTCGCCGAGAGTCGTGGTCGATATTAAACCTGGGAAAGCGAACATCCGTGTAGGCAGGAAGCGATAATTTTACTGTCATGGGTTGTCACTCCGCTAATCTGGACGAATCGGTCGGGAAACGACTCGCGTGGGCCTCATAGGAACCGTGTATCGGAAGTAATGCCCAGATTTCTGGATATAATGTTGGTTGTGGTCATACGAATTAATAATGATCATAATGTAACATTAAGTGGCTAGTTATCAATAATAATACAGAATAGCATTTTCGCTTTAACCCTTTACCCAACAAACCGGCCAAAACCGGCCAAATAAAGCTTCAACAGCCTCAAATATCTTCGGTCTGTCTCAATAGAACCATACAAATATGGATATCATTGGAACCGGCTCCTTGACCACATTGTGATAGTTACAGTTAACCCTGTGCCAATGCATTCTCTTATATATGCGAGTCGACCATAGGTCGCCTCGCATATATAAGAGAATGCATTGGCCTAAATAAAATCTTTTTTTAACACTTTTTACCATTTTTTCTTACATTCTTTAACAATTTTATAATTTTTAATGTGTTAAGCCAATGCATTCTCTTATATATGCGAGGCGACCTATGGTCGACTCGCATATATAAGAGAATGCATTGGCACAGGGCCCTTCTGTTGGGTAAAGGGTTAATACTCATGTGCTCTATGCTTGATGCAAACGACATGGTATTTATAATGAAAATGAGTTCGAGTCATAAACTCATTTTCATTATAAATACCATGTTGTTTGCGTCGCTTGTATGACACATGTGTGTATTTTCCACTAACCCATGGCTCAAATTAATTCCTTTATTGCATATTTTCTGTTGAGTATAAAAGGAGACAGTCCCATAAATGGCCGGATTTAGTGTACAGTACCCCTTTAAGTGTATTATTTTATACGCCGGATACTATGTGTAAGACCTCATTAAATTAAGTTGCCTTTGAAACTTTATAGACTTGAACATGCAGAGACGTCATATTTAACCGTAATAGTATTGCAGTATTTTCATTACATTATTCATTGAAATCTCAAACGAGTATCAGTTAACAAGGAGCCTACAATGCATAATTCTTGGACTATCAGTGCGGAATTTAAAGATGCATCAAATAAAAAATCAAGTTTGACCAAAAATGCCTAGGTGAAAGGCACATGGCGGTTTGCGCCCCAAAATACATCTAACACTATCTGCTTTTGAATTGTTCCATAGAAAATATATCTAAAATAGATCGATAAATACTTGAACTACCTTCTTACGAGCATTATATGCTCCAGAAAGACGCATTAAAGTAATGGAAGATACAATTATGGACACGATTTTTGGGTCCCAAACAAAAACAGCAATTTAATTTGCTCGGCATTGAACAGAAAAGAGCGTTCCGTGTTAGTCTATTCCTGATGTGGTAGAAATAAAGAGCGTTTATTTAACGTATGTGCTCACTATTTAAAAGAGCTGGTAATTGGATGTGACACTGACAAATATTGTTCGTAGCATATGAAGCCGGCATATCAAAATGTGTATTTGTTAACCTATCTTGTACCTCCTTCAAAATTTGGTTGGCAATTGTTTTAAGCTCGAATGAGCCATGTCCGTTTAATGTTCGGTTTAACCCTTTACCCAACAGAAGGGCCCTGTGCCAATGCATTCTCTTATATATGCGAGTCGACCATAGGTCGCCTCGCATATATAAGAGAATGCATTGGCTTAACACATTAAAAATTAAAAAAATTTAGGCCAATGCATTCTCTTATATATGCGAGGCGACCTATGGTCGACTCGCATATATAAGAGAATGCATTGCCACAGGGCATAACTGTAACTATCACAATGTGGTCAAGGAGCCGGTTCCAATGATATCCATATTTGTATGGTTCTCTTGAGACAGACCGAAGATATTTTAGGCTGTTGAAGCTTTATTTGGCCGGTTTTGGCCGGTTTGTTGGGTAAATGGTTAAGATTCCAATCGCCGTTATTTGTATGGTACAGGCCACCTAGTACAAACGCTATCGCATGCGAATATGTTTCGATTGTAAAATTCAAAGAAATGTAACTCTAACATACCCGTTATTTAGTAAAAAATCATACCAAAAGAATGACACCACAAAGAGACACGTTTCAAAAACACTATAGGAAAAATCACTTTTAGGGTGGGTGGGCTTGGGGGAGGCCTGTTGGGAAACACAAAATTCAAACTGTTATTCAAACTGTTATTGAAGCGCCGCAGGCGCGTTAAGCAACGTCTAAGACCTGTTGGGAAACACAAAATTCAAACTGTTATTGAAGCGCCGCAGGCGCGTTAAGCAACGTCTAAGACCTGTTGGGAAACACAAAATTGCGTTAAGCAACGTCACCCCTTTTTCAAATTGATATCGAGGCAGTCAGGTCGCGCCAGCGACCGCTGCCGCGGGGGCCTGATGGCTCATAAAAACAACTCTATATATAAGCGCCCGCGGCTACCACTTTATAGCATCAAGGGTAGACTGAGCAAATCGAGACGGGATGCTGGTCCCGCCAAACTCTCCAGACGGCATCGACATATCAAAACGCATGCGATTCTCGCCTATCGTATCCGTATTTGGACGAGATTGTAAGACCATAGCCTGTACAGGCATCGCGAAAATTCACGAAGCAGCCATCAGGTGTACGTTGAAAACAAGCACAGCGATCATAATTAAGAACGCTCTTTGTTATATGCCATGCATGTTTGTGGGACGACAGCATCGTAATCACTGGGATTTTTGCTGGGCTGATACACCTTCAATACCTTTTAAAATGTCCTCTTTTGAAAGTCAATATCTATATGCCCATTAAAACTAATTATATTCTGGTATAGAAAACGGACACATTGTTGTTTTATGGTGTAAAATCGAACAGGGCATCTTAATGCGAACACTAACAACATGAACTATCGGAGAGGGGTATTTTAAAAATAGATTTCGAAAATGTTTCTACTTTGGACTGATTTTGGGTCAAAGTGTTGAACTCAAAGGTACACAACCTGATTCGATGCCCCGTATCATCAGATTCCAACAACATTTCTTTAACCCTTTACCCAACAGAAGGGCCCTGTGCCAATGCATTCTCTTATATATGCGAGTCGACCATAGGTCGCCTCGCATATATAAGAGAATGCATTGGCTTAACACATTAAAAATTATAAAATTGTTAAAGAATGTAAGAAAAAATGGTAAAAAAGTGTTAAAAAAAGACTTTTTTTAGGCCAATGCATTCTCTTATATATGCGAGGCGACCTATGGTCGACTCGCATATATAAGAGAATGCATTGGCACAGGGCATAACTGTAACTATCACAATGTGGTCAAGGAGCCGGTTCCAATGATATCCATATTTGTATGGTTCTATTGAGACAGACCGAAGATATTTTAGGCTGTTGAAGCTTTATTTGGCCGGTTTTGGCCGGTTTGTTGGGTAAAGGGTTAAAAGACCATACAGTTATCAGAATCGACTATTTACCAAAAAATAATGCTAAGCTCTATCAACTATAGTATAACATTTCCCAAAACGTGTTATATATCAACATTTTGTTCAACGCAACTTGGTATACCGAGAGCATGTCGGTTGGCTCGTTGAATATTTGCAAGGCCGCCAAATATTCAAGGTGGAGAAAAATAACAGATTTTCAAAAATCGATATCTAATAGCTCTGAGCTTTGAAGGATGGGTTCCTCGACTCGAATCAATTATTTCTTACCCCCAAAGCGAAAGAAATAGTCATTTAGGGGCGTTAAATCGGATTTTGTATCTTTAAATGATGATCGGTTTGAAATAGTTCAACCACAGTCATGTTAACTGTCTGATTCTGTGAGGTACTTCGAAATTGGATTCTGATGGGGTGCTGTTGGATATTCTAAGTTGGACATTCCCGCACCAACCAGACCGTTTTAGCCACGCCCCTGAAGCCTGACTATAAACAGAGATCGACAGATATATAATATTTATACCAAAGGCTCGTGCTTAAAACCACAATACCACTCGTGGTGAAAATGTGTTATTCTAGGCTACTATGGGTGTATTCTATATATAATTCTTCTTGAGCCCTTCATCTTGTTTTCATAAATTCAGCCAACCACAATGGACAACCATGGAGGTTGAACTAGTCCACGGTTTTGCTATATTGGCTTCGACAGCTTATGGCAGATACCATATGGTTAATACATTCTGTAAGACGACACTATCCGTTCATCGGCGCCAAAATAAAATTTATCATGATCAAGCAAATATAAATGGCCACAAAATAACATGTTATTGTTGTGTTTACATCTGGTCTATTTTATCTGTAAGCGTTAGCGGTATATACAAATAACATGGGGGTAATTTCTAAACAGTTATATACCCACCTGTTACAAAACACATATTTCATTCACTGGTTTGGTAACATATGGACTTCAAGTTTGCCTGGCCGCTTCCTTGTTCAATTCAAATTTGTCTGGCTTTATCGTTTTCATGACGGAAGCTGCGCTGGTGTAGCATTAAATACCATGTGCCAGTGCATTCTCTTATATATATTCTCTTATATATATATTCTCCTTTAAGAGAATACACTGGCTTACAGGATCAAGGTAAATGTTTTTAGGCCAATGCATTATGTTATATATGCGAGGCGCCATATGGGCGACTCGCATATATAACAGAATGCATTGGCACAGGGTTTACTCCAAAACAAAAATCAGGAAGCTCCAGTCATAAAAGGGTTATGTCAGTGTACGTTCACACAATGTCAAGTTTGCCTGATATTTTTTGTGCAGGCATTTCGTCATAGAAAACCATAATATGGTGCCAAAATATGAACAGCAATATCAGTCATGTAACGGTGAAACCAACATTGTCCTTCATATTACATGTATGATTGACTCTTGCGAGATAATTGCTTGCTATTTACAGGCAGATTTCTGTAGCACAGCTACGGGCTTTTACTTCTCACTTAGTAAGCTATAGATGCATTTTATAAGCATTTTTCGTTCGATTTCTGGCACATTGTAGCTTTCTGTGTCGATATACTTGCGGAGACGTGGCGACAGGGGGGGGGGGGGGTTGGGGGAGTCTCACCCCCCCCCCCCCAACTTTGGTCAAAATTTTCAACAGTTGGAAATTTCATACCTGCCAAAACATTAGTTGGAAATTTCACACCAACAATAGGTTCTTGTAGTTTGATTTTCAAACAATTTATTGGGGGAATTAATTGTTTTTGGACCAATATTTACATATTTTTCTATTTTTTGTCAAAATTTTGGACTGAAATGGTAATCAGTTGGAAATTTTCCAACCTTAGGGGGGGGGGTGACAGGTTGGAAATTTCCTACACTTGGAAAGCTTGTGCCCTGGTCCCTCCCCCGTGGCCAGTCAAAAACTGCTAGTTAATTAAAAAAAAACAATATTGTCATACATTTGGTTACCATTGTCATTGGAATTGTCATCAGTTGGAAACATTCCAACCTAAGAGGGGGTGTCAGGTTTGAAATTTCCAACTCTAGGCTTGAGGCTAGTCTAGATGCTAGGATTTTGCGATTTTCTTGTTCAGATTTCAACATTTTCGCACACCGGGCCGAACCATGGTCGGGGGTGTGCAATTGGAATTTCCCAAGGTGGACACCCCCAAAACGGAGACCCTCTAGCCACGTCCCTGTATACTTGCAAACAAATGCAGGAAAATTGGGAGTGTGAGACAGAGAAAACAAAACAATAATAAGATACTACAAGAGCAGAAGTATTCAGTCATAGGTGGGAAATGTTCTGACAATAAGTTGAACAAACTACCTATGGTCGGTTGTTAAACTGATTATCTGAATATTTTCAATGGGATAACTACTCATGAATGGTGCTTTAGTATAGAAAGGATTAAACTTATTATTTGAACATTTCCAATGGGATAACTACTCGCCAATGATGCTTTAGTATAGAAAGGGTTAAACTTATTATATGAACATTTCCAATGGGATAACTACTCATCAATGATGCTTTAGTATAGAAAGGGTTAAACTTATTATCTGAATATTTCCAATGGGATAACTACTCATCAATGTTGCTTTAGCATAGACAAGCTTAAACTTATTATCTGAACATTTCCAATGGGATAACTACTCACCAATGTTGATTTAGTATAGAAAGGGTTAAACTTATTATCTGAACATTTCCAATGGGAAAACTACTTGACAATGATGCTTTAGCATAGAAAGGGTTAAACTTATTATCTGAACAGTTCCTATGGGATAACTACTCATCAATGATGCTTTAGTATAGAAAGGGTTAAACTTATTATCTGAACATTTTCAATGGGATAACTACTCATCAATGATGCTTTAGTATAGAAAGGGTTAAACTTATTATCGGAACATTTCCAATGGGATAACTACTCATCAATGATGCTTTAGTGTGGAAAAGGTTAAGTAAATGATCCGACATAAATAATATATACAAGGGATACATCTCACCACATCAGATACTGATTCGGGTACATTTTGCTCATGTGAACACCGCCTTTCGGTTCATGTGAACACCGCCTTTCGGTTGAACGGGAAGCTTATTTATAGCCACTTGTTAACGAGAATTCAATTGACTCCTTAACTGCTGCATTGTCAATAATAATCAGAATCGGAATCGATAATTGCTGTGTATCGATTTTATATTGAGTAAACATATCGGGCAAATTGCCTGCCTCGGTTCCGCGATTTAATCACACATTTGTCAGGAGTCACTTTGGCGGCCGGAGAAGTGCCCGGTTTGATATAACTAACTGACCTACTTGCATGGCTTCCTCTAATCAAGCTCGTGTGCAGTTCGATCGGAAGAGAAATTTTAAACTTTCTAATGCACTGTTATTGGAGAAATGCCGCTTATACAGATGGTGTACCTATAATGTGGTAACTGAGTATCTAATTTTGAACATCAATATTTCCCCTCGTTATCTAATGTATAATTGGCTCTGCGGTTGCTTGTAAACACTATATATAGGTTAATCCGAAGCTTAATCCAAGAACTTAATAGTACTGCATGATGCTTTAATGATAACTCAATAGTACTATTATGCACTAGATATACATGTAGAGTCATATAAACATATTTAAAGTGTATGCACATAAAGTGACATTTGGCTTCGAATTCGGGGTCCGTTGTGTGTGAAATCATCGTCGTCATCATCATCGTCATCATCATCGTCGTCGTATTCGGCGTCATCGTCGACCATACTTGTCATTGTCGTCATTGGATTTGTCGTTGTCATTGTCATCGTCGTCGCCTCGTCATCATTATCGTCCAGCATCGGCATTGGCGTCATCATCTTCGCCACATCGTCATCGTCACCGCCCATAATCGGCATTGGCGTCATCATCGTCATCACCTCGTCACATCGTCATCGTCACCGCCCATAATCGGCATTAGCGTCATCATCGTTGTTATCGTCGTGCATCCGCATTGTTATTGCAATCATGATCATTATCAACAACAACAACAACGTCATCAACAACATCAGTGTTCGAGGTACCAACTTTCGATCAAAATGGTCGACTTCAAAAAAATCTAACTCGAAAATAGGCAATAACTCGGCTAGAAATCCGCCCGATTTCATAATCACTGAACAGTTCCAAGGTTATCCCTTTCTTTACTAAATGGATTCAGTTATAACGTATATATTGGATTGGAATGGTCTATTATTCATTTTGAGGAATTATCCTGAAAAATAAGCAGACGACATACACATGTAATACAAGTTCAGAAGAAGTCTTATTTATTGGAGAGAAATGTTCAGATAATAAGTTTGACAAACGACGTTGTTTGAACTTAATATCTGAAAATTTCGTAAGGAATAACTACTCGTCAATGAGTATTTAGTACAGAAAGTGTTAAGTTGTGTCGACGGACGGAAAAAGTTCCTTACAATTAATATACCACCAAAATAAAATGGTCCACCATCCAAATATGTGTATTTATGTGATCAATTTGTTACAAACTTGACTTTAAAGGTTCATTCAGAGAAACTATGCCAATTTTTACGAAACCTATTTCATGTTTTATTAGTTTCTATAGTGTATAAATAACATGTTTGAAACGAGAAGTGAGACATGAAAGACGCCATTTTGTTAGGTATTTATAGGTATAGCTTATTTATCATATTTAATTTTCAAATTTTTGTCGACAATACAAAGAAGAGCTTGGATTCATATATTGTGAATGTCGTTGTTGTAACTGGAGGTCTGGGACAGTGAATGCATCTTTAAATAATTATAGGTATTCAATCGGCCCTATGTCTAATTGACTAAATTTTTTGCTGCAAATGCACTAGACAATAAACACCGCGGTGAGTATTTTCAGTTAGATATATATTTCACAAGTGGTTCTCCAAGTCACTAGGTTGGTGTGTGTTAGTTTTAAAGTATCTGTAATATAGAGATAAGCAACCCAGTTCTCCCGCGGTGCATCATTTATCGTATCATCAAGAATCATAACGTCTGTAATTTTGGATGAACATCGGTCGTTTTATTCTCGTTATAAGCCCCGGAGTTAAGCTAATGGAACACACATTAGTGAAATGCTTATTAAATTTGCTTCTTAAGTTCGATGCAAAAAGTTGCATCTTCTTGTTTTTAGATCTGTGTTTAGCTGGTGATGAATCGTTAAATCCTCCATATCAAGCAGTGCTATAGTTAAAGGGACCCAATGAATCGTTAAATCCTCCATATCAAGCAGTGCTATAGTTAAAGGGACCAAATGCACTCGCGGTGGGTAAATGTGCAAAACAAAATACAAGTCTGTAAAACATATGAATGCTGTGAATGCTTTAATTGTCAACGCTGCAAATTAATGCAGAACATGGATATATACATATATACAATGGGGTCACTTACATCATCATCATCATCAACATCGTCATCATCGTCGTCGACATCGTCATCATTATTTTTATCATCATCATCATTATTCATCAGCATCATCATCATCATCATCGTCGTCGTCATCATCATTATCATCGTCACAACCAACACCGTCATCATCACACCATCTTCATCACCATCCTCATCATCACCATTTTCATCATCATCATCATCAATACATTCGTCATCTTCATCTTCGTCGTCATCATCCGTATCGTCTCCATCGTCAACATTTTTGTCTTTATACATCTTCGTCCTCATCCATCGTCATCATTATCCATCATCGGCTTCGTCGCCGTTGTTATCGTCGTCGTCAATCGTCATCATTGTCGTCGCTGTCATCTTTATCCTCATCATCACCATCGTCGTCGTCATTATCGTCATCATCTCCATCGTACAATTCAGTCATCATCATTATCGTCGCCATGAGCGCCGTCGACCTAATCACATCCACCAAGATGAACATGAAGAAATAGTTAAACATTGTTCTTTTTTCAATTGATAGTGCTTCAATAACGAAATTTAGCGTCTTGAAACAGTTGTTAGGTAAACAAAACTGTTACAGTGATTTGTCAACAAACATCGCGTATTAAGTTCAAATATTTCAGTTTTTCAAGTTTTCATTAAACTTTGGTATCTTATTGGACTAATATATAGGAAGTTTATCAGTAATTACCCTGCAACAGTAATTTTTACATAACAATGGCTTTGACATGCGAAATCTCATTATTGGAGAGTTATAGGAATTAAAATACAAATACGAATAATGCCATTCTATTTTACATGTATACTTGTTGATAAGATATATTACTGATAAGAATTACGAGTAGCTTAATATAGTAGTCGCATAATTAACTACTCCTGATAACAATTACGAATAGATTTTAGTGTTCGCATAATGATCTACAACTGATAAAAATACGAATAGATTATATCAGTCGCATAATGATCTACAACTGATACAAAATACGAATAGATTATATTAGTCGCATAATGATCTACAAATGATAAAAATACGAATAGATTATATCAGTCGCATAATGACTACCACTGATACAAAATACGAATAGATTATATTAGTCGCATGGTGAACTACCACTGATACAAAATACGAAAAGATTATATATTAGTCGCATAATGACTACCACTGATACAAAATACAAATAGATTATATTAGTCGCATAATGACTACCACTGATACAAAATACGAATAGATTATATTAGTCGCATAATGACTACCACTGATACAAAATACGAATAGATTATATTAGTCGCATAATGACAACCACTGATACAAAATACGAATAGATTATATTAGTCGCATAATGACTACCACTGATACAAAATACGAATAGATTATATTAGTCGCATAATGACTACCACTGATACAAAATACGAATAGATTATATTATGACCATGTTGAACTTATTATCTAAACATTTCCCTCAATAAATAGGGCTCCTTCTGCACTTGTATTATATTTCGCCTGCTTTTATCACCTTAAAGTGATATGAAACACTCCGGTAGGGTGAATCAATAGAAATGGAGAATATTCTTACTCAAAGTTGTTCTTTTTGCGAATATTAATCCAAATTCCCAACACACACCATCATTCTCATATATTAATTAAATGCACTGACTCTGGATGGCGAAATCATTTGTGTTTGTTTGTCGCCGATTGTTACGTCCCGAATCCAGATGTAAATATTTACAATTGAGCTTAGTTTTGACGATGTTTTCTATTGAGAGGTATGGTCGATTTCTTTGAAATTTTCGGCGATGTTAGTAGAATGCTACATTCTCCAGGTTGGCATAACATCTGAATACTAACTTATCAGTTTCACAAACTCGAACAAGTCCATAATATGTCTTTAACATCCCTCCAAATCAATAATAGACCATTCCGACGTCCCCCTTTTAACTGACTATGAGTATCCATCTAGTATGGACAGGGTTAACTTATGTGAATGGGAGAACGCCACTGTTGTAATGTTGGGCGGATGAATTGGTGGGTTAGAGAGGAGATCTGGAGATTATGAACAGCACACGCCAATAATCGCTGGGATATCCTACAGATGCGTGTGTTATAGTATCCATGTAATCCTCCCGGTGCAGCGAGGGCTGATACACGCCTGGCAGACATGTCGGACGCACCAAAGGGCTGATATACGGCTGGCAGACAGGACGCACCAAATGACTATTTTAGATGTGGCGGTCTTTAGAAAATTCACAAGGCATTACACAATCTTGAATTTATTTATTATATATGTGAACTTCGCGGAAATACATTTATAATATTATTGATATTTGGGTAATATAAAGGTTCTGGCAAGCAAACTAGCAAATTAACAATAACTCATAATAATGTATTGCACTCTGGAAGGCATAATAAAAGTCTATACACAAATTACGATGAATCTTATCACAAAAAAACATGCTATGATTTATGTTCAGACGTCATCTTCAGACGTTAACATTCGTGTGTTTAAAACCCTTTACCCAACAAACCGGCCAAAAACGGCCAAATAAGGCTGCAACGGCCTAAATTATCTTGGGTCTGTCTCAATAAAACCATACAAATATGGATATCATTGGAACCGGCTCATTGACCACATTGTGATGATGGTTATAGTTATGCCCTGTGTCAATGCATTCTCTTATATATGCGAGGCATAGGTCGCCTCGCATATATAAGATAATGCATTGGCCTAAAAAAAACTATGGTCGACTCGCATATATAAGAGAATGCATTGGCACAGGGCCGTTCTGTTGGGTAAAGGGTTAATTGCATTGTATCACGAGAGGGACTTCATAAGTTGACAAAACTTGTGCCCCAATCGCTTTTGTATTATAATACACATGAACATTTATATTGGTTCATAAATACACTATTTACGGCAAAGGATTGGTGGACAAGTCTTGAACGATCCATCCTCGTTCCAGCTATATATATGACTATAAATTTACGGTACACATATGTCATGTCAGATTATCTGCCTTAACGATACGGGCGGTGTTGGCGGTGAGTATGGTGTTAAAATATTCACCTCCGTCAAAAACCACCATAAACAGAAAGATTAGTAAATATAGACATACTTTTGTTCTTAAACCAATCAGAAATATGACATAAACAGTATGTTATTGTAAATTCCCCCCCCCCTTGTTATGTAAACAAAAGCAAAAAACGTTACGTTACCTGGCTTTTGTTTAGATCGGATATGGTAAACATAAAGAGCGTTATTTGTTACTGTTTTCCTTATATGGAAATAATGATGAGCGTTTATATCATGTGTGTGTGATTAACCAATAGAATTGCGCTGTGTTATGTAAACAGAAGCACAACTTCTGTGACACGAGTAGGCTCTTGTTTACGTACACCACCGTACGTCTTGGCGACAATATACTATTTACGCGCTGATTATGTTTGTCATATGAACAAAACTATATATATTTTAATATTCCTTCTGTTGATGGCGATTTGAAAAAAATATGAATATTTCTGCAACGAACGCCGCCCGTGCCTTTAATTCGGACAACCATGCTATGTTCCATCTTCCCACTTTGGTCTGCTTCAAGAGGTGGTGCGATTGAAATTCCATTGTGGATACCCCACGTCTTCCAACACCTCCCACCACGAAGAGGCAATGTTTGTCCCTGAATATATGTCATACCAGTCCAGAAGCCTTGATTCGGACCACCAGGCTGTTTGTTCCAACATCCCACACACGATATCCTTTGTTGGTGGTAGCAGACTGGTATATTTAGGGTCATGGCAAAGTCCAGCACTCAACGCGCGATAACAGAATGACGAAATTGGCTTGTGATTTATGCGACGCACAGTGAGTAAGAACGACCTTTTATCTACATAGCGCGTCTTCCTGTGACAAGTATAAAGGAGATATCTGCCGAGCTCTGACACACTAATTAAGAAGAGACCTCGCAGGATGTAAGATATGCAAATAGCAATAAACTCGTCAGTTATCGATGCTTCCTCAAATCGCGCTGGAAACTTGCATAAAAACTCATGTAATTGGCATAAGTTGAACTGACAACAATTTATTGGTTATGTCTGTGGTTTCTCTATTAGACGCACACAAAGGTGATTAATTGGTTCAGGCTTTGTTAATTTAGTAAATTGAGTGAAATAAATAGCATTGTCTCTATACCAACCCATCGGAATGCATTGTAGGTATTTGTAGAAACGATATGTTGTATTATTTTCACGTAGAAATCTGTGGTGCATACGCACAACAGGTGAATTCCGACATACAGCAATCATTGATATAACAGGTGAATTCCGGCATACAGCAATTTACCACATGCACATCCGCATGGTGGAAATCATAAACAGACCATGGCTTACAGCTCAATCGTAATCGACGAGGTGCATCGCGCTCATATAACCCATACATGTGGTTTAACACTTCCATGACAGGAGCTCCCTGGAAATTTGGGAAAACCCTGTGCCATGCAATGAATTATCTTATATATGCGAGTCTCCCATTTTGGGAGCCTCGCATATATAAGACAAGAAAACTATAGTCAGAAATGGTAACGCGCTCAAGATCATATATTATATACCCATGATTGTATATAGAATATAAAATATATAAGGATTAACTGTCATGTGGACTGTTTTTATGGAGATGTAACCGTGAGGTAAGTGGACATAACTTGTGTAAAACCCGAAGAGTTTACATACAAGTTATGACCACTTACCTCACGGTTACATCTCCATAAAAATAGTCCACATGACAGTTAATATTTATATACATTTAGCGAAAAAGCCACTTTTGTAAATGTATTTAAAATCGAAAAGTGTATCGTGACAAAAACAGCCCAAAATACCCAATAGCACCCTTGGCAAAAGTTAATAGGAACAATTTCTCTTCATATTGAAACCCGATGATGTATTAAGTCAATCCTGCGCGAGTCCAAATGCGCCCAAAACATCACGCGTTCGTCTTTACAAACCCAATGACGTATCGATGGTGTTATGAGCTTGGTGTTATAAGCCGTTGCGCATTCACCGAGAAATAACTGCAACTAGCCACGTGGGCGCCGACCAATCAGAATGCTGGATTTAGTGATGACAGCACTTAGTATGTAAATATATTGGTTTCACGAATGACCAACTCATAAAATTAATCGCCTTGCACTTCTTGGCATCAGAATAACAATTGAAATTGAAATTGAAAAAATTCCCAACTACACCTTATACCGGACTCGACCTCCGGGTCGCAGTTCGACTTTTAATCCGTCCAAAAATTCCCATTCTATAAATAAAACGCCCATGCGCCCCACTGTATACCAAGAAACAGCGAAACATTATACACACGGGGCGCGGAACAATACATTGGCCTAATAATATTTACCTTGACCCTGTAAGCCAGAGCATTCTCTTATATATGCGAGGCTCCCTCCAAATGAATAATCGACCATTCACATATATACTTTTATATATATACTGTTTTATTTGGTGGGAGAATCCATTTAGTATAGAAATTAGGGTCAAAGATGGTGTATCATTTCCCTCGACTTAGTCGAGTCGACTATCTACATATATTTGGGAGACGGGTCTTAAAACATTCATGTTGATTAAAAATATTGGAACTGTAACATCAAATCATGTACAAAAATAATTATAGCATCTTCGGATAACACCACCATATAGGTGATATTGGTATGGTTTTTAATAAATACAGAACCGTACATGTGTGATGTTGACCAAAAATGTATGGCGCTCTTTCAACCGTAGTAGTTTCAACCGTATAGTAGTTCTCCACGTCTCGTGTTATCCTTAAAATATCGCATGCACGCATACCATAACCAAGCGGACAGTAACACGCGAGTGCACAATTCTGTGTATATTTATCTCCTATCTTGGCACAATTGGCGACTGTAAAAATGATTCAATGCACTGCATGGTGATATACACAACCTGTGTGTCTTTTAATCAAGTGGCTAAGGTGTATAGTTATTAGATAGTGTTAACGAGAATTTCGTCGTTCAATAGAAGTTAATTAAAACTAGATACATAACAAATTGCCTGGGTCATATTTTGTGTCACAATATATAATGCAGTTGGCTAATTGTCAGTAATCTCGTTCGCATGCCTCTAAAAACTGTATTAACCCCTTCTAGTCTAAATAGTTTCTCCCAGCCATGCAGTTAATATGTGTACATCGGAATGGTCTGTTGTTGATTTGAAGGGATGCACGGGTGATAAAACAGAGTCAGATAAATAAGTGCAGAAGGAGCCCTATTTATCAAGCTATAGTTTTGGATAATAAGTTCAACAACTTTTGTTGAACTTATTATCTGAACATTTCCTATGTGATAACTACTCATCAATGATTCTTTAGTATATGAATGGTTAATATTACTATACAGGAGCGTTTCCTCATATTCATGTATGTCATATATCGTTTTCTCCACGATCTCCAAGAATATATACACTGAGAATGTATGACAAGATTAAAGCCTCAAATTATGTTCCGTTACTCTTATGCATGCAGACTATATACGTCACATGAAAACTGATTCAATTAAAGGCCCACTTAATTTTTGAACCCAGAAGATCACATATATAAAATATATGCCACTTGAAAGAGGATGCTCCAAAACATTGTATTATCAACTTATCCGTTGTAATAAACTGTGAACATGCTGTTTTTTTTTTTTGAGTTACCGGCGTGTTTTGTGCTTAAGTTTAATCTAGATTGTAGTAAAAAGTGTATTATTTTCAATGTAGGGGGAATAACTATATATTTTAAATTTATAGTTATTCCCCTTCCATTGGAAATGCATCTGAATTCTGTTGAATTCTGGGAGCCATAACGGGGGGATCTTTCTACGATTTCAGCTGTTTTCTATTTCTCTATGAGCATCTTCTGAGACACAGACGTTTTAAATGGTGATGAATTATAGTATTTTAATCATATGTTATGGCATAGATTGTTATTAAAACCGTATATCAGGGCACTATAAAAAAAATCATTGACTCGAAAATTAAGTGGGCCTTTAATGGAATTTAGAACATTTTGATTATTGAGATAAGTTTAACAAACAACCTATTATTATTTGAACATTTCCTATAAGGGAACTACCCGCAAGTGAGTATTTAGCAGAGAATGGGTCAACATTGCATGATTCGGGCCCCCTATATTGGACTACTATATATTGGGGTTCGAACGAGCCATGTCAGTTACACGGGCGGTGTTCGTTGCAGAAATATTTAAATATTTTTTTAAATCGCCATCAACAGAAGGAATATTAAAATATATATAGTTTTGTTCATATTCCAAACATAATCAGCGCGTAAATAGTATATTGTCGTCAAGACGTGCGATGGTGTACGTAAACAAGAACCTGCTCGTGTTTCAGAAGTTTTGCTTCTGTTTACATAACACAGCGCAATTCTATTGGTTAATCACAAACAAATGGTAGAGGAGAGAGGAGCAATATTCTAAGTTGCATAACTTGTGCTCCCATCCCTTTTGATTAACTCATATGTTATTTCAGATTATAATTTGTTAAATGTATTATGTAATGAGGGTCAAATAAAATATATTCAAATATCAAACAAATGGTAATATAAACGCTCTTTATTATTTCCATATAAGGAAAACAGTAACAAAGAACGCTCTTTATGTTTACCATATCCTGATCTAAACAAAAGCCAGGTTCTGCAACGTTTTTTGCTGTTGGCTACATAACAAAGGAAAAACATTTGACAATAGCATACTGTTTATGCCATATTTCTGATTGGTATAAGAACAATGTATGTCTATATTTTACTATTCTTTCTGTTTATGGCGGTTTTTGACGGAGCTGAATATTTTAACAGCATACCCACCGCCAACGCCGTCCGTATCGTTAAACTGGGAAATGAGGACTAATCTCAGTCTCAGTCTGCTCCAGGTGACTGGCGGGAACAACACTGATACTTCTAATTCGTCAATTTTCGGTAAGGCCTTACCAATTTTATTAGTTGGTTTACGAACATGGGACCCAAAAAAAAGTAGATGGAGGAGGGGGGGGGAAACGACATCACCACTGGAATTTTGTAAATTAAAATGGACATGTTATTTACCCTGAACACTTTATTCAACTTAAACTTTCAAATATATTAATATTTAATATATTAAATAAACAATATAAAACAACTGACTGGATACCTTCCAATCTATTTATCTAGAATTACCTGTCAACTCCCCTTTCGGGTATTATAGACAGGGTCCAGGTCTCGACTGTGGTCGGTGCTTTGGTGGGCTACTCTAACCTACAGCCGGGTTCTTTAACGTGCACATAGTCACCCATGTACACGGGTCAGCCATTTATGTCGGCTCCCGATCCGACAGCGTACCGCACTCACGACAACATACCTGGACATGATGTCGCCGTGAAGGGAAGTCAGTTTAGTATTCGGATATATATTGTGTGATCACGAATGAGACTGTTCAGTCGAACAACGTGGTAATCTGACCAAGTTTGGATTTTTGTCAGAATACCCGACCGGGAATCGATCGCCGGACCTTTAGCACGAGAGACCAGTACGCTATCCACTCGGCCACTGACCTTCCTTTATTGACCAATGTCAAGCAACATAAAAATAACAGTTTTAAAACAAAAATATTTATAAAGATGGTCTATCTGCAAGTCGAAAATATGGGTATTTATAAAATAAACCACTATAGCTTGTTAATCAACAGGAACAATAAAAAATAAGATGACACCTGTACACGTAAAATTACTTCTTTTCTTTGTTTTTCAATAGTTAGTTTTCTGTGTTTATTTTATAAATATATAGTCCAAAATAAAATGGTAATGAATGTCATGTTGGTTGTTGTAATAGAAGCAGAAACGTCGTTTAAAATAAGTAAAAAACGAACCCGATTTACAAAGGTTACAACCGGACATGAATGGGTGAAAACGAAAGTACGATATGACCGTCTTGCAATTTTATCCGAAACGAAACGTACACGTTCCGTTCACAATGCGTACCTCTAATCCGTTACTAAGAACAGTTACTGTTCATCAATGATGGCCAACAATAGGCCCACAGCTGCACACTTCTCAGACCAGCAACATTTAGAAAGACACTTCGTTTAAAATACGTAGAATTCTACAAGATACGGCCGGATATGCACGAAACCGAAAGTATAAAATGGACTCGTTTATACAGTTTTTCCCGCAATCGAAATGGACACATCCGTTCGCATGGTTTGTGACTTAGTAGTTATTTAAGTGGCATTATTAAATCTATTGTTTATACTTTTACGACAGCTACCGAGGGTGTGAACATTAATTAGTCCGGAATCGGAACCGGAATGAAACTTAGACATAAAACGGGTAAAGTACAAACGTGTTTCCATTGAAAATAAAAAAAAAAACAATTCGCATTTCGGGAAAAAAGTTGTCGGCGGGTTCGTAAACCAACTAATAAAATTGCTAACGCCTAATGGAATTCCGGCAATTCATCAAGAAATGAAACTGATTGAAAACGTCTAGTCGTTCTGTAGACGACCTAATTTGTATTACCCTCATGTGTTGGTGAGAAGTGACTGTTCTTGAATTAACTGTTGGAGGCATGCAAGAGCCCGTTTATCTCCAAGTCAAGAGTTTTGTCATACATGTATATGCCAATATTGATACCGGGTATAAGATCTAGAACTTACTTAATCGCATATATTTAAATTTGCCTCAAATTTGTCATTTAATTGCCTGCAGAACTTAACCAGGAGTAGGCCTTTACTCAATTTGGACCAATTTAGCTCGATTTTAAGATCGTATTATATACCATTGGTATACAGTGACATTCTACGTGTATTATAAAAACTTGGCGACGAGAGACAGTCTAACATGCACCTTAAATGTCGTGTACCTGAATATCACTTTCTAACAAATTTTATATGAATCAATTAATATTGATTTTATTTAGATTTTTATAATGCATACAACCGTACGGGTAAGTTTCACGGATCATTTTATAACAAACATTTCGGAGCGTAGCAAGAGGAAGAATTCTGTTTTAGTCTTGAAATCGGGTTTATAAATTATGTTGTTGGCTCGGAAGAGATACACCATCCTTAAACGGTTTCTCAGATGGTGCGGTTTTACCTTAGCGCCGGCCCGATAGCCTACGATCTATACTCCCAGTTGAAACCGATTGTAGCACCCGATGCATGGTTTACGCAGACAATGTGTGAAATTTAAATTATCCAATTTCGCGACAAAATAAGTACTTTTTGCGACTTCCGATATAGATCGTATTGTCTTCCTTTTTGTTCGGGGCAGGTTGCAACTCGGGTTTGCCATTACTCTATACAAGAACAGTGTATTTAGCAATAGGCATAAACTAACACCTAAATCAAGCTATCCATCAGTTATTATATACATGTATGCATTTTGTTATTATTTTCAGTTTGAAAACAGATCATAGTACCGTTGTCCCAAGTACACTAACGGTTACGGGACTGGTATACTGCATGGTATCGTTGATACGTATAATATACTGTAGCTGCACATGTATCTGTATAGTTTTCAGTGCATGCAGGCACCATTGCATGCTGGCCATAAGATAAGATAAGATAATATTTATTTGCATAAACACCAATAAAGGCAGTATGCCAAGAATACCATGCATAATAAAACAGTAATTAATAAATGATTGCATGTGAACATGGCATGTCTAAGTATTTATAACTACATGTGTTTTATTGTGTGATGGCATGCATAATATTCATTCTTAACGGTTATCATATGCGCACTGGAATCGAGTAGATCCACCACCCAATTTGCCAAATTTGTCCAAGATTTTTTGTTCCGAATCCGTGACTTCTTCGCCATGGTAAGGATATTTAACACAGGTCACCAGAATAAAAATTTACCCCACCCCAATAATACTTAATCCTATATATAGGATTAAGTTTTATTGGGGTGGGGTCAATTTTTGTGCTTGGGACCTGTGATATTTAACGTGCGCACATTGTTGCACACGGGACAGCTATATATTTAGCGTCGGCTCCCGGTCTGGGTTTATGGTGTCTATTTTTATAACGAAGCCCTTGCTTGTTGGCTGTCGTGTCGACCGACAACCCGGCATGGTTCTCCTATTAGACGCGGTTGAGTCATCGACTGAGAGTTCAAAAAATATAACTGTTATTATTTCTGTTTATTGCCCACAAAATGTACCATCGTCTGGTTATTGAGTCTTGTATAACTACGTCATTGGTGCAGCGAAGTAACGACAAAAAGTGCTGCTTTTTGAAGTGCTCGGGAGTATATAGGTGCGGTGCATACCGGCGAATGAGGCACACTAAACCGAATGCTAATACAAAGGAGTGAACACATTAGCAAATTGTCAAGAATTCAACATGATTATGCTTACATCTCTTTGGTTGGGACGTGGCTAAATATATTACAATTTCTTGACTTGGTGGAACATAACTATCGCGGTATTCGCTTGAAATTACTATTCGAATTATCGCCGGACTTTGCGATCGAATATCAGATCGAGAAAAGATGATATTGAATAAATATATTTAATACATAATCCGACCCTTATTCCATTCATTAAATTATTTAAATCCATTCTATAATAATGATATACAACTGGCATTGTATTGCCATGTGTACAAAAATGTATGCGCAATATTGTTGCGCAGGCGTGACCTTTGACTTCCGGTTTGTCGTCTGTTGACATTCCGTACGATGCGGACTAAGAATGAAAAAGAATCGGTGTCTGTGACTGATATTGATATAGTTTGAAAAGTTATTTCATTAAATTTACGACATTTAATAAGTTTCTTATTTATTTGGGACTGTTTCTTTACGCGAGCAAACAATGATTAGTTGTTTGATCATTTATTTTAAGTGACATCTGCATAAATTACATTATCGTAATACAAAAGGAAGGTTGATATAAAAGCACCCGGCCTCCTGGGCCTATACGTCACTACAATATACCAAAATGTTTCTCATTCTCACGTGCACGGTTATTCAATTCACACCCCCTCTCTCTCTCTCTCTCTCTCTCTCTCTCTCTCTCTCTCTCTCTCGCTCTCTCTCTCTCATATACAATGTTGTGCACGCCATCCTGTTTATATTAATTTTGGTAGGAGATGTCAAGGGGTGGCAATAATTATTGTTGTGCACATTCTTTGATTACTCTGCAATATTTATCGCTGTCTAACATACAACTGATCATTTCTTTTGCTATATGCTTTATTTATTTCTTCTGCTATATGATTTTGTGAAGGTGGCACATTCTCTTGGATACTTATTCATTAATATTTGAATTGCATCATATAATATTATCATTTCAGCTAAATGTTCCGTCTTAATTTTTGCGAAAAGTTCTTGTCTAATACTGTAATAAAGGTTACATTTTAGAAGGAAATGTTTCTCATCTTCAATGTCTTTTGTATCGGGGCAGAATGTGCACAAGCGTTCGTGGGGTTTTTCTCCTTTAAATCTAACCTTTTCTATTCTTAAAGGGAGTACCCCTTATCTGAATTGTGTCAAGAGTGATCTATTTGAGCGAGCAAGGTTCATTGAGACATATTCCTCAATTGTAAACTCAAATTTAAACATAATATATGTTTTTAGCTTTGGTACATGTTTCAGGCTTTCTTGCAATTTTTCATTAAAGTATGTGTCAATAAGTTTGTTTGCTTCATCTAGATCGCAGGGCAATCGGTTGTCAAAAATATCAGTTTTATCAAGTATTTGAAAAATTTCCTTTAACCCCGAACTCCATCCAGCATGTCCACAACTGTAATCCTATAGTCGAATAATCTATTTGTTAGACGGTTTCTATTCATTGGCAGTCACACCAGTTAGAACGTGCGCATAATTTGATGACATAGTACCCTATAATGTGATGATGTAGAACCCTAAACGCGATCGTAACTTTAACCATGAGTTTTGTGATACCTCTATACTGCACATGCACTGCAGAGAACTGTTTTTGAATACATCGAACATTCGAATATTTGTATTGAATATTTGACCGAATATTTCGAGACCTATAACAACTGCACCGATTTAAATTTTGGTAAACTTGGAAACTATATTGTCATAACAGCCCACTGTCAATGCGGGTTTTATATTGAAGACGTTTTGCATTTTTTCTCCAGTGCCTATATATTATTTGAAGGAAGCCGCTTACTATTCCTCCAACGCCTTTGGCTACATGACATCTTTGTTGATAGGGTTGAAGATATCCCCTTCGGCCAGAGCAACATACCAAATACTCTAAATGATCCATTGTTTAGCAGCAAGCATACGTTCATTGTATCGCCAGGTAGATTCCATTGACAGAAAATTTTCAAAATCCTTAAAAAGCCTATATCTTCATGTATTCGCCCATATATTGCTATCAAAAGTCTCGGTTCAGCTCGCCATAGGACCTACATATTATGTTCAAACATAATACAATATATAATATTACTATGCGTTTCAATATTGTTAAGGGAGAGGAGCAATACTCTAAGTTGAATAACTTATTCTCCCATCCCTTTTGATGACCTCATATCATCTTTCGGATTCTATTTGTTAATGTAAACCGGGTTCAAATAAAATATGTTCAAACATACGAAATATGTAAACTGGGTTCGAATAAAATATCGGATCAGACTTATTATAAGGAAGCCCTTCCAACGAGTCAGTTTTGATATGAACTGCAGAAACATAAGTTGTCTTTGTGTGGTTCCTCTCTTCGCACGTGGCGCGAGTCACGATATACTGAAGGGGAAAAGGCCAAGTGAATGGGAACACAGAACTCTCGAGAACATGGGCACTTCTCGCTCGGTGTGATATATATAGTAGATTATCAGATGTGTGAGCCTGCGCCAAATTACTTACTCCAGACGGTAACCTGCATGGATTATTCTCGCGTCCTCAGGGGAAACTAAAATTAAATCTTGAGAGCATGATTTTACTATCGACAGACTCGTCTTTGGGAAATTAAACACCACAATTTAACACAGTCGCAGACTGCGTATAACGCGTTCGGATAAACTGAGTTTTCTGCTTGCGGTTCGAATATTATTTTTAATTGAACGAAGGTGTATATATAATGAAAATCCTTTAGAATCAACCATCGAATAATCCTTTAGAATCACTCATGGCTTAAAGTGAAACACTCCGGTAGGGTGATCAAATATAAATTGAGAATAATCTTGCTCAAAGTATAGTTATTTATTATGAATATTAATCCAAATTGACAACACACGCCGTCATTCTTATATAGTAATTAAATGCAATGACTCTCGGTGGCGAAATCACTTGAGTTAGTTTATCGCCGATAGTTGCGTCCCGAATCGAGATGTAAATATTTACGATTGGGCGCATTTTAGACGATGTTTTCTATTGAGTTCTTTTATTTTTTCGGCAATGTTAATAGAATGCTACATTCCCCATGTTGACATAGCGCCTGGGTACTAATTTATCAATTTCACGCGCCCGAACAAGTCCGTAATATGTCTTTAATCCTTTACAATAATCCATCACTTAATCCTTTCTTTACTGAATGCGCTTGTGCAGCATTAAATATCCTGTGCCAGTGCATTCTCTTATATATGCGAGTCTCCCATAGGGAGCCTCGCATATATAAGATAATGCATTATTTTACAAGGTCAATGTAAATATTGTTAGGCCAATGTATTCTCTGATATATATTTGCGAGGCTCCCTGTAATATGGGAAACTCGCATTATAATATAATGCACACGGTTTTCGCAAAATTTCAGGAAGCTCCAACCATGGAAGGATTGAAGTGGGGGTATTTCTGTGCAGCCAACGTAAACATTGACTCGGTGCCTCGAATATGCTGTGTGTGGAACAGAAACAACAACGATTGCATTTCTACACAAACAAGCATTAGTTCAAAAATAGTGAATTTATACATTTGGATTTATGTTTTCAAAAATGAGTATTGTTTCCATCATCAATTTGTTCTCTCACTCGTAACATAAATGAGAATTAAGTTCAGATATACAAAAGGCGGTATATAGGCATACAAATGATGTACATATATACAAGTGACATCCAACATGTTGATCATTTAAATTTGGGTTTTGTCAGTTGTGTAAGTGGCTGTCGCGTTCTCAATAATTCCCCAAAGAAAGATGATTCATATACATGTATATATAACAGGGCATTGTTTTGAAGGGTCAAATCCTCGGATTCGAGATGAAAAGTTATGTTTCTACACAACTCAAAGCTCAATGGAGCAGATGTCGATGCTAAATTTTGAAGCAATATGTGGATGTCTCATACTTCAGGTTTAATCTATATTAACCCGATATTTTCTTAAGACTCATTGAGGAGTTTTGTTCCCTTGGGAGATGCTCGGATATAAAGTTCAACAGGTCATTTACATGACACTTTAATTATCTGATCATCTCCCTACCTGGAAAGGAATCCTTGTGCACTTGTATTATATGTTTGTCTGTCTGTAGTCTACTTATATTTCCTGAACTGAATCTATTCCCGATTAAGAATAGACCAGTCCAATGTATAATTTTATATTTACATACTAAGTGTGATTATCACTAAATCCAGCATTTCGATTGGTCGGCGCCCACGTGACTAGTTGCAATTATTTTTCGGTGAACGCGCAACAGCTCATAACTGCAACCCTATAATTACATCGACGCGTCATCGATTTCGGAAAGAAAAACGCGTAATGTTTTGGGCGCATTTGGACTCTCGCAGGATTGACTTAATAAATCATCAGGTTTCAATATAAAGAAATTGTTCCTGTTAACTTTTGCCAAGGGTGCTATGGGATATTTTGGGCTGGTTTTGTCACGATACACTTTGATTTAAATACATTTACAAAAGTGGCTTTTTCGCTAAATGTATATAAATATAAGGATTAACTGTCATGTGGACTGTTTTTATGGAGATGTAACCGTGAGGTAAGTGGTCATAACTTGTATGTAAAACCCTTCGTGTTTTACACAAGTTATGACCACTTGCCTCACTGTTACATCTCCATAAAAAACTGTCCACATGACAGTTAATCCTTATATATAACTGAATGGAAGTATCCATTCTCATACTATATATCAGTATATTATCTGAATGAATTTGGTATGTATGTTCACTACTATTTCTTTGAATGCACGCTATATGCTAGAGAAAGACTTAGGATATACAATAGTTTGATACCTTTTGATGTTAATACCATAGAAGCACAGACACTTTTGTTCGGCAACCCATATATAAGTCACGATATGAATACTGTAATCTTTAATTACGTGCATCGGTTCACTAAAGAAACAAAACGTTTCAATCTCGACGTCTGAGATGTGTAGAGCTAACAGAAGAACATAAGAACGTTAAAGCGAATTAACCATGATTGATGATATTTCGCCCTTGACGTTAAATATGTATCGAACCCAGTAAAGCTGTCGACACCATGCACATACAATACCTCTCTCTCTCTCCCTCTCTCAATCTCTCTCTCTCTCTCTTTTTCTCTTACTCCATTTTTCCTACTGTTTGCTTAATTTCAGTACCTCTATCGCGTGTTTGTTGTATCACTCTTCCTTCTCTCATACATAACATGTGAAACAATCCATCAAATTCTTTCTACTGTTAGTTGTCATTACTTGCACATAGCTATATTGTTATAACATGTTTCCTTGCTCTTGTCAGCGTTTAATTTGTATATATTCAGTGTTTTGACAATGGGGAGAGGATGTTACTGTAAGTGACAGCACTTGTCATCCCATCCCTTTTGCCTATGTGCATGTATGTTAATATACTATATGCATTGAGCAAATAACATATGTTTAAACTACTATATATGAGGGCATTCAACGGAATGTTCAGCCGTTTTTTTCCGAAGTTTCCGTTCTAGAGTTATTCACCTTTATTTATATGTATGGAAATGTTGATTTTTTTTGTCCGTCCGAGCAGATATCTCCATCACCGGGGTTGACAGGTCAGGGGGCATCAAGTGACCCCACATGCTCTCCTTCTCCGGCGTCCCTGACTTTTACTTCTGAATAAACTAAGAATGCTGTTGCAAATTTCGCGCATTAGAATGGGCCTTGTCCCGATCGAACAAGCCGTCCGATTCGCAAAACCTTGACCGTTTGAGCGTGCGTATAGGTACATACTATTATCGTATATGCTGTTTAGCCAGTCCATTCCCGAACTCTATCTTTGCCCTTTGGACCAACCCAGTTACGGGAACGTTGTGTATATATGGTTTCTATTAATGAACAAGATTGATTGTGTCGTGATTGGAACCGAGGATGCTTATCTATTAAACCTAGATAATGGTATATACATCGTAGCATGGCGCCTTGAGAGACTACAGCGGTCTTTGAATAACAATGTGTGGCCACTCGCCGTAACTAAGTACAACCCGACCTCTTTGTGTCGGGAATACTCATTACCTGCAAGCTAATTCATTCTCTCGTCCGATATCCCCCAGCTAGGAAGATAGCCGCTCCCGTGCTAATATAGATGCCTCTAATTCAATTTGTAACGATTGTCCATTTCCAATCCGGTAATTGGAAAATGCTAGTACAGATAATGTGGTTGCAGTCAATATGATGACGGGCATCTGTCAGCAACTGACTGTTTCGTTTCGTTTGCGCCAGTTCTGATATTTACGCACAACCATGTTACACCAGAGAGCCGCCAAAACACACAGACGCGCTAGTCCCCACGGCAACAAATATGCTTGCCGCGGCTCATTTCCCCGTGAACCCTGACTTTCATAGTTCCTAACTGAATATCATTCTGGCTTATTCGATAAACTCTCATTGATAAGCTAAAGGAATGGGTGGAGTGGTTGTTTTGACGATGTGTGATGTAATATATGACTGGAGGCATACGTACCAAATTGCTCGGGTGAACGCACGTATTCAACTTTGTGGGGAAACATATAGTGGTATAATTGTGGATAGCACATAGGTTTTTCCATTGCACATGTATGACACACGAGCGTGGTGGACTGTGTCGGGTATATAGGATGACCACATATCCACCCGAGCGTGGTGGACTGTGTCGGGTATATAGGACGACCATAAATCCACCCTTATAGTCATGGCGAGCTATTCTTGAATCTTGAGAACACATGTCGACTGTTGGGTACTATAAACTTAAAGACTACCTGACCGACGAACATTCGAGAGCCGAAACTCGCCCACAATAAAGTATAGCAATGCGTCCGCAACTCGTGATGCGATTGCTATTGGCAACATTCGCGTGCGCGTATAGCACTTTTGGCAGTTTAATAATATAGTCTGCGATGTTGTTTACTTTGTCTGGTTAATAAATCGGCGACATGCATATCGCGTGCAGATGTTGGGATATATACGCAGGTGTTCCGGGAGGGGGGGGGGTTTTGATTTTCCCTCTTACTTTTCTCAAGGGGGTGGGTAGCTTAACAGGCGTAGTGGGTGATTTATTGTTTACGTATGCCTTTATTTTTCACAAAGATACAGGTTCATTAAAATTCGCCTAAAGGCATAGTCCGGGCAATGCCTTTAAATCTGGACTCAATGAGTTGAGTAAAATTTCAATGAATGTTTTGTTTACGTGCTAAACGGACGGACCAATGGCACTCAAAGACAATAACTACTGGTTACACTAGTGTAAATGTTTTCCATTATAGGCCTCAGTGCAAACGTTTTAGCGAATACTGTTTACAATATAAATCCTAGGTCCAAAATTTTCTTTAAATCTGAAAGATTGACTTTTGCGGAAACTTTTTATGCAAAAAAAGTCACGTCCGTCTAGCAGAAAATTCGCCTTTAAATCTTGTGTTTTAGTATTTAGTGTCAGAACCGCACTAAAAAAATAATGTCATATTTTAGACCACACCACACAATTCAAATTCACAACGAAGGGTTCATTCCTGTGTCAGTGCCCATTTTACCTGGGAAATCGCAATGAAGAGGTGTGATGATTTTTTTATGCAAAAAACACACAAAGCTATTGACAAATCAGGGCCCAGTGTCTATTTTATTCTCTCCTCCCGCATCCGCTAGATGTCACTCCGAAACATATTTACACCAGTGTTTACCTACTGCAACCTGTCGATCCCATCCACCATACCTTTCACCAATCGGGGGCATAGTGGACATAAATTATACAAAGCTTATAGATTGGAAACAATCCACTGAATTATCAAGAGAAACATCGCCCTGAGAGCAATTATGACATAAAGTCAATCCTTAAATTAATGAAGCTTCGAATATTCTTTTAAAGGCACAAACTTGTCGTTTCTGCATTAACATTTTCTATACTAAATACTCGTTGCCGAGTAGTTTATATCCCTTAGGAAATGTTCAGAACTTGATATAATAGGTTCAACAAACGACCATTTGTAACTTATTATCTGATCAGTTCCCGCTTATCAATATGACATATTCTGCACGTGTATAATATGTCGTCTGCTTTTATTTCCTGAAACTCCATCCAGACAATTCCAATTTATATATTTCGTTCCCGTTTCCGGCAGATGGTGTATATAAATGTATACGTATTGCCTGTACGTATATATTGTTTGTAATTGTGTACGTATTGCCTGCATGTAATGTGTACGTATATTGCCTGTAATTGTGTACGCAGTGCCGGTAATTGTGTACGTATTGCCTATAATTGTGTGCGCATTGCCTTTATTTTATACAGGTTCTACTCAATTATCGCTTATTTTACACACATATGCTTAATTAAATCTGGACTCTTATGAAATTACCAGTTGAGTCAACTTGCACTGCAGTTTTTGTAACATGTGGAATAATTAATTTCACTCAACTCGTCAAATATGAGACAATAGAGCGTGATGGAATACATGATACAGTGCATTACATTTTTGTGCAAAAATACGAAGTGGTGCGCGGTGAAAATTACATATACTTTAGAGAAACGGTTGATTAAGAACAGCCCGTGGTGGTTTAAATGTCGGATTTTAATGCATTACATAAATAGTATGACTCATTAGTTTTTGAATAAAATCAGGACCCGTCTAATGAATAAAGAAAGAAAGGGTTTTCAAGGTGTTCCGTCGTTTACATGCAGTTACAAAGTTCGCTTAATTTGATATTTTGATGTACAATAATAGTATTTGTTTATGTATTTGACTATAGCATGTATTTTAAACACTGGCATTACGTGGAATTCATCGCCTATGGCTGTACCACATGGATTACATGGTATGGTCTATATATCTGAATAATCTGAGTTAATCCATGCACCAGATTCGATTGATAAGTGGTGTGGTTACAGGTCCGAAATTTCAGTAGAATTTTGACGGTGCAATTTTTCAAGAAAGAGCGAAAGTTTTCTTCTGTGAAGTAACTTTTTTATTATTATGTAAAAGGCATACTTATTCTTATTAGATAATGTATTTCTCCATTCTTATATTAATAGGTCTTCAAGTCTACACTTGACCGACTTCTTAATTCTGAAAGCGACCAGACCACTGGCGTTTAACGACTAAACACTTCAATCTGCCGAGCCCAACCTCGATGATCAATGAAGAAAAATATATTTAGAACGGAAATCCACGTGCGGTTATTATAGAGGCACTCTACTAATCAATCCAATCTATTGTTGCACCGGCCATGTGCGCGGTGTGTTCTGGTCCGAGAAGTCGAGTACACACTCGAGACGCACACCTATTATGAGTAGATACATCATTCTCGTCCGTCACTTCTGTTCCGCTTCTACGATTTGAAATAAATCCATAAGATAGAACTCTTTTTGCAGCTGATGTTTTGATAGGAAAAATCTATAATCTGGTTCCATAGAAATTACAAGATTGTTTTCAACCCTTGGGCGCTTAAGCCGTGTTAAGGTGCTATTGTGGTGTCATTATATCGCTGTGACGCTTCCAATTAGAACGTTTATACAGACCAACGCTCATTCAGTTACATTGTTTAGCACATTACAGCTTGTGAAACATAATTTTTTCATCCATTAAAATTATTGTCGTTGCCAACCAGCCACTCATAATATTTTTTTATTTTCGAAGACCACAAAGTTTTAGAAAAACAAACTATAGGAGCTTTCGTCTTGAATCAATCGGGACAACATGCGCGTAGCATCATGTGAGGATCCCTTGACAGATAATGTGCGATGCATCATGGGCTGATCTTTTGACAAATGATGTGCGCGTAGCATCACGTGAGGATCTCTTGACTGATGATGTGCGTGTAGCATCATGTCATGTGCTGATCTTTTGACAGATGATGTGCTGATCGCTTGACAGATGATGTGCGGTTCCTCGTGTGCTGGTCTCTTGACAAATGCGCGTAGCATTATGTGCTGTTCTTTTGACAAATGATATGCGCGTAGCATCATGTGCTGATCTTTTGACAGATGATGTGCTGATCGCTTGACAGATGATGTGCGCCTAGCATTATGTGAGGATCTCTTGACAGATGATGTACATGGCTTGAGTGGAGTTTACCTTCGTTTCAGTCATTGGGCCACATGACGATTTGGCAAGCTTTACTGACAGTAGAATTATCAAACACTCACACAACAGATAAATAATATAATTAAATTCACTACGGTGCACGTAGAAACCACCGATAACACTATGAAAGTGGAAAAACTTGCCCAGATACACGATCTCACTGCTATGCGTTGATTATAAATCAGTGATTATCGGGTATATGGCTAGCTTCGCTATCGCATGTGGTGACCTCTTGCGAAAAGCACCTTACCGAATGAGTATATGTCCCTGGAAAAATGATGGTGTTTATTTGTATTTCTATTTGCAGAATTCTGTCTTTTTGTTACACGCGGAATGATCATCTGTTTGTCCTCGTTTTCCATTATGAAGATGAACTTATAATCATCACTCATGTTTATGAAATCTATGCTATAATTTTGAGCAATATCAAACAAGTCTTTTCTAGTCAGTGTACGCACTGCATCCATAATAAAATGTTTTTCTGTTTCAACATTATGTTCTCCACACATGTGAAATGCATCGTTACCCAAGCTAACGACACGAGAAGAAATATTTCTGTAGTTCCACATGGAACGATGGTATTAACATATGCCTTCAAATACCTGTAAGATTGATTCGTAGGAGATAATTGCATGCTATTTACAAGAAAATATCGGTAACATTGCAACTTGTTGAGTTTTTACTTCTCACGAAGTTAGCTGTGGTACAGGTGAATTTTATAAGCATTTTTATTTCGTTTTCCGGTACAGCCAGGCAAATTTGCTATTTTGTGAGCGCACCCTTAACCCTTTTATTTGGCTTAACAATATTTTATTCCATTCAAACCACATCATATAATACAATAGCGTATATATTACATTGTGTTCCGTGTTTAGAATGAGGAAATGGATTCAGCTATTAGCCTGTAATTGTTACACTGGTGTAAATATGGTGCGGAGTGACATCTAGCGGATGCGGGAGAGAATAAAATAGACACTGGGCCCTGATTGGTCAATAGCCTTGTGTGCTTTTTGCATAAAAAAATCATCACACCTCTTCCCTGTGATTTCCCATAGGTAAATAGCCATTGGCCTTCGTCTGTCGGTTGCTATTAAGATCGTTCATACATGTATTATACATATGAGGCTTGTTTGTTGTGTACATGTTGTAGTGAAGAAGCATGAATTCATTGTTTTTAATTTTGAAGTCAGCATTGGGTGCGGTTAGTATATACATTACACTCTTGTTTGTCGATTTCAAGCGTAACATGTGTGTTTAGTATTGGATTCAAAATAAAATATTGTTGATTTTGTCAAAATAGGTCGATAAACATGAATAAGAGCTTCATATGCTATGGCATATATGTAGAACGGCTGATTGAATTAATTGAAACTTTGAATTATTAACCGCCCTTTATATTTACCATATTCGGAGATACAAAGCAGAAGAAAAAAATGGAATATCGAATAACCCTTTGATGACGGTAGCTGCCCTGGTGCAGCATTAAAGATCATGTGCCAGTGTATTCTCGTACATATAGGGAGCCTTGCATATATAAGCGAATGTACTGGCTTACGTGGTCAATGTAAATATTGTTAGGCCAAGTTCCCTGTGTGAGACTCGCATATATAAGAGAATGCATTGGCACAGTTTTTTCGCAAAATTGCAGGACGCTCCCGTTATGTAAATGTTAATGCTCTTATATATGCACTGACTTACAAGGCTAAGGTAAATATTGTTAGGCCAATGTATTCTCTTATATATGCGAGGCTCCATGTGTGAGACTCACATATATAAGAGAATATATTGGCACATGGTTTTCATAAAATTCCAGGATGCTCCAGATTTGACACCATAAAACTACCACTGGTTCGCTTTCTATATCAAACGATAATCAAATCGTACCAACGACCACATAAGGGTTCGTTCATACACTCGCTAATTTGCCAGACATTATTTTATAGGCATTTCGGCATGGAAAGCTACAATGTGCCAGAAACCAAATGCAAAATTATTCATAGACTGATTCTGTACCACTGCTAACTACATGAGAAGTAAAAACTATGTAGCTGTACTAGTATTGTTGCTATCGAAATTTGTCGTATAAGTATGCAATTATCTCGCAAAAATCAGTTATGCACGTGGTTTAAGGCACTGTGTTTATATAGTAGCACAGTTACGGGTGGAACTATCGAAATGTACTTCTCATGTCGGTACTTTTGGTAAATATTCATTTCATATGCACGTTTCCGTTCCTATTCTGGCACCATTGTGGTTTCTATGAGAAAATGCATGCAAAACATGCCGGACAAACTTGCCTGTGTGTGAACGCACCCTAAATACGAGGTTCTGAACTTCTGATTTTTGTCAATTGAGCAAACATTCTAATGATCGTCTCGGATAAAATATAATGTTATAATTGAGTGAAATAAGCTCATATTGGCATTATTTGAAAACTCAAATATGCTATATATGGGCCTAAACGCTGGTAAATAAAACAGCCCTATATGGGACTATTCCAATATTGAAATATGCTCGTATTGTGCTTATTTTCACGAGAACAGGCTGGAAAACAATACGAATAAACGAACTTACGACTTCCCAGTTTTACGCTCTTTATAGTGTGTTTTCACTGTGGCCCGCGCCCGCAGAACATAGAACTTGTGCGTGCGTGATGAGATGCATGTGGTATAATAATGTGTGATTAATGATTGAGACAGGAGGCTCAATCAGAGAAAAAACCAAGCAAACACACGTGGTGTCACATCCAAAAGCAATCAGCTGAGCGATAGTAATGAAGTAAGATAAAGACCCACCTGGAGTAATTATCCTCCTCTGAGTCGCTCATCATGATTCTGCGCCTTGGATACAGTCACAAAACAGTAATTAATCCAGACACACAATAGGTCTATTTACAATGGGTAAAACAAAAACAGGGAATCGTCTTCCGAATCCAGGTATAAGAACACCCGAAACTTCGAAGTTTGATAATAAGTTCTGGTTGAGAATAAATCAAATGCGTGCGAGTGTATACCATGCATCCAAACACCGTGTATACCATGCAGCCATACACCGCAGCCAGGGATTTTTTTTAGCGCAGATAATATCGCGAACAGAATGCCGTGTTTCGTCTTACTCGATCACCTGTTTGGCATAAACTGAACCAACAGACATACATTTGATTGGCACAACTTCTCCAGATCGAAAGCCTTCTGTTCTGTGAAACAATGATGGACGTTAACGCGGTATAGTTATCCGGCGCACGACGGCAAACATGTCCTATCGAACTCTCACTACCGCGCGGTTTTATATTTGCAATGATTAATTAATGTCGTCTTACATATCGAGATATTGTGTTCGGCAATCCGTTTTTGCTGATCGAAAGGTTCCCATTGTCAGGAATGATTGGCCCTACGTACGGCATAAAGACCGATGTATTGGTTTTTATGATTTCATCAGTCCATTATTGTCTGCATGTGCAAAGATTACACACAGTGTGACACAGGGCGGGGATCTTCAACCAGTATTGACCACATTCAGACTGAAAATCATAATTGTTCGATTGTTCGTCTTGTAAATTGTCTAACTTGCCATTATTACTCTGCGTTTGAGAAATATAAAGATGTCCTGTCCGTTTTGACACTAAATTGCTCAAAATGTTCTGTGTTAAAGATGCATATTCCGATAAGCGCCCCTCAATTACTATTTATTTGGATTCGGGGGTAAAAACATTTGTTTCGAGCCAGGGAACCCACATATCAAAGCTCAGAGTTATTAGATATCGATTTTTTTAAATCTATTATTTTTCACCATCGAGAATTAATAGTGGCCCAGTAAACAGTCGACGAGCCGACGGTATCGGACACAAATTGCGGATGAAGTTGGATAACTCTTAAAAGTATGAGGCTTTGTGTTGATAATAAGGCCAAATTTTGTCGAACAACATGTTGATAAATAACATGTTTCGGGCATGTGCATGTCAGCAAACTCAGTGTCCCAGAAAAACAATAAATACAACTTTGAACACGATGTTTGTGTCCCAAAACAAACAAAAAACCCAGCCATTTGCTCGACATGGAAAAGATAAGAGCGTTCCGTGTTAGTTTATTCCTGTTATGATATAAATAAGGAGCATTCGTTTCACTTCTGAGCAAAACAACTTTAAAACAGAAGGAATATGGCTATTAAAGATGCATAATCCGATTAGCGTCCCTCGATTACTATTTATTTGGATTCGGGTAAAAAATATTTGATTCGAGAATTAATAGTGGCCCAGTAAACAGTCGACGAGCCGACGGTCTCGGACCAAATTGAGGATGAAGATGGATAACTCTAAAATCAAGAGGCTTTGTGTTGATAATAAGGCCAAATTTTGTCGAACAACATGTTGATAAATAACATGTTTCGGGCAATTTTATACTATAGTTGACAGTGGTTAGCATTATTTTTGGGCAATTAATCGATTCTGATAACTGAAGCAGAATTCCTAAAAATGTTGTTGTTGTTGTTGTTGTTGTTGTTGTTGTTGTTGTTGTTGGAATCTAGTTACATGCGGACCATCGAATCGGATTGACTACCTTAAACTTTTGGCAACCTCGTGCAATTAGTTTGACATTGAACCTAACTATATATATAGGTTCATATTGGACTTATTTGATTCTTAAATAAGCATATAAGGAACTTATACCGATTATTCCGTTGAGTGGCACGGACCACAGTGAAAACACATTACCACGTAAATAAGCTTGAATAGAACATATTGCGCAAATTATAGTCAAATAGTGCCATATGGCATATTGGACATATTACGTTTTGAAATAATCAACACAATGCGACCTCCAAATGTGTCCATATTGAGATTATGATCCAGGTGAACAGGCTGAATTTCAGCTCGTATGGTACAAACATCGTCAAAATTCACACTGCAATCCACATTTCTACATGAAAAAAATGTCATAGATCATAATTAGGCTGACAAAAGATCAGAACGTGCTTAAAGATACATCATCCGAATTAACGCTCCTAAATTACTATTCCTTTGGCCGCGGGAGTAAACAATATTTTATCCGAGTCTATGGCGTACCGATGGTGGTTTTATTACGTATATATTTTGGTTTTATGACGTACTCATGGTGGTTTTATGACGTACTCATGGTGGTTTTATGACGTACATATTTTGGTTTTATGACGTACTCATGGTGTTTTTATGACGCACACATGGTGGTTTTATGACGTACTCATGGTGGTTTTATGACGTACATATGTTGGTTTTATGACGTACATATGTTGGTTTTATGACGTACATATGGTTGTTTTATGACGTACATATGGTTGTTTTATGACATACATAATTATGATGTTTTATGACCTCAAATCGTACAGGGCATCTTTATATAGACATGGCTCACCTTAACCTCCAAATTAGATAGAAAGATTGATAGAAGGAGGTATAAGATATGTTGACAAATACACGAAATGTTGATATTGGCCTACCGCTTAATATGCTCAGTATAAATAATTTCCATGGTCATAGCCAATTTAATGATAATCAATCCGATTCGATGGTCCCCATATAATCAGATTCCAACAACAACATTTTTAGAAATGCCGCTTCAGTTATCCATCTTCATCCTCAATTTGGTCCGAGACCGTCGGCTCGTCGACTGTTTACTGGGCCACTATTAATTCTCGAATCAAATATTTTTACCCGAATCCAAATAAATAGTAATGGAGGGACGCTTGATCGGATTATGCATCTTTAATAGCCATACTCCTTCTGTTTTAAAGTTGTTTTGCTCAGAAGTGAAACAAATGCTCCTTATTTCTATCATAACAGGAATAAACTAACACGGAACGCTCTTATCTTTTCCATGTCGTGCAAATGGCTGGGTTTTTTTTAGTTTTTTTTGGGACACAAACATCGTGTTCAAAGTTGTATTTATTGTTTTTCTGGGACACTGAGCTTGCTGACATGCACATGCTTGTACTGGATGCATCACGTAAAACAATCATACGGCGGGATATTAATTCGGTAGAGGGAGCACTATATATTTATTAATATTGTACCATAATTGGAGTTGCAATTATCTAATTTGTATACAACGTCTAAGACAGTTATGAACATAATGCCACACACGAAGATATGCAGGGTGAGATCCAGTATCAATTCAGGATGTGTATACGGAAAGGAATATATGATATAGTTTAGGAAGAGAGATAAGACATGTTGATCAATACACGAAATATCTACATACATGCTTCATATACTGTTTACAAATCAATTTGCGAAAGTCATACAATTTTGCACCGGTTTTTAACTTTCCCTACAAAAAGTGACATAAACGCTCTTTAATTTTACCATATTAGGAATAGACTCACAAGAATCCACGGTGAAGAAATCAAATCCCGAGTGTTCTGTGTTTGGATAATAAGTCTTTATGTGGCATATAAAGCATGAGTACAAACATACAATTATTCAACATATTGACTGACCTATTTGGGACAACAAATACATATATAAATTAAACACGTACACATTATCATATCAATTGTATACAAGTTAAAATAAGTTATCCTAATTATTCAACTATACAAAATATCTATATGTAACAGCTAAAATTGTGATTTATCGAGTAATAAAATTACTATTTGATTAAAAAAAAAACACCAGAAAAAAAGTAATATAATTTAATTTACCACGGTTAGCCAAAAATAATATAGATAACATATTAGTGGTCATGTTATTTACCTTTATTTGACCATTTATAGTTAAAATGGTCAAAATGGACTGGTTTGGGTGTCTGTGGGCTCTGGATTGCTTTCGCTGACTCCTTTGCCACCTTCCGCAATCCAGTAGTCCAGAGACTCAACTTGCATACGCTCGAAAGTAAATGTGCCATTTCCATACACAGATGTGCATGGTATGCTCCTATTTAAGACAACATGTGGTATTCAGAACCACGCCGAGCGACATTTTGAATTATAAAAGTTCCCCGAAGCGGATTTTGAATAATGTTGTCCCGTGGACATTTTCGATTGTTTTGACACCAAATTGTTTTAGGTTGACCCTGAACTTTGATGTTTCAACGACCGGACTATCTTTCGTAAAGTTGGGATTTGGAAGTTGTGAATGAGTCTATTCAATGAGGCAGAGAATTGGACATATCCATGCTTCTGTACACATTTAGGAACCACATCGTTGGATACCTTGTAAGTTGTAATATTATCATTTTTGGCAGCCATTTCTGTGCCTGTGTTTATGTTGTTTGGTTTACATCCAGCCTATTTTTTCCACAATCGAACGAAATGTGTCATTTAATACCTTATAAAATAATCATTTACTCAAATGATTATTATTTCCACATTTTCTTGTATTTCAATTCGTGGGCCATGCACATACACACCAATTTTCATAAATTGGAGTCTACATTTGGTGCGAGACATCCAACCTAAGCCCCGCCACCACTGTGACTACGTGTGGGGATAGAATGGTCTCACAAGCTTTATATTTGAACAATAATTTGGTCTGCAGCAACGATTTGCGATTTTCCTTTGGGGTCGCCATATATAGTGTATAGTCTTTGATGTTTCTAACAAACATTCTCAGTTTCACAACGAACGTCTTACATTTCTCTGTATTCTGACAGATTCGGCACCGGTCATCACACGAGCGAATGACTTCAGAGAGAAAGTTGATAGTGCGCTTTTGCAAACATGGTTCTGAAGAATATCATGCGCCGTGATAAGATCGATGCAGTGTGATTGATATGTATGGTGTGACACCGGGTCGCTTGTTTACGAACGTGCTTTGAGTCGCGATCTTGAATCGAGTTTGATGAAACCAAAAGCCGGGCGCGATTTACTTTCCGTTTGTGGCTTTTATTGACTTTCATTTGTCGGTTATAGCTTAGCTTTTAACTCCCGTCGGGCGATCAATTTTAGCGTTATTGGTCGGTGCTTCCATTCACTGGCGACAAAACACTTGTGTTGGCGTTGTACTGAAACGATAGCCGACGTCATTCGCTTTATCCTACTGTGCACTTTAAAGATTTATTCTGGTTACAAACCTCCCGTTGGAATAACATGGTTTCTATATATATATGTAACCTGCTTCATTGACCTCCATTCACTAAGAGTAGACATCTTGATATACCAACCGGCTCATGGGAATTCAAACGTATTAACCAACTTTTATATACATGGTGGTAATTCATATCTATATTTGCGAATGTCTCTCTATCTATATGTCGGTCTGTCGGACCGCTATATAAATTAACGGGGCCCAACCAGAGGGACCCAAAGGGTCTAATCGAGGGGAAACAATATTTATGACAATAATTGTCGCCGATTTCCACCAAACTTATATATAATCATCTCCATGATATTAGGAGTCTAATGGTGTGGATGATATATGCAAAAAGTGGCACGGTTCGAGTCCCGGATATATAAGGGATCGGGGGGCTCCGAGATTAATAAAAGTATTTTTAGCACCGATTTCCACCAAATTGATATATATTCTTCTCCATTATAAGGGAAATCGTATCGTGTACTTAATCATCATTGACTAGAAGTTATTCCATATGAAATATTCAGATAATAAGTTCAACAAACGACCACACTTAACTAAACATGTCCCTCAATAAATATGATTCATGTCTTCTGATTTGATCACCTTAACATCCCTCAAAATGACAAATATACCATTCCACTGTATATATTTATAACTGAGTGGGAACATCCATTTACTATATAGAAAGGGTTAAAAAAGGGCAAGTTGGTGCCGTTCTGGCCAGGGTTGGAACGGGAGGGCAACTAATATTTGATAAGAATGTTTAAGTCACCAATTTGCACCAAACTTAGATATATATAGTCATGTACAGTATACGAGAAATCTAACGGTGTTGTTTAAAGAAACCATAGCGGTCCTATCCGAGTCAGGGATGGGGTGGGGCAAGGGCACAATAATTGTCGCTGATTTTCATCAATTATATCAGTCATGATCTTTATGTTACAATGTATCACATGACGCGGGCTTAAATGTGGCGCCTTAGGAACCAGGGATTGGGGTGGGAGCACAACAACATCGATAAAAAATTATCTCCGATTTTCCAAACTTGATTTAAAGTTTCGAGAGTGATGCCATCAGAGACAGGAATTATGGGCAGAGGAGGGCACCAGAATTGATAAAACATTTAACCGCCAGTTGTTACCGAACTTAGATATATATGCATCCTCATATATGTCGATGAGTCTGATGGAGTTATTCAAAATTGGCAGAGCGTCACGGGCAGGGTCGGGAATATTTGCCCAAAATATCAACATTCGTTATTAATATAATTTCCAAAGATATCTGCTAGCTATTAGACTAATGAGTTATCCCAAATTCCCAACGATAAATCATCTCGGATACTTCAAACACTGGACATCGAAACGATTCGTTTTAATGGACATGACAAACTGCGGGATCGGGTGTGATGCGGAATAGAATGACAAACTTTTGGTGTTCAAATTGCACAATCTCGAACAATGGTGACCGAAGTCACTTGAACATTTTATATCTCCTCAACAGTCATATTTATATGGTGACGGGAATCACTGGATTCATATAGAGCTATCGTCATTCATACATATACAGGCCACTCGCTATGTTTTCGTTATTGTTGATTAATTTATATAGGTAAAGAAAACGATGAATACTCACTTAGATGTGAGACATCTTGCCACCACACTGCTGAAAATAATTTCTTAATAAGTAAACAATTACTTGAAATAAGAAATATTAAGAAAAATAAATCTTATTTTTAGAAAATATACCCCTCAAGTTTGCTACGTTAAGAACATTTAAGAAAATCCCACCAGACAAGAGATAGTTTCCTCAAATAAGATAGATTAATCTTTAAACAAGACGCAATTAAGAAATAAATATTTCATTTGAGAGACCAGTTTCTTAGTAAGAAAATGGTTTCTCAAATGAAAGATATATTTCTTGTTTTGTTCTTGTTTCAAGATTTTTAGTTAATAATTTTTTTTAGAAATAATAGAAAATATTTCTAAACCAAGAATCAATTGTTATGTACAAATTATGCTATAGTGGAATAACTGTTAAAAGTCCAATGAGAGCTACATTATGATTAAAACTTTATCATAAACATTGGAAAAGGTCCAACCCGTTGATTAAATATTCTGAAAATCATAATCAGACATAAATATTTGAACTAATACCACAGCTAGGATTATATACTTTTGTTGACAAATCACTGTAACAGTTTTGTTTACATAACAATAATTTCAACAGATGTAATTTTGTTATTGGAGAACTATCACTAAGTATTTATCTATTTCCCAATGTTCTTAGTGCATGCTGACCTTTATACAATTTTATTAAAATATTTGTGCACATTATAGCGGGTTTCCATTGAGGAGGTCGGCCCTTTAAATCTCCAGTTGACTGTATACACCCCCCGAACTAGACAAACCTCTCTGATGCCTACTTGCATTGAACCTTTTAAACCGGTGCCTCAGCTAGCAGACACCCCTCTTATAACCAAGGGCATTTCCTCAGAGTTGACTATCTCGAATGATGAAAGCAGAATGATGGAAGGAAGCCCAAATGAAGCCACTATTTGCATGTTTATAACATGTATAAGGCTATATCTCAACAGAATGCATATATCTGGTGAAATAAACAATAAAATATCCATAGTTGAATTTTATTTGGCTATACAGGGATGCATACAATATTGCTTTTAGGTAGTTTCCACAGACTATTTTAAGTAAAATATCCATCACACGACCAAAAAAGATTTTCTAGGTAAGTAAATATTCCTCATTTTGATATTAATTTTCTCATTTTAAGACATAATTTTCTTATTTCAGAAAAAGTTTATAAAACGTTATTCACGGTAGCACATTTTCTTATGTCTAGAATTATTTTCTAGAAAATAATGACACTGGGAATATAATGGGTGTGGTTTAAAGATTCCTCACAGTTAGGACAGTGTCGCGGCGCCAAATTTGATAAAAAGAACTAAATTGCCAATAGAACATTAACTATATGCAAAGTTTGATTACTTTGTTAAATGCAAACTGTGTGTCTATTTATTGAATGAACGTGCGTAAGTACTCAGGCATTATCCAATCTGAAAGAATGTATACATGATCTATACGTTCTATTCTCGAGAATTCCAATCATATATATCGATTGTACCATTTCGATAAAATATAACATCTGAGGTATAATACGCGCAGTTGTAACTATTTGCTTCTTTGCTCGGGACAAATTAATAGCGATAAAAAACGGCAATCTTTCCGCCAACGTGAGTCAATGCTTATAATCCATGTCTACAATTGACGTTTTGTGATGATCACTTGGGTATAAAAATAAAATTTATGAGAAAAGTAAGAGTATTCACTATCCCCATAAAAATTTCGACAGTTATCCCATCGGAAATATTCAGATAATAAGTTTAACAAACAACCATAGGTCGTTTTTTATCTTATTATCTAAACATTTCCCTCAATATAATAGGGTTCCTTCGGCATTGTTATTTATATGTCTATCCTCTGCTTGCATCACCTTAACCACGTTAAGTTAACATCCCACCCTGCTAGTATTATACAAACTAAGCTACACTATAGTGCCACAAATAATCTCACGTTTCCCAACTTAAGTTTCCGAGACCGACGATCGAGAGTTCGGGGTATCACATACGGTCAAGGTTGGCGGTGGCTTTGGAAGATTGGAAATTATTTTTGGAAGAAAAGATGATGCAGAAACAAAATTGACCGTATCTTGTTATACTTGGCGTGCAGAGACATAGGTATACTTATTCCTGATTCAGTAATCATGTTTAGTCATGAAAATAAAGACAGGTTATTATACCATGACGACCACACGTGAACGAAGATGTTTGTTTACATTTGTGATGACGAGTGATGGGAAATTCCAGCTCGAACCAGGCATAACTATATTACGGAATTCGAGGTGGAGAAAATAAATAGATTTCATAAATTGAAATATATTATGACTCTGTGCATTGAAAAGTGGGTTCCTCGACTCGAACCATATTTTTCACCGCGAAACCGAAGAAATAGTAATTTAGGAGCGCTAAATCGGAATGGGTATCTTTAATTATTTAAATATCGCTTTAGCTTAATTTTTCCATTAAGATAATTTATAACATGTCGTTTCTCTCTGTTTCCAGTCAATTTAAATCAACGAGCTGTTATCATAAAATCGTTGTAAAATTGCTATATATGGTGTCTTTATGTACGTATATGGACAGTAGTCGTACATCATACGAAATGGCTATCCATTAAGTTCTGTATTGAGCGTCCGTCATTACACTAATGGACACTATTCTCGTCTTATCGGATGGTTGTAAAATAATGTCAGGTCGCTGCTGTACAATAATCGAACATTAGAGTGACGTCACGGTGACGTATTACAAAAAAACGAAAGAGAAATAAATCCTCGGAATATATGTAGTGTTAACCCTTTCATGACTGGAGCTGCGCTGGTGCAGCATTAGATATCCTGTTTCAGTGCATAAAGAACTTAAAGATGACTTGTCTCTTCCCGGAAGTACTTGCTTGGGCAAAAATCAATATTTTTTATGAAACTTTTGGACTATATTACTTTTGTGCAATGTTATATCAAAAATACAAACAAACATGGATCGTTCATTTGATACACACATTATCTGAAATGAATGTCTGTAAAGACAGGTCTAGGATATTAGAACGTTTATATAGTAACGATTTCTCTCCGAGTTTAGATATAAGAGAACAAAGTTTATTTTTTGGAAATTTACACAAACTACCTGGATTCTGTATCAAAAGTCCAAACACTAATATATAAACCTCTGAATAGAAAACGTAAAAACAAAATTCAGGGAAGATTCAATCCATTCAAAAAATGTATTGACACAACACAAAGGGAAATGGGGGGGGGGGCTGAACCGAACGTTTGGTGTTACACATATTTCAATTAAAACAGTTTTAAAGATTTATTTTCAGTCAAAAATAGTAACATTTTCTGTAAAAAAAAAATGCTGGTATATAATTCAGCTGGATAGTTCAGAGAAGAGCTATAACATCTTCAAGACGATTGTTTTGAAAAACATAAACACACATATATCCGATTGGGGTTCAGTCACACAGAAACACACATGTCTCTTATTGGGGTTCATAAACACACATATCTCCCATTGGGGTTCAGTCACACAGAAACACACATATCTCTCATTGGGGTTCAGTCACACATAAACACACATATCTCTCATTGGGTTCAGTCACACAGAAACACACATATCTCTCAATGGGGTTCAGTCACACAGAAACACACATATCTCTCATTTGGGGTACAGTCACACAGAAACACACATATCTCTCATTGGGGTTCAGTCACACAGAAACACACATATCTCTCATTGGGGTTCAGTCACACATAAACACACATATCTCCCATTGGGGTTCAGTCACTAACTCAAAACGATACAGCGAAACCAAAACCACTTTTATTATTGAAATGAATGTTTCAGCGCATTGTTATTCTTTTTTCCCTTGAGACTTATTTCGAACTAAGAACCTCATTTTTTTGCGAAGAATTCTACATATTTATATAGGATATCTAAAGTCGAAACGTCGCCACTATAACAGAACATTAAATTGGACGCTCAATGATGTATATGTGTGAATGTCACGAATGCTAACTCTGATATGCGATGCCAGGCAGATGCAACATCGGGATGGACTCTGTATTTCTCACCTTATACATTATTGGCTATACCACCAATTTACGATGCTCTTTGGGTTTTTTCAGTTTTGGCTGGAATTCATTCCTCCATTAGCATATTATTATGAAACTCGTTTACATTTCTCCGATATGAATTCGAGTCGATGGAGATGTGACGTTTGTTTAAAACACGGATTTCAGACGCATCACCAATTAGAAACAAACGTCGCACTTGTGTCGACTCGCATTCAAATAATTGAATTCGAGTGGTCGGTAGTGCGACGTTAGTTTGGTTCCAAGGGATGCATGTTTAACAACGACAAACTAACTTAAAGGCATATATAACAATTGGAATGTAAAATTTAACGTCCAACCTTCATCATGCACGATAACCTATTCAGATTCGCCATCGCTGATCGTCACGTATGACGACGTAATGAGCTATGCACGTTACCGACTGACCCACTGAGACCATTCTCCACCTTTGTGACCAATCTCTACCAGAGCGCACCAGTCATACTTCCTTTCTGATTGGGTACTGGTCTGTGTTTCTATATTTAGCATCGGGTTTTCCAGCAAAAATGGCGAAACCCGATCGCTCCAAAGTCAAATGTTCTATGTGCTTTGAGAACAATTCCCGCACTAAAACTTAACAAGAAAACTAATATGCATGCATCAGGTCGCCCGTGAACTATCTACCATAGAATTGTTGTAGCTATCGATTATACATTTTGGAACACCTGTCTGTATGTATATGTGTATGTATGAATGCATGTGTGTATGTGTTATAGACTCTAACGCTGCTCGACCGATCCGACTCGGATTTGGTATTTAACGTGTCAACTTGACCTCGCTCATAGGCATGTTTCTGGACCTTGACCGATCCGACTAAAAGTTTGTGTGTAGGACTACTTCGATCCCGGGAGCAATATGGACACGTCTAATTTCACGTGGGACCATGTCCTCGAACGTGCTGATATAGGCATGTTTCTGGACCAATTGAACAATAGTTTGGCCAGACGCTGTATATACTGGGTACTGTCCAGATGGAGGCGATCACAAAACAATCTCTAAATAGCCCGAATGAAGTCGAGTACATCAGCTAGTCTAATAAATATTTTGGACATTTGTCTGTCTGTTTGTCTGTTAGCTATGGCCGGGAAAACTGCCGGACAGATTTGACGAAATTTGATATCTAGGGGAAATTATTTCCAGGGAGTATTTTGGACGGGACGGACAAATCTTGATCCCGACCTGACTTTGACATTCAAAAAGATCAATTCAAGGTCAAATCTGGTAAAACGGAAGGATTTCAACGAAATGTGATACCTACCGTTACTTTTGTCCCAGGAGTGTTTCGGATAGGTCAAATCATGACCCCGACCTGATCTTGACATTAAAAATTGTCAATGCAATGTCAAATCGGGTAAAGTCGGGCGGATTTCGACGGCTACTTTTGTCGGGCACTTTTGTCCGGGGAGTGTTTTGGACGGGTCAAATCGTGACCCCGACATGACCTTCACCTTTAAAATGGTCAATTCAAGGTTAAATCGCGCAATTCTCCGAAAATCAGAGGGGAACATCCCGGACGAAGTCGGGTCCACCAGCTACTATTATATATTTCTAGATTTAGTTACAAACTAAATACCTGTATATTGTACAAAGAAATGTTTGACAAATATATCTATATCAATATTACCATACGGGTCATTAAAATAGATACGACGAAACAAATTTTGAAGGGTGCATGTATCAGGTAAATTTTTATATTTCAAATGATGACAGGAATGCGGAAAGTTGAAGTACCTACGTAATACTGGCTATCCGCATGAAGAGATATACATGCATATAAAAACCAAAATAGAAGATGACTGCTGGCGACAATGTGTTCCAAAAAAATTCAATGCATTCGATAGCTCCCATCTAGTTTTCAGCCCGAAGATCAATATGAAGTTTGGTGACTATCAGATGAGGGATATGTCTGTACAGTTGCTAAACAATTCAGTCATGCAAAAGAGTAAGATACCAAATTGCTGCCTGTGGTCATGTTTTTTAACGACTCTCACCCTGGTTATCCAGAAGATCATTGTGGAATCTGGTGACGATCGGACAAGGGGTGTCGTCTGTAGGATCAACCAAATTATTTAGCCATAAAAATAGTAAAATTCAAGATCACGGCTGGCAGTGATGTTTTCACAAGGAAAGTATGAGAACAAAGTATGGCTCACATCTAGCGGTGACCCAAAATATCCACATGAGAAAAAATTCTCCAATAAAAGCTGGCTGCAGGGTGCGCCAATTGATTCAAATTTGAAATTTAGCAGGGTGTACTCACTGTACTGCCGGTGGCCACACTCTTAGAACAAATGTGTATAAATACTACACAAAATGTGTTACAATTGATCTTAAACAAAATTGTGTAGAAATGACACATGACATATAATTATTAAATATGTCGGTGGAATATCATCAACGTTGAATATGATTGAATATGTGAGTGTATCATAGTTATTAGATGAAATGTGTTATATTGGAGACACAAAACTCGTAATGGCTACCACAGAACAAACAATAATTTATTGGCAGCTTAAAATTTTGTTATACACTATGTTTGTGTAAAAACTGAACAACACATAATTGTGTAGCACAAAATTTTAAAGCAGCTGCCAATTTTTTATTATGGCAGCTGTTACGAGGTTTATGTCTCAAATAGAAAATATCTCATATATTAAATATAATATACTCACATATTCACTCATATTCAATGTTGAGAAAATTTCACCGACACATTTATGTCATGTTGCATTTCTACACAATTTTGTTTAAGATCAAATATAACACATATTGTGTAGTATTTATACACATTTGTTCTAAGAGTGCATGTTTTCCCCGCAAATTTGATAGACTGATGGACAAAACCACTGAATCCGTTGAATCAATATACATGTATACATGGATTCATTTATATGCATTGTTATACACAGTACTGGTATATAAAGGTACTGAAAATAACTATATTACTAGTATACACACAATAAACCATATATCATGGCTATGGGTTCTAATATCCGAACATGACAGCTGAGAACTTGGTGTGAATTGAAGAGTGGTGGTGTTTCAAGCATATCTAACCCTCCACGTTAGTGACATGCCATTAAATGGCATAAGTATAATCTAGCTTGAGGACAGAAGTGATCCATAAAACCCTTCTTAATTCAACCAGGTCCTCGCGCGCGATGTATGGTCGATCACATGATGATCTAGGGGGGAATTAGAATTGTTGTATAAAAACAGCACTACATGTAAATATAAAATAAAATAGTGCTACATCTTATTACAGATTATTGCCACATATAATCAGTGACTATACAGACAGTCTGACAAAATAAAGTTTCAGTGACACTCTATCCGAATAGGGGAATAATTTCATCTGTTACAGTCAATGGAGCAATTATGAATCTGGAAAGGTGAAATTTCTAAGTAATAATAGATATCGACATGACGCGATAACATATAACGTAAATGCAATATGGCCGCTGGCGACCATTATTTCCTATGAAATTCAAAAAATATTTGATAGCTCTTATCTGATAGATCAATATCAAGATAAATATGAAGTTTGGTGATGATCGGATGAGTGAAGTGGACTGTGGTCTGTGCTAAACGGTTTAGTAATGCTTTAAAAGATTCTTACCTTAATATTTTTATGTTCACTTTATAAACTGCACTGAGTCATCTTTGTCATGTATTGAATTTGATATCTTTTGTTAACAGTTTATAAATCATATATGTCTCATGTTTATTATTTTAATTTATGTCTTTATTATCATTAAATAAAGTTGCATTCCTTAAAAAGATTCTTACCTTAATGTTTTTATGTTCACTTTATAAACTTCACTGAGTCATCTTTGTCATGTATTGAATTTGATATCTTTTGTTAACAGTTTATAAATTATGTATGTCTCGTGTTCGTTATTATATTGTATGTGTTTATTATCATTTAAAATAAATGTATTCACGTCCTCAATTATTATTTCACAAAAAAGCTCAAATACCCCAAAACACAATAGTTTAGAGTCGCCAATTAGTTAATCCGATTACCTATAACACTAAGCACATAAGCCGCTTAACCTTTTAAATGGGGCCGACCGTTTACACCTTATAGAATGAAAGAACGAAAAGTTGAATAAAATCAACAAATTTGTGAATTTAAGAACAATTCAAACGTTAATGTTGTCCATGTCATAACCCGGACATATGCACTATATTTCAGTCTTGTCCATTTATAAACAAAGAAGATAATGCGACATCAAGTCCGCTCACACCTTTTATACACCTTTATAGTGTGTTTCAGAACGAAAACAAATGAATAAAATCAACAAATTTGTAAATTTAAAAACAATTCACACGTCGTGATATTCCATGTCCCAGCCCGGACATATACACCAAATTTCAATAATATTCATTCAGAAACAACGGACCAAACGCTATATAACACCCCGGTTACACCTTTTATTCCGAGTCGGGCTCGGCCTCGGATACATCTTATAGTGTGTACCGAATTGGCACACGTCGACTGGGGCGAGTTGGCCCTGGGGAGATTAGGCCGATCCGACACCTATAATATACAGTATGTACCCGTTTACGCGTAGTTTACTTTAGAAAGTTCCGCAATTAATACTGTAAATAGAGCGACTGTATTTGACAGATAATGCCTCTGTTATTTTTTTTTATTGATAAAGAAGAATAATAACAAAAGAAAGAGACAAAATACATTCACTCATTCATGCTCTCTGTCCAAAACATGGAAGAGTTTCACTCTTCCATGCCCTGGCCTACTTTCTTACCTGTGACATGCAATTAGAAAATATTTAAAGCCACATTATGTGTTAGGACAATTTTAACAGTCATCGTTCAACTTAAAAGCAAGACCAATAATCGATACTAGGTACTACCTTGATATATTTTTTGCCTGAAAAGGACTTTCTTTAGCAACAACAATGATAATAAAAAACAATAGATTATTTGTTTGTCTTCAGAATAACTTTAAATTTCCCTTATTAACCGGCTAAAGTGGTCGATGGTTTGCAATATTTAAGGTTTGCAAATTCAATGTTCCAACACTATGTGCAGCTTTAATTGATTTAAGTTCTGAATTTAACATAAACAGTTTAATTAGTAAATTTAACCATATTGAGACCGTATTGTAAATATTGTGAATATTGCCTGGTTCGATAGCAAAGGGGAAAATTACACAACGCTCGCAGAAATTTATTGGTACTAATAATTCGTGTGTTTATTCTGAATTGGAGCCACTGTAATTTCGTATCCGTTGTCGTTTTAAAGGGCATGCTCAAATGTTCTTCCCAATTTTCTATCTTCTCTGCCTCTGTTATTGGTTATCAAGTTGCAATACATTAAAAACGACAAATTCACATGCTCGTTCAAGCGCAGTAGTCTATTTTACCCATGTTAAAGGACATCCACAAATACTAAATAACGCTAACCTACTGCAAATGTTCTACACGACAACTGTTAACATATTTGAGCTGAATTCATCTGATGCGGTTTTATTCCTCAAAATAAACAACAAAACCATCGTTACTTGGAAATGTAGTTTGGGCTAACATTTACATAAATCCTCCACATCATTTATCCGACACACACGTCAGATGAAAATCAGCCATCAGATAAACGCCCAAATTGGGCGAAATGACATATGTGACCCGTCATATAAAATCCAGTCGTAAGTCGGGATTTGTTTGCCCTGTGCCAATGCATTCTCTTATATATGCGAGTCGACCATAGGTCCGTCGCATATATAAAAGAATGCATAGGCCTAACAATTTTTTATCATTTTTTTAAATAAATGTTTCTGACAATTTTTAGGACATAAAATAAAAAAACATCCATTACCCTGCAGGGAGCCCCACACATATATAGAAGCATATAGAAGAGTGTCGTCTGCTCATGTTTGTCTGGGCCCAGACTCTGGGGATCTGTATATGGGTGAAATTATAAAATTGTTAAAGAATACAAGAAAATATTATTAAAATTGTAAAAAATTGTTAGGCCAATGCATTCTCTTATATATGCGAGGCGACCTATGATCGACTCGCATATATAAGAGAATGCATTGGCACAGGGTAAAAACAAATCACGACTTACGACTGGATTTTATATGGCGGGTCACATATAATGGAAAATCAGAGCGGTAGTTTTTTTGACGATTTTCGAAGCTACTCGTCAATATTGCAGCAAATTATAACTCGTATGTTTGACTTCCCGTGCGAGTTGTGACAATGCCGTACACGTGCGTTTAGACTTTTGTGTTGATAAAATAATTGGAGAACCAAAACACACCGTTTAGAAATATAGTTCTTCGGGTTTAGTGAGACTTTTCAAACTCAAGATTCAACATTTACAAAAACTTTGTTCGATATTGTGTGTGCTAACAAGGCAGCATGTTGCTCTGTTTGCTTAGTATATATCTTAGTTCACCAAATGTGGGTAAAATGTCGCCGGTAGCAGAGGTCTTACAGGGTCATAAAGGGAGGTAAACCCTGCATCGAGTTTGCTTTGTGACGTTGCTTCGTGTGATGCATAAAAAAAGAAGTGTGGTCTTTGTAAAAGCGCAGCCGACATATATTTCTTTCTTTGATGGTGTGCGTTATCTACTCCTTCCCAATTGAAATATGTGATGCGCAATTTTTTAGTTTATCGTAATAATTTCGGATCAATGAATGCTAGGAAGATAAGACGCTGAATATTTGTCAGAATGTCGACGATAAGACACACGTCTCGTTCAAACTCACATATATTTACTCTCGTTACCGGATAAAATAAATCTGCACTGCCTGATCGGCGCTAAAGTGTGCCTCAGTCATCATAGCTGCATAGTATGTTGATTTGTAGATTGGTTCGGTGCTGGTGGGCGCCACATGCAGTCATCTTCATCATGCCATGAATCTCTAATATATAGCTACGCCTGAGAGTAGAGTTTCGTGGCATGATCTAGCAGTCATCTTGCCTACATATCTTGGTTACTTCATCAACTGAAACTGCACCACCTGATCTGCGCTAATGTGTGTCACAAAGTCAGCACAGCTTCAGATTTAGGTACACTCTGCACCGATCGGCGCCATCCAGGTAGTCCTCTCGATTTCAGATTCGGCTGCAGTATTGTTCGTATCAGCGTTGCTGTTCCCCACATACAGTAAGGATATAGATGTTGGGCGTCACGGAACTCACGAGCAGTTTGTCAGCCTGACCTAGCTTAACCCTTTTCCCAACAAACCGGCCAAAACCGGCCAAATAAAGCTTCAACAGCCTAAAATATCTTCGGTCTATCTCAATAGAACCATACACATATGGATATCATTGGAACCGGCTCCTTGACCACATTGTGATAGTTACAGTTATTCCATGTGCCAATGCATTCTCTTATATATGCGAGTCAACCATAGGTCGCCTCGCATATATAAGAGAATGCATTGGCCTAAAAAAAATCTTTTTTTTACCATTTTTTCTTACATTCTTTAACAATTTTATAATTTTTAATGTGTTAAGCCAATGCATTCTCTTATATATGCGAGGCGACCTATGGTCAACTCGCATATATAAGAGAATGCATTGGCACAGGGCCCTTCTGTTGGGTAAAGGGTTAATACCTATGTTTTTTGGTGCAGATCGCTGCTTAGTTGTAGTCGGTCATCAGCTATAATAATCTATATAGTCCTTCCAAATTTAAATACACGATGTAAGTATTTACTTTAGCGTAATCAATTCAGATCAATGAATGTGAAAGGAAGATAAGGCACTGAATATTTAAGAATATCGCCGATATAACTCACGACTCATTCAAACTATCCAATATCTACTCTTGTCAATGGATCCAACGAATATACATCAGCCGATCGACGATAATGTGTGCCGCTTCAGATTTAAATATAATCTAAACAAGATCAGCCCTCCCGTGAGTCACAAACAGTCAGCCTATAGCTTCAGAGTTAAGTATATAATCTGGACATGATCTGCGATACTATGTGTCGCAAACAGTCAGCATGACTTCCGATCTAAATATAATCTGCACCCGATCGGCGCTCCCGTGAGTCACCAGCAGTCAGCCTAGCCTAATGTGTACTGCAAACTGTCGCAAACATCCAGCATGACTTCCGATTTAAGTATAATCTGGACCTGATTGGCGCTCCTCTGTGTAGCAAACAGCCAGCATGACATCAGATTTAAGTATAATATGAGTCTGATTTGCCCTCCTGTGAGTCAATAACAGCCAGCATGACATCAGATTTAAGTATAATATGAGTCTGATTTGCCCTCCTGTGAGTCAATAACAGCCAGCATGACATCAGATTTAAGTATAATATGAGCCTGATTTGCCCTCATGTGAGTCACAAACAGCCAGCATGACTTCAGATTTAAGTATAATATGGACCTGATCGGCGCTGTGTGTGGCAACAATCAGCATGGCCTCTGATTTAAGTATAATCTGGACCCGATTGGCGCTCCTCTGTGTAGCAAACAGCCAGCATGACATCCGATTTAAGTATAATCTGGTCTTGATCGGCGCTCCTCTGTGTAGCAAACATCCAGCATGACATCCGATTTAAGTATAATCTGGTCTTGATCGGCGCTCCTCTGTGTAGCAAACAGCCAGCATGACATCCGATTTAAGTATAATATGGACCTGATCGGCGCTGTGTGTGGCAACAATCAGCATGGCCTCTGATTTAAGTATAATCTGGACCCGATTGGCGCTCCTCTGTGTAGCAAACAGCCAGCATGACATCCGATTTAAGTATAATATGGACCTGATCGGCGCTGTGTGTGGCAACAATCAGCATGGCCTCTGATTTAAGTATAATCTGGACCCGATTGGCGCTCCTCTGTGTAGCAAACAGCCAGCATGACATCCGATTTAAGTATAATCTGGTCTTGATCGGCGCTCCTCTGTGTATCAAACAGCCAGCATGACTTCATATTTAAGTATAATATGGACCCGATCGGCACTCCTCTGTGTAGCAAACAGCCAGCGTGACATCCGATTTAAGTATAATATGGACCTGATCGGCGCTCCTGTGAGTCACAAACAGTCAGCATGACATCCGATTTAAGTATAATATGGACCTGATCGGCGCTACTGTGTGTCACAAACAGCCAGCATGACTTCAGATTTAAGTATAATCTGGTCTTGATCGGCGCTCCTCTGTGTAGCAAACAGCCAGCATGACATCCGATTTAAGTATAATATGGACCTGATCGGCGCTCCTGTGAGTCACAAACAGCCAGCATGACTTCAGATGTAAGTATAATATGGACATGATCGGCGCTGTGTGCTGCAACAATCAGCATGGCCTCTGATTTAGGTAGATTCTGGGCTTCAGTGTGTAGCAAACAGTCGGCGTGACTTCAGATTTAAGTATAATCTGAGCCTGATTTGCCCTCATGTGAGTCAATAACAGCCAGCATTACTTCAGATTTAAGTATAATCTGGACCTGATCGGCGCTCCTCTGTGTAGCAAACAGCCAGCATGACTTCCGATTTAAGTATAATCTGAGCCTGATTTGCCCTCCTGTGAGTCAATAACAGCCAGCATGACATGAGATTTAAGTATAATATGATCCTGATTTGCCCTCATGTGAGTCAATAACAGCCAGCATGACATCAGATTTAAGTATAATATGAGCCTGATTTGCCCTCATGTGAGTCAATAACAGCCAGCATGACATGAGATTTATGTATAATCTGAGCCTGATTTGCCCTCATGTGAGTCAATAACAGCCAGCATGACATAAGATTTAAGTATAATATGAGCCTGATTTGCCCTCCTGTGAGTCAATAACAGCCAGCATGACATGAGATTTAAGTATAATCTGAGCCTGATTTGCCCTCATGTGAGTCAATAACAGCCAGCATGACATGAGATTTAAGTATAATATGAGCCTGATTTGCCCTCATGTGAGTCAATAACAGCCAGCATGACATGAGATTTAAGTATAATATGAGCCTGATTTGCCCTCCTGTGAGTCAATAACAGCCAGCATGACATCAGATTTAAGTATAATATGAGCCTGATTTGCCCTCATGTGAGACAATAACAGCCAGCATTACATCAGATTTAAGTATAATCTGGTCTTGATCGGCGCTCCTCTGTGTATCAAACAGCCAGCATGACATCCGATTTAACTATAATCTGAACCTGATCGGCGCTGCTGTGTGTCACAAACAGCAAGCATGACTTCAGATTTAAGTATAATCTGGACCTGATCGGCACTCCTCTGTGTAGCAAACAACCAGCATGACATGAGATTTAAGTATAATATGATCCTGATTTGTCCTCATGTGAGTCAATAACAGCCAGCATGACATGAGATTTAAGTATAATATGAGCCTGATTTGCCCTCCTGTGAGTCAATAACAGCCAGCATGACATCAGATTTAAGTATAATCTGAGCTGATTTGCCCTCATGTGAGTCAATAACAGCCAGCATGACATCAGATTTAAGTATAATCTGAGCCTGATTTGCCCTCATGTGAGTCAATAACAGCCAGCATGACATGAGATTTAAGTATAATCTGAGCCTGATTTGCCCTCATGTGAGACAATAACAGCCAGCATGACATGAGATTTAAGTATAATATGATCCTGATTTGCCCTCATGTGAGTCAATAACATCCAGCATGACATCAGATTTAAGTATAATATGATCCTGATTTGCCCTCATGTGAGTCAATAACAGCCAGCATGACATCAGATTTAAGTATAATCTGAGCCTGATTTGCCCTCATGTGAGACAATAACAGCCAGCATGACATCAGATTTAAGTATAATATGAGCCTGATTTGCCCTCCTGTGAGTCAATAACAGCCAGCATGACATCCGATTTAAGTATAATCTGGACCTGATTGGCGCTCCACTGTGTAGCAAACAGCCAGCATGACATCAGATTTAAGTATAATCTGAGCCTGATTTGCCCTCCTGTGAGACAATAACAGCCAGCATTACTTCAGATTTAAGTATAATCTGAACCTGATTGGCGCTCCTCTGTGTAGCAAACAACCAGCATTACATCAGATTTAAGTATAATCTGGACCTGATTGGCGCTCCTCTGTGTAGCAAACAGCCAGCATGACTTCCGATTTAAGTATAATCTGGATCCGATTGGCGCTCCTCTGTGTCACAAACAACCAGCATTACATCAGATTTAAGTATAATCTGGACCTGATTGGCGCTCCTCTGTGTAGCAAACAGCCAGCATGACATCCGCTTTAAGTATAATCTGGATCCGATTGGCGCTCCTCTGTGTCACAAACATCCAGCATGACTTCCTATTTAAGTATAATCTGGCCATGATCGGCCCCTACTGTGTGCAGCAACAATCAGCATGGTCTCAGCTTTAGGTAGATTCTGGGCTTCGAACACGGATATGGGCGAAAATCGGGATAGATTTTCAAGTCTGATCTGAGTCGGGGGACATTTCAGTGTGCCATTCCGACCGATACATTTCGATAAGATGTGTTCATGCTCACTGTAGCAACCACTTTGAAGCAACGACCACTCATACTGAGCCCGTGCCTCCATAAATCTGATATATATCTGGAATAATAAAATATGTTTACACTAAACGTGGCTTCAGATTCTGGTCCAGGTCGGAGCCAGCGACAGTCATTCTGCTTTCAGATTTAGGCACATACATGCATGGTAGGATCAGTGCTGGGTGCCATACACAGTACGCCTATAGCCAATGTGCCTCATTTGCATTTCGTCAGATTATAGCCTTGCGTAGTCGGACGAGCTTCAGATTTAGATAAATGATTACATGGTTATGATCTGGGCGGCTGAGCATCACTGTTTTCCTAGTTTCAGAGTTAGGTAATATATAATTATGTGTCTGGTCAGATGTTAGATATATATAGCTTCTGATTTAGATAAATATCCTGGCGGGTCAGTGGTTGCCAACACAGACAGTCAGTAAATCATAAAATTAACCATTTGCCTTTGTCGAATCGGCTATATTTGGCGCGACGCATACACGGTAATCAAATAATATTTGGGCACACGACGGACGGCTATGTCGGTTTAGTGCTACGTGACACCACACGCAGTTAACCCTTTCTATACTAAATGGATTCCCCACCCAGTTATAAAAGTATACATTGGAATGATCTATTATCATTTGGAAGGATGTATAGGTGTTAAAAGTAGACGACAGATAAATAAAAGTGCAGACTGGAGACCTATTTGTTGAGGGAAATATCTAAATAATAAGTTCAACAAGGTTGTTTGTTGAACTTATTATCTGATCATTTAATATGGGATAACTACTCATCAATGATGCTTCATTATAGAAAGGGTAAACCTGGCTCCAGCGCTGATCCAGTCCAGAGAAATTCATAGATCCGAAGCTGCGCTGACTCAAAAGTCCAGCGGCGACAAAGAGTACAAACCCGACCTTGACATACTTCGTCCCTTCGTTCAATCCATCTTACACTATCGTCTGATTTACACACAGATGCTGCAACCCTCTTGACTGATGCCACTGGCTGACGAAGACGAGACAATCTTGATCTAAGCGATAATAATTATGTAGATGCATTTATGTAGTAAGGATGTCTACATTTATGATATACACTGCACTGGTACTGGTACGAAAAAGATTGACAGAGCGGTATCCATGTATCGGAAATGCAGAAATTGTGTCAGTCCTCTGAAGACATATCTTGACGCGCTTCCTTACATTTGTTGCGCTAATGTCCACACTGTGTATGCTTAATTGCCGTAAATTCCTTCTTGGAACTTAGCTTCCGCCTCGAACAAATTTCCGGTGTGCGTTCCATCAATCTGCCATGCGCATTGAGACGCGGTGCTCCGGGCAGAACTAATCGAGTTCGCACATAATACAGCTTTGTTCAGTTGACAGATCAGTCTAATCGGATTTATCAGACGATAAATCGAGTTAGAACCATAGCTGTTCGACAACCAATTTCACCGAAGACGTCACACCGAAGGCATTGTGCATTTTATTTCCAGTTTTGCGAAAGATGCAGTTTTCATTCCATATGAGTCGTATTTGAACTAGTTTCGTAATTGAAGCATACAGTGGTTGAAATGTGGATTGCGAATTATTTATATGTAGGTCGGCCTGTTATTATATATAAGTAGGTCGGCCTTTTTGTATATATGTAGGTCGACTTTGTATTATGTATATGTAGGTCGGCCTTGTATTATATATATTGTAGGTAGGTCTTGTGTTATATATGTATGTATATATATATGTAGCCCCCGTGTAGGTAGGACATTGCGAATTAGGTCATTGCAAGCCGGATATTAGCTACAACTCGGGCATTGCGAATTAGGTCGTTGTATGCCGCATATTAGCGACGGCTCGGTGGTATATCGGGCAATGCGAAGTTGGCCATTGTAGACCGCATATTAGCGACGGCTCGGATGGTATATCGGGCAATTCGAATTAGGCCATTGTAGGCCGCATATTATCGACGGCTCGGTGGTATATCGGGCAATGCCAATTAGGCCATTGTAGGCCGCATATTAGCGACGGTTCGGATGGTATATCGGGCAATGCGAATTAGGCCATTGTAGGCCACATATTAGCGACGGCTCGGGTGGTATATCGGGCAATGCGAATTAGGCCATTGTAAGCCGCATATTAGCAACGGCTCGGGTGGTGTATATATCCAGCATAGCGAATTAGATCATTCTAGGCCTCATATTAGCGGCGGCGAAGGTTGTTATATCCCTGTATGATGACCGCGGATTTATGATCCATGCAAATAAAGGTCAGTTGCTCGAGTCGTCGGGTTGTTCTGTGGTTGCTATGTGGCGTGGATGATTTTTCTATTAACACTCCAGATGATGAAAATAGCTAAACCAAACCAAATTTAAGTTTTGTGGTTAACGGACCTCTGCAATATACAATGTGCATTTGCTTTCTAACTATATATAGTATAACGGCTGGTTTATTATAGCGTAAGTTTACAATTAACAATAAATACTTGCGATCAGTTGAAAGCACAGTTGTAGGCCATTATAAATAAATATTAGTCCTAGAATAAACAATAGTATAACAAGTTTGGAAACAACATGTTCGAGGTACCCTCCCACCCCCCTTTTTGCACTCGAAATCTCATCAAAACAAATCCGCTTTGGACATAAACATCTACGTATACAAAACTATCTAATAGATTTGCCATATAAAAACTCCTTGACTGGGTTTTCATGAAGAACAAATTTTATCAGCCGAATATAACTTTAAAAAATTGGAACGACAACAGCACCAAACTTATTCCACTAGTATTTATTCCAGGGCTAATATTTATTTATAATGGCCAACAACTGTGGTTGAATGACCTGTGCCCTTCTCCGATGGGTGCACGGCAAGGAGATGGATATAGTGTGTGCGTATAAACTGCACCCACATCCGGAGACTAACCATCAAACAGATATATCAGAATGGGTGCTGGCACTGCATGGCTCCTTATATATGATGTGTTCATGGCTCCATATATATGTGCAAGAAATAACGATACCAAAAATCAACTCGACTTGACACAGAATATTTTATCCAGAGTACTCAGGCATGTAATAAAAAACAACGATCAAGTCTATATGAGGGTATCACCCCCCCCCCCACCTTTTCGGTACGCGGGATTCATACCCCTGATTTAACTGGTATTCGGGTTCAAGCAAAACATCTTGGACGCAGGTTTTGATGGCGCAAAATAATATTTTGTGTCAGTTATCTGTATGAATGAGTGGGTAGAATAGCTTCTTGGGCATATTCGACCACCATGCCATCATAAAGTATCATTATATAAATCGTATCATATAACGGCCTCATAACGCCCATGTCAGGTATAATGGATCATAATGTGTCTATGTAACTTCTGCTTGTATCTGTCTGATATTATAACAGTCAATTTGTATGTCATTTATCGCATATTATTTCTTAACATGTATTCAGGATTCACCCCCCAAAATTAACTGGTATTCAGGATTCACCCCCAAAAATTAACTGGTATTCAGGATTCAGGGGGAGGGGTGATACCCTCCTATATGCATGATTATTATCCCCTGGTTCGGGGACGTGGGTCTTTGATGGAGCGGTGTGCAACTTTGGATTTCTAACAACACTCCCTTGTTGAAAGTCAAAAGTCCTAATACTGGAAAAATATACTAATCTAAACCATTTGTATATATATATGTAGCCCCAGTTGTCGGAAAATTACAGTCTATGTTCCTATATAGTTGGTTGAAAATGTTCAGGTTGATATGCCAACATAAACTACTCTGTTGCGGCCTCAACTTGAAATGCTTGCACTGTATTGGATCCATATCGCCAATACTAGATCGACCAATTCGAAAAGGTACAACGTCGTGTGGCTCGATTTATGTAACAGTAACGACGCTTTTAACAGAGCTGGAGCTACCAACTTTGCAGAAGAGACGACAAATGAAAAGACTAATCACGTTCCATAAACTTATTAAAGACAATAATGTAAAAATAACAATAGAATATCATATGTATGTCAGACCCACGAGAACAGAGAAATACACACAAATACAATCTAACTACGATTGATACAAAGGTATGCGGCTGATACGGACCCTGGCTCTTACGGACCCTGGCTCTTACGGACCCCGGCCATGTAATTTTAATTATGTCTTACTTTTCTAAACGCATGCTTGAATTTTTACTTAACAGTTCTAAATTATATTTATGAATTCAAATTTAACATACAATTATGATTGTCTTATCACAAGGTATAACTGTGAGCATTTCGGTGATGTTCTGGCTTTATAAAACATTACATTGAACCTGAATGTTCCAGTATTATATCTATGTGATTATAAATTGATATTTTAGTAATTTCATTTATAATTTCAGGGTCCGTATCAGCCGGTGGTCCGTATGAGCCAGGGTCCGTAAGAGCCAGAGTCCGTATCAGCCGGCATTCGTTACAAATTGGGCGTATTTTATCAGAACGATCGTGGAGTGGTTATATATGCTCGACCTCCACGAATATATTCGAAGTGTTTAAGGTAGAACGTGAACACGGTACGAAGAATGATCGAGATACCTTCAAATGTGTAAATGACGTCACAAATATCAAACTCATGTGATGGGCCGATGGCCCTTTATGCGTAACAGGTAAATAATATAAATATCAAATATTTATACCATGACTCCCTATTGTACTGTGTACAAACATGCTATATAATATATTTGTGCTGTACACCCTACTGTGTGTGAACAGGAGTCCGACCGTGGGTAACACGTTTCTACTGTGGGTAACACGTTTTAATGGCATTTCAATGGTTAAAGTTTATACCCATAGTAGAACTACATCCGAGTTGACCTTTCATTAACCTTCCATGACCTCGATCAAAATCACTCTATTTTTAAAATGTAGCGCCTCGCGATGAAAACAATTTGATACTTTCGATTCAATTGAATATTATACTCACTAATGCGATAAAAACGAACAGTTATTTCCGTGGAAATCACATCCAGATCAACAAATTGAACATATATTTCAAGAAATAGACGTAAAAAACTCGAACAACAAACGGTGGATTTCAAAATGACTTTCGTGGTTTCCTGTTCACTGTACGGCGGAGAAAAAAAAGTTCCCGCAATGTGTTATATTTATATTCATTAAATTCGTATTCCCATATATATATTCATGTTGTTTATTTATGGCGGTTTCATCATGATTACAGTTTATTGTGAATTGGCTACAATGATACCATATTCGTACAATTGAATGTTGACCTAATTCAATGTATCAATACGCCTGATCAGCTGTGATAGTGTACGTCGATGTACGGCCAAGTGTGGGGAACACAACGGGGATGATTGTGAATGGTGCGACAGAATCATCTTAATTTAAGTGGATTTATTTCGATTTCATAGCAGTTGTTGCTCCTGTACCGGTCATGGTATAAACAAAATACACACGTAGTGTTTCTGAATACCAAATTTACACCACTCGTGGGATTGATGATTTACCACACTCGCTAAAGCTCGTGTGGTAAACCATCAATCCCACTCGTGGTGTAAATTTGGTATTCAGAAACACTACGTGTGTATTCTATATATATTCGACTCTTTGTCTAAAACGCATAATTTTCAGGAAATATCACGAGCGCCATATCGACAAACCCATTTACTCATCGTGTCGTTCTGTGTATCTATGTATGAATGGGGGACGTCATTTAGGTCATGAGACGTCAACGGGATGCGTACGGAACGCGTGTTCCATGCGGGGTTGTAAATATCGAACAGCAAGAACACTGCTTGAGATTCTAAGAACAAGCGTGTACTAAATTAGAATCTCGATTCGCACAGCGCTCTCAATTCTCCGTGCAATATGGTCTCATTTATTCGATCCTAACTTAAATGGCGCAAAGTGGATCGAAACGATTCTAGTGCGTTTTAAAAGCAAATATATCCACTGAGTAATCTTCCCAGTATCAACTTCCTCCAAATTAATTCTGAATTGTATACTCGAGCTTGATTGAATCTTCTGCGCGCGAGGAAAGAAGGCAATTCTGCCTTTCACATGGACCAGCTAAATCCCCCTCTGGGAGTCATATGGTAGCTATCTCGAATCAATCGATATAATTGGCGATGGTTGCTGCTCCTTCAATATTAAATGCACATTAATTTAATTTGCTGCCGATTGCGTAGCGAGCGTTGTTTGACATCTACAGCTTAGTTGAACAGTCTACACGTGTTGCTATATGAACGTCGAACTAAATATGCATAATATAATGCATATATATTCTGGGTTTCGGGGTCAAGGAAGAACTAGATCTCGATAAACAGTTTGGAATCTTTAAATGTACTATAGATTGGCCTTATTCCTGATGAATTCTTTCTCTGTGAAGCTTCGATGATGGGTTGTTTTGTCGGAGTGTCCTTTCGGTCGCTATGCGGCTGTATCCCATAATATCATGGCGTTGGCGTTGTCATTTTATCAAGTTAGTGGATGACTCGACACAGACCGAGACACAGGTATTTGGCACAATAGACCCCACCACCCTAAAGACACACATATATATATATATATATATATATATATATATATATATATATGTCTTTGTGGTGGTGGTGGTGGGGTCTATTGTGCCAAATACCTGTGGACTGAGAGGGTTACTTAAATTTAATTTCATGTGTGATATCATACACTGCAAGTAGAAACCACCGATATCTAGTAAGCAATTGATAATTTTGACACGAATCGGTTCTTTAGCATGGTCCACCATGTATTGCGACCAACAAGTTCAGGCGAAGAGTTTGATATTTTGGGACAGACACATTGTGGCCCCTAGTATTGAAAATGGGTAAATCCTATACAGCCTACATGTATGGGCACTCAGATCACTGATCTTTAATTCTCATTGAACCTTTGTAGCAAGTATAAGTCTTAGTGATCCCAGTCTATAACATATACGCACGCAATAGTAGGAAATATTCCAATATCCTTCACATTACCATCGCTACAATTAATCTAATTAGTAAACTCACATACCAAATTTCATTCCATTCAGTTCAGACTTACTAAAGTTTTCATCCGGAAACGAATATTGAGTGCAAATTCCAAAAAAAATGGCCATAACTCTGGTGAAAATTGGCGTGTGGAACATGAATTCGAATATGGTCTGTATTTTTTGCTTGTAAACCCACATGCCAAATTTCATTCCATTCAGTTCAGACATACTAAAGTTATCATCCAGAAACGAACAAAGGGAACGGACGGACCAATAACATAATGCGTATAATAAAAGTGTCAATGACACTGTAACTCAATTTGGTGAGGGGATAATTTCAGGTGTTACATTCAATGGAGCGATTAGGAATTGGTAAAGTTGAAATATCACAATAATACTATAGGTGTCAACATGAAGCAATATGAATAAATTATAATCCAAGATGACCCCGTTTTCCAATGAAATAAAAACAAAAAACAGATCCAATCTAGTGGTCAACCCGATCAATATGAAGTTTATTGACGATCGGATGAGTGATGTGGTCCGTAGGTCTGCTAAAAGATTTAGTCACTGGCATGCAAAGAGTAAAATCCAAGATGGCCACGTTTTTAACGAAATTAGGAAAAGGTATATGACTCCCATCTTGTAGTCATCCCGAAGATCCATGTGAAGTTTAGTGACGATCGAACAAGTGTGTAGGGTGTACCAAAGTATTTAGTCATACAAAGAGCAAAATCCAACGAAATTCGGAAAAGTTTGATGGCTTCCATTTAGTGGTCACCCAACTTTTTCATATGAAGTTTGGTGACGATCGGATCAGGGATGTGATATGTAGGGTATGCCAAAGGATTTAGTCGTGCAAAGAGTAAAATCCAAGATGGCTGTCAGCAGCCATATTTTTTATCAAAAATGTTTCAAATTTGATAGCTCCCATATGGAGGTGATCCTAAACATACCTGTAATTTTTAAAATAATTTTCAAATAAATGCGGACTGCAGGGTGTGCCAATAGATTCAAATTTGAAATCCAAAATGGCTGCTTGCAGTGATCAAAAAGGTCAACAATTGTTTGAAATTGCAAAATAGGCATAGTCATGTACTAACGCCCGAAATGTCGCTTTTACTATGCTAGTATTGCTTGGTACTCAGGTCTACATGCTACCAGCAAAAAGAATCTGCACAATATGAGACCATTCGTTTTGTCCTTGGACTTCGCATGCGTTAAAACATAACGTACTCTAAATTTTGGAAAATGAAATGGCTTCCTATTAAATATAATATATTTTTTCATAACTCTCATCCTTTTTCATAAAGTACAACATAACAATGAATCAATTTACATCCTGCAGGATTTCAAACTGGTAAATAATGTGCACTCTGAAGACACCAGATTGAATGTCCTTAGCTACCACGTTCCACACAGCGATACTCACATCAAGAAAACCTTTATGGATAATGGAATTATTCAGTTAAACAGCTAGTCAAGGGGCATAAAGTGCACAGATGATCCTTTTTTTTTTCTTTCTTTTTTTTTTATGGAGGAAATAGATATAACAAGAAGATGAGACAGACAGATATACGTAAAGTACTAACATTAGAGTAACGATACATTGAGACATATTATTTTCTTGCTCTCACTTTTGCACGCTCCCAAGTGAATTTCACTTTGGCCACGGTCTCACTGGCGACATTAATAAAAGCATGCATAAATCATATAGTTATTGCATGTGGTGTAGTTTTTTTTGTAAAGAGATAAATAGATTATTATTCTGCTGGCCATTGGCTTACACAACGTTCCCGCATTTAATGAAGAATGTCATGTTATACAGTTGAATATAACGAGTTATATTTGGATAAATTCGTGCTCGGGTTTTTGATGATAGAGTTAAGAAACGACTCGAAAGATAGCTGTAAATTTGAGAGATAGCTCGGGTTCTGCGGTCTATGTATATTATTGTGTTATTCGATGTATAGGCTATACATGTATACAGTTAGTTTTGTTGGGGGTATCACCAAGTCAATCAGTTTTCTAGTTAATGACATTTTCTAAGGTAGCCATCGCTTTTGAAACTCTTAATTGATATCGCATGTTGCATCTGGATGTGTACTTATTGCATTCATATTTGAATTTCAATTCAGCGAGAAATGCCTTTATAGAGAGTTGGATCGGTTCAAATTTAGTCCTATATATATATTTTGTACGCAATTAACAATCCCGTTATTTTAATTGCACACAACAGACAGGTTTTACGGAGATACCCGTGCATACAATAGAGTAATTTTGTCTCGAAGGCCAAATGCCACTTTAAGTTCGAAGCAATGCGCCCTGTCACTAACTCGCGGCCATATTGGATCCACCGGGTCCGATTCCGTTGTTTCATAGATTCATCCAGCTCCGGTTCCGTGGTTTTATTGCTGCAGGTCAAATTTTGGAGTAGCATTTCCATATATGGAGCTTTTGAATTATTCAGGAATTCGATATATGGAAAGCTAAGTAAAACCACGGATTCAATATGGCCGCGAGTTAGTGACAGGGCATATTAATACATTCTCATAAAGAGAAAGACTTTGTTATGATATCCGTGTGCGTTTTGTCCTCCCTCCCATCGGGTTATTAAACATTTTGAACAGACACTCGATGAATTCCTTGTACGCAACAAACGTTATTGTCAAATTCAAGGTTAAATTGAAATCGTCCTCAAGTTGCTTAATTGGAGTGATCATTGGTTGTTCTTACTTTACTGTCATTGCATTCGTTGCCAATTGCCTAAAGTATAAATATGCCATGACCATATACATGCTATCAAATAGAAGCAAAATAACGGACCTTCGTAATAACTAATCTTCGGAATAACGGACCCTCATCATAAATTGGAGTTGTCGTTTCGAGAGTCCGCTATTCCGAAAGTGTTTATATTATGTCCAACTATATTCAGCCGATAGTACCTATCAGTATTTTATTATGTCTATCATGCGTAATATAGGCCATTTATAAATATTTCCAGCCACACTGATTATGTGCATAAAGTGCACTTTCGGAATAGCGGACATTCGGAATAACATATCTCCGTAATAGCGGACCTTCGGAATAATGACCCCATAGAATTCATTTGACTATGATTAAAGTGATGTGAAACACTCCAGTACGGTGAGCAAATAGAAATGGAGAATAATCTTGCTGAACGTAGTTTTTTTGACGAATATTAATCCAAATTGACAACACACACCGTCATTCTTCAATATTAATTAAATGCAATGACGCTAGATGGCGAAATCGTTTGCGTTGGTTTATCGTCGATTGTTGCGTCCCGAATTGAGATATAAATATGTATAAATTGAGCGTAGTTCAGACGATGTTTTCTATGGAGTGGTAGGGTCGATTTCTTTGAAATTTTAGGTGATGATGTAGAATGCTACATTCCCCGGGGTGGCATAGAGTCTGTGAACTAACTTATAAATCTATCGCACTCGAACAAGTACATAATATGTCTTTAACGCCAAAAAGCATACATGGTTTGGTAATACGTATAGACACTTCATTTATTTTCAACCAAGACTGAAGTTCGGTTATGAACCGATCTGTGTGTGGGCAGTCCCAGAAAATGTGAGAAATGTTTTCTTGAGTATAGTTTCGCATCGATTACATAGATAATCGGCTCTTATGCCTGCTATCTTCAGATATTTGTTCGTCGAGAGGATTCTCGTATTAATTCTGTATTGCAGCCATTGGAGTTTCGTGTCAGACGTGGTAGTAAATGGATTGCGAAATATAATGTTTCATGATTGGCCGGAGTCGTTGTTTATTTCAGAATTCCATTTCTACATGAGTTTGGCACCCGTTTCCCCAGTGACATGGTTCGATGGAAGAGTCTACTACCATTCTGATCACTTAATAACGGGCTCAAAGTTTGGGGTAAGAACGGAGAGGGTATTCGTATGAGGGGCTGATTTCGAAAGTTTGAAATGCTATATGTTTGGCGTTTAAAGGCACGGGCGGTGTTCGTTGCAGAAATATTTATTTGTTCAAATCGCCATCAACAAAAGGAACACCAAAATATATACAGTTCCGCTCATATGCCAAACACAATCAGCGCGTAAACAGTATATTGTCGTCAAGACGTACGATGGTGTACGTAAACAAGAGCCTGGTCGTTTTGCAGAAGTTGTGCTTATGTTTACATAACACAGCGCGATGATTCTATTGGTTAATCACACAAAAATAATATAAACGCTCTTTATTGTTTCCATATCAGGAAAACATCAACAAATAACGCTCTTTATGTTTACCATATCCGGATCTAAACAAAAGCCAGGTAACGCAACGTTTTCTTGCATTTGTTTACATAACAAAGGGGAAACAATTGACAATAACATACCGTTTATGCCATATTTCTGATTGGTATATATTTTACTATTCTTTCTGTTTGTGGCGGTTTTTGACGCAGCTGAATATTTTAACAGCATACCCACCGCCAACACCGCCCGTATCTTTAACCCACCGCCAACGCCGCCCATATATTTAACCCTTTGAGTGCCAGGGGCCGATCTCATCGGCCCTAAACCTACAAAATAAATATGTTAAAGAATATAAGAATAAATTATTAAAATTGTAAAAAAAAATAAAAAAAATTGTTAGGCCAATGCATTCTCTTATATATGCGAGGCGACCTATGGTCGACTCGCATATATAAGAGAATGCATTGGCACAGGTTATATCGGTTAATACAAAAATCGACCTGGCACTCAAAGGGTTAAGGCTAGCTATAATAATGAAGTTCAAGTTAGTAGAAATATTGAATGTAGCCTTAAAGGAGTCATGGGTGTGAAATTCCCCACTGGCTTGGAACAGATCGTTTATAAAACATATGCCTGCATTTCTCCACGAATTGAAGTTAATTGGGTTTCCTTCCATTCTAATGTTAGAATTATGGTCATATTACCATTTTATCATCTATATGCTTGTGAATTTGCACCAAGAGCTGAGAACATCCCTCCAAAATGGGTTAGCATTTTTTTTTAAGTTTGTGTTGTCAGGAACTTAGCATCTTATGTTAGGTACAGGGGGTAATCAATAATGGGGGTGTCTCTTATGCGAGGGGCCTATTTTTATTGTTTACATATTAGGCGGCATTGCATCGTTAAACTGTTCAATGTTGACCATTTTCAGTTCTCCAATGGAGTAATCAAGACATAATTGCTTCCTTTGTACTATTTATCGTTTCGAATTCCGAATAAAATGGAATAAATTTATGTTTAACTTTTTAAAGGCCCACTTTCGAGTCACCGATTATTTTTTTTATAGTAACTTGATAAAATAGTAAAATATGATTAAAATACTACAATTCATCATCATTTGAAACGTCTGTGTCTCAGAAGATGCCCATAGAGAAATAGTCACAGCTGAAATTATTGAAAGATCCCCCCCCCGTTATGGCTCCCAGAATGCAACATAATTCAAACTAAAGATATGTTTTCAATGGAAGAGGAATACCTCTATATTTAAAATTCCCCCTACATTATATATATTGTTATTTTTGAGAGGATATGTTGAATCCACCTCATTGTCTTTATTCTCAATGTTTTATGGACCTAGTCCTATGTGAGGTCTTGAACACGGCACGAATAGAAGGTATATGCTCTCCTTATCACCCGAGTGTCTGGGAAAATAGCTATCCTATCGGTAGATCATGCCATGAATCTCTAATCTGGCTAACACCTGCAGAGATCATATTCCATCAGTACAAAGCCTTGGAACTTTTTGAAGTTTGGACAGGGAACCGTTTAAAGTCGAAAAACTAACGTGGAGAAATATTTATTAGTTATTATCTGTTCCTTAATAAAGTACTTCACTGTGGATGAAGGTCCCAACGCGAAATTGTATGCTTTACTATTAGCCCAGTGGCTTTGGGTCAAAACTTAGCAAAATCGTGACAGACCGGATTAAAGCGTGAAACTTTTCCGAGATGTAAAATGGGATATGGAAAACAATTTTGGAGGGGTGCCCGGGCTGCAGTTCATTGTTTAGGAGAATTTCTCGTTTCCATGGTAATGGCATAAAACATTATAGGTCGATTATGTTGCGAATTTCATATTATAGGTCGATTATGTGCATAGTTTCAGTAGATTATGTGCGTATTTTGTATTTTAGGTCGATTATGTGCGTATTTTATATTTTAGGTAAATTATGTTCTTATTGCACATTATAAGTCGATTATGTGCGTATTCAATATATAGGTCGATTATGTGCCTATTTCACATTATAGGTCGATTATGTGCCTATTTCACATTATAGGTCGATTATGTACGTTATACATAGTAGGTCGATTATGTTCGTATTTCACATTATAGGTCGATTATGTACGTTATACATAGTAGGTCGATTATGTGCGTATTTCACATTATAGGTCGATTATGTGCATATTCTGGAGAGGATATGTTGAATCCACTTCATTGTCTTTATTCTCACTGTTTTATGGACCTAGTACTATTTGAGGTCTTGAAAACGCCACGAATTCAAGGTATATGCTCTCATTATCATCCGAGTATCGGGAAAAATTGCTATCCTATCGGCAGATTATGCCATGAATCTCTAATCTGGCTAACGCTCGTAGTGATCATATTCCATCAGTACAAAGCCTTGGAACTTTTTGAAGTTTGGACAGGGAACCTTTTAAAGTCGAAAAACTAACGTGGAGAAATATTTATTAGTTATTATCTGTTCCTTAATAAAGTACTTCACTGTAGGTGAAGGTCCCAACTCGAAATTGTATGCTTTACTATTGGCCCAGTGGCGTCAAAACTTAGCAAATTCGTGACAGACTGGATTAAAGTGTGAAAGTTTTCCAATATGTAAAATGGGATATGGAAAACAATTTTGGAGGGGTACCCGGGTTTCTCTCACCAATACATTTAATGCAAATTCAGACTCAATTCCGATTTTATCATTAAAAGTAGACATTTTGTATATTAGATAGTTCGTTTGTGGCATAATTATCAGCCAATGACGGCAGGGAACATATGTATCGATAGAAAAATATGTTCGGTTGAACTTACAATTATCTACCATACAGTGTGGTTCGCAGATTAGAGATTCATGGCATCTCGGATGATAATGAGAGCACATACCTTCAATTCGTGGCGTGTTCAAGACCTCAAATAGGACTAGGTCCGTAAAACAGGGAAAATAAAGACAATGAGGTGGGTTTAGATATCCCATTGAGGGAACATTCCGCTTTATGGACGTATGTTTTGAATAGTGGATATTATCATTCAACTGGGCGATAAATACATTCATCTGAGGGAGCTATGTTCATTTATCAATGAGAGGCCGATCACGATCGGCAGATGTTAACCCATCCATTGGCGATAGTAAATTACTATGATCGGAATCATAAATGAGAGTTTTGGTGTTGAATTATAGAGTATACTGTTATGTACTATTATAGACAAATGTACATAACACAAATTATTGGAATTTATGGGTCACTCGCATTAATATAAGAGAATGCACTGGTACAGCTAACCCACCACAGCCTTGGGTTAAATGTGAAAAGTTGCCTGGACATGGAATACTTGGGTTAAGAGAGTCCAATTTAAGTTTACAATAATAATGTATCAAATTCTACAAACAGTATAGTATACAGATAAGCCAACTCACTGCTGACCCATTAATATCAATTATATAGCAGAGCTGTCAACAAATCACAAGAATTGTTTATGTTGAACACTGACTTCTCTATTAAACCAATAACAATCATAATGACCTCAGACCATCTGAAGATATCACTCTACAGCACAGATGTCCAAGTCTACAGTTAATACCATGTGATGTTTATTGTTGAATCTTTATTTTAAATTAGATACCATAGCTTTCTTTATCAGATTATTTGCACATCAATTGGCATAAGAGACATCAGAAAATAATATAGCCTTATCAATAGCTAAGTAGTCCAAAGGCATGGGATGTAATTGGTGAATTGGGTTTAAAGTAGCTCCAAACAAATTTACCAGTACATAACACAAGATTGTGGACCGATTTAAACCAAATTTGATGTGGTGACTCGGGATACCCTTGGCAGAGTTATAATGGTGTTAGTTTTTCAAATTTTGTTACTTTAAAATTTGTTTTTTTTTCATTATTTAAACAAAAATATTTTATTATATATTATTTTTATTTTTTTATTCATATTCATTTTTTGTTTAATTGGTTTTTTTAGTGAATATATTTTTTCGAAAAAGGGCCATTTAACAATTTGTGAGAAACACCTCAATGATAAAAACCAGGATAAATGGTTGAGTGATCTAGAACGACTCAGGAAGCTAAGACTGTATAAAGATATTAAATTTAGTTATAACACCGAACTGTATGTAAATACGGCGAGCGCGCCTTGCGACTCAAAGTCCGACGTTAATACCACACGGCCACCGAAGCAACCCCAAAAAAGGAAGCTCGAATGGCCGCTGTATTCCGACGTCGCACTTAGGACACTATATTCACATTTTTAAGGTCTCTTTATATATATGGATATATGAGGTTCGGCACAGCGGCAATGTTATATATTTTATGCCTCCGAAACATGGCGAGCATTGCTCTTAGAACATGCTTGGGACTATACAACACACCAGGCGCCTATTGCTTCGGTGGCCGTGTGGTATTGACGTCGGACTTTGAGTCGCAAGGCGCGCTCGCCGTCGGGCTGGGGTTCGTATCCCACCCAATTTCAAAAAATTTGCATTGTCTCAAAATTCAAATTTGCCGCTCAAAATAGGCGCCTGGTGTGTTGTATAGTCCCAAGCATGTTCTAAGAGCAATGCTCGCCATGTTTCGGAGGCATAAAATATATAACATTGCCGCTGTGCCGAACCTCATATATCCATGTATGTAAATAGTTTTAACATTTCGAAACAAGAACGTTCTGTAATGGCGCAGTTACGGTGTGGAATACTACCATTGCGTGTTGAAACCGGCAGATGGAAGAGAGAGGATTTGGATGAACGGTTATGTGTATTTTGCCATAGGAACAGTGTTGAGGATGAACTCCATTTCATTTTTTCATGTGGAGCTTACGATGATATCAGAGGTGACTTCTTCGCAAAGATAAATTTCTGTATAAATGGTGTAAATACTCTTAGTTTCATGGCTGGTTATTTAGTGACTAACTTTCCACGTCAGACATCAAAATTTGTACATAAAGCATTCGAGAGGAGACAGTCCATAGTTTCGAGACCATGCAGTGCAATTTAATGTAAATATTGGACTTAAAGTGACTTATAGTCCTTAACGGCCGGGTGTATTGGACATGTAACACAAATTGTGTACGCATATGTATTCTATTTATACACAGGTCACTATAATAAAATATATTCAATTCAATACTCAGTTAAATATAGTCGGATCAAACCCATATTCGAACTCGATCTGTATTTTGGGCTGAGAAACTTACATACCAAATTTGGTTGCGATCAGATAGAAAATATTTTAGTTATCGCACCATGCGTAAAGTGTCTACGGACAGACAGACCGACGGACGCACGACGAGTGGTCAATCCGGACGACGCTATGTTTACCATACTATGGCCGTATGGGTAAACATAAAAACTGCATGGTCCGTTTTGGTGATTTGGTGATACCAGGTACACGTGGGTGTAATTGAAATGTGAAACTGTGAATATGTGACCATTAGTCAGGATGGACGAACTAGCGTCTTTATATAGAATGGCCATTCATTTTTTATTTTGAAGAAAATTTGAAGAAATTGAGGCATTTATGTATGAACGACCATTGGGTCTACTGGGAGCAGAACCACAGGCCTATCGTGTGTGTTTTCGCTTGATGCATTATTTGCTTCTGTATTTGCTACTGTCTGTCTGTGTTCTATCGATATTCACGTGGGACCATCTAGACGATATCTAACAAAGAGGTCTAACAGGGGGTAATTTTTTACGAGGAAATAATGGTGATGGTTAGAATTTTCTAAAGTGACGTGGTTCTTGTCAGGGGCAGAAAAGGGGAGGGGTAGCAAATTTCCACCAAACTTATACATAATCATGTCCATGATGTGAGGAATATATTGGTGTGTTTTAAAGATGTCTAACGTGGCGTTCCGAGTCAGGGGTGCACGGAACGGAGGAGCACCAAGATTGATAAAAACATATTTTTAGCGCCGATTTCCACCAAATTGATACACATTCTTCTCCGTGATATAAGGAATCTAATCATGTGCTTTTAAGAAGTCAAATTGGCGCCGTTTGTATGAGAGGGTGACACTAAATTTGATAAGTGTTTGTTTAGTCGCCGATTACACCAAACTTATACCATTCGGGGGGGGGGGCACTAAATTTGAAACCAATTTGTTTAGTCGCCGATTTCCACCAATTGTATAAATTTTCATCTTCATAATGAGTCAAAGTGTGTGGTTTCAAGATGTCAAAGGTGGCGCCGCTTGAATCAGGGAGGGCAGGGTCGCCAAAACTGATACAAATATGTTTAGCGCAAATTTCTGCCAAATTAATACACGCTCTTCTCCTACGATACGAGAAAATCGTGTGGGTTAAACACGTCACATTTGGTGCCTGTATTTGTAAATGTCTATCCGTCTTTCTTTCTGTGTTCAAAATAACTTCACGTGAAGGGGTCCATCTAGATGGCACCAAAGGGGTCTAACTTTTTACAAGGAAGATAATGGTGTGTGCTGGCTAATCTTTTCTGAAGTGACGCTGTTGGTGTCTTTGTATGTGCATCAAAACATTTCCGATTTCCACCAAACTTACACATAATCATATCCATGATATGTGGACTGTTACGCCGAGTTATGTAGTAACTGACGAGTTTTGTGGTAGCTCACGAGTTATGTAGTAACAATCGACGAGTTTTGTGGTAGCTCACGAGTTTTGTAGTAAAATCGACGAGTTATGTAGTAATTTGGGTTACGAGTTTTGTAGTAAAATATCGACGAGTTTTGTAGTAAAAAACAAGCTAACGAGTTTTGTAGCAACAATTTTTAGTCAGTTTCAAAGGCGGGTTTGGACTTAATAAAATCGTATATAGTAAATGCAATGTGTTTTTGTGTAAGTGTTTGTGTGGTGGACGTTAATGACGTTGTAGCTCAACTTGACGTTGGTCCCTCGTCACTGCTGCGTCGTTTCTCATCAGATCTGAGCCAAACTTCGTACCTAGAAGTACTATGGCCATGTTATTAACTTGAACCTGGCCCCCATTACGTCAGACGCCGCGTCCTATTTCTTAATCCCATGTTGTATTGGTGAAATAGAATAAACTATCTATCTTGGTGGAAAACCAAATGTGGTTCGTCATTGTTCGTCATTTTTCTTCAACCACATAAATAACATGGCCACAACACGTCTATGTACCAAGTTTCGAACTGATCTGCCGATAAACTGCGGAGGAGTGACCATCATCGAGTTGAGCTACAGCGTCATTAACGTCAGAACGCGACGTCTGATGTAATGGGGACCAGGTCCAAGTTAATAACATGGCCATAGTACTTCTAGGTACGAAGTTTGGCGCAGATCTGCTGCGAAACGGCGCAGCAGTGACGAGGGACCAACATCAAGTTGAGCTACAGTGTCATCAACGTCCACCACACAAACAATTACACAAAAAACATTGCATTTACTATATAAGATTTTATTAAACGCGCCTTTGAAACTGACTGAAAATTGTTGCTTGTTTTTTTACTACAAAACTCGTCGATATTTTACTACAAAACTCGTAACCTGAAATTACTACATAACTCGTCGATTTTACTACAAAACTCGTGAGCTACCACAAAACTCGTCGATTGTTACTACATAACTCGTGAGCTACCACAAAACTCGTCAGTTACTACATAACTCGGCGTAACATGGACTCTATTGGTGTGGTTTAAATATATCAAAAGTCAGTAGTGCACGGAAGGGGAGAGGGACGCCAAAATTGATAAACACATTTTTTAGCGCCGATTACCACCAAATTGATACACATTCTTCTCCCTGATACAATGAATCTAATCGTGTGATTTAAAGACGCCAAACTCGGCCGTTTGTGTGAGAAATTTGATAAGTTTGATAATAATTTGTTCAGTCGCCGATTACCATCAAACTTATGAATAATCATCTGCATGACATCAGGAGTCTAATGGTGTGGTTTGAAGATGTCAAAAGTGGCACCGATTTCCACCAAACGTATACATACTCATCTGCATGATATGCCGAATCTATGTGTGGTTTAACGATGTCAAAAGTGGCGCTGTTCGAGTCAGTGGTTCACGGAAAGGGAGAGGGGCACCGAAATTGATAAAAACATTTTAGCGGCGATTTCCACCAAATTGTGACATATTATTCTCTATGATATAGGAATCTAATCGTGTGATTTAAAACGCCAAATTGGTTCCGTTTGGATTAGAGATGGGGGGGGGGGGGGGCTACATTTGATAACAATTTGTTTAGTCGCCGATTGCCACCAAACGTGTACATAATCATCTCCATGATATCAGGAATCTAATCGTGTAGTTTAAAGATGTCAAAAGTGGTGGCGCTTGAGTCAGGGTCACCAAAACTGTTACAAATATCTTTAGCGCCAATTTCCCCAAATTAATACATGCTCTTCTCCAATGATACGAGGAATCAAATTGTGTGGGTTAAAAGACGACACATTTGGTTACTCTATTTGCAACTGTCTATATGTTCTGTATATCTTCACACGACAGAGGACCATCTAGATGGCACCAAAGGGGTCTAACAGGGGTAACTTTTTACGAGGAAGATAATGGTGTGGGCTAATATTTTCGAAAGTGACAATGTTGGTGTCAAGGGCAGCAAAAATGATGATATATTTATAAGGTAATGTATAATATTGTATGTACAGTAATGCTCTAAATAATCGACTCCACAGCAGAATTATGGGTAACTTTTCAGGATTTAGTCGAAAATATGACTTGTTGCCATTCATTGGAAAGCTCTCGGTTAGAGCTTTCCGATGAATGGCAACAAGCCATATTTCCGACTAAATCTAATAAAGGAGTCCATTATTTAGAGCATTATTGTATACTGCATACAGTCTGTGGTCATAGCACCTTTATTCCCTGCACATCAGTCATCCAGAAATGCTTTCTGTGATACTTTTTTTATATAATTTGATAAGAGAGATAGGACTCCACGGACATCACTTGAAAGTTCCCAAAAGTTAACAGAATTTACTCAACACAACAAATGTTTAAAATATTAAGGTATGACAGTGTTTGACTGTTTATATTGACGCTACTACCTGTGTTTAGGAATCGCATCTCTCGGTCATGGACAAATCCGTCCACAACCAGCCATACATGGTGACAGTGTGCATGTGTGAATGGCCAAGTGCTGAAATAATACATTACTCCCATAGACATATATTATATATATAGTGTCCTTTTTCTCTCCAGGTAAATCTTGTTCTTTTTATCTAATAGATCATATAATTGATTTATTCCCATATATATCATTTTCCCTTCTCGTTTCCCTTTAACTTATCATAATCTAGCCAATGATGGGAGGGAACTTTCATTTGGTGTTGATGGATTCTTTGTGTTTATTTTATAGAGTGACATATTGCAGCAGGTATCCAAATGTGAGAAGGTCACTCGTACTGTGATAGCTTCATCGTACCTAGACAAGAAATAGGTACCTAACATGTTGGGCAAGCGTCAGTTGATGTGTGCTAGATCATGCCATGAATCTCTACTCTGGCTAACGTTAATTACCCTGGAGTAACTCCATGATTGTAAGTGGCGCAAAGCAAAATCGCCCACAAAGTCCCTAAATAATTGAATCTCGAGCTGGGACCTTCGCCTACTGATGAATAAACTATTAAGCAACAGGTATTAATACAGAAATATATTCCCAGCATTATTTATTGGACTGTATAAGGTTTCCTGTCAAAACTTCAAAAAGTTCAAACATTTTGTACTTGTGGAATATCATCTCTACGGCATGATCTAGATGTGTGCATGTCTCACCACCATTACTCTAGATGTGTGCATGTCTCACCACCATTACTCTAGATCCTAGTGAAGCACCTGTAAAATGGCAGCAACTGGAGTAATAATGTAACTGTTCAAGGGCTTAGGGTCTACATAAAAACTGTCCATTATTAGGTTTCAATGGTGTGATCATAGGATAGCGATTGAATTGCCAACAAGAACTTATATATGGAATGTTTACTTTCATTATGAAAGATAAGTTACAAATAGTACGAATGCATGGTATAAATTATGAAAATGTACAAATTTGCAAGTAACATGATCACAGTGTAAGAGAGACACTGATGCACTGACCCAGAAATCACAAAAAAATCACAGCATGGACGGGGAGGCTACATGTAAGGATATAACCAATCACAGTAATGAAGTGAAGGGAGGGTCGTGATTGGATGCCGAATGAGCCACAAATGTAAAAGAGCAGGCCTGCAATAAATATTTAAATGTGGAAAAAATAGTTCTGTGAGTATGAAAGCTTATACGGCCAAATCCTCATGTCATCAGGCAATCACTTGTATGGGATGACACAATGATGGGAGTTGCACTGACGCAACATTAAAGACCCTGTGCCAATGCATTCTCGTATATATGCGCCATCGGTCGCCTCGCATATATAAGAGAATGCATTGGGCTAATAATTTGTTATCATTTTTGATAAATTTTTCTTACATTCTATTATAATTTTTTCTCATATTCTTTAACAATTTTTTCATAATATATCATTTTTCTTACATTATTTAATAATTTTTGATAAATTTTTGATAAATTTTTTTCTTGATTCTTTATCAATTTTTATCATTTTTTCTTACATTCTTTAAAATTATAAAAAATAAATAAAAATTTGTTGGGCCAATGCATTCTCTTCTATGGTCGACTCGCATATATAAGAGAATGCATTGTCACAGGGTTTTTGCAAAATTTAACGAAGCTCCAGTCATGAAAGGGTTAAACAAACATAGTTCATTCGAACTGCATTGGTAAGAGGCATCTCAAAACATATTTACGCGGAAGATTTCCAAACAAATTCATCGATATATCGCTGAAAATATGTGTTTGTTTCTTATATTTTTCAATAAATTTTAAATCGTTTCGTTAGTGCAGGTACAATTTATTTAGTCAGCAGCCGTTTAAAAATTGCAGTTGTAAACCATGGGAAGAAAACCTAGAGCTGTCGTCGCTCTGAAACATTTATGGTTCTACAGAATTGTTTGATAATAAAAATGAAGAGAAAGCAGTGCGTGAAGTTTTCTAATAGTTTCATGTTAAGATGAAGCAATACCTTTCTCGAACATTCCATTTCTGATTCCAGAATTCCGATGAATACAAATGGCACCATTTTTGTACAGAGCCTGTACAATGTGTTTGAAGTTGTATTTTTTACGACTTCATCTTTCTGGGACTTTTAAGATTCGTAGAAATGTAATTCAGGTATTTATCAATCTATTTCGAAAATTCAAAGCAATTATTATTAGGTGTATTTAAATATATATAACTGTTCCTCTATAATTGTACTACACCTTTGAAAGCAATTGAGGAAACTTTTAATTTCCAAATATCTTTTTGGTGCCCGACTGGAAAAATATCAAAAAAGTATACAAATTGCATGTCAATTTATCAAAACATTGATGTGAAACAATGTTCCTCTCATCCCAACTGCCTTCTAACTTGTGGAAATGTTTTCGTATTAGCTTTCAAATGACATACTTTTCGTAATGTTAAAAAAAAATTTATATTCCAACAAGGCCTACCCCTTTAATGACAGTGAATTGGTCGCTCTCAAAGTTTATTTTACATAAAGTTAACCAGGTTTGGGAGAATTGTGATAAAGTTACCCAGGTTGGTAAAATTTCATGTTCAGCAACAAAGTATTCATATTTTACGATCAAAATGACCACCTCCAGTACTAAAATTTCTTAATTTTTATGCTTAATGATGGCTATTACTTGCCAAAATTGAACAGTATTTCCCTCAGTAACTTTTGCATTCATATTGCGAGATTTTCTTAACCTGGGTAAATTTTTTACAATTCTCTCCAACCTGGGTAACTTTTCACAATTTCGGGAACGTGCATAACTTCATCACAAAAATCGATGAGAGTGACCAATTCAGCTTTAATAAGCATACAACAATCACTGATCAAGCTTCCTCTATCTCCTGTCAATCTGACATACATGATCGTTATTAATCATTACTCAAAGACAAGGAGGTGCTACAACAAATACAGGTAGATGGCCTAGAGAAGGTAGCAAGACTTGAATAGCAATCTCGGGAACCTACAGGGTGGTGATAACCAATTTATTTTACAATTCATTCAATAGAATATTGAATATAAGATACTTTGGCAGAAGGATGAAATAGCAGACAGCAGTTGACATTGTTGTTCATCACTGTGAAGTATTACGTCATCAACAATTCACGATGTCAAAATAGGTCCACTTGTTCATATGAGTTGAATCAAAACATTGCTGTTTTAGAAGAATGCAATTATCACATGTCATAAGTCCCGGAAAAAGAGGAAGCTAGGTCAAATAACACTAACTATAATCTAATAATGCCCTGGATGTAGATAATGAGAAAGCATGACAGGAGTACACCTCCTTGTATCTTTTGATAAAGCAATTTTGAAGACACACATAGTATTTGAAAAAAAATTAAACATTATGAAAAATTTATAAGATTATTAAGATCATCACTCATATGATCAGTGTAAATTGAGTAAAGCCCCATGATAGATGAGTTAGACACATACATGTTTTATGTGTCTGGGCAGTTACTTACTAACTCAATTGTAATACAATTGACTCAGATATTATTGTAAAGCATGAGGAAAGAAGGGTCCTCCTTTAGTAAAATGAATATCACTTCATGATTTTATCCAAGAAAGAGAAAGTTCAATGACTTCTCACTAACCTGAAGTTAGTAATCAGGTCAGGTACATCATGCATTCAACTATTATAGCTATATTTAATTATTATAGTTAGTTGAATTTGACAGTGCCATCGACACTATTTTTCCATTTTGTTTTGGTGAAAACTGTGTGGTTGCCAATGACAGTGCACAGCTATCATTGTTGCAAATGAACAATTTCCAGATAATATTTTTTTTGCAATGTTTTGCACCAGGTTTTTTTTATAAATAATGCCGCATGTATTCTTTTCTAAATAACATTTACATGAGGACTCAATCGCTCCTTCATTACAATATTTAGACTTATTGAATGTTGATTGAGTTGCTCAGTTCCTTATCATGTGCCGTCACGATTAATTATTTGTGTGAATCGTGACTGTTATTTCACCAGAAAAACAGATATATCATACAGAATTAGTGCGATACTGATTTTGAATAAATTTTGTGAACTAATTTTTTGGGTTATCCCTCTTTTATCAAATTCACAAAACAGTAATATCCGTATCCAACTATTATAGCTAACTATAACAAATTAGTTTGAAATCAGGATGTGTCTGACCTGGTAATTGCACAAGATTCCTGAATTATAATTAATGCTACAAATAATGGTGACTAAATATAGAAATTCGGTCAATAACAAATTACCCTTTACTACAAATTCAGACATAATTTCATGGACTTCATTTTGGTGACTTACTTTGAATGCACCTTCCAATACTAATATCTTCATTTGATACTGCAAACACTATATGTGGCATTAATGAAATATAGTACGTATAAAAATAACACAAAACCCAAAACCAGACCCCTTTAAGATTATGTTGGGTCAAATGTGGTCGCCCCTAGAACTAAAAGGGTGTATTCGAACCGCAATCGTAGGTATTCTCAAATGGTACACTGCACTGCCAAGACGTGATCTCCACTCAAAAATTCAAACACCAGGAACAGGCCAAGAATCGCAATGAGTCTTCTCTTGGCATCTACTCTTGGTGTCTGCTCTTGGTATTCCACCAATCGCTAACACCCAAGAATGAGGATTTGAATTCACCCATTGAGTTACCATTGACTCAGGCACTATTTTATTTTTATTACTTAGTTTTCAGACTTCTGTTTTTTTGTTTGTCAAAACAAATAAAATTATATTTTTTGTGTCTTCATTTTTGAAATATAAAAAACTATTAATAAAAAAAAACATACAGCCTCCAAGCAATGATGTTTATGGTACACTGCATACAGTAATGCTCTAATTAATCGACTTCTTAACCACAGCAGAATTATGGGTAACTTTTCAGGATTTAGTCGGAAATATAGCTTGTTGCCATTCATCGGAAAGATCTCGCCGATTATAATTCTGCTGTGGTTAAGAAGTCGATTAATTAGAGCATTACTGTACCTGGTATGTAAATTATTTACACAAGGAAGATAACTACTGGATTTTACTATGGATAAGTTGAAGGCCATTAACAACATGGCAGATGCAGTTCTCGGCAATATATTTTTTTCATCTATCCGTCTCTTGCTTTAAAAGAGACTTCCAACTCAAAAAAATATATTTGCCCGTGCAAGTGGTCATCTCCCCATAAAAAAAATCTGTAAACCAAGTAATAACAAATAAAATGCCTTAGAGTTAAAGGGGGACTACTCTATATCCGGCAATTTATGGGACCATCTTCTTTTATACTTAACAGAAAATATGCAACAAATGAATGAATTTGAGCCATGGATGAGTGCAAAATACACTCATGTGCTCTGTAAACAATGCAAACAACATGGTAATTATAATGAAAATGAATTTATTAAAGGAGATTGTCCCATAAATGGCCGAAATTAGTGAACAGTACCCCTTTAATCCATGGTTTACAATTGGCGACAAAGGAAATCAATCCTGTGTAAGACCTAAGAAGATTCTTGAAGAGGGAAATCCATCTTAGGAAATGATTCCCTCCACAATTTCTCTAACATCTGGAGCAATTTATCTTTTTCTTTCTTGCTTTGGATCCAGAAGGAAACAGATAAGTCGGGTAAGTTCTCCCGTCCCGATACACCACCATCCTTGCTGAAGTATTCCAATGATGTATCCACGTCGATTTCTTCAGCCTCCTCGATTACCACCACTGTTAGAACATTCGGGTTTGATAAATACACAATGACCCTTTTTATATTTTCAACTTTCATAACTTGCTGCATTAGTATTCTTGGTGCTTCTGGAAGTCCTCGCGCGAAATCAGGGAGCGGATAACTCACGGTGTCCTCCATAGTAATGCATAAATACTTAGTCGTGAGTATGAGTGTTCGCGGACTGCATTTGATTTTGCTGAATGGACTGGTTTGTGAAGCATAACAGAGAATCACCATCCAGATATGGTTAACACGTACAGACTGGGTTTGATTTATCACAAATAACGTGTCCTCAATGACTTCTTCACCGGGATAACAGAATTTTATATGACTGGGGTGTATATATTCAAGTTCCTCCGTAGTTGACTTCGCCCTCTGCATGAACATTCTATAGAAGTCCTGCTCCAAATCGCCCATGCTCCTCTCCAAAATTGGAGTAGAAGAATAAAGCGAAAGCATGTTGGTGAGTTCGCTGAGTACAGTTGCCGTGACAACGCTATCTCGGATTAACAAAGTAAATGCTGAGTCGGCTTTTGCTCCTGTTAGTCTGAAGTACTGATCAAACAAGCTGACGTTAACCTGCTGTAGTCCAGCGTATTGTATAACACCGAATGGTTTGATGCAGCTCATGAGTGAACCATCATGTATAATTCCTGATAAGTGATGTGATTGCTCTTGTCTGTTCTGCATAGCAATGACTGAATCAGATTTATGCCGTGCATGCGTCCGCCACCCAGGCTTTGGCGAACTCTTCGGTTGAACTTTGGTGTCCGATACGAAATATATCACTTTGCTACTGAATAGTACAAGGGAGATAATCTCTTGTGTAGGATTTTCATATGGAACAACGACAGTCCATGCCACGAAGTGAAGCTCCTCATTTTCAATTCCAATCAAAGAAATGTTTTTATGGAAATAATTGACGAGTTGTCGTCCTGACATATCCATTAAAAATGACATCTTTTCCGGGATTGGTTTCAGTAAGAAATATTTACGAACACAGGTCTCCAAATAATCAGCTAGCTCTTTTGTTACATATGACAAATCATAGGATTTCCAGTCCAAATTTGTTGACATGTTCTGTAAGATGGGTTCCGAATTAACTGTATTAAATGTAATGACAGGAATAGGTTCCTTGTTAACTGGAGTATTGTCTGCTGTCATTGAAGTATTGTCCGTCGAGAGATGTTCGTCGCATTCTATCGATACTATGTCAGAAATCGAGGACAGTGATTCATGAGTGCGATTCCGGTTGGACATATATTTTATACTAGCACTATCGCTGTCTTGAATATCTAATCCTTCCTTAAAGCAAAGATCAAACTCAGACGAAATCACGGATTGCGTATCGAAACCTGAGTTTTTAGATATAGAGTCTGCATGATCTGGTGCGTCAACAAAAACTGAGCTGTCAGTGTTTTCTTTGGATGCCAAATGTGAGAGATCTACAACTTTTCCGAAATCTTCATTTCCTCCGACTGGAGCCTGTCTCGGCGACGGATAAGAATACTGGTTTGCTTGTTGTGATCTTAGATTGGTGAATTTATCGAGGAATTCATCTCTGACAGCCATCGATGGGAACAACACGTCTAACTTCTGCTGTAGCGATGTCGTCTCTGTGTGAAACAACATCAATAGTCCGTGTTCCTCGAAAATAACGTCACCGACTGATTGTTTCCTTTCATTTTGAACTGGCCGTGATGGGTACTCATACATACTTATGTCGCTTATTCTTCTCATAAGGGGATGTTCTTGTGAGAAATGGAAGGAGTCACTTGCAATATCTCCGTCAAAAGTGAGAGGAGGAAGTAATAGTGTTTGGTAGTCTGTTAGGTATAACTGATTCTCTGACAAAATCAAGAGAGAAAATCCTTTCTGACTCGGCACTCGAACGACACAATTCAACACGACACGGCCAGCACTGAAATTCTTCTCTTCTTCTAAATTATCAATAGCGCGGTATAATTCAGACCCATGTGACAACTCAACAACCTCAAGATCAGGATTACACGAAGTTAAATTAGATTTTTTCAGCGATGATATAAATTGCTGGACCGTAGACTTATCTGGTGGGATTAATATAAATGATCCGACTGATCCGACAAACGACTCCTCGACTCGTAAGTAGCAGTTTTCATATCCCACGATAGCTTGTTGAATATTACATGTCGGCAAAATGTAGTACGTTTCAAGATCAGGAACCAATGGGAATTCAGATTGTGTGTTCTTGAGCCTTTCGATGAATGTACGTTTCTCAGTGAGTATAACAGCACCCGGGAATGTTATTTTCGCGTTGGAGTATTGCACGACTTGACACCACATTATGCAGAGTATGTTTTCCACGACATCTACCGATTGATTTCCAAAGAGCCTCATCTGAAGCCATTCAGTGAAGTCTTTATTATTGGATAACGGCAGCTGAGCGCTATTGACGATGTGAGGGTGATTTGACTCAGATAATGATACTTTGACATCAAGTGGTGGCCGGCCAGACCTGAAATAAAATATTATGACAATTATTACATTTCTTGCAAATGTGTATAGTTATAGAGTATACTACATAAAAATAGGATTGTTTTCCCTAACTCAATTAAATGAATATGAGATTAAAATGGTTCATCATCACACTGGGTGAAGAAGGGACCAGCCTATAGGGCGACTTGGAGACCAAGCCTTGCAATAGGGTGTCTGTCATTTGCAGAATGAGGTCCCCAGAGGGTGAATTTAGTGATGCTACCCCACATAGCAGGCTAGCATCACCAAATTCACCCTCTGGGAACCTCATTCTCCTTACACCTCTGCAGAATTAGGTTCCCAGAGGATGAATTTGGTGATGCTAGCCCACTATGTGGGGTAGCATCACTAAATTCACCCTCTGGGGACCTCATTATGCAAATGACAGACACCCTATTTCAAGGCTTGTTTGAGACATCTTCTCCCTGAAATATTAACTATTTTTTTCCCAGAGAAAGGTTCTCTCTCATATACCAGTTTGCATATGTCCCAACACATATGTAAAATAGATTTACCGATTATAATGGTGTTCTTACTCACTATAATGGTTTAATATATTTTTTTTTTTATTCTTGTGTAGCATGATACTTATTGTATCATATAAGGGTGATGATGGGGTGTATATTGTACATCAGCCATTGTTACTTCTCCCTGACTACAGTCCACTTCTAGCCAGTGACTTATCCCAGTTTGAAACCTCTTGGCTGGTCCCTGTGGTGAATGACATTTAACCCTTTACCCAACAGAAGGGCCCTGTGCCAATGCATTCTCTTATATATGCGAGTCGACCATAAGTCGCCTCGCATATATAAGAGAATGCATTGGCTTAACACATTAAAAATTATAAAATTGTTAAAGAATGTAAGAAAAAATGGTAAAAAGTGTTAAAAAAAGATTTTTTTAGGCCAATGCATTCTCTTATATATGCGAGGCGACCTATGGTCGACTCGCATATATAAGAGAATGCATTGGCACAGGGCATAACTGTAACTATCACAATGTGATCAAGGAGCCGGTTCCAATGATATCCATATTTGTATGGTTCTATTGAGACAGACCGAAGATATTTTAGGCTGTTGAAGCTTTATTTGGCCGGTTTTGGCCGGTTTGTTGGGTAAAGGGTTAAAGAAAAACCTGGATCACGTCAGCAAGAAACCTTGGAGAAAAGAAGAACCCAAGCCACATTGTTCATAAGAAACCTGATTGATATTAAAGTGATGTGAAACACTGCGGTATAAGGCTGATCAAATAGAAATGGAGAATAATCTTGCTCAAAGTAGTTATTTTTACAAATATTATATCAAAATTGGCAACACACATTGTCATTCTTATATATTAATTAATTGCAGTGATTCTCGAAGGTAACATCATTTTTGTTTGTTTATCGCAGATTGTTGCGTCCCGAATCGAGAAGTCAATATTTACAATTGAGGGTAGTTCAGACGATGATTTCTGTGGAGTGGTACGGCCGATTTGCCTGAAATTTTCGGCGATGTTACTAAAATGCTACATAGCACCCGAATGCTAACTTATCAGTTTCACATACCCGAACAAATACATAATATGTCTTTAACATTTGATGTCAGTTTCTTGTAGACACGGTCCAGGTTTATTTGGGTTCTGTTCGCTTGGGATGGAGATACAAATTGTACAAAGGTGAATTGAGATACAGAATGCTGAGATACATGTATCGTATCGGTCATATAATATTGCATTTCCTGATGTGTCCAAATGCTGTTTGAACTGTGACTATTTGCAGCTTCTACTGTGTACTTTTAGGTGCCTAATAATAGTGATGGGTGAACTTTTGGTTGAAATCAATAATAGTGATGATGGCAATTTCTATCTGTCATTTTACCAATTACTGTTAATTACTGTGTGGGGTTTAGAAAATATTTAAACTGAAATTTGAAAATAATGTTAGGAAATTAATTCCCTGCCGACCAGTACCTACCATACCAAAATAAGGCTCTATAGCAGAAGCACAGATTATTTTTATCTATGGCTCGGCATATTCACCTGAGGTATCTAGATATGTATTCATATCGTGAACCTTGTATCGGGATCATATCATGACCAGACCCATATCTCCTAGATCATGCCATGAATCTCTGCTAATGCGCTGAGATCATATTCCACCAGTATAAAAACTAGGAACGTTTTAAAGATTTGACAGGGAACCTTATAAAGTCATAAACATAATGTGGGGAATATATTTCTTAGTTACTACTGTTCCTTAATAATATACTTCACTGTAGGTGAAGGTCCCAACACGAAATTGCCGATTTAAATGACTTTGTGAGCGATTTTGCTTTGTGTCGCTTACAATTATGGAATTTATCCTGGGTAACTAATTCAATGTATATTGTGATTTAGGCTCACAAAAGTCAAAGAAAAGGTTGCAAGCTCTAGCTACAACTACCCACTAGTGTGAATTAGATTATTGAGGAACAAGTATTAACAAAGAAATATATTCCCTATGTTGTTTTTTCAATGTTATGAAGAACGGGTCAGAAAATCAAAAAGTTCCTAGATTTTGTACTAGTGGAATATGATCTCTACAGGCGTTAGCCAGAGTAAAGATTCATGGCATGATCTAGTATCTCCAATGCCTGCTGTTTGTCCACAAGCCCGATTATAAGCCTTCGGTCTGAATCAGTCATAAACAAGGTTTGAAATGACCTACTCTATTGAGTTTGTGTAGACAACATGACATGTGTGTTTCCTTCTGATCTAAGTAGATCAAGCTATGCGATGAAGGGATGACATATTTTCTACATCAAACTTTTATTATTTTTAATGAAATAATAATGACTTCCATAATCTCCTGGACTAAATTCCTGTAAATTATTTTTTAACAAGAGCATGCCGTCGGGGCGTGGCATAATACGCCCGTTTCAAGAGTAGAGGCATAGGGGCATATCAATAGCATTGTGTACACATGGTGAATTGTCATCGCGCGGTGAGTTATCTTCACTTGTGATTTGTCTTAAGTGCTGTTTGGAAAGTTACGGTATTGTTTTGACAAAAAATATAGAGGGACGATTGAGCGGGGTAGATAACACTTTCGTATAAAGCTTATAAAAACACGAGCCGGCATGTGAACTTTATTCGGGTGCGTGTTCGCGATGTTGTTTTAATTTTCCGTATATATGCCCCGAGTGTCCCGTATTTACAATCATTCATTCATTATAGTGACTCTCAGTTAGGCATATGCTGTATTCATTTCCAAACGATGTTCGTTTACGTGACATTTGGCAGGATTTCTGTGGGAAACCCGTTGCGCAAAATCAGAAACCGATTACATATACCAAATAAAGAGCGTTTAATTTGACGAGTCAGTCATGGTTACGAATACATACAATTGCAGTTAAAGTGGGGAGTATGTTGATGAATAATTCACGATGACAACTATTCTAATTCGAGTCCGTATTTCCTTCACCATGGCTCAATAAAGAGCATTCCATGTTAAGAGTTTTCCTAATATGGTACGAATAAAAAGAGTTTAATAAAGCGGAAATTGCTATGACAATGATGGAAGGATATATAAAGCATGCATATCGGAAGTTCATGTGCATGTATTGACCTGTATTGTTGTAATCAGTAAACAATCACTAGAACAACTGTTCTAAGTCGAGTCCCTTTACCTTGACGCAATAAAGAGCGTTCACTATTACGATATATTGCGAATAAAGAGCACTTGAATATGTGATTCCATATTAAACCGGATTATTATCCCTCCTTCAAAAAGTGTTATATATGATTGGATGTTTAAACGAACCACGGCGAACATTTATATATTTTATAACCCTATTGTTATGCGTAATTGACACATAGAGGTCGATTTATGACCTGGATATTCAATAGACCGCATCGCTAGAGTGCTAATTTTATAGGCCAATAACCATGCATAGATGCAGTGAATTTCCATCAGTGACAGTCGGCTAGATTGTTTTGGGGTGTGGGAAGCAATATTCCGAAATATATATAAACACCATATTGCCCAAATATATACATGATTCATAACCATGGAAAAATGACCTTATCATATCATATTGGTAATGAATGACTTGATTATAATTGATTAAATCCGACAGCAATAAACCAATTTTGTGTTGTTTTACCGCGTTACGATAAATTAAAACGAAACGCTCTTTATTGACACACGACTAATGGCATCTGGAAATTGGAATGTTTACGAGTTGATAATTGCCTAATAACTGTGCAAGTCTTCGCGTATATATGCAATCTTGATATGCATATATAATATAACTTGGACTATTCCGGTAACGAAATAATATATATAAACACGAGCACGCGTTTATATAGATAAATGCGCGCAAAACTGAATAATATACGGGCATGGCTTTATAGTAACAACACATCGCGATACATATAATAATAGTAATAATAACACGATAAAGACATTTAATTACGAGAAAGGCGATGTTTTCGGCGAAGTTTTGCATTCGCAGTGTGATAACGCGACAATCTTCAAAGGCCGAGATCGACTACATGCAAACTTAAAATACCGCCGTCGCGTATCTATGCGTTGTCAATGAGTTACCACGTGATCGATCACGTGCTATGCTTCTGTTTACATGTGACAATCACGTGATCGGGCTGATGATCACGTGACTTCGTCTACAACAAAATCTTCGGCTAACTTCGGAATTTTTTTTAATCGTTATAAAAATAACGATTGGCGGCCGAATATTAGATTATATGCGCCCAATGGACATTTTATATATATGTTATCGGTATATTGAAAGAAAATAATATTGTTTTTTCAGGACCGTATTCCTTTAAGTTGAAATTAATATACCTTGTTACCAGTGAGAAATAACCACATCAACACTCCTTAAAATCTCAGTCGAAAAAGGGGTATAACTCATTCAAAATCATGTGGACGAAAACCATATTCGAACTTGATCTGTATTTTGGGGTGGTAAACTAATATACAAAATTTGGTACAGTTCACTTGATTCAATCTAAAGTTATCATCCGGAAACCGCAAATCAGGTAAAATCTAAGTTGAAAAAGGGACATAACTCAGTCAAAATCATGCAGACAAAACCCATATTTCGAACTTGATCTGTATTTTGGGTGGTAAACTAATATACCAAATTTGGTTCAGTTCACTTGATTCAATCTAAAGTTATCATCCGGAAACCAAAAGCGGAGGGACAACGGACGGACAACCCATTTACATAATACGACCGTTTTTTTCAAACGGACGTATAATAAGAGGTCTGGTCATTGTCGGTATACATAGGCAATAACATATCATGACAGTATTCCAAGGTATTAGTTTTGTCTCAGTCTTTCAGAAAGTTCTGGACAAAAGAGCAGCAAATAAGGGACCACAATGTTACACAGTATAACTGACAAATATAACCTTAAAATCTTGTTTATTTGTGAATTTAAGCTTCTGAAAAACACCTTCAGTGGTGGAGGGGCCTGTGACCACTTTGTGCGCTGGGAGCCTGCAAAGCGCACATTTTGATCTTTAACGGAAGCCTTTATTCTGCGCTTTTACTATTTTTTCGTCTGTCTGTCATCTGCTCATTTTTCCTGGACACACCCCCAAATGAATAATATACCATTCCAATGTATACTTTTATAAATGAAAGGGAGAATATATTCAGTATATAACATAGTTGTATAAGAGCGACGTATTTTATCCCAAAGGGTTAACCAGATGCGTGAATTTAAACAAAAATTGTGTACAAATGCAAATATGTTTGGTAGTGAGATCTTTCACTGACATAATCACTACACCATAACGCATGACATTTCAGATAAGTAAGCTATACACTGATTTTGCAAAGTACTTAGATGAAATTAAAATATAATTATAAAGTACAGGTATTTTGGCAGTAATGCTATTTAGTTTGCGAATTGGAATAATTCGCAGAGCAGAATCGTGGGAACTATATTTTTTGCCGGAAGGGATGCGCGAAGTGGTTGTGTTAACTTTCTTTCCAATAAATTGATCGGCGAAGCCAGTCGCTTATTTTGAAAACCCTCCCACCCCCGTTTTTTTGTTTGTTTTGGGAATACACATTTGATTGATGTCTGCCCCCTTTTGGCCTACATCTATATGTGGTTATTGTGCCTCAAAAAATTGTCACCCACATGTTTGTATTTGTTACTACTAGTACTACATTTATTGTATCGACTTCCTGTAAATAATTATGTTTTTCTAAACAGGTAGCTATTAATGCATTCCAATTGTTGTCTTTCACTCTAACTCTGTGGGATAAAGAAAGGGTTAAACTGAGCTTGAGAAAAGTCACATACATCATACATTTAAATCAACAAACCTTGGACACGATCCATATTTAGCTTTATCAAATGAAGAACTGCTTCCTGGGAATGACTGATTGCTTTCAAAGCCAGAACTGCGTCGTCTATCCCATGATCGAGCCTAGAACAAAAAATATATATTAAAGATGCCCTGTCTGACCAACTCCAACTTGGTCAAAATTTCCTAAGTAAAGATTCAGCTTACTAGGCAAAAGAAAGATGAAAAATACTTGCAATTATCGTCAACCACTTTTGGAAGACAGAAACATGGACACTCTTTATAGGAGGCAATCATTGTAATTTTTGCTAGGCTGACAAAACGTTGTGAAAAGTTGTGGTTTTATGGCATCAAATTGTACAGGGAATCTTCAATGCCGAATTTTCCACCTTTAATTAGATAAAATACAGCCTACAGGTAATAGATTTTGAAACAGGGTTCACCGTTTTCAGAAACTTTGGCCAAATTGAAAAAGCAAAATATAGGATCGTCGAGGAAACTAATATGCTAATAATAAAATAGGTCTAGCATGTAACGTATATCAACATAAATGAGAACTGATTCGCCTACATTGTCTTATTTTGATACCGCAAAATAGTAAAGTATTGTCACTTGATTACCGTTCTAGCAGCTAATCATCATTGGTTTGATAAGTAATCATGTCTGACTTTTGATAAATTGTTAGTCATACAGTACAAAGGCGGGCAACTGCTGATTACGTGTCATGGAGATCTGATCCAGAAGTTATTGCTGAATATATCTTTAAACTTTGGGGCCATATTTTCCATTGGCTATTTGGCCACGGTGTGAACCAGGTTTTGAAAGCATTAGGAACATAAGTATGTACGAGTACCCATCACGGCCAGCTAAAATAATACTTAGTACACCGGGAAACTCCACATAAAACCAATCAAATTAAAAGCAGAAAAAATTACTTTTAAAATTGCAATCAATGTATTTTTTGTTGCATTTATGGGCTTATAAAATTGTAAGTGGCCCAACTGTGAACTTACTGTATAAATTTGCAAAATTATACCAAGTATGTTGTTCGGCCACTTACAATTTTAAAGCCCATAAATGCTACAAAAAATAAGTTGATTGCTTATAATTACGCCCCGGCACATTAATTTCAATATATTAGAAAGGATTATCTCAAATCTATCATGTATCCAGTTCAAACGATTGGACAATATTTTATCGGCCGATTTTGCCATTGAAGAAAATGGGCGATAAAAGAAGTTCAAGGCCGCGCAAGTTAAGATCTACTTGAATGTAAATAAAATAAAACTGATGCAGAGGAACAACTAACAATTGTGTCATTAAAAATCACTTTTCAAATTGGAAAACATAAATTAGATACTATATGAATATGACATGAATTGGCCTAATGCATTGACATTCTGCTATTACGCCGTCGAAAATTTAACTTCAAGTTTGCCAATTCGCAGTAGGTTGTTAACCATCTAATTGTTACAGGTGAAGCCAGTTATCACCAAAGCCATGTTATTTGTCAATAGTTTGGAGATAAATTATTGTTTGACAATAAAAAATGCAACAAAGAGATCAGTTTATAATTTGAAGCAAACACTTAATTTCAATTCACCCTCCGAGAAAGGATTGTTAACCAAGGACAGACCATAAACACTCCAGGTATATTCGCTTCGGGACAATCGACCCACGCGAATGTTAACCCTTCCCGAATTCCTACCTCAAGAGACTTTGCCACTTACATCTTTATTGAAAAATACAAGCAACAAGTAACTAAGGTGGCATTATGACTTGTCCAATCAGAACAGTTTATATAGAAGGTGAGAAAAAGCTACCTCTTACCATCTATACACCAGTCCGTTCCAGTGTTAAAATTAAAGAGGAAAAATAGAGGTGTATTATAATTTGATAAAATGTGACTTACTTACAAAAGATTCACACTGGTCAGCAATATCGACATCGAATCAAATCTTGATTATTTGCAGGGCCCTAATAGATCAAATTAATCATGAGTGACTAAGTACCTCTGTTTCAATTGCGGGCTCGTATAAATTATAAACTTGAATTATCAAATAGTGAGTGACATAGTACCTCTGGTTCGATAGTAGGTTCGTATAAATTATAAACTCGAAGCCATTCATCTCCAGCCTGCTCTCGTAGTATGTGTATTTTCTCTTTGTATTCACTGGAAGGTAAGCCTGGGTCATGTGCATGAGTGTTGGTGTGAGTTAGCTCTGAAATAAACATGTGGTTATCGTGAAGGGGAAGGAACGGTGCATAAGGAGTGGCGAAATATACATTAAATTTCACTTAATGGCACAGCATCTAAACAGGAATTTCATGACACAGCATCTAACCAGACGTTTAATGGCACAGCATCTAACCAGATGTTTAATGGCACAGCATCTAACCAGATGTTTAATGGCACAGCATATAACCAGACGTCTAACCAGACAAATGTTGATTAAATAACACGTTTTGGGAAATTTTGTACCGTTTTGGGAAATTTTATACCGTAGTTGACAGCAGTTACAATTATTTTGTTGTAATTAATCAATTCTGATAACTAAAGCATATTTTGAAGATATGTTGTTGTTGTTTAACTTGATGTAATGGGACCGTCTGATCGGATTGAGTACCTTTAACATATCAGTTTTATTTAAATAATAAAATAACTACCCTACATTAACCCTTTCATGGCGCGAGTTGCGCTGGTGCACCATTAAAGATCCTGTGCCAGTGCATTCTCTTATATATGCAAGTCTCCCATAGGGACCATCCCATATAATGCACTGGCTTGCAAAGTCAATGTAAATAAAAGTTAGGCCAATGTATTCACTACATAAGAGAAAGCATTGGCACAGGACTTTCACAATATTTCAGGAAGCTCCAAAGAAAGTGTTAAGGAAGAATTTGTTTTTCACCATCGCATTCTGTATGTGCAGATAATCCCACTGTGATGACCTCATCATCCAGCTGTTTCGCTCTGTAACTGTACATCACAATGAGATGTCATCACATCTTTTTATAACTTTGGGTAAATCATTATTCTGTTTCTTGACAAATTGTCAGTAACACCAAACGATTTTTGTGTCCACGCTAATTTAGTTGAGCAAGAGGTGTAATGAGTTAAGCTTTGAATAGAAGGGTGGAGTATAATTGCCAGTGGTAATTTACCACAGGTTAGTTAGGCAATGTGATTTCATTGTGTCGCTTTTTGTGAATGCTATTGTATGCAGTTAGCAGCATGTGCTGAGGATTAAAGACATATTATGGACTTGATATGGGTGCGTGAAACTGATCAGTTAGTATTCAAGATCTATGCCAACCGGGGGAATGTAGCATTCTACTAACATCGCCGAAAATTTCAATCAAATCAACCGTACCACTCCATAGAAAACATCGTCCTAACTACGCTCAATTGTAAATATTTACTTCTCGATTCGGGACGCAACTATTGGTGATAAACTAACGAAAACGATTTCACCATCGAGAGTCACTGCATTTATTTAGTATATAAGAATGACGGCGTGTGTTGTCAATTTGGATATGATAATTGTAAAAATAACTACTTTGAGCAAGATTTTCTCCATTTCTATTTGATTACCCTTCCGAAGTGTTTCATATCACTTTAATAAATTTGTCTTCAATTTTTACTGAATTCGGGAGAAACTGATCGGGAGTATGGGAGATACAGCTGGATTTCGGGAGACTCCCACCTAAATTTTGAAAGAAAACATGTCTGACTAGGAACCAGTTTATTCAGCTAGAGAGTAGCTTGACATAGAGTATGTGCTTATGTGTTTACAGTCAATTCCAGTTAATTGCATATCGTTTAAATGCATATTTCGGCTATTTGCATAAAATATGCATGCACCAAACCATTTTCTCATAAAAAGACTATTTTTTAATCGTTTATTTGCATAAGGGTCGGACTCTATTCCGTTTTTATGCATACGAAAATCGCCAAAAATGTTGATGAGAAGGGGTAAAAAGTCACCTCATGGTGCCGAAATGATTTAGCTATTAAAGGGGTACTGTACACTAAATCCGACCATTTATGGGACCATATCCTTTTATACTCAGAATATATGCAATAAATGAATGAATTTGAGCTATGGATTAGTGCAAAATACACTCATGTGCTCTATGAACGATGCAAACAACATTGTAATTATAATGAAAATGAATTTATGACACCAGCCATTTATTCATTTTCATTATTATTACCATGTTGTTTGCATCGTTCACAGATCACATGAGTGTATTTTGCACTAATCCATGGCTCAAATTTATTCACTTGTTGCATATATTCTGTTGAGTATAACAGGATATGGTCCCATAAATGGCTGGATTTAGTGTACAGCACCCCTATACATTAATGGTATGGGCGTGGCTCACTAGCAGTCGAACAGACTCCTGTACCTGCCACACTAGAATGTTATGAACATCCGATTGAGTGAACTGATATAACTTTTGTTAATGTGTATATGACTATACAAGATATAATTGTCCGGAAATGTATACTTGCTGAAGAAGCCTGCGGCATAAAGCTTCTTTAAAAGAGTGTTGTTTTCATTATATATATAGATAAGGGCTTGGAATTTATTTGTAAATAAAATAAGACGATTCGCAGTGGTGATATAAAGGTCATCAAATGGAGGAACTGAACATTTCCGAAAATCTTGAATTCCGGCTTATATATAGGGTGTCACTACAATAACATGCATATATTTAATGCACAAATGTATGTGCATATTTCACAAATGTGTGTTGTTTCACAAGTTATCATTTATCTCCAGTCAACATCAGTACTAGTTATATGTAAAATTTAAAAATAATTGCACATGCTATTTATAAGTTATGTCAATCTATCGTAAATTGGTGGATGAATATAAATATTATTGTAAATCAATAGATACCGTCGTGATTAGGTTTTGGACTAGGAACCAGTTTATTTAGCTAGAGAGTTAGTATGAGATGGGAGTATGCGCCAATTCGACAGACAGATGAATCACAATGTAAATGGTAGTCTAAGTTACCTTTGACGTAAAGCAGCCAGTGAAATCGGTAGGGATCATATTGGTTTACATAAAAGTACAGTTGCCTTACTCTTCTATAGTGAACTGTCTGCCCAGATCCTAATTTTTCATCAATTTTAAATACCTTTCTGATATATAGAGGATCTCACATGAGTTTCTATTTTATACGGAATTTATCAACCGAGTTCACTAAATTCGATTTGAGCCGAGGTTTACCGAGGCTCAAATAGAATTTAGAGGACGAGGTTGATAAATTACGTATAAAATAGAACGAGTGTGAGATACCTTTTATCACATGATCAAATAAACCCGAAGCAACGCGAAATATTCATAGAAAACAACAATCATAAACTACAGCGATCGCAAGTTATTTGAAGAACGCCGTGACGTCATCGCACGCGCTGATATTAAACGTGTCTATTACCGATAATTATGAAACTGCTTTTATGGCCAAATTATGTGATAAAAATCAATACAAAATGCAATATTTATCTGAAAGAGTGATATCTTACAGTCATACTGATGTATTATAATTTAATATTTATGTTAAATTATGCACAGAATAGCATATTTAAATTATGTAAACATTATGATAAAATATATTTTTCCCATTAAATTACCACTTTCAGTTGACAACACATATGGTAAAAAAAATATATAATTTTTCCTATTTAATATATCTGGTTACTCTCACAATTGTGACATTTTATTATCGTCATTTAATGATTTTAGAAGTGTGGTTTATATTTCGTTATAGAAGAGTAAGGCAACCATACTTTGACGTAAACCTGTATTATTCCTATCGATTTCACCAGCTGGTTTATGTTGAAGGAAACTTGGGACTATAAAAATGGCGGACGATAGAGTTGCTCACAATATTCCTAAACCAGGCATTAATGTCTGCATTGAGATACGAGTAGTAAATCAACCCATAATTTACTCGCAAATCCTGAGTGTTCTCATCTGACACTACATAAAATGTTTATTGTAGGTTGAAGTTTTGCAGCGAAAACATCAAATCAACGTTGAAAAAAGTTAAACCTGCTGGTAAAAGAAGTTTACAGACAATATTTCATACCACCATCAACAACGGTAGAGGAAACCGTTAAAATATGCGAATTATTTCTATTTCTTTAATAGACTAATGAAAACATTTTTTTTAATACGAAATATTCCTGATCAATCTTCACTGGGTTGCATCTATTCCACATAATCATTAATAAAATATAAATCAGAATAGCAACAAAAAGATCTATTTCAATATAATCATTGATGGGTGTATCCTTGAAGAGAATTATTTTTGAGTAAAATGGTTAATTAATGTTCAGTGTTAGTTGGAAAATGAAATTACCTTCCTTTATCATTCCCTGATGGTTTTATTTAAGGGGAGATACACAGGTGATGGAGGCATTAATCTGTCATGGGTAGGGAATATGTCGCAGGGAAATTTGGGCCAGGAGAAATGGACCCTAAAAATAGGCTCCTGAGAATATTGGAATACGATCGAATAGAATACAGCACACTATTTGCGAATTGCATCAATTACCAAATTGAATATATCAGTTCGGTGACCAGTAGCGATTAGCTAGAAAAATCCATTGTTTTGAGTCCAGTAAATAACCTATCATAACAGTTCCTCGTATAGAAATCAGAAGATAACAAATTTTGTAATTGAAAATTTGCTGTAATTTATACTTTAGCTCCCAGAAAAGAAAGCAATGCTCTATGTCAGGAAATGAGATAAAACAATAAATTCATAAATCAGAGGATATACACCCAAACACAGAGGATATACACCCAAACACAGAGGATGTACACCCAAACACAGAGGATATACACCCAAACACAGAGGATATACACCCAAACACAGAGGATATACACCCAAACACAGAGGATATACACCCAAACACAGAGGATATACACCCAAACACAGAGGATATACACCCAAACACAGAGGATGTACACCCAAACACAGAGGATATACACCCAAACACAGAGGATGTACACCCAAACACAGAGGATATACACCCAAACACAGAGGATGTACACCCAAACACAGAGGATATACACCCAAACACAGAGGATATACACCCAAACACAGAGGATATACACCCAAACACAGAGGATGTACACCCAAACACAGAGGATATACACCCAAACACAGAGGATGTACACCCAAACACAGAGGATATACACCCAAACACAGAGGATATACACCCAAACACAGAGGATATACACCCAAACACAGAGGATGTACACCCAAACACAGAGGATATACACCCAAACACAGAGGATATACACCCAAACACAGAGGATATACACCCAAACACAGAGGATATACACCCAAACACAGAGGATATACACCCAAACACAGAGGATATACACCCAAACACAGAGGATATACACCCAAACACAGAGGATATACACCCAAACACAGAGGATATACACCCAAACACAGAGGATGTACACCCAAACACAGAGGATATACACCCAAACACAGAGGATGTACACCCAAACACAGAGGATATACACCCAAACACAGAGGATGTACACCCAAACACAGAGGATATACACCCAAACACAGAGGATATACACCCAAACACAGAGGATATACACCCAAACACAGAGGATGTACACCCAAACACAGAGGATATACACCCAAACACAGAGGATGTACACCCAAACACAGAGGATATACACCCAAACACAGAGGATATACACCCAAACACAGAGGATATACACCCAAACACAGAGGATGTACACCCAAACACAGAGGATATACACCCAAACACAGAGGATATACACCCAAACACAGAGGATATACACCCAAACACAGAGGATATACACCCAAACACAGAGGATATACACCCAAACACAGAGGATATACACCCAAACACAGAGGATATACACCCAAACACAGAGGATATATACCCAAACACAGAGGATATACACCCAAACACAGAGGATGTACACCCAAACACAGAGGATATACACCCAAACACAGAGGATATACACCCAAACACAGAGGATGTACACCCAAACACAGAGGATATACACCCAAACACAGAGGATATACACCCAAACACAGAGGATGTACACCCAAACACAGAGGATATACACCCAAACACAGAGGATGTACACCCAAACACAGAGGATATACACCCAAACACAGAGGATATACACCCAAACACAGAGGATATACACCCAAACACAGAGGATATACACCCAAACACAGAGGATATACACCCAAACACAGAGGATGTACACCCAAACACAGAGGATGTACACCCAAACACAGAGGATGTACACCCAAACACAGAGGATATACACCCAAACACAGAGGATGTACACCCAAACACAGAGGATATACACCCAAACACAGAGGATGTACACCCAAACACAGAGGATATACACCCAAACACAGAGGATATACACCCAAACACAGAGGATGTACACCCAAACACAGAGGATATACACCCAAACACAGAGGATGTACACCCAAACACAGAGGATGTACACCCAAACACAGAGGATATACACCCAAACACAGAGGATGTACACCCAAACACAGAGGATATACACCCAAACACAGAGGATGTACACCCAAACACAGAGGATATACACCCAAACACAGAGGATATACACCCAAACACAGAGGATGTACACCCAAACACAGAGGATATACACCCAAACACAGAGGATGTACACCCAAACACAGAGGATATACACCCAAACACAGAGGATGTACACCCAAACACAGAGGATATACACCCAAACACAGAGGATGTACACCCAAACACAGAGGATATACACCCAAACACAGAGGATATACACCCAAACACAGAGGATATACACCCAAACACAGAGGATGTACACCCAAACACAGAGGATGTACACCCAAACACAGAGGATATACACCCAAACACAGAGGATGTACACCCAAACACAGAGGATATACACCCAAACACAGAGGATATACACCCAAACACAGAGGATATACACCCAAACACAGAGGATATACACCCAAACACAGAGGATGTACACCCAAACACAGAGGATATACACCCAAACACAGAGGATGTACACCCAAACACAGAGGATATACACCCAAACACAGAGGATATACACCCAAACACAGAGGATGTACACCCAAACACAGAGGATATACACCCAAACACAGAGGATATACACCCAAACACAGAGGATATACACCCAAACACAGAGGATATACACCCAAACACAGAGGATATACACCCAAACACAGAGGATATACACCCAAACACAGAGGATATACACCCAAACACAGAGGATATACACCCAAACACAGAGGATATACACCCAAACACAGAGGATATACACCCAAACACAGAGGATATACACCCAAACACAGAGGATATACACCCAAACACAGAGGATATACACCCAAACACAGAGGATGTACACCCAAACACAGAGGATGTACACCCAAACACAGAGGATATACACCCAAACACAGAGGATGTACACCCAAACACAGAGGATGTACACCCAAACACAGAGGATATACACCCAAACACAGAGGATATACACCCAAACACAGAGGATATACACCCAAACACAGAGGATATACACCCAAACACAGAGGATATACACCCAAACACAGAGGATGTACACCCAAACACAGAGGATATACACCCAAACACAGAGGATATACACCCAAACACAGAGGATATACACCCAAACACAGAGGATATACACCCAAACACAGAGGATATATACCCAAACACAGAGGATATACACCCAAACACAGAGGATATACACCCAAACACAGAGGATATACACCCAAACACAGAGGATATACACCCAAACACAGAGGATATACACCCAAACACAGAGGATATACACCCAAACACAGAGGATATATACCCAAACACAGAGGATATACACCCAAACACAGAGGATATACACCCAAACACAGAGGATGTACACCCAAACACAGAGGATATACACCCAAACACAGAGGATGTACACCCAAACACAGAGGATGTACACCCAAACACAGAGGATATACACCCAAACACAGAGGATATACACCCAAACACAGAGGATATATACCCAAACACAGAGGATATACACCCAAACACAGAGGATATACACCCAAACACAGAGGATATACACCCAAACACAGAGGATATACACCCAAACACAGAGGATATACACCCAAACACAGAGGATGTACACCCAAACACAGAGGATATACACCCAAACACAGAGGATGTACACCCAAACACAGAGGATATACACCCAAACACAGAGGATGTACACCCAAACACAGAGGATATACACCCAAACACAGAGGATGTACACCCAAACACAGAGGATATACACCCAAACACAGAGGATGTACACCCAAACACAGAGGATATACACCCAAACACAGAGGATATACACCCAAACACAGAGGATATACACCCAAACACAGAGGATATACACCCAAACACAGAGGATATACACCCAAACACAGAGGATATACACCCAAACACAGAGGATATACACCCAAACACAGAGGATATACACCCAAACACAGAGGATATACACCCAAACACAGAGGATATACACCCAAACACAGAGGATATACACCCAAACACAGAGGATGTACACCCAAACACAGAGGATATACACCCAAACACAGAGGATATACACCCAAACACAGAGGATATACACCCAAACACAGAGGATGTACACCCAAACACAGAGGATATACACCCAAACACAGAGGATATACACCCAAACACAGAGGATATACACCCAAACACAGAGGATATACACCCAAACACAGAGGATGTACACCCAAACACAGAGGATATACACCCAAACACAGAGGATATACACCCAAACACAGAGGATGTACACCCAAACACAGAGGATATACACCCAAACACAGAGGATATACACCCAAACACAGAGGATGTACACCCAAACACAGAGGATATACACCCAAACACAGAGGATATACACCCAAACACAGAGGATATACACCCAAACACAGAGGATGTACACCCAAACACAGAGGATATACACCCAAACACAGAGGATGTACACCCAAACACAGAGGATATACACCCAAACACAGAGGATATACACCCAAACACAGAGGATATACACCCAAACACAGAGGATATACACCCAAACACAGAGGATATACACCCAAACACAGAGGATATACACCCAAACACAGAGGATATACACCCAAACACAGAGGATATACACCCAAACACAGAGGATATACACCCAAACACAGAGGATATACACCCAAACACAGAGGATGTACACCCAAACACAGAGGATATACACCCAAACACAGAGGATGTACACCCAAACACAGAGGATGTACACCCAAACACAGAGGATGTACACCCAAACACAGAGGATATACACCCAAACACAGAGGATGTACACCCAAACACAGAGGATATACACCCAAACACAGAGGATATACACCCAAACACAGAGGATGTACACCCAAACACAGAGGATATACACCCAAACACAGAGGATATACACCCAAACACAGAGGATGTACACCCAAACACAGAGGATATACACCCAAACACAGAGGATGTACACCCAAACACAGAGGATATACACCCAAACACAGAGGATATACACCCAAACACAGAGGATATACACCCAAACACAGAGGATATACACCCAAACACAGAGGATATACACCCAAACACAGAGGATGAACTTTGAAGTGACATCACAACATAATTTGTTTTTATTTAGAAACACAGGCATTCCCCATGCGGAATCAGACACAGGCATTCCCCATGCGGAATCAGACACAGGCATTCCCCATGCGGAATCAGACACAGACAGCACATTATTAGTTACCAAAGTTCCACATGTTAGTACTTTTTTTTAATGGTGAGATGAGAGCTCTCTGTAGCTGAGCCATTCATAATTTAAAGTCATCACAAGTCTCCCAGTCAGATCATTAAGCTTAAATAGATCTTCATGAAGACAACTATACTGAATGTTGTGTTTCGTGCGTTATTATGGGCAATCACAATAGTGATTTCGATTTTCCTCAGTCGTTTTCAGGTGTATTTTGTCAAAATATGATCTGTAAGCACTAGAAGTCACTACTAGACGGAATTAGGTCAGCAAGCTGAAAGGGACCCTCAAAACGAACTACTCTCACAATGAGGGGATATACAGAACACTGCTTTTAGCCCGATCACATTCATGTGTAGGGAATAATCCGACATAAAGTAGTGTCGCGAAGATAAACAGAGATATTCAATAGATAATTTTGACATTATCGAATCAAATTTGAATCGAATACTCAGGTCGAAACGAGTATCAAATTTGAATACCGAATATTCGCAGGACGCACTGCCCCTCCAGCAGAAACCCAGGCTATAAGAAACTTAAAGGGATACTCTACTTAAATGTTGTTGTTGGTCTCTATATTCTCTGCTTCGTGGAATAAGGTAACCAGATTTCCATTATTTTAAAGTCTGCTAAGTACGAAGTAATGCTAAAGATGGCAGATTAACCGGAATGCGAAAATAGAACTATCGCTGTCGAGTAATTTTTGTACAGTTTTCAATCAAATAAATGTTATAGTATATGCACACTAGTCCCATATACTCATTTAACCCTTTACCCAACAGAACGGCCCTGTGCCAATGCATTCTCTTATATATGCGAGTCGACCATAGGTCACCTCGCATATATAAGAGAATGCATTGGCTTAACACATTAAAAATTATAAAATTGTTAAAGAATGTAAGAAAAAAAGATTTATTTAGGCCAATGCATTCTCTTATATATGCGAGGCGACCTATAAGAGAATGCATTGGCACAGGGCATAACTGTAACTATCACAATGTGGTCAAGGAGCCGGTTCCAATGATATCCATATTTGTATGGTTCTATTGAGACAGACCGAAGATATTTTAGGCTGTTGAATCTTTATTTGGCCGGTTTTGGCCGGTTTGTTGGGTAAAGGGTTAAGTTATTGGATAGTCACTAGTTAGTGAGTGGCTTGAGTTCACGCTTAATATCAACATAATTTTTTACATGATCATGTGTGCCACGCTTATCCCAATCCATTTCCCATCAATTAATTTGAATACGTCTTGAACGTGGAAATTTGTAATTTAATTTATGGCTCGAGCCATTAATTAAATTTATATCAAATTCTAAACTTTGATTTTAAGATAACCTGTTAACCTGAACATTGACAGAAGACATCTTCGACTCAAATTACTTATTTTTCTATATATTATCGATATTAGATCGTTGTTATTACCGGAAATTAATTGAAATTGGCATACAGTTTTCCTTCAAAGTGAGGCATGTGTAAGTGCGGTGATGGGATTTGGGGTTATAAAAATTTGGAAGAAACAAGATTTATTAGTTTAATAAAGCTTGCCGGCACCAGGAAAATGTTAGTGGAACAAGAGGAAGACAACGAGATACATACATGATTACCTGATGAAGGAGATGAACTGGATCCTGGGGATGAAATATCTACAATGTGTGACACCACTGTCTTCTGTGAAAAAAAAAACATTCAGGTATGAAAGTGTGCATGAAAAATATATGAGACTCTGAAATAATAAGAAAGATTAAGGCCATGCAAAGTCAATTTCCCATTTATGATTTCTCAGACCAAACAATTTGAGAAGCATGACTGGTGCTTTTGCAAAAACCCTGTGCCAATGTATTCTCTTATATATGCGAGTCTCCCATAAGGAGCTTTGCATATCTTTAATGCTGCACCAGCGCAGCTCCCATCATGAAAGGGTTAATTTAATTTTTAATTTCCGAGGCACAAGCCAATGAAGCATTCCATCTCTGCGTCGGCTAACTCTGGGTCTAATTTCAGTTGCCTGCAGCCATTATTACATGAAAATGTACCCATAAAAATTTAGTTGATAGTTTCCATGCGATACATTTTGTAAAAAATCACCCAATAAAGTATCATTTGACACATTTTTGATTGAGTTAGCAGGCGCAAAACATCGCGTGTTTAACACATGATTACAAATTACAGTAATGAATTGGAAATTTGTATTGGGAAACAGGTCTCAGTTGCGAGCGGTTTGCAGAAAAACGTACCGCAGTTATTTCATACAGATTATAATTTTTTCTTGACTTATCAAACACGAAAAAAAGGTTACATGCACAGGGTTTTGGGACCATATACTCGGGCCTGAGAAAATGGAAATTTACATTTAATTTGCATGAAAATAAGAAAGACTAATATTGTAAGATATGTCTACCAAATGTATTAAAACTAAAAGCTTGAAAGAATTCAAAATAACCAAATGCACAGAGTAACATCAATGAAAGTGTCAATGAGACTGAAGCTCAACTTTGAGATGGGCCAATGTCAAATTTTACAGTTAATGGAATGCGGAAAGTTGGTTTGTCTATGTAATCTAGAGGTCACCCCGAGGATCCATATAAAGTTTAGTGACGATAGGATGAGGGATATGGACTGTCGGGTGTGCCAAAAAATTTAATCATACAAAGAGTAAAATCCAAGATGGCCACTGGCAGAATTCAGAACAAATGGTAAGCTCCCATCTAGAGGTCACACCGAGGTTCCCTAAGAAGTTTGGTGATGATCGGATGACAGATGTGGCCTGTGGCCTGCAGGGTGTGCCAAAGGATTTAGTGATGCAAAGAGTAAAATCCAAGGTGATCCAAAACATGCCTGTATATTTTCAATACATTTCGCTAATAATTGTGGGCTGCATGATGTGCTGATGGATACAAATGTGAAATCCAATATGACCACTGGTGGCAATGTTTTTTAACAGAATTCGGAAAAAATGGTAAGCTCCCATTCAGAGGTCACCCCGAAGGTCCATATGAAGTTTGGTGATGATCGTATGAGAACTGTGATCTGTAGGGTGTGCAAAAGGAAATTGATGATGGACGCACTCATGGACGCACTCATGGCCACATGAACAGATGGACAATAAGCGACTAACCATTGCAATAGCTTAAACTTGACTTTGTCAAGTTGAGCTAAAATTGGAATTTAAAAGATGGGGTAAAATTTCCAGATGAGTTTTCCCAAAAACCATATAGTTAAACGAACCTTGGGAATAGTTAAACGAACCTTGGGAATAGTTGAGTATTTTTCTCTGTTATCTCTGGACTTTTGAATTGCGAGTAACACTGCGACTGTATCAAGTTCCTTCTGAGTTGGTCGCTCTCCATCTAGACAGATCTGAGAGAGACAAATCGCAGATGTGTAATATCTAGTCGTCTAGCGTTTGATGTAGAATAATGTGTCACAGAATCTCTGGATGAAAGCTACTAAATTTGATTCCATCCTGAATCTTTGATAAAATTAATCATGATTTAAAAGTGGTCATGAAATTCAGGAAATGTGTTGAATTTCCTCTGTAACATTTGCAAAAAGTCCATATTGACAAATAGAGAATAGTTGTTTTATTGACAACCTCATTGGTATTCACTATACAGTTTCAATTTGTTATAGTATGCAGTAAATTATTATTTATTCCACACTCATTGATGTGAAATATATGTATTCAATAGATAGGTAAAACTGGTTATAGTATGCAGACATGATTTAGATTTAGATTATGGCATAGTTCACAGAGCAAAATTTTTGCACTGCAGTGAAAAATGGCAGGATTTGAAAAAAAATAAATGCTGATGGCTCTCGACCAATAAGAATTGGTGTTGTAGAAGAAAAATTACGTGTCAAATTACGATTACGTATTTTGGGAACCAAAAGATTGCTATTTCTTATGAAAATATCTGTAGACAATTACTGTAACCGGTGTAATTTACCCGAGAACATTACCCACATATTCTATGAATGCTCCGTCGTAAAACTATTCATAAATGACACACAAAAATGGCTGGATGAACACAAGCTGGACATCTCTATCACTCGTAGCAATATAATTTTCGGCCCTCCCCGCCAGCAAAATTTCAGTGTCAAAAATTTATTTTTGACATTGCTTAAATATTACATATACAAAACCAAATTTTACCCCGATACCTTATCCCTGAAATCATTTCTATGTGAACTTGATGAGAGATACCGGTTAGAGAAATATATAGCACTAAAGAGAGATATCCTTAACGACTTCGAATTTGAATGGTGTGAGATATACCTTGCCCTGTCAAGTACTTTGAGGACAAATAACTATTTGTGATTATGTTCGTTTTTTCACTTGTTGATGGTTGGTCGAATTAACACTATATAAATACCGGGCACGGATAGAGGCATTTTTGTTTTATCATATCGGAGACTATAAATTACATGTATATTTAAAAGCATACAAAACGATTTCTGATGACATTCCAGTCATAAACATAGTCTGTGTAACCAAAACACGCATGAGGTGTCTTCGAATTTGAACGTGTGTAAGGCGTGTGTGAGTTGCGAGTGAAAGTCCCCCCTCCCGAAAATACCAGGACATTATTTTTGTTATTGTCATTATGCTGTATTTTAAATATATGAATATGTCCATGTATATATTGTCAATAAAGAATTAAAAAAAATAAAATAAAATAAAATTACGATTTGAGATGAGGATATTCAAATTAGGAACATATCAAGTTTTGCCTTACCTCTGTGGCACGCTCGCCAAATATTTCAAGCGCCTTTGTTCTGTAGTCGAGCACTATAGTAACTGTATTCCCTTGTAGTATGAGATTCTCTAGACAAGGCAACCCTCCTATATGTTTTACTTCAGAAATCTGTTCAAACAAACATTCTATTATCTAGACAAGGCAACCCACCTATATATTTTACTTCAGAAATCTGTTCAAACAACAAAATTTTATCACCAAAAGAAAATAATAAATAAACAAAACTTTCTTGCAGGATAGCGTCACTAAATTCACCTTCTGGAGACCTCATTCTGCAAATGACAGACATAATATTACAAGGCATGTTAAGCGCTATATAAAACTAATTCTTAATTATTATTATTGATTACTTTAAGGTGCTCTATATTTCTAGCAACCTACCTTTGATATCTCGTTACTGCTAACATCTAATGTCTCCAAGGAAAAGAGTTTGCTCATACCTGAAATATATTAAATAGTCAATGATACAGATTCTGAGATAGTCAACTTGTCATGACATATGAACATGGAGTTGTCACCCTGGAGTTCTATTTGAATCAGAAAATGTCTGTCATGATATGACTTGAATTGATGGCAGAGAATCGTGATGCATTGGAAACATCTTAAATTACTGCAGCCCTACCAATTAATGACATGGAGACTCTATTCTCAGGTAAAACCAAGCTCCTTTGTTCTACCATGACCTTCTATTTCTCCGGATGGGCACTTTATAGCATGCGTCATACAAGAAGTCGACATTCGTAATCTAGAACGTTTATGCCACATACCACAAGTCGTCATTCATAAACTAGAACGCCCATGTGTGAACAATGAGCTGACCACGGAGGTCTCTATCTGAGAAATAGTTATATGTCTGAAGGGATGATCAGCAAATATAAGCATACTACAGATAGACGTGGGCGAAATAGTCGCCCTGTGTGGCCGCAAGTCTCTGAAATGACGTCAGGGAGAAGTGGATGTCTCCCTAAAAAAAAAAAAATAATAATTTTTTACCAGTAGTTAAATTTTTAATCTCCCTGAAGAATTGGTGACTGGATGATCTACTGCTCAGCTTAACACTTCCAGTTTATCCTCACCCATGTAGAAAATCTATTGTGGACAATAATAACAGCTAAAACAATCAATTCTAATGAATAGTTACTAGCGACAAATAGTCGCACTAACGCTCCACTTCTCCCTGGTAAGCCCTCACTTCTCCTTATTTTTCCAAGAGGGAGAAGTCACTTCTCCCTATATTTTGACCCTAGGCTGGTCCCTGTACTCATCAATGATTATTTCGTACAGAAATTTAGCTTGAACATTCACAGATTTGTGTAAATTATCACGATTCATGAAGAAGCATCAGCAAGAAACTTTTTTCCAGCCTCCATTTTATGTGAATAAACACAGTGAGGTTTCTATAGTTACCTCTGAGAGATTCGAGCTTGTTCCCCGACAGATTGAGATATTTGAGATTTCCGAGCCTTGTGTGTAAGTCTTCCATGCTTTTGACGGCATTATGGGATAGGTCGAGGTGAGTCATGGAGCTAAGCCATTGTAAGTGTTGTATGATGTCGATATGGTTATGACTGAGATCCAGATGCTCCACTCGAGGCACCAATTGCTGAAATAACACAATAAATATCCATACTAGTATATCAGAGTTATAGAGGTACAGACTCAGTATGAGTATTCACTGCTCCAAATGTGCTTAATTCAGTGAGCGAGAATAAATTCCCATTTCTTATCGAAATGGCCATGTACCGTTCAGAATGGTACATTGATATGTCATATTAAGGCATCATATTAAAGTATTTCGAAATAAAATAAAGGTAAAATAACTCTGCTAATATAAGTTTATATATAATATAAAGATTACAGATGTTTAATACATTTATCAAGTTTTAAAACAATTTTAAGAGACAAACACTCGGACAAAGGTATGTTTTTTTTTGCAAAATATTTCTTAAAGGGACCCATGTGCAAAACAAATAAAAGTCTGCAAAAAAAACATCACCGCTAAAAAGACCATGGAGAAATAGATAAACTTTTTTCTTATATTCATTGCTGATAGTTATGCAATACGAAATTTTGCATGTTGAAACCATTGTTATGTAAACAAAAGTATTACAGGGATTTGTCAATAAACATCACTAATCGCGTAGTAAGTTTTATGAATATTTTTTAATGCTTTGGTGTTTTCCAATGTATACTGTCAAGGTTTGAAGGTACTCAATCCGAACAGAGGGTCCCCATCTCAACAGATTCCAACAACAACAATCCGATCAGAGGGTCCTATATTACTATTTCTTTGGCTTTGGGGGTAAAAAATATTTGATTCGAGTCGAGGAACCCATCAAACAAAGCTCAGAGTTATTAGATATTGATTTTTGAAATTTGTTATATTCTCGAGTTGAGTACTAATAATTGCCGTCAATTTCGTATCATGCTCGAGATGTGTACACCAAAACTCTATTCAAACAGACAAGGATGGATAACTCTAAAATCAAGTGGTAATAATAACGCAATTTTGACTGAGTTCTGGGCCAGAAAGTATTCCCGATAATGAAAAATAATAGATTTCTAAAATTGATATCTAACAAATCTGAGCTTTGATGGGTGACTTCCTCGACTCGAATCAAATATTTTTGACCCCCGAAGCCATTGAAATAGTAATTGAGAGGAGTTTTATCGGATTGAGTACCTTTAAGGTTTGATAAGAGAGTAATTTATATTAGTAATGAAAATAAGAACAAAGTCGATCTATTTTTACATGTACTTGTTGATGCTAGTTGTTGTAGACTTTTATATAATTTATCTTATCTAATTTCATTTGAACGCACTCAAAGTCTTTGGGTCCCTTTATTATCAAAAGAGGGCAATAACTCTGCAAAAATAAGCATAAATTTATATATCACATGTACTCAGTAAGTTGGGTACCCATTTAGGCGCTTGCCTCGAATGCTCGTGTGTGAGGCATCATCAAAATGCACCATTGAGTTGAATTGAGACTGCTATGGTTTGAATAATGAGTAAGCACCCAGAATTTGAATGCGATGCAATTTCTATCCTCAAACTCACCACACTGTCATCTATGTAAGTTATATTGTTGTAACTGAAGTCTGCGTATTTGATTGTATCCCACAAACCAATCAGTAACATGCCGTCATCAGCCTTCCAATGTGACAAGTCTTGTAAGATGAAATCCTGAAAGAGAAATTTAGGTATGATATTTATAAACAGCAAAAAAAGTGAAACAAGAGCTACGCTGGGTGTGCAAAATACGCCCTCTCTGGGGAAAATTGGTGGACGGATCTCAAATTTGAACTTGACCTGTGTTTTGGTGGGAGAAAGTAATATACCAAATTATCATTGAATCCGATAAGCTCTAGTAAAGTTATCATCCGGACAACAAATTTCAGGGATTTTCTAAGTCAAATTACGTCAAATGAAAGTGTCAATGACACTGTAGCTCAACTTAGGTAGGGGAATAATTTAATGGTCGACAGTAAATGGAGGAATAGGAAAAGTGCTAATTGAACTATCTAAGTAAGACTAGATGTACATGTCAATATCAACATTCATAACAGGTTTCATAATGATCGGATCAGGGATGTGCTGATTATGGTGTGCCAAAGGATTTATTGATGCAAAGAGTAAATTCTAAAATGGCCACTGGCAGCCATGTTTTTTTCCGAATTACCCCAAAATGACTTGTTCCCATCTACAGCCTTTACAAATCTCATAATGATCTGATCAAAGGTATGACCTGTAGCCTGTGCCAATGGATTTAGTCATGCAAAGAGTAAAATCCAAGATGGCTGCTGGCGGCCATGTTTTTTGGCCGAACGACCCCAAAATCACTCGTTTCCCATCTACATGTCATTGTTAACATCCATGACAAATTTCATGAAGTTCTGACCAAAGCTACAACCTGTAGCCCGCGCCAAAGAATTTAGTCATGCAAAGAGTAAAATCCAAGATGGCTGCTGGCGGCCATGTTTTTTGGCTGAACGACCCCAAAATCACTCGTTCCCATCTACATGTCAATATTAACATCCATGACAAATTTCATGATGATCAGACGAACAGCACGACATGTAGCCCGCGCCAATGGATTGAATTTTGAAATCCAAAATGGCCACCAGCGGCCATGTTTTTTGGCCGAATGACCCCAAAATGACTCGTTCCCATCTACATGTGAATGTCAACATTCATGACAAAATTCATAAAGATCAGACCATAGGTACGACCTGTAGCCCGCGCCAAAGGATTTAGTCATGCAAAGAGTAAAATCCATGATGGCTGCTGGCGACCATGTTTTTGGCCGAACAACCCCAAAATGACTCGTTCCCATCTACATGTCAATATCAATATTCATGACAAATTTCATAAAGGTCAGACCAAAGGTACGACCTGTAACCCGTGCCAAAGGATTTAGTCATGCAAAGAGTAAAATCCAAGATGGCTGCTGGCGGCCATGTTTTTTCGCCGAACGACCCCAAAATCACTCGTTCCCATCTACATGTCATTGTTAACAACCATGCCAAATTTCATGAAGTTCTGACCAAAGCTGCAACCTGTAGCCCGCGCCAAAGAATTTAGTCATGCAAAGAGTAAAATCCAAGATGGCTGCTGGCGGCCATGTTTTTTGGCTGAACGACCCCAAAATCACTCGTTCCCATCTACATGTCAATATTAACATCCATGACAAATTTCATGATGATCAGACGAACAGCACGACCTGTAGCCCGCGCCAATGGATTGAATTTTGAAATCCAAAATGGCCACCAGCGGCCATGTTTTTTGGCCGAATGACCCCAAAATGACTCGTTCCTATCTACATGTCAATGTCAACATTCATGACAAAATTCATAAAGATCAGACCGTAGGTATGACATGTAGCCCGCGCCAAAGGATTTAGTCATGCAAAGAGTAAAATCCATGATGGCTGCTGGCGGCCATGTTTTTTGGCCGAACAACCCCAAATTCACTCGTTCCCATCTACATGTCATTGTTAACATCCATGACAAATTTCATGAAGTTCTGATCAAAACTACGACCTGTAGCCTGCGCCAAAGGATTTAGTCATGCAAAGAGTAAAATCCAAGATGGCTGCCAGCGGCCATGTTTTTTGGCCGAACGACCCCAAAATGACTCGTTCCCATCTACATGTCAATATTAACATCCATGACAAATTTCATAATGATCAGACGAACAGTACGACCTGTAGCCCGCGCCAATGGATTGAATTTTGAAATCCAAAATGGCCACCAGCGGCCATGTTTTTTGGCCGAATGACCCCAAAATGACTCGTTCCCATCTACATGTCAATGTCAACATTCATGACAAATTTCATAAAGATCAGACCAAAGGTACGACCTGTAGCCCGCGCCAAAGGATTTAGTCATGCAAAGAGTAAAATCCAAGATGGCTGCTGGCGGCCATGTTTTTTGGCCGAACAACCCCAAAATCACTCGTTCCCATCTACATGTCATTGTTAACATCCATGACAAATTTCATGAAGTTCCGATCAAAACTACGACCTGTAGCCTGCGCCAAATGATTTAGTCAGGCAAAGAGTAAAATCCAAGATGGCTGCTGACGGCCATGTTTTTTGGCCGAACGACCCCAAAATGACCCCAAAATGACCAAAGGTACGACCTGTAGCCCGCGCCAAAGGAAATTGTTGACGGACACACGCACACACGCGCACACGGACGACGGACGCCAAGCCATGGCAATAGCTCAAACTTACAAAAGTAAGTTGAGCTAATAAGGGGCATAACTCCGGTGAAAATTGGCGGACGGAACCCAAATTCGAACTTGAGCTGTCTTTTCTCCTAATAAACCCACATACCAAATACAAATTACAAATACAAATTTGATTGAAATCGGTTCACTCTAACTAAAGTTATCATCCGGACAACAAATTTCAGGGATTTTCTAAGTCAAATTACGTCAAAAAAGGGGCCATAACTCTCGCAAAAATTATCGGATTAAAACAAAATTCGGACCTGAGCTGTATTTCGATATATGTAATCCACAAAAAAACGGTTTTGCGTTTAAACATTCCAAAATCGAGTTATCATCCGGAAACCAAAAAACATAAGAAAAACTGAATTTTCTGAGTCGAAAAAGGGGCATAACTCGGCCAAAAATGGTCGGACAGCACCCAAGTTCGAACTTGACCTGTGTTTTGGTGGGAGAAAGTAATATACCAAATTTGGATTCATTCCGATAAACTATACTAAAGTTATCATCCGGACAACAAATTTCAAGGATTTTCTAAGTCAAAAAACGTCAAATAAGGGGCATAACTCCGGTGAAAATTGGCGGGCGGAACCCAAATTCGAACTTGAACTTACTTTTCGGCTAATAAACCCACATACCAAATTTTATTAAATTTGGTTCACTCTAACTAAAGTTATCATCCGGAAACCAGGTTAACGGACGCCCGGACGGACGGACGGACCAATACTATAATACGGCCTTTTTTCAAACGGGCGTATAATAAAAATTATTCACAATAGGAACTGCTTATTTAACATTGAGATGAAAGCACGGTAGGAAGAAAAATATGTACTTAGCCCATATGCAGAGTTTCATTGGCTTAGAACTTGTCAACAAACTTGAAAGTGGGTGGAATTTATCACCTCAATAATTTACACAAATACATCATGATGAAAAGAAACTTTTACCCCTGCACACCAATGTGCAATTATATCGAAAGTAGGGAGCACTACAATTTTGGACTTAACATTTCCATGACTGGAGCTTCCTGAAATTTTGCAAAAACCCTGTGTCAATGCATTCTCTTATATTTGCAAGTCTCACATAGGGAGCCTCGCATGCATATATAAGAGAATATATTGGCCTAAAAACATTTTCCTTGACCTTGTAGCCAGTGCATTCTCTTATATATGCGAGTCTGTCAGAGGGAACCTCACATATATAAGAGAATGTGTTGGCCTAACACTATTTACCTTGACCTTGTAAGCCAGAGCATTCTCGTATATATGTAAGGTTCCCCATGGGAGACTCGCATATATAAGAGAATGCACCGGCACATAATATTTAATGCTGCACCAGCGTAGCTCCCGTCATGAAAGGGTTAACAGCAAACAGGAACCTTCTCAAAAAATGGCATTTATAATTCGCAAAGTAGGTTTTCAATAAAATATTGACGAAATTGGTTGAAATATTTTAATTCCTAACGGTAGATCTGTATTGATAATTCCTCTACTCCAAGCCTGCAAACAACGGGTCGGACACGGTCATTGACCTGCACAAAACACCTAATTGTCCGGTACAAATCTATTTGTGCCTGTCATCTTGACAGGCAGCATTTGTGTGACAGCTTGCTTTTAAAATTGTCATGTTTTCAAACTAGTAACCCACGAGTGGTTAGTTATTTTTGTAATTAAATTTAGCAAGTAGCAACTGCGCAAGCTCGACTGCTCGTTCTAATTTGAGGTCTTCCGTCCTGCTGTAGATATCCACCACCAGACGTGAGTCACGTGACGCCATTACATACTTATTATTACCTGTATTTGTTGCTTATAAAACTTGACATTAATATTTCACTGGTTGTTTCCTTACTTGCTTTGATCAGGCTGTACAATACTGAACAAGGTCACAGATAAACCATAACAGAGTGCAATACTACTGAAATCATGCAGGGGTTTTGAAAGTGTAAATGAAGCTCGGTTTACAATTAAAATCCATGACAGGTACTGACCTTGATATGACAGGCACCAATCAGTTGGTGCCTGTCATAGTGAAAAGCACACTCCGGGGGAATTTTAAGAAATTATTTGCAGGCTTGCTCTACTCAATTGCATATAAAACATATTTTTAACAGGTCATGTGCATTTAATGGTGGAGTATTTTAAACTGCGTATATATTTACGCTGAAGGAATCATTGACACAATACTTTGAACATGTTGGTAGTCAGCTCAGGGACCATCCTAGAGGTTTCATATTCAAGTCACTGTTTGGATATTGGGGAGAAGCAGACTGTTATCAGGATGAAGTAACAATGGCTGAAGTTCAATTTACACCACAACATCACCCTTCTATGATCCAATAAGAATTATGCAAGACAAGAGCCTAATTATAAACCATTATAGTATGAACACCATTGTAATCAGTAAATATACTTTAAATATGCTGTTGGGACATATGAGACAGACCTCCTGTTCTGCCTGGTACAAAACTAGGGAGAAGTAGAACATTTAGGGAGAAAATAGTGTGTCTATCATTTGCAGAATGAGGTCCCCATAGGGTGAACTTAGTGATGCACGGCAGGCTAGCATCACCAAATTCACCATATGGGAACCTCATTCAGCTTAGGCCTCAACTACTATGGGAGACCTAGGATCAAATTTAAGTTCCCCAGTTGAAATTAGTGTAAACATATTTTTATTTCCAAATGCAAGCAAATAACATAATATTCAGATGACACATATATGCAAAATAGAAGAGTTAATGTATGGAAACGAGGATGAGACAACAAGCCTGAGTTGAAGTTTGTGATGTTCACCCATCAGTCACCTCGATTATGCATTTTATCTTCTGCAAACTAGGAGATACAAACAAAAATTGAACAGAATGGAAAAAGTAACTAAAAACAATGTTAATTTGAGACTGACTTCCCAGTAGATGAGGCCTGAGCAGAATGAGGTGCCCAGAGGGTGAATTTGGTGACGCTAGCCTACAGTGCGGGATAGCATCACTAAAGTCACCCTCTGGTGACCTCATTCTGCAAATGACAGACACACTATTTGCAGCCTTGGTTTGCTTTTTAGATTGAGCACTTGTTACAGTAAATTCTTAGATTAAGCACTTGTTACAGTAAATTCTTAGATTGAGCACTTGTTACAGTAAATTCCCTGTTCAAGCTTTACTTACACGCATGGTCTTCACACTGCGGAAAGCTTTAACTTTTTCAACTGTTTGTTTGATAGTTTCTATTCCTTTGATCTTCAGTGGATTACAGTTCATCAGCTGAAAAAAAAGGTATATGAAATGGAATAATTAGTGATTACGAGAACTGCGTTTGATATCAATGATAAGTAAATGTGCAACAAATGAACAGATAAGATATCAGCCGAAATACAGTCTGACAATCACCTAATAAAATCAAATATCTAAAACTAACTAATCCATGGATGGTATATTACTTTGCAATGTAATGCATTACCATTACTTGTAATTCTCTGCATTACCATTACTTGCCATTCCCTGCATTACCATTACTTGCCATTCTTGTCAGAGAATGGCAAGTAATGTTCACAGTTTATTACGCCAGATAAGTTGATAATAAAATGTTTTGGAGCTTCCTCTATCAAATGATATATAATATGGCATATATTTTATATATGTGATCTGGGGGTTCGATGGTATATAATATGGCATATATTTTATATATGTGATCTGGGGGTTCATGGTATATAATATGGCATATATTTTATATATGTGATCTGAGGGTTCATGGTATATAATATGGCATATATTTTATATATGTGATCTGAGGGTTCATGGTATATAATATGGCATATATTTTATATATGTGATCTGGGGGTTCATGGTATATAATATGGCATATATTTTATATATGTGATCTGAGGGTTCATGGTATATAATATGGCATATATTTTATATATGTGATCTGGGGGTTCATGGTATATAATATGGCATATATTTTATATATGTGATCTGGGGGTTCGAACATGAAGTGGGCCTTTAAAATGAAAAGTAATGCATTACCATTACAATGAGAAGTAAGGCATTACCATTACAATGAGAAGTAAGGCATTACCATTACAATGAGAAGTAAGGCATTACCATTACTTTTAAAATGAGAAGTAAGGCATTACCATTACAATGAGAAGTAAGGCATTACCATTACAATGAGAAGTAAGGCATTACCATTACTTTTAAAATGAGAAGTAAGGCATTACCATTACAATGAGAAGTAAGGCATTACCATTACAATGAGAAGTAAGGCATTACCATTACAATGAGAAGTAAGGCATTACCATTACAATGAGAAGTAAGGCATTACCATTACAATGAGAAGTAAGGCATTACCATTACAATGAGAAGTAAGGCATTACCATTACTTTCAGTAATAAGTTTAAAATTAAAAAATCAAGTCTGTTTTTGCTGTGGTCTCACTGCATATCCAAAAGTCATGCAAACCTGATTTACCTTGGTACTGTATAAATTGAGCATGTTTTTGTTGGGAGTTAAACAAAATGGAAATTGGTCCAGCAGCCATGTTTTGTTTTGTCTACATGGCAATTAAGCTTCAATCGATATATAATTGTGATTAAATATGCAGAAATATGGCCTGTAGGAATTGGGACGTCCTACATGTAAATGGTCTAAAAGTGTATAAACATTTATTTACCTCCAGGCTTTGTAGAGATTTGAAGAGAACCAAGTCAAACTTGAGTTCATTCATGTCTATATTGCTTCTGCCAACTCGATCACGACCGCCACATATCTGAAAATTAAAATATGTAACACCTTAAAGATGCATAATCCGAATTAATGCTCGCAAATTACTATTTCTTTGGCTTTGGGGATAAAAGTATTTGATTCGAGTCGAGGAACCCACCCATAAAATCTCAGAGTGATCAGATATCGATTTTTGAAATCAATTATTTTTCACCTTTTCAGTGGTCTGGTAAAAAGTCGATGAGAAGACGGTCTCGGACCAAATTGCGGATGATGGATAACTCTAAAATCAAGTGGCTTTTGTGTGTCAGATATTTGTCAAACCGGCAAAATTTAGTTGAACAAAATGTTGATTAATAACATGTTTTGGGAAACTTTATACTATAGTTGACTGTGGTTAGCATTATTTTTAGGCAATTAACCGATTCTGATAACTGAAGTGGCATTTTAAAAAATGGTTGGTGTTGGAATATGATGATATGGGGACAATCAAATCGGATGAGTAACACTTTCTATAATAAATATCCATTCTGTAAAGAAAATTATAAAGATGGAATATTTCTTCCTAAAAAGGTTTACTATGATTTCCGGGGTATAAAATAATAAATATGAGTCGAAGAAACCTGTCTGGAAATGCTTCTATCAATTAATATTGATTTTATATCAATATTTTCTGGTATCAATTGGGACATTTGTTTATTACTATTTTTAGAACAGACTGACTAAGCGTTCATGCGATCTCAGATTGATTTCTTCTACTTGCTATGCTAGTTGAGCCATAAAATCTATACAAACCTTTAAATGCTTGAGTCTTGTGATGAAGTCTAAGATATGCCCTATATCCTTCTTCACATCTCCACTATCTTTTAAAATAAAGGAAAATGAAAAAAAGAAGAAATATTTTAAATACTAGGCCAAATAAATATCAATTCTGTGTTCTCAGGCACCTACTTCCAAGCCTTGAAATAGTGTGTCTGTCATTTGCAGAATGAGGTCCCCAGAGGGAGAATTTAGTGATTTTACTTTCTTTTGAGACTATGTGTTTAAAAGAAACATTTTGCATCATATATTGGAAAAGATTGCAATTATGAAAATATGCAAAGCATATAGAACGACCCCTGCAGGCCTCTGTCTAGTGCGCCTGTCATTTGCAGAATGAGGTCCCCAGAAGGTGAATTTAGTGATGATATCCCGCATAGTGGGCTAGCATCACTAAATTCACTCTCTGGGTACCTCATTCTGCTTAGGCCTCATCTTCTTTGAAAAGTTTCTTTATTATAAAATTCTTAAACTTCTTCACATAGATTCTATTTCTTTTTTAGTTTAGTTTATCCATATCCCCAAATTGTCAGACAACACATTGCATAACCTGGGTTCCAATTGAGTGTTCATCACAATATTCACCATTTGGGAACTTCAATCTGAGTCTATGTCTCCCATAGCAGATGACGCCATGCAGAATGAGGTTCCCGGAGGGTGAATTTGGTTACATGGCCTTCGAAGTGGGTTCATGTGAAATAACACATATGTGACCCGCCATATCAAATCCAGTCGTAAGTCGGGATTTTTTTACCCTGTGCCAATGCATTCTCTTATATATGCGAGCCGACCATAGGTCGCCTCGCATATATAAGAGAATGTATTGGCCTAACAATTTTTTACAATTTTAATAATTTTTTCTTGTATTCTTTAACAATTTTATAATTTCACCCATACAGAGCCCCAGACAAACATGAGCAGACAACACTCTTCTATATGCTTCTATATATGTGTGGGGCTCCCTGCAGGGTAATGGATGTTTTTTATGTTATGTCCTAAAAATTGTAAGAGACATTTATTTTTAAAAAATGATAAAAAATTGTTAGGCCAATGCATTCTCTTATATATGCGAGGCGACCTATGGTCGACTCGCATATATAAGAGAATGCATTGGCACAGGGTAAAAAAATCCCGACTTACGACTGGATTTGATATGGCGGGTCACAAATGTTATAAAAGTCTGTGAGACATCTATCATCAACAAGTACATGAAATAATTGATTTAATTTTTTCTTATATTCATTCTCTTCAACAACTAGATTTCACATATCAAAAGCATAATTATGTATAAGGTACATTACTATTACAGTGGAATTACCGATAAAGTTCACTTAGTCCAATAAGAAACCAAAGTTTAAGTGAAAGCATTGAATTGAAAAATATTCTGAAAATCATATTCAGACTACATGTAATATATTTGAACTTACTACGCGATTAGTGATGTTTCTTGACAAATCACTATAACAATTTTGTTTACATAACAATGGTTTCAACATCCAAAGAATTGCACATGCGATGTTATTTTCTGACATTATACTTAAACTGAAATGTATCAACACCTTATAGGAATAAAATCAGGACTGACTTCTGGACAGATGGCTACCGATTTCTGGAAGAGTTCTGATTGACTAATAATCTCATAACAAAAATAGCTGTTCTGTAAACTTGGAAATTATGAGACAAGACTCACCACATGTAGGTTCCGGGAGTTTGAGCCTCTCCATAAGAACGTGCACGTGTAGGAGTCGTGGTAAATATCTCCTTGTTTTGTACTCACCACATGTAGGTTCTGGGAGTTTGAGCCTCTCTGTAAGAGCATGCATGTGTAATGGAGTCGTGGTAAATGTCTCCTTGTTTTGTAACAGGACCTCTCCTGTAGGAAGACAGAGCATATAATACATGAATTATTTTACTCAATATCTAAATATCTAAGTATAACAAGACCTGGGTTGTCGCCCAGTGCATACCCCCATGTGTTATACCGCCTAGTGTGGACATATCTATAACCCATGGCTGAGATACTCAGAGACAGAAAAAAATCAATAATCAAAGATAATCAAAGATGAATTACTCTAGATGGAAAATCCAAACAAAACACTCCTCTGAAATCCCTCATTGTGGTGAACTTAAAAACCAAATTTCAAGAGATCCAACAACATATCGTTGAGATATCTGCTAGGATGGACAAAAAATAAACATTTCCTGATAAACAAAGATGAATATGGTAGCTCTAGAAAAGTAAATACGAACAAAACGATGAACACTATTAATCCTGCCTTGTGTCATATTCACATCTTTGATTTTAAGGTGTCAAATTATGAATATATTGGGTTGTTTAGGCAAAAAACAAAAAAGGTTTTGGTTCTCAGGCCCCGCCGCATTGAATAAAAAGGGCCGCATTAGACCTTTTTATTGCAATGCCTGATGTTATGACAAAAAAACTTACGAAAAATTTAATTTGAAAAAAATATATATTTTTTTTTTTTTATTTTATAAACATGTTCGTAGCAGATATGTGTTGAATAATAGTGTGCATTGAGCTCTAACATGTAATGTGTTAAAAAGTGACTTGCAGGCTTACAACATGAAGTAGATGACTACAATTAAGAAAATGATAAGCTGACCCTCATGCTCTTCTTACAATTAGCCATTGTGAACTAACTTACACTAATTGTAACTTTATACAATTGAAAGGCACAGAACTAAATTCAGAATCACATATTAGAATGGGGAGTTATCAGTTTCTAGACAACAATAACAGTAGTTAATGTCAGGGGCATTATATAATGTTAGGTAATCCCAGTCATACACTGGTAGTAAAATGTCATTTTTATATAAGATTAAATGAGTTAATATGAATACCAGTTCCCTCTACATTTCTGGTTATTACTAGACAGAGGAAGGTATCTTTGTCCATGCTTACTATGTGCAGAAAAAAATAAAAAATAAAAATAAAATCCTCCCTCCCTCATTGATTTGAAAAAAAAATTGCCCGAGAACCAAAACTCTTCTTTTTTTTGGCGTTACTGATCGGTTATGATAATGTTTTTTTTAAAAGACATATTGTGGACTAAATTCATGGATAAAACCAATCATTTAGTATCCAAACACTATCCCCATTAGAAGAATGTAGGAATGAACTAAGCTTGATCAAAATTCCAACCACATCGACTACCATTTCAGAGAACACAGTGGTGGAACAACACACAAATATATACTACATTATTTGGGATGCTAAATAACTTTGTATTGCATAAGATAAAGTGATAAGTGGTAACTAATATTTGATATATTGTTGTTATATGCATTAATCCTTTCATAACGGGAGATGTGTTGTTGCAGCATTAAAGATCCTGTGCCAGTGCATTATCTTAAATATGTGAGTCTCCCATAGGGAGCCTCGCATATATAAGAGAATGCACTGGCTTACAAGGTCAAGGTAAATATTGTTAGGCCAATGTATTCTCTTATATATGCGAGGCCCCCTATGGGAGACTCGCATATATAAGAGAATGCATTGTCATGGAAGGGTTAACATAGAGGTCAGTACAGCTGGAACCATAGTACTGAGAAACAAACCTACATCTAACTATGGCCTAATCCTATTGGTGCATGCTAGTGTGCTGTCAAATGTGCAGAGGGCATCATGATAGCTGCATTCTTAACTCATCAACTTTTTTACATATGATAATATGTTTGTCTGCATTTACTTATTAAATAAACATGCATTACATATCTGCATCCCAAACACGTGCACTCTGTTGTTTGTACAGTATGACATAATATCTTACCACTATAACACCGAGCACCTTGGGACGAAAGTTAAGTTCTATTGAGCTATCAAAAATAATATTTACATTTAACTAGCATGTTTTAAATGGAGTATTCAACCCTTCTATACTAAATACACATTGATGTTTAGTTCCCTTGGGAAATGTTCAGATAATAAGTTCAACAAAGGACTTATTTTCTGAAGATTTCCCACCATTAATGAATATGAATCATTCTGCTGTTATATTATCTGTTTTTCTGTCTGTCATCTGCTTTTATGTCATGAACACCCCTATAAATGAATAAAGGACTGTTATAATGTATACATTTATAACTGGGTGGGAGAATCCATTTACTAGAGAAAGGGTTAAAAGGGAAGGCCTAGTTTAAATAATATACTGGTATACATTGTTGGAATTATTTGAAAATTACCACTTATTTAAGTATTCATAGCAGGAATTGGTTGTTTTGAAAAGAAAATTATATTGCAGTTACATATATATATAATGATATTTTAACCCTACGCATACTAAATGGATTTTCCCACCCAGTTTTAAAGTATATATTGGAATGGTCAATTATTCATTTCAGGGGATATTCAGGAAAAATGAGCAGACAAAAAGATAATACAAGTGCAGATGTATTCAAATTCATAGGTGGGAAATGTTCAGATAATCAGTTCAAAAATGGTCTAATACCGTTTGTTGAATTTATTATGCAAACATTTCCTATGGGAACTACTCATCAATGAATTTTTAGGAAATAAAGGGTTATTATATAGAATCATTATCTACCATGAAATCTATTGTGTCATCTTGGCGACAATGGTGTAATAATTAATTGTAAGGTGCATGTATTTAATCATGGCTTAACAGATGCAAATAATATAGACCATGTCAATGTGAGTATAAAATACACACACATATATGTATGTATCTAGTATATGTCAAAATTATCGATGTGTCATATATAGAAACCGCAAATGACGATCATAAACACACAAGATCATTTTAAATTAAATGTAATCTATGTACCTCTATTGTAGAGATCTTCAGCCAGACACTGTGTAATTCCATGGATCTCCTGAAATATAAAGACATATTATGCACTTAATTCAGTCAATAAAGCCAATAAGTTACAATCCAGATGCTAACTCCACTTAAAAAATGTTGCAATCAACTAAGATTATCGAAATTTCAACCACATCGACTGAACCATTTCAGAACACGGCATTTAAACTATGCACAAATGTAAATATTTACTACTTTATTCGGACAAATTAATGGGCATAAACATTTAATATGGCAATGATTCCACCAGATATAGTCATTGCATGTGATTCGTTTATAATAACGTTGCTGTTGTCTGCCTATTTTGATATCAATTTATGAAAATAACTTATTTTGGCATAATTCTTTGTTATTCCGTTTGGAATAGCTGAGCTGAGTGTTTCCCATGACTTTAAGTTTAATTATAGATACTTGCAATTAAAATCATCATGGTCAGTGTTTGATAAAATTTAATTTTGATTAATCTTGATTAAATTTAAGTAATAAGTGAGGCAGTCTTTACATTGAGACATGAAGGAGAACTGACAACTAAATTAATAAAAAACAAATAATTAGATAACAGACTAATAATTGGCAAATTCAAATCAGTTGATATTTTAAAGTTGAATAAAGGTCATAACTCCGAAAATAATCATTGTACCAAAGAACGGGTGGAAGCCTGTGTACTAGGAAGTACCATACAGTACAACAAGCTCACCCTGATTAATGTACTTACATATTTGTGGAAGTCGAGAAATGCTGCGAGAACGGGTGGAAGCCTGTGTGCTAGGAAGTACAGCACTGTTTGTATATACACTTCAAGCTCGCTCTGACGCTTCTTCACAAATGATTCAGACTGCTTTCCAAACACTTTCTTTGGTGGCATCAAATACTTATCCAACTTGTAGGAAGACACAAGCTGTGAAATAAAATGTTGTCGACTGATAAGAATGCCATAGCCACAACTACAACCTGCATGTTTTTGATTGGGAGATGGGTTCCCATATGTATACATGAATCTGGCCGATCGTATGGGACACCGTCCCCCATACAAATAACAAAACAAAACTCTCATCAAATTTCATTCCTGCAACACCATCGATTTAAATTCATCAGCAGCTGAACGCTAGGGGAGAGGAGCCTCACTAAGTTTGGTAACTTGTGCTCCGATCCCCTGTGCACCCACAACATTATCCATATATTCTGTGTTCTGTAAAATATTCCATGTGTATCACAATAAATATGTTCAAACAAAAACACAACTATTAGGACACCCCCATGATTATCTTCGGTTTAGAATGACAAAAAATATAGATTTTTAAAAGTCCATACCAATACAGAAACAATATAATCAATCAATGCTCTCAAGATTATGTGACTGTAAAATATAACACTACATGTATAAAATAGTATCACAATACCTTATCATTCAGCTCAAGGAATTCACTATATCTATGTTTGACAGTCCATGTGTAATGACCTATGTTGACCTCTAACATATAAACCTGAAATCAAGGACATGAATTAAAGTGAAGTGAATGGGACAGAATGGGAATAGACAATGAAGTACGGTAGTAATTTTCAGAATTTTTATGTCCAAATTGGAATGAGAAAACATCATTCTTGTTTATCAATAATTGATATTGAAGAAATACAAAGCAACTTCCTTTTAAAGATGAGAAATTATTTTCAATTTAAATCATTTGCTGGCAGAAACCATTCTAATCTTTCTAATAAATCATTAGACCAACACCAACAAGTTATGCCAAATTAAAACACCTTTTCTTCACTTCTAATTGTTTCAGATTTCCATGGTGCAATATAATGTCTCAGGGTGCACAGCTTTGTGGATGATGAGTCGGAAAAGTCAGCAGAATTATTGGGGACCTGTGAATCAGCAATCGAAAGCAGATTTTAAATTCGATATCATATCACGATCCCGGTGTTGATATCGAATTGAATCTCGATAAAGCCGGTGCACAGTATACTGTACTGCCCTAGTAACTGACCCAGTAACTGCAGTTATTATGAGTTTATAACTACACCACAGTTAACGATTCCAGTCTGCTGTGGCACCGCAATTAAATGCGGTAAAGAAACCTCTGTTATAATTCTTGACGGATCCGATACACTGTACATATAGCTAAATGTTTAGTGCTGATTATCTGTGAATTTAATTTCTATGACACATAAATAATCTGGAGCAACAATTATACTGGAAATTACCATTTCATACCAGTTGATGATTACATGCATTTATAAAATTGTTAAAGAATACAAGAAAAAATTATTAAAATTGTAAAAAATTGTTAGGCCAATGAATTCTCTTATATATGGTCGACTCGCATATATAATAGAATGCATTGGCACAGGGTAAAAAAACACACAAAAATATACCTGTGTTTCTGGTGACATGCAAGAAAAAAATAGGGGCGGGCGGGTGGCTTTTCATTTTATTTTGAACTTTGCTCAAAATAAATATGATATCCACCCTTACGGACGTCTTCTCCTTGTTTGTAATGTACTATAAAATAATAAAACTAAGTACATAATATTAGAATATACATGTAGTGTAATTTATTGTTTTATTGAATAAAACATGAAAAAATTCATTTGATTCAGCTGCGACGAATCAGTTTACAAGGAAAATAAAATCGGATGCGTAGTAATTTTGCAAAATCAATAAAATGAAAACGGTCAGGGCGCCGGAATAGGGGCGGGTCACCAGAAACACAGGTCTTTTTTATTTTGGCCTTACGCGATTCACTGCTTTTATGTGCGATTCTCTGGTTTTATAATCTATATACCCGGTAATTGAAATTATGTTTAGTAATTAAACTAAATCATTTCAGGGAATGGATATGCATATCTAGAATAATGGAGTTAATAGTTAATCCCACTGCGAGTTGGAATCAGACAGGTACATTTGTGGCATCATGCGAAACTATTTAGTGATATATTTACATATACATGTACCAGTAGGCCTACTGTAAGTACACACACAATTGTGCAGATTGATAGGGCATGTTGTTGTTGTTGTTGTTGTGTAGTTTCCGACCGCAGGCCGGGTAGGATGGTCGGAACGCATTGAGCAGTTCCCTTCACCCTTTCTTTAATTCTTTGATGAAAATCGATTGTTGAGGCTGTTGTATTTGGAGGCAAAGCGGTGGAAGCGTGGTGGAGGAGTCGAGGCTGTAGTGATGTGAGGCTTGGGTTTAGGCTGGATGTCTGGTTGGTGTGGCTGTTGGTTGGCTGGCTTTAAGGCTGATGCGTTGGTGTTGTGGCTGGCGAAGTGTTGGAGTGGTTGGGGGCTGTGTTGGCATTGGCTGGTGAGGTTATTGGCTGGCTGGTGATTTGGCTGTTGGTTGGCTTGGTTGACGGTTGTATGGGATCTAGATGGGTCTGTCGGTGTTGTCGATTTCTAGGATGGACTTGGTCTTTTTGTGGAGAGCAGCTGGTTTCGCAGATGGAGTTCTTGCATGAGTGGGCTGTTGTCTATTCTGGCGAGGGTCTGGTTTCTGAGGTCGGTTAGTCGTTGTTTCATCGTAGGTATGTCTGCTGCGTCGTGGAGGGCTTAGTTTGGTGTATATAGGGCATTTATATATATATGTAGGCCTATATATACCCATCAGGTACATGAAGCACAATTAATCAGTTAACAATTGAACATAAAATTCTTGACAATGACAGCCCCCCCCCCCCACACTCCCAGGGCAGACCATTGTAAATGTGGGGGAGGGGGTTACCCTCCCCAACAGGTGGGCTTGACCTGACCCACCCCCATATGGTGTATCACCCCTGACAATTGGTTATTGAAGCATGTTTTGATGGGCGTGGCCATTTTAGAAATTAGTTGATGACATCATGACCCTATTCAGTACCGGTACCTCCTTCTGCGGTGGTACAGAATTGTGTAAACTGTCATATTCCCATCATATCTTCCAGTGTGGTTACTGGTGAAAAGATGGTGTCAATAACATAATTGCGCTGTTCCGAAAACTACCAGTGAGTCAGTAACCAGCTCCACGCTCACTCTGTTTGCACAAGTCCATCGTGAATGAAGGATACCCTGTACAAAGGAAGTCTCATACTATGCTTATAAGTGAGGAAATAGTTATGTTATATTTGACACACTGACCGTTTTAACGACAACAGGCAACATAGTGAAAGATGACGAATTATCAGCTGATTATTGTCTCGAAAATATGGAAATTTAAATGTCGATTATTGGAAATATTTTGGGTTTTCCTAGGCTACATTTAAAAGGGCTAAATTTACCGTATAACTTTCCTGCCATTCAGATGCTATAAGTTTGACAGTTCTTGAGGCACTAAAGTTGTCCAGATCGCGTCCAAATTGGGCCATATTTCTCGCTCAAATTTTATCATAAACAGCCTTCTTCCATTCTTGAATTTCTTCTGTGTTTACGTTTTGCGTGCACTGTACGTGGTCACATGATATTACCTCAGAGTGTCACGAGAGATTTTTATCCAATAAAAATTCATGTAACTTGATCAATCGCGTTTGGCTAGAAGCCAAACATGGCACCAGGCTCTTATGGTACGAAGTGAAATAACTAACACACAAGTTTGGTGGTTACGAAAATTAAGAAAGTTTGTTCTAAGCTATTTCCGTGTGAACTATACTAAATAAATAGTTCATGGTGCTCATATAGTCGACATTCGTTCATAACCCGCGAACATAGGTCACTATAAAGGTAACTTAGCCGTTTTATTTCAAGGGAAGTCGGCAGCCGATAGGTAGCGTACTGGTATCACGTGCAAGCAGACCGGGCATCGCAACCTGGTCAAGGTACTCTGACAAACATCAGAACTCGATCAGTGTGTCAGGCTAAACAGTCTCATTCGAGATAACTGAATAAAGATCCAAATTCAAAATGCCAACTTCCACCATTATGTACACCATTTGTCCAGTATGTTACCTTGAGTAAAGTACGATGTACATCTGGTGCGGGCATGACTCGGCCTCCGGTTCGCAATTCGACTTTTAATCCTCCAAAAATTTCCCAGTTCTATAAATAAAACACCCATGCGCCCAGGCGAAACAGAATATCTATTGGACACAGTGACTTCACTGACTTGTATGGTCCATAATCGATACTCAATTCAATGGATTCTCTCTCATCTGGCGGTAGCCGTTTCTTTCTCGGTGGTAGTTGGTCCACTATCATCGGCTTACTAAAGTTCAAAGTTCAAAAGCTTTATTTATAAAGTCAGGCATTTTAAATTACAAACATGAGCATTAAGCTCTTAACTGACTTGTAAAACAATGAATATGTACATAAACAGTAACGTGAATAAAACACAATTAACCTATCTGAAAAATAAATTACATGTATATTAGCTAAAACTTTGTAAAAGACGAGTAAAATCCCTGAGGACAGGTAGCCCTGACTGGATCAAAAGCGTAAGACACAAATTTGTATATTCATATACGGCACAGTAATGTGCACAACGAGTCCATATTTCATTCCTGGATAACACGTTTTGTTCCATTCAGAGATACCAGACCAGAGAGTGCGGATTAAAATCCAAAACATATGCATATAATTAAGATATCCTACAGGCACTGCATTTACATTTAAAACCATTCCAGGTTTGTAACATACATTCAAAGTCTTTCATCGTCTCTGCGGTTCTGCATGACTCTGGAAGACAATTCCACACTTTAGGTGCCATGAATCTAAACGAGCTTAAACCGAAAATAGTAGTATCAGGTGATGGCAGTTCCAGAGTCTCAGAATTTCTAAAAGAGTATGAACTATGTTTACTTTTCTCCAGGCAGTCCAAATAGGAAGGAGTGCTAATGTCCTTCTTTAGTATTTTGAAAACTGTGCCATAAGTCTGAGTCTTTGGAGATGTAGATGCTCACAGTTTGCAATATTTAGGAGAAAACGTACATATATAGCCAATAACAACAATCCCGCATAAAAAATGGCTCGATATTTGTCCAACTTACACTAAGCAATACGATTTAGAATTCGACATTATTTAAAGGGTTACACTGGTGTAGCTTTTCTCAACAGTCTTTATCGATGCATGCTAATCTATTGAGCAAGTTGCCGAAACTATTTATGATAGGCCGCCCGTAACAGAAGTTATGCCGATTCATGCGATTGCATATTCCATAATGGATTATGCAGTCTAAATCGTTAATCTTCCCTCGTGTGACGTCACATGGGGGACTACTAGCGACACGCAGTGTCAAACTTGAAGGCTGTCAAAATTGGCTTTTATTTTATCTACTGATTGTTTATACAGAAGCGGTTTTACCCTCCTAACTGAAAATGTGTATATATCGTTAATATGGCCCATGCAATCTTATTAGATAAGTCCTGTTGACATCAGATGTCTTAAAAGGACACTTATAATTCATTTAATTAAATAATTAATTATATGCCCAATAATGGTTGCAATCTGGTCGGTGAAAATTAAAATATGATGATAAATTGACCTATAGAGTTTCTGGGGATATATGCCGTTGACCACAGACGACTTATATGGGTAAATGTGAGCAACACGGAACGTTCCTTATGCAGGAAAATTCTTATATGTGTGTCACCTGACCAGGGGAATGGCATGGTATGGACACATCTTTTCATATTCCATCCATGAATAATGGAGAATGGGAATGACTCATATACCGAGGATATCGCGAGGATTATTGATTTGCGAATACAGTGGGCATCAAATAGCTCTGCAGTATGCTAACGATCACATTAAAAGTCCCATGGAAATAGATTCTTAGGTTTTATTCCACAAAAACTTCATGCGACGTGTAGCGACAGCGAAGAACGCTCACATAACCAACCAAGCTTCGCCGTTAACTCATACGATATAATGCTGATTCCCCCACCAGATTTTCATTTAGATTACAAGTTTCATCATGACCTGCATCAAAACCCAATAAAAGAACATCAAACCCAAAGTTGTATGTAATTGGCGAACCTCGTTTACGATTTAACCACGCCTCCGTAATTACTTCCTAGATACTGTCGCTAAGCCTTACAAGCGCTTGCGTCTGGGCGATTTATGAGGCTGTGAGCTACAGCGAGTGCATGGTGCTAATTGCCAGAATTGTTTGGGTATAAAATAAAAAACGATATATAAAGGAGGGAACAATATAATGTTTTGATATGATTTAAGACTGACTCAATGCATGTTCCAGGACACGTCTGCACACAATTAAAATTAATAATGTGCCAGACAAAAATTATGCGAAATACCAGCCAGACATGTCAGTTTCTCAAAAGCAATCATAATATAAATGACGTCCGAAAGCAGTGCAGGTGCTAATAAGATTTTGCCATAAAGTGACAACCATCTGCAATGCATGAGTATGATAGTCAGGCTCTCCGCGGTAGCTAAACAGCTTGAATCGGTCGTAGCTTGGTTTCAAGGAAAGCGAAGAGCTCTTTCTTGTGATGAACATCTAACATAATTCACCGATGGTCCATGGACATACATCGTATATCGCTAACATGTGTATATGTGACTTTGATATAAAGCATCGATCGGGTACTTGTGGCAGGGAAATGTTAATACCTTACTCGTATTTAATTTCGCGCTGTACTATCATAACCATCACTCATATGTAAAGCAACAAATATGGTAATATTGTCGATGTTGAAATAACTGAAAAAATAGAAATCTTCCAGACTGAAAACGGGGGCCCCAATCACAACCCTGCATCGAGTGACACAGTGACAAAAACAGCCCGAGTTTGTTAAATTAGCACAACACGGTTATGATTTTACTTCTTTCGGGTTAACCTTTCAATGATGTCTATAACTATTTCAATATCAGAATAAATAATTTTGGAGCATGGGTATGCCCATCTTCACAAGGAATTGATATTACATGCAGATATATTTTACACCATGTAAATCCATCGAGACTCGTGATGATGTTTAATATACACATGTATCTTTAGTGACGTTTAAGAACTGATATGAAACTGTCATCAGATTCAATACTTTTACGAATATTTTGTCAGTTTTTAATTCGCCCAGTTAGGTGAGCGAAAGATAGTATACTGCGTGAAATATACGCGTAAGGTAATATAATCTATAGTACATTTGAACCTCTGAGATATAGGCGAGGGGTAAGCCTGTATACCTTTGTCTGCATCTTGGATATTCCAATATTGGCACAGATATTAATTCAGGTGTCATAGTTACGTATTACTTACTTATATGCTTGGTTCAATTATACGCCCTGTCACTAACTCGCGGCCACATTGGATCCACCAGGCCCGGTTCCGTGGTTTTAGTGCTACAGGACAGTTCTGGAGTATAGCATTTCCATATGTGGAAGTCATTAATATTCAAATTGTTCCATATATGGAAATGCTACTCCAGAATTTTGACATGCAGCACTAAAACCATGCACGGAACTCGGGCTGGAAGAATATCTAAAACCACGGAACGGGGCTGGATAAATCGAATACGACCGCGACTCGGTGATCGGCGACTAGCTTATTCCGCCAACATACATCTGTGATTTCGCGAAATAATTTTCTATGTCCGTTTCCGGTAGATTAATTAAAATTAAACATGTGAGAATTTAGTTTCATGTTATGCCAGCCCTGTTACAATTTGTGAGGTCCGGTTCTATTATTTCTAACGGATTTTTTTTCCTTTTCGATATACAATGAGCCAATGGGCTGTCCGGGAAATAACTTGATAATTAATTGCCATAATATTATAATGAACATTGTTTATTGTCTGCATTTAAAAAAAATGTTTCCGCCAAATTCGTTATTGGGTCTGGCCTGGTGTTATTTTGTGGTGTTATTGCGTCCCAGCATATACGACTTAAAGCTTGTAGTTTTGTATTTGTCCAGATGATAATTTGAGTACCATTGAACAGAATGTTATGAAAATTGGTATATAGAATAGAATAGAATAGAATATAATAGAATATAATTTAATACCATAAAGGACCCCGAGGGGTAAAATGTAGTGCATAATCAAACAACTATACACAGATGAACGCAAATTGAAAAATAACATGCATAATAATATTATATGATATTATAAGAAATGATAATAAGGTAGTTTAAGGACGGATAACAGAATGGATACAAAGCAGTTGTCTTGAGAGGGCAATGTCTTTCTACTTATGTATACATACTTATGATGTGAAGAGGAAAGCTTAAATAAAGCTGACATAATTATGATCAGAGATATTTATTTATGACTGAAATTGGTTAATTATAATTTTTGTTGGAATAACAGTGGATTAATCCGTCAGATGCATTTAGATAAGACAGATGCCCAATCAGACAAGTGCTAAGCCAGCAGTTTTAACCAACTGCAGAATATGGGATAAAACAAAGAATTTAAATATCACATCAATGAAATCAATAATATAGCTATTTATATATAGACCTCTCAGTGTGCTTTGGAAGTTAGGGCTTAAATGCCTGGTGAATTTCAAGGCCTTCTTTGACGAATCGGTCCATTTCAATCAGCAGATCTAGATTATCAATAGTCATTAGCCAATAAAATTTTGAATCATCACAAAGTTTTAGAAAGTTTTTGCAATATTTGGTAATTTTACTGAAAATAATTTGCCTCGGTTTTTTTTTATAAAGAGGGCATTCCATTATAAAATGATGATCGTTCTCTATTTTGCCTAGGTTGCGCCTAGTGCATATCCTCAAATGTCTAGCTGGTTTTTTACTTTTAATAATATGCTGTGCTGTTTCTATCTTGAGATTGTGAACACTTATTCTCAGTTGGGCGATGGTTTTTCTCATATCATTATTAGGTAGTGATAGATAAGATTTCCCTTTGAATGTCTTTTTAAATGAGAAATAAGTATCCAGTTTGCCTTCATTATTCGTGATATGTGATTTTCTTATTGACTTCCATTCGTTCAAAAAAAAAATGTCGCAGCTTGTTACGGACAACAGTTTTAACCACTGTCAGAGAGTTAACTGCAACTATATTTTCTGAGACTCCAAGTTTGTCAAGTATAGATATAATGGTTGAATACCAGGTTCTGATGTTATTTTTGTGATCAATCTTGATACACTTAAAAGCTTCAGATAGTAGATTTGATGGACAATGGTGCAACCTGTGTAAGTAACTAATTAATGTCTCAATTATTGTAAAATATATTGGAAGCCGTCCCAATTCTGAAATCACTCCAATATTAGAGCTTTTCTTGTTAACACCAAGAAGATATTTACAAAACCAGAGGTGTGATTTATCAGCTATAGTATCCCTGTATAGATTGGTAAAAGGATTAAATCCTTTCACAGCGTTATCAGGTGGGTCTTCCCATTCAGAGATGTATGTTCCCCAAATCTCAGCACCATACAAGAAAACTAAGATGCATGCATCAGGTCGGCCGTGAACTATCTACCATATAATTGTTGTAGCTATCGATTATACATTTTGGAACACCTGTCTGTATGTATGTGTGTATGCATGAATGCATGTGTGTATGTGTTATAGACTCTAACACTGCTCGACTGATCCGACTCGGATTTGGTATTTAACGTGTCAACTTGACCTCGCTCATAGGCATGTTTCTGGACCTTGACCGATCCGACTAAAAATTTGTGTGTAGGACTACTTCGATCCCGGGAGCAATATTGACGGGTCCAATTTCACGTGGGACCATGTTCTCGAACGTGCTGATGTAGGCATGTTTCTGGACTATTTGGACGGGTCAAATCTTGATCCCGACCTGACTTTGACATTCAAAAAGATCAATTCAAGGTCAAATCTGGTAAAACGAAGTATTTCAACGAAATATAATACCTACTGTTACTTTTGTCCCAGGAGTGTTTCGGGTGGGTCAAATTATGACCCTGACCTGATCTTGACATTCAAAATTGTCAATTCAAGGTCAAATCGGGTAAAGCCGGGCGGATTTCGACGGGTACTTTTGTCGTGACTTTTGTCCGGGGAGTGTTTTGGGCGGGTCAAATCGTGACCCGACATGACGATCACCTTTAAAATGGTCAATTCAAGGTTAAATCGCGCAATTCTCCGAAAATCAGAGGGGAACATCCCGGACGAAGTAGGGTCCACCAGCTACTATTATATATTTCTAGATTTAGTTACAAACTAAATACCTGTATATTGTACAAAGAAATGTTTGACAAATATATCTGTATCAATATTACCATACGGGTCATTAAAATAGATACGACGAAACAAATTTTGAAGGGTGCATGGTATCAGGTAAATTTTTATATTTCAAATGATGACAGGAATGCGGAAAGTTGAAGTACCTACGTAATACTGACTATCCGAATGAAGAGATATACATGTATATAAAAACCAAAATAGAAGATGACTGCTGGCGACAATGTTTTCCAAAAAAATTCAAAGCATTCGATAGCTCCCATCTAGTTGTCAGCCCGAAGATCAATATAAAGTGTGGTGACTATCAGATGAGGGATATGACTGTACAGTTGCTAAACAATTCAGTCACGCAAAAGAGGATCAAACAGTAAGATACCAAATTGCTGCCTGTGGTAATGTTTTTTAACGAAATTCGGGAAAATTAGATTACTCTCCCCCTGGTTATCCAGAAGATCATTGTGGAATCTGGTGACGATCGGACAAGGGGTGTCGTCTGTAGGATCAACCAAATTATTTAGCCATAAAAATAGTAAAATTCAAGATCACCGCTGGCAGTGATGTCTTCACAAGGACAGCTTGAGAACAAAACATGGCTCACATCTAGCGGTGACCCAAACTATCCACATGAGAAAAAGTTCTCCAATAAAAGCTGGCTGCAGGGTGCGCCAATTGATTCAAATTCGAAATTTAACAGGGTGTACTGCTTGTGGCCATGTTTTCCCCGCAAATTTGATAGACTGATGGACAAAACCACTGAATCCGTTGAATCAATATACATGTATACATGGATTAATGTATATGCATTGTTATACACAGTACTGGTATATAAAGGTACTGAAAATAACAATATTACTAGTATACACAAAATAAACCATATATCATGGCTATGGGTTCTAATATCCGAATATGACAGCTGATAACTTGGTGTGAATTGAAGAGTGGTGGTGTCTCACGCATTCTAACCTCCATGTTAGAAACATGCCATTAAATGTCATAAGTATAATCTAGCTTGAGGACAGAAGTTATCCATAAAAAAAACCCTTAATTCAACCAGGTCCTCGCGCGATGTATGGTCGATCACATGATGATCTAGGGGGGATTAGAATTGTTGTATAAAAACAGCACTGCATGTAAATATAAAATAAAATAGTGCTACATCTTATTACAGATTATTGCCATATATAATCAGTGACTATACAGACAGTCTGACAAAATAAAGTTTCAGTGACACTCTATCCGAAGAGGGGAATAATTCCATCTGTTACAGTCAATGGAGCAATTATGAATCTGGAAAGGTGAAATTTCTAAGTAATACTAGATATCGACATGACGCGATAACATATAACGTAAATGCAATATGGCCGCTGGCGACCATTTTTTCCAATAAAATTAAAAAAATATTTGATAGCTCTCATCTGATAGATCAATATCAAGATAAATATGAAGTTTAGTGATGATCGGATGAGTGAAGTGGACTGTGCTAAACGGTTTAGTAATGCTTAAAAAGATTTTTACCTTAAAATTTTTATGTTCACTTTATAAACTTCACTGAGTCATCTTTGTCATGTATTGAGTTTGATATCTTTTGTTAACAGTTTATAAATCATGTATGTCTCATGTTTGTTATTTTAATTTATGTGTTTATTATCATTAAATAAAGTTGAATTCCTTAAAAAGATTCTTACCTCAATGTTTTTATGTTCACTTTATAAACTCCACTGAGTCATCTTTGTCATGTATTGAATATATCTTTTGTTAACAGTTCATAAATTATGTATGTCTCGTGTTCGTTATTATATTATATACACTTTATAGTGTGTTTCAGAACGAAAACAAAATGAATAAAATCAACAAATTTGTAAATTTAAAAACAATTCAAACGTTGTTGTATTCCATGTCCCAGCCGGGACATATACACCAAATTTCAATAATATTCATTGAGAAACAACGGACCAAACGCCATATAACACCCCGTATGCATCTTTTATTCCGAGTTGGCCTTTTATTCCGAGTTGGCACGCGCCGATTGGGCGAGTTAGCCCTGGGGCGAGTACGCCGATTCCGACATCTTTTCTATTTGCAGCAGGTTAAGTTTACGCGTAATTTAATTTACAAAGTTCCCCAATTGGTATCGTAAATAGAGCGACCTTATTTGACAGAGAATGCCTCTGTTATTGATTATAAAGTTGCTATACATTAAAAACGACAATTCACATGCTCGTTCAAGCGCAGTAGTCTATTTTCCCCATGTTAAAGGACATCCACAAATACTAAATAACGCTAACTTACTGCCGAATGTTTTACACGACAACTGTTAACATATTTGGGCTGAATTCATCTGACGCGGTATTATTCCTCAAAATAAACAACAAAACCATCGTTACTTGGAAATGTAGTTTGGGCTAACATTTACATAAATCCTCCATATCATTATTCCGACACACACGTCAGATGAAAAACTCACATGAAGTAACCGGCCAAATTGGCCGAAATAACAGAATCGGCTTGTTTGTGTGATCGTAGATATGAAGCATTGTATACATATTTGGAGTAGTACCCGATAAAATTTTACTCAGCTTAAGAGGCTTTTATGGATTTGTTGTGGAGATCTGTTTTACCATGTCCACTGGCTTGGAAAATTAGACCCAAATATTTGTAACTTTGAACGCATTCTATTTCTTGGTTAGAGTAATAGAATGTGCCTTTCATGCATTGTCCAATTCTGTTGAATATAAGTACTTTTGTTTTACAAGTGTTGACAGTTAAACACCAATCATTGCAATATTTTTCGAGAAGGAGTAAACGCTTTTGTAGTCCTAATGCTGATGTGGAGAATAGGATCAAGTCGTCTGCATAAAGTAGGCAGTCAACCTCTGTTTCAGCCAATTTAGATCATTTACATATAGATTAATGTATCAATGTATGATCACCTTGTTTCACTCCGAGGTCGGAGCCAAAATATGGACCTATCCTGTTACTGATTTTAACTGAGATCTCATTAGCCGAGTACATACTCTTTATTATGTCATAAAACTTGCCACCAATGTTATGCTTAATACATTTTGTGAGGATGCTTGGGTGACTAATTGTATCAAAAGCTTTCCTCAGATCAACAAAACAGCAGTAAAGTCTATTATCTTTGTATCAGGTGTACCTGTCTATTAAGCACTTAAGAACAAGAAAACCATAGTCAGAAATGGTAACGCCACCAAGATTATGGTATTACATATAAATAGAAATTATAAAAAATACATAAAATATTTTGATAACAATTGCGTTTAAACATGTAATCCTTCAAATTATTACTAACAAAGTAAACGACTGTGGGGTCACTCAACAGATTTTAAAGACTTGGACTTAGTATACTGTAAATACTAAAATTTAAATGAAATAATTAAAAGATAAAATTTAGCAAGTAGTAAAAGTTAATTTTCTCATTTTTGTTTTGGTTAAATAAAGCAATAATTTAAATGTAACATTTGGTTTAAAAAAAATGATTGACCGTGGCTCTTCCAATAATTGCGCGACTGACCTGGTCAATTGTTCTTAAGAAGTTGTTTTGAGAATTACTATGGAGGGAAATAGTTTTGGCTGTGGCTTCGCAAGTAATTACCTTGGTGACGTGATGTTAACAAATCTGAACTCCAGTTAACCAAGGACGCTTCATACCAAATATAAGGTGAATTATTAATTCTTTAGAAGTTGTTTTAAGATTTACTATGGAGGGAAAGAATTGTGGTGCTGGCTTCGCAACTATTTGACCTCATTGTAACAAATATAAATATTAGTCACTCAGGCAATAGATGTATCTATTCTGTATATTAACTTATTGGGTCTTACGTGTCTTGAGATGTCTAAATAGTTTTCGATGGACAGATCGCGCAAGGGACCAATCTTCTCTGTTGGGATTCCAATTGTTGGCTCATTAAATAGGCACATATGCTTAAGATACAGTCGCACGCTCCCGTAAGTCGGGTTTTGATTCCAGTTAATGAAAATATCATTGAAATAATCGGTTTCCCCCAATAAACATCCATATATTGAATATACATGTTTTGGAGCAGAATTAGGCAGTCCATATTGGACGCCATCATGGAATTTATTTTGTTTTGTTTTAATTTTCACACATAATTATTAGTTATATGGATGGAGTTCTCATTAAACCTCACATCCTTGTATTGGTTACAGTAATACCCAAAGTAATTGACCACTTAACCACATCATAATTATTGGTAATTTTTCAGGATTTGAAATCCTGAAAATTTACCAATAATTTTGCTGTGGTCAAGTGGTCAATTACTTTGGACATTACTGTATGAGGATTGAGTTATCATTAAACCTCAACTCCTTATATTGGTTACAGTAATGCCCAAAGTAATTGACAACTTAACCACAGCAGAATTATGTATTTTTTCAGCATTTACAATCCTCAAATTACCCATTATTCTGCTGTGGTTAAGTGGTCAATTGCTTTGAACATTACTGTATGATGATTGAGTTATCATTAAACCTCAAATCCTTATATTGGTTACAGTAATGCCCAAAGTAATTGACCCTTTAACCACAGCATAATTATGTGTAATTTTTCAGGATTTAGAATCATGAAAAAATACACACAATTTTGCTGTGGTTAAGTGATGAATTACTTTGGACATTACTGTATGTAGATGGAGTTAAACCTCACATCAGTGTGTTGGGGATTTGGACCTTGACTTGGGACCTTTGGTTTTTAACGCAACAAATGCGCGTACACCTTATACACAAATTTTGTATGTAACCAGAGTTTTTCTTGGATAAGATGAGTTTGAAGCCTGCTTACATTTCAAAATGTTGTCAGTTTTGTATTGTCTGCAGCGGATCTCGACGCGTTGAAGCAAAAGTTACAAAAGATAAAATGTGTATGTGACGAGACTATAATACAAATGAAAAAATAAATTGAGGGAGGGGTGGGCGATACAGGGAACTAAGGGTTGAACCGATATAAATTTGTAGAGCAATAACGACCAATGTTGACATATTATGCATATCAACTCTACTGTTGCAACAAGGCTATAAAATAGGGGGGTGTCAGAATCTTAGTCATCTCTATATAGTGCCAGAATAGTCATTTATGGAGTTCTATAAGATGTTGGGTTGGTTATATGGACTCGGAGAAAAAAGGGGTTTGTACCGATGAAGTTGATGAACTGACATAAATTAGTGGATCGATGTTGCCATGTAATGCATCGTGATCGACTGTACTAAAGCAGCAATTATATAAAATTGGGGGGGGGGGGTCTGAAATTATCTCTATAGTTGGCACCAGGATTATATAGAAAGGAATAGCAATTGATATACATATACGGCATACTATAGTAATACCATAGACATATAAGTACAAGTATCACGAGATAAAATATTACGTAACATGACTATATACCGATGAAAGAAATAAATAAATTGGACCGGGAATAGAGGTTGGGTTGGTTATATGTGGATAATTGGATATGGAATTCATACCGATGAAACGATACAAATTAGTGGAGCGATAAAGACACTTACTGACTTAGTCAGGCTACGCGGGGGAAATAGGGGTTGATACGATAGACCGAAATAAATTTGTCAAGTGATAATGACCAATGTTGATGTATAAAGTAACGCGACTGTACTGTCACACAATTATCAGGTAGAACCGGTCAAATATGACAGGGTACAGCACGTAATTATTTCCTAGATCGAAGAAATGATTTATTTTTTTTCGATGATAAAATTTAACATTAAAATTGATTTATGTCTAAAAAACTGTCATTTTTCAAAATTTTTAGCTGAAACTTGGTGTGTATGTGTATAATACTACTATATTCTTAAAATGACAGAGTTCAGCGCGTAATTATGTTTTAGATGGAAGAAATTGAATTTGTTTTCGATAACAAATTTACAGCGTATACGGCCTACGGGTCATTGAGTATGCTCAATTTTTGTAAACAAACTTTTGTCAATAGCCGTTTTGGTCAAACTAAACCTTCTTCGACCGGGACAGCAGATCCGAATAGTAGCTAAGATGTATTTAGATAGAATTATCAAAAGAATATGACCGATCAGGGTACATTTTAACAGAATAGAGTGGAGAAATCTTGGTGATAATTCCAGAAAATAAAGATGTAGGAGAATCACAATTAAACTTCCCACAATGCACTTCACTAAACCAGGGGTTCGCAATGGGTTACACATTATTTTCAGTCTATCAGATTATTTATATTTTCAACAACAAGTGACTTTAAGTTTACAATTTCAGCCTGTCCTGACTCTATCGATACGATTTAACACATTTTCAAAAACGTATTATACACCGGTGGCGTTAACTTTACAATTTAAGCATCTATGTGATTCTATCGGTACGATTGAGTAAGGTACAAACAAGAATATATCAGGGGCTCCCAATGGGTTATATATTATTTTCAGTCTATCAAATTATTTATATTTTCAACAACATATTATTACACCGGTGACTTTAAGTTTACAATTTCAGCCTGTCCTGACTCTATCGATACGATTTATCATATTTTCATAAACATATTATACACCGGTGGCGTTAACGTTACAATTTCGGCATCTACGTGATTCTATCGGTACGATTGAGTAAGGTACACAAAATCTCCAAGAATACATTCGCCCTGTACACCACACAATATCAAACTCACAGAAGCTAGAAACACCACAGGTGGCGTAATAAACATATGGTCTGTTGTTCTAAAGTTTTTCCTGAAACCTGCTTGGTTATCTGTCAGAATGTGATTTTGTTCTTAGTATTTGTTCAGTCTATCATTGAGAATTTTGTTGAATAGTTTCCCTTGACATGAGTTTATGGTAATGCCCCTGTAATTGTTAGGGTCTGAGCGATCGCCTTGCTTACAAATTGGAATGATATAGCCTTTGGTCCATTCTGGTGGATAAACACTGTGTGAAAAAGGCAAGTTAAACAGTTTGTTGTAGCATTTGATTAAGTCTTGTGAGCTCGAATTTAACATTTCGTTCGACAAAGAGTCAAGCCCCACTGTCTTATTGCTTTTTAAGCTTTTCAATCCTTGATTAATCTCTTCATTTGAAATGCGGTACTCAATTTCAGAGAAGGTTTTCTGCTTTTCTAAGTCTACTATATTTAGTTCTAAAGCATGGTTTCTTTCTGTAAAGTTCTCATGTAATATGTTGAGATTTTTGAAGTGATTAGTCCATGATATGTGATCGATATTACTTTCCGGAGAAATATCACCACCACTTTCCTCGTTTTTAAGGTGTTTCAGTAATTTCCAATATTCTTTTGGGCTATTATCTCGCATGTGGTCTAGTTTATCAAGTAAGGAGGACCTGAATTGTTTGCGTTTGGTCTTTAGCAATTTTCTATAAACCCGATAAGTTTTGAAATAGTTGTCTCTTTTTGATCTATTGTATGGATCATTGGACATAATGCGAGCTTTTAGTTCAAGTGTTTTGCGTCTTTCCTTTAGTGCACAATCAAACCACATCTTGTTGTGAAAGGGTTTATTTTATTTTTGTGTTCTGAATTTCAAAGAGAGATTGGCTGTTTTTATAATGATTTTCTGTAAATCTTGAGTTGCTACGTTTATTTGGTGTGAAGAGTAATCGTGTTTTTGAAAATTGACTATGTCATAGCGGATTGTGGGGTATGCAAGAGCATGCTGAAATTTTACTTTTGACGCATCTAACCAACTAAATTTCCCTGGGGCTGAAATCGTTCCTTTTGGATGTCTGTCAGTTTTATTTTTTACTACAAAGGAGGTCAAGAGTGTACAATTCAACTTGCAGTGACAATCCGATAGCGTAGGTATGAACGGTGAAAAGTAAGAACTTGGTTAAATATTTCTTCAGATATTATCATATAATCTACTACGCTAACACCATTTGGTTTGTAGCAAGTTTGACTACCAATGGAATCCCCCAGAAGTCTGCCATTTAGTATCCGGAGGTCCAAAGAGACGCACATTTCAATAAGATCCTTCCCATGTTTATCTAAAGTTGAGTCTAAGCTAGCTCTTTGCGACCGAATAGAACTCACTGAGTTACCCCCAATAATTTTGTCGATGTCATTAGTGTCATCCTCATCGAAGTCAGGTTCTTCCCCGGTTCGCGAGTTAAGGTCCCCGCATAACAGAAATATATGTATGGTCTACTTTTAAGAAATTACCAATTAAATTTGGAGTCTGGTTCGATAATGTATGACGTGATTTATGAAGTCCTTTGGTTGTCGTGCTAACTTTAATATATTTAATAGAATGACAATCAGGAAATTGTATTGCTGGCAAAACAACATTTTCAGTGGACACGTGGGCCTTGGCAGAATACATCCATTTTTGTTGTTGTATTTAATAGACTGGTTCTTTACTAATTGTTGTATTTCGTCTTTTATACACATATATATGTATTGTAATTATGTATACAATATAGTAATGTGTCATTGTGTGCATGCTACAGCAAGTAGTAATATACTCGAGATAAATGTCACAATGGAAAATATTGATCACAGCAGAATTATGGGTAATTTTTCAGGATTTAGTCGGAAATATGGCTTGTTGCAATTCATCGGAAAGCTCTCAGTGAGAGATTACTGTACATGTTTTACTTACTTAGGCTTAAATCGTGTTCTTGATTCATAACACATTAACCAAGGAAATGAAAAAAACATACACAGTGCAATGAAGTTTATTATTGATAAAGAAATAGGGTGATTGGGCAATACATATTTGATTAAATTTGTCCCAAAAAATCTATACAAAATAACGACAAAAGTCAGTGATAATATAGATCACTATTCATGTTCTGTGAATCAAGCCTTGAAATATGTCATTTGCAGAACGAGGTCCCCAGAGGGTGAATTTAGTGATGCTACCCCCGCATAGCGGGCTAGCATCACCAAATTCACCCTATGAGGACCTCATTCTGCTTACACCTCAGCAGAATGAGGTTCCCAGAGGGTGAATTTGGTGATGATAGCCCGCTATGCGGGGTAGCATCACTAAATTCACCCTCTGGGGACCTCATTCTGCAAATGACAGACACCCTATTTCAAGGCTTGCTGTGAATAGAGGCGTTTAGATTGAAAACGTCTAACTTCGCTCCGATCGCTTTGTTAAAAATATCGGACTATCCTATTCAACACGGTTTAGCGGGAGATGGTGCCCAATAGTAGAACAACTATCGACTGTTGATAAACTCCACACAGCAGAGTGTGAATTAGTAGCTATCATATAGCTTATTTGATGTTGGCTTTAGTGTGGCACGTGTCTTGTCTTATTGACAATTTACGAAATCGCTGTTATGTTGAGCAGAATTAGTTTGGAAATGGAACATACCTGGCTGACAACCGTACAGGGTAATGCTTCTGTAACACATACTTATTGTCTGTTCTGCTTGACATGGTGCGAAGTTGGAGGTTTTATCAATATATCCGCCTCTCTAATATAAGAAATAGTGGCACAATAAACAACTTGTTGGAAAGTGCTTAAAATTTGATAACAAGTGCTTATAACTAACAACGATCATTCATCAATGTAATTCTGCATGTGTTGTCTGATTGTCTGATACCAATTCAAAATTTATATTAATACAATAATTAGGCATATATTATGTTATCTCGATATACAATTAAATATAAAGAACATGTAGAATGTCCCGACTAGCTTCGCCTAATACAGCATTATAATATCACAGTAAAATGTAAACAAATAATAACAATAATTTTCAAACAAAAATATTCTAGATATTACATACAATTGCAATATATATAATATCATGTGTACATTGTGAAATTTGAACTATGATTTGTCAACAACCCGTTTACAAGCCAGAAGCGCTCTTATGCATCCAATGCGTATATACCTGTTACTAAATCAGAGATAACTCGCCACACAAGAAGTGTGTAAGGTACAAAACCATTAAAGCTACCTTTAATATTCAAACTTAAAGTAAACTATACACATACATTTTAACATACACGTAAAGACCATACAACTTTTCCAAATAATAATTTGTGTTAGGTCTGATGTTAATTATTATTATACATATCTCTATGCATGCTAAAAGGCCCACTTAATTCTCGAACCCCCAGATCACATATATCAAATATATGCCATATTATATACCATTTGAAAGAGGAAGATCCAAAAAATTGTATTATCAACTTATCAGGTGTAATAAACATGTTGTTAAATTAACGACGTGTTTTTGTGCCTAAGATTCATCTAGATTGTATTGAAAAGTGTATTAATTTCAATGGGAATAATTCTATATTTTAAACATAGAGTTATTCCCCTTCCATTGAAATACATCTTTTGTTTAGCGTATCTTGCATTCTGCCATAACGGGGGGATTGTTATACGATTTCAACTGTTTTCTATTTCTCTATGGTCATCTTCTGAGACACAGACGTTTAAAATGGCGATGAATTATAGAATTTTAATCATATTTTATGGCACAGATTGTTATTAAAACCGTATATCAAGTGACTATAAAACAATAATCTGTGACTCGAAAATCAAATGGGCCTTTAATTTGGATACGTCATTTTATTCAGGAATATTAATGTGACACCGACTAGCAGAATAAGAATCTACAAAGTAAAAGTAATGGCAGCAAAATATATCAGAAAACATGACACACTATTTCATAAATTAAATTATATAGCATACCCACGTCGTTCATGTATTTATATATCTCGTTCACATCCACAGGTCATTCTAAAAATCGGAGCGCGTATATGCTAAAGTCTAAACTCAGGTATCTATTATTATCATGTGGTATGCTGAAACAACTCCACACACCTATCAATACATTACACTTTAGTATAGGCGCCATGATTCTTATATGGCACGTTGGATCCTCTCCACAAACCGATCCACTTTAGTACATACGCCCCGATTCTTATAAGATTGGGTGATTTATCCCCACAACACGATCAACTTTGGTATAGGCGCCATGATTCCTATATATGTAATGGTAAATCATTGCTGCAAACCGACCCACTTTAATGATTTAATGTCATTATGATTCTTTTTTTGGCATAAGGTGAATTATCCTCACAAAACTATCAACTTTAGTATATAGTATGCTCCTTATATAGTAGAGTGAATCCACTCGACGAATCGATCCACTTTAGTATATGCGCCATATTGCATCGGCTGGCCACAATCCGACCCTTCACTCCCCCAACTCACAAGGCCTTCCAAGTACCAGCGTTTATTGTCCCCTGAAAGGTGAAAAATGCTTATTAAAGTCTCACTTCCAGTAATGTTCATTTAAGAAGTGACTCGAAGATTAACTGGAGGTCATTGGATTTGACCGGAAGAGTAATTGAACAAAATGTGGACTCACACGAACTTTGTTTAATTACTCTGCCGGTCAAATTTAACCAATGACCTAAACCGATCTTCCAGTCATTCCTTATAATCATTTACCAGTACAATTTAATAAAACATTAATAACATGAACAACTCTTCAATACTAACAAAACAATTATATAAGTAACATATTGTTAAAAATTCAACAGTCTCCCAATAACAAAACACAGCGAGGAGTGCACTGATCAGCTTGAAGTGGCGCACGCGGTTCATCGCTTTTTGTGAAGTGGAGGCTGCATATATAAACCTAGGAAACGTTCGCGTAAACCGTATACATATGGCGATTTGTACTGATTCTTATGGATACTATCATTGTGTGAATATAGAGCATGTGCTATTATTGTCCTTATGATGGACATTGGTTTCAAGATAAAAACGTTAATGATAACTTTCGCGCGTTTTCTTGTATTAGCGCGAAAGTATTGTATTCAGAGCTCGATGAATAATGTATGTTATGAGTAGACGGCATTTTCATTAAGGCAGCAGCCAGTGAAAAGTTGTTATTTGAGAACTGATTTCGGCGGGAAATCAGTGGACTGTAGTCACTTCTAGTCCTAGCTTTGTTGGGTCAGCACACACAAATTATTTTTATGTTTTTTAATTAACTTAATTAAAGTGTGTGATATTGCTCAATTTGGATATAGTGAGTTGGACAATTTTTGTTGTTTTCAAAATTTGAAAATATTTGATTTTGTTTGAGAATTTTCATTGATCTCATTTAACATAGACAGATATGCCACTGTTATACAAAATACAAAGTTCTTATCTTATGATATTCATGCGGTCCTATTTTAACATGGAACGTGTAGAGTAAGAAATTTTTCTGTGTAAAATTTCATTGAGAGTGTATTTCCGACACTAGAAGCTGGGTCCATGCAAGTGTTCTGATAACAGGTTTCCATCATGGTTTTCCCTAAAAAGTTTTTTTTTTAGGGTGGTTGTTCCTGTGCCGCTGCACCGCATTGGTAGAATAGGGTGTAAAGTGAATTCATGTGCATGCACATGTCTTCTTATTGTTTCATCTGAACCATAAACGCTGACCGACGGTGGCCTGGCTCGATTGCTTTAGTAGTTTGTTATCATTATGGTAGAATTGGGAATACTGCTCATTTATAGCATATATTGCTTCAGCCTTTGGCCTCCTATACAGTGCCTGTATTTCGAAATGGAAATTACCTTATTTTAGTTACAGGCTTAACTGCATATGAAAATGCCAATTATTATTTAGCCTTATTTCACCCAGTGATGTCCATATGAACAAAAGAAATGGCAACATCCGTGCATAATACACACAGAGAAGAAAGTTATTCTCTCTGGATATACAACACAGATAACTTGGGTGCAGAATAACAATGTCATATACGTTACTCAAGAATTAATATATAAAATTGTCAGGGCTGAATTGTATACCAGCATGGACTTATACATGTTAATATGTAATGTTCTGTCTCTCACGAACACTGTATATAAACAACTGCCTCAACATAATCATGGATAACATATTGAAATATTCATCATACGATTGGATACACAAGCGTTGCTTTGAAACAGTTACTATTGGTGTATATACTGTCAAACATGTAGTTATTTCAATCGGAACATAGTTATTTTAATTGACACATATTGATTATATTTTCAAGTTTGTTACCAAACAGCCGCCCATTAATTTAATGTATTTACCTGAACCATACGGAAATGCCAATGGTCCTCCAGAGTCTCCCGTACAAGCGTCCGTACGTCCGTCATCGTATCCGGCACAGAACATATTCCCTGTCAGGACCTGTGGTCGTCCTGCGGGAAAAGAATGATGCAACGGTTTAATAGATGTGATATTTTATTATATGGTACATGTAGAGAATAAATATACTGACTTGGTTGATAAAAATGAATGTTTACATCAAAGGGACATAATTTAAGGCCTTCACACCGGGTGTACATATATATGAAAATCATAAATCCATCACTACCAATACGAACTTGGGTAAATCGACGTTAATTGTTTCTATTTCAAAGATCAACAATTCTTCAATAACGAGATGTTTCATGTTGGAACCATTGTTGTATATTTACACACTAAGTGTTGTCATCACTAAATCCAGCATTCTGATTGGTCGGCGCCCACGTGGCTAGTTGCAGTTATTTCTCGGTGAATGCGCAACGCCTCATAACACCAAGCTAATAACACCATCGATACGTCATTAGGTTTGGAAAGACGAACGCGTAATGCTTTGGGCGCATTTTGACTCGCGCAGGATTGACTTAATACATCATCGGGTTTCAACATGAAGAGAACTTGTTCCTATTAACTTTTGCCAAGGGTGCTATTGTGTATTTTGGGCTGATCTTGTCACGATACACTTTTCGATTTAAATATATTTACAAAAGTGGCTTTTTCGCTAAATGTATATAAATATAAGGATTAACTGTCATGTGGACTATTTTTATGGAGATGTAACGGTGAGGTAAGTGGACATAACTTGTATGTAAAACCCTTCGGGTTTTACACAAATTATGTCCACTTACCTCACCGTTACATCTCCATAAAAACAGTCCACATGACAGTTAATCCTTATGTAAACATTGCTGCTACAGAATCTGTGTTTTGGGGAATAGAGAGAGAGAGATATGTTTATTCCTCCAAAATGGAGACCATTATGGTACAATATATATATACAAAAGTTACATGAAGACATATATACACATGCAATATAATTTAACTTGAGAAATTCATTGTGGGAATGATATACTGCAAGACAAGATGTTTAAGACATATATATAGTGAAGTATCCGATATGATGTCTTCATCATAAAACTTAGTCAGAACACAGGATAAAAATAAACCTCACGCATCGCTTGAAAAGACGATATTCATCACAAATCAGTTCAATTTGCATTGGGATACAACCGCCAAGGCAAAACGCAAGGAATGTATCGCTATTCATTGCTGCTACAGAATCTGTGTGTTGGGTAATAGTCTCAATACTCAAACCTTTTCTATAATGGTTGCCTTCACAATTTTATTGGACTTTGAGATTAAATCCCATCTAAATGCTTCCATGAACATAACTTACCAACTTGTGCGTAATTGTCTTCACATTGTTCGTTTGTGATGGTCCGAACCTTTGTAGAGAATAACTCGTCAGCATATTTTCCATTCTCTCGTATACCCCACCCCGAGACGATGCCCGTAGAACCAGGTCTGAGGTGGACTTCGCTTATATATTCCTCTGGGAGACAAATTGGTAAAATCCTCTCCGTTAACTTTACAGGGGAGTCAAGCCTGAGCAGAGCTATGTCTGAGTCCAGTAACCGCGGGGTGTAATCTCGGTGCACGAAAATCTGGGCGATCTGCAAGGAAAATTCACTCTCAAACATGATTATGGTATGCGATGTACATAAATAAACTGAGTACTTATTCCACATCAACGTTGATGACACTTAAAAATGGTCTATCTCTTCATATGACAAATAAAATAAAATAAAATAATAAATATTAATCGAATATTGATTTTATTTCGAATTTTCTGGTATAATACATATAATCAATTGGGACATATTTATGAGCTATTTTTAAAACACATCGGCCAGAACAGACCAGGGGCCTATACTATAGATTTACAATAGCCGTGTTTCTCCACGTGGACAGCGTTAGTCGGTAATTTCCCAGTCTAGTAAAGCTAGACTTGTGTTCTTTAGTACTCGAGCAATTGTGTTCTTGTAAATTCCTTGCATTGGATATTGGAATTTAACAATAGGCGATTACCCTTTTACACACCATACATCGTTGTGAACTGACTTATATAATGTTCTGGGAGAGCCATTCTGTAACTGGGATTCATTTCAGCAGCAAGCTGCTCGGTTTTTTTGGTGTTTGGAGTGTCCCAACGCTGCATCTTTTTGTTATTCTATAGTACTCGAATTGTCTAACTTGGGGAAAAACAAGAACTCGCTTGACGGGCTGATAAATTACCAACTTAGGGAGTTCCATAGTACAGACATAACACAAATCGGGTAGAACACGGTGTTAACATTACAAGTATACGAGGCTGAATTAGTGGTTGTCACCGCAATGAAACGCGTGCGAATGTCGATATGTCGGATTATCGCTTTGTGTATTGCGCACTCATGCATTAACCCTTTCTCGGCGTGCGAAGTTTCACTGGGTCAATACAATCGTAGTCATATTGGGATGATGGGTTCAAATTACGCATGGTGTAGATATATATATTTTGAGATGGGGTTCATAAACATAGACAAATTGGCTTTGACAAATAAGGGATTCCACATAAATTATGTTGTGACGGGGGCGATTCTCAGCAAAATACTCAACAATTGGGAATGTCATGCAGCGACGTTCAATGGGTGTTGGCGCATCACAATAATCTTCGTATCAAAGTTAGTGATGATTGATTTATGGGGGTAAATGACAATTAGTTGAGTGGAATTGTTGGTTTGGGGATTTCTAACAGTTGGAAATCTTGAGTAACCATTGTAGAATTTCAACCGAATGGGGTGCAAATATAGTTTTCTGGTTCGGGGAGGAGGTATACTCGGGCAGCGGAGACCTTATACGTGAATGTTACCGCGATTCCATGGTAGAAAATGGCACTGAATTTAAAAATTAAGACTGGAGAATAGGTTATAATCATTACAATGACTAAATTTTCCAGCTAATGTAACTGCAAATTATAATTTATACCACTAGTATGATGTTTTCCTACATTCGGTGTAATTTTGGTTGTTAATTCTAAGTTTCTACTTAAACAAAAAGTTACACCGATCCTTTGGAAAATATACTTGAAATATATATTTTCACACTTTTAACTTGGAAATATTTTTATCAGTCTATTATCTCCGGCAATTCAGTTTGTTTTCAATTACATTGTACATGTATCGAAATCGTACGTATACGACAACCAGTTAAAATTTCCCTGCTCAATCTGACACTATAATCACCATGTGTAGGTTTTTCTGTCGATGGGGTTTATTTGTGATCACTCTATCCGTCTCTATCCCTTTGTGTTCGTACATACATCGTTAAATATATTTGACCATGAACCATGTAAATACAAAGAAAGTCATGAAAAGCTATATATTGTCTTCTATGATGTAGGTCAATAAAACATCTATCTCTTATAAAGAGCGTTTTCGCTTACAATATTTTGTACTCGTGTTCAGCGTAAAATGTTGTAATCGTTTGTGTATTTTCGCGATGCGTGTGTCATTGGGATTATGGTGCACGCAAGTAGTTTTCGTGTTCCCCATTGCCTATCATAACATTGACTTTTATACATCCACTAAACCACTCGCCAAATGACTCAAATATATATATATATATATATATATATATATATATACATATAGATTGAAAATTAAGAAAGGTATCCGTTCATTGTTGAATATATATTACATGTATGTACAAACAGCTATATCGGTTTCGGCACATCTTGCCTTTTCAATAGCTTGGAGTCACTGACGAAAAATGTGTACTCATCTTAGAGTCTGTAAGAGATTTCATGGTGAAGCACGTGATACATATATTTGATTAAATTAAATTATACGATGAACCTCATTAAATTGTTATGGCCTTGGTACGTAGAGAGACGTGCTCAGACGTGCGTTCCTAAATCTATAGTATAGGCCCCTGGTGATCTCAGAGAGAGGTGGTGTTCTCACGCTTGCTCGCGAAAACGACAAGAGCGTAGCAAGCGGGATAACTCTATATTGTTTGCATTTTCCACCAAGGCCAATATCAGATATGTGTTATACAAAATAATGCGAAATAAAACCAATATTAATTGATAGAAGCGTTTCCGGACAGGAGCTTTAATTCATAATTATTATTTTATAATAAGGAATATATAACACTTGTTAAAGGGGTACTGTACCCCAATTTCAATAAATTCCCGGTGACAATAGCGATCTAATATGAATAGTATATTATAAAATAACTAATTTGAGTCGACGATGTCTACTGAAAACGTTCCGGTTAACAGGCTATCGTAAAAATAAAATTGAATTATTTAATATAAATGCATTTATGGCTGGAGTCATAAAATGGAGAATTATGCCATTACGAGTTACCGTTCTTGAAATCGCATATGTTGCGTGTCTTTTATCGACGGCCGTTCGCGAACATTATTGAGTTGCAAACAAAACATGTTACCTGCAAAAGAAGGCCCGTTATAACCGATTCGGAAAAAAAGGAGAAAGAAACAAGAGTCATAAAGCGTAAGTATTTTATAGGGAGTGAGACTGTTCGATGGAAGAGATTGAATGCATCCGGTTCTTCCTGCGACCTGCGTCTTCTCCGGTGAAGATCAAAAACATGGCGCGTATGGTTTTAAATCGTAATATTTTTGTTTCCAAGATCAATATTTTCTTCGCTAAATTAGGTTTATACGAAGCTCATATAACACGAACACAATCTAACTTGAAAGTTATTTCAATGGGAGTAAATAAAAAAATCGCCTATCTGTGTGTACAGTACCCCTTTAAAGGAAGAGATAGAGCATCTTTCATACATGTTGGCTATGCTATTTGTATACACAATTAGTTTCATGTCTGTCATATTGTTGAATATAGTTTATATTAGATACAGATCACTGGGAGTTCTGCTTGTATCATGCTGAGAATCATATAGTGATAATAGGTGGATTACTTGGGACCCCCCCCCCCCTGGAATTTCTTCACGGAGATTGCTAGATGTTTCTGCACTTGGACGTTTGGGCATCTAAACATATACAAATTTACGGCAACAGTGTGCATATCTCTGTAACGACGACGATCCTATATCCCATGAATGTTCCATGGATTTATATAGGCACCCATGCAGCAAAACAGTCAATCTATCTTGTAAAATATATCCTCCATTCGCCAACTATATGAAAAATGTATACTCATCAAGTCAAAGAAAAAGAGAAATAAAGAAGAAAAAGTCTTAGACGAGGTGCCGAAACGTCCATGGGAAGATGCCGAAATCTCCTCACTGTCGGATACCCGTTTAGGTTCGGACATTCCAAGATGGCGGCGCCAACTAAATCAGATAAACGGTAAGTGTATATATTGTCTCCAAGCAGCAATCAACGACATCTTTCGGTGACACACCTTGAAACAGTTATGTAGGAATTTGTATGCCCAACACATACGTAATACGCCTTTTGCATAACAGGCATGTGAATTGTTGTATTTGGCGTGTCAAGTCGTCATAATTTTTCGAAATTTTATCGAGGCGGCGAAATGTTCGCTTTTTCGTATTTTTCTGGTCCTGGGCTCATGCATCCGCAAATTTATGTATTGTTGTGGATAGATTAGGTCACCACACATCTTCGGAATGCAAATCCGGCGATATTTTTATTGTCTAACTCCGAAAAACGACCTTTGAAAATTTCAAAATGTTCAGGTTCGGATTCGCAACATTCGCGATGATTTTGTTCAGGATCAGACACAATTTTCGTTCAGGTTTGGACAAATTTGGTTCAGGTTCGGACAATTTTAGTTCAGGTTCGGATGCATCAATACCTGACCTATAAATGACATGCCGAGGTGCAGTCTCGATCTTATTGTGCGTGTTATTAACGAACATGTACTGTTAATTTGTTATATCTAGATATGGTAGCTGAAATTTCCAAATATAGGTGGTAAATTCTCCGAATTAATGGGATAAAAGGCACAGTTGAATATTCTCGAGCAATGTCTACTGAAAACCAGCTAGTGGGAATTATTACATTTTACATATGAGCAACAGTGGTATTATACTTATCTTCTGAATATCGGGGATACATGGTTATTTAATACCTAGTTCTCGATTTTGAACCCCGAGGCGGAGCCAAGAGGCTTCAAAAAGAGACATCCGGGTATTAAATCACCTAGTATCACACGATGTTGGCGGAGCTAACGATTTTGTCCCACATCAATAGCTATCATGTGGTGTGCTTTTTATAGGTTATCAGGTAAATTCACACCATTCAGCACCAATAAGAATAATTCAGTAGCAGACCTATCGATCCTGTTTTAGGTGAAGTCAATTAAGCTCAGCGCGCTAGAACAATGTCACGATTGGTGAAACTGCTAGTTCAAGGGTAATTCATAACCACGATGTTTCACGTACTTTTATACGCCCACTGTCAAGAGTTACGGGACATGATGCATGACTTAAACATGACGTTGTTGTCAGTCAGATTGTTAGTTAGAACCGGGTGTGGGGACAAGCGCTGTTTGTTATGTGTTTCCCAATTATTGACGCGTGTATTATCAATGGAACTACGCGAAATTCCGCGGAAGACTGAACATAGTTTATTACTGGGATAAGTTCTAAAGAAAAACAAATGATCCCGTTTTATTACGTATTCAGTTATTTGTTAATTGGGTTTCTGTGTGTAATATTTAACCATTGGGTAGGCACTATTCTCTTAAGCGCATGAAGGAAATTTTCCACCAAAATTTAGAGATGCTTAATTTGCCAACGGAACAGCTGATATTGTTTGTATAAGTTTCGCTACTTCGGCTTCTAAATTCTTGTTTCGATAAATAAATACTTGTAGTTTTGCAGAATTGCTTACCATAAGCATAACATAAAGAGAACACATGTGGTTTCTCGAATAATATGTTCCTGAAATATCGCCGCTCGTGAAGATTCGCATATTGCAGGTATTATTCGGCAAACCATATATAGGTATTCTCTATTTTCGCATAGTGCTGAATAGAACGCAACAGGTTCGGGCTCTAATTAATAGTCCTGCATAATAGAGGTGTGACAAATGGTTAACTTGTAACTGGATTCAACATTTAGAAATGAGGCAAAACACATTAGGCTTATATTGAAAAGAATATGTTTCGTTTGAATACCCAAATATATCATCCAATTATTGATACAAAATATATATTGTCTATCTATTAGCAAGTATTTATGGGCAAATTGTGGGAACAGCTATATAATCACATTCATCGTATAAGCAGTCTAACAAAATAGAATTACTGTCCGTGGCTCGTTTCTGCGCTTCATGTCTGGGAATATATTGTTAATAGAGACTGGGGGTAAATACATCATTACACGGGTTGTTGAGGGGGGGGGTCGCCAAAGGGGATACGAGCCATTACCGGGGCATACCAACGGTATCCCCCTAAAAAGCCGTGTAACTTATGTTATGGACAGCTATCTGCTCATCTACGTGCGGCGACCTTCGTGGCATCGTATGTGGATGTGGAGGGGAATCACGTGATCGCATACATCTCACACGCATACAATAAGAATGTCCGCCCAAATTATTCACGAGTGGGCTAAAACCATGCCTCGTGTTCCCCATTTATCGTTTCTTTTACGAATGGAAGAAAATCAAATGCACAAAAACGCAATAAGAACGCGACTGTGCCTCGGCGTGTCATTTGTATGCGAAGTTTTTGATGCGTCCGAACCTGAAACAAATTTGTCCGAACCTGAACGAAAATTGTGTCTGAACCTGAACAAAATCATCGCGAATGTTGCGAATCCGAACCTGAACATTTTGAAATTTTCAAAGGTCGTTTTTCGGAGTTAGACAATAAAAATATCGCCGGTTTTGCATTCCGAAGATGTGTGGTGACCTAATCTACCCACAACAATACATAAATTTGCGGATGCATGAGCCCAGGGCCAGAAAAATACGAAAAAGCGAACATTTCGCCGCCTCGATAAAATTTCGAAAAATTATGACGACTTGACACGCCAAATACAACAATTCACATGACTGTTATGCAAAACGCGTGTTACGTATGTGTTGGGCATACAAATTCCTACATAACTGGTTCAAGGTGTATCACCGAAAGATGTCGTTGATTGATGCTTGGAGACAATATATACACTTACCGTTTATCTGATTTAGTTGGCGCCGCCATCTTGGAATGTCCGAACCTAAACGGGTATCCGACAGTGCTCCTACACCCTTCTGAAATCCCGCCGAAATTACAATGGAATCCTGATGGAACTCCAGGCGGGATTTCGGGAAAACGAACACAAACACTCTCAGTCGGAATCCGGACAACATCCCGATTAATTCCCGGTGGATTCTTAGCATATCAACATTGCCGTTATAAATCCCGTAAATTCCGAAATATACGCATTATCCGGACAATACCGCCCAAATCACGACCAAAATCCCATTCAAATCACGACAACAATTACGGTAAAATCCTGGCAAAAAAAATCCACAATTCCGACAAAATCCCAGCTAACACAATAATGTAGCGACCAACTATAACCAATTAAGGTATCACCTAGCTAAATATTAACCCTATTCTCCCTTTCATTTATAAAATTATTCATTGGAATTATCTACTATTCATTTGGGGGATATTCAGGAAATATACACCAGACGACGGACAGACGAATAAATAACACAAGCGAAAAAGAATTCCTATTCATTTGGAAGGAAATGTTCAGACAATAAGTTCAATGAACGTTTGTTCAACTTAGTATCTGAACACATGTCATATATAACAAAATGAACTACTCGTCAAGTAGTATATAGTTATCAATATCAAACGGATAATAATTATCATACCCGTCTGACTTCTACATGTTCATCATCCTTTTCCACGGCCCGGAAATGTTTCCCCAAGTATACTTTCATGTTATTTTTGTCGAGGACATGAATCGTTGGTCTCTTGGTCACGCAGTGGCCGGCTGTTACCACCCAGTTTTCGTTCAGTAGCGACCCTCCGCAGTGAATGTCCCACCTGGATGTGTTTAACCCGTCTCTGTAGGCTAACGCAACCTGCCAAGGAATCTGCCCCGTTTTCACAACTTTTCCATTCACGATTAATGGTTTTTTCGGGGTAGTTGCTCTCCCACACACTGCAAAATAGAATACATGATTACTTTGCTGGCGACATTTTCCTTTTTCTCATATATTACATTCCACAAGTAAAATGACATATAAACGAACGTGACTCATTTGAACATTCAACTGTTGTCTACGCAACAATATAGAAGGAGGTCGCTTATAATTATGACATATCGCTAAATACAAGGCATATCGATATAACATGCAGTCTTATGTATACTCTAAAACACTTGCTAACTGAGACAAACGCTCTTTGTGTAAACCATATCAGGAATAGACTAACAAGGAGGCTCTTTGTTATTCCATTATATTTGTTGTCATCACTAGATCCAGCCCACGCGTGGCTAGTTGCAGTTATTTCTCGGTGAATGCGCAACAGCTAATAACTGCAAGCTCATAACAACATCGATACGTCATTTGGGTTTGGAAAGACGAACGCGTAATGTTTTTGGCGCATTTGGATTCGCGCATGCAGGATTGACTTAATAAATCATCGGGTTTCAATTGTTCCTGTTAACGTTTGCCAAGGGTGCTATGGGATATTTTGGGCTGGTTTTGTCACGATACACTTTTCGATTTAAATACATTTACAAAAGTGACTTTTTCGCTAAATGTATATAAATATAAGGATTAACTGTCATGTGGACTGTTTTTATGGAGATGTAACCGTGAGGTAAGTGGTCATAACTTGTATGTAAAACCCTCCTTATTTTAAAAAATGATATGCCACGAATAAGTCTTACTGCGCTACTAAACGTCCGTATAATTTGCTATAATAGTTGCAAGACAAGTGACTTAATTCTTAGTATGAATATCCATAACACAATGAATTGAGTGGTCCACAGTATATATCGTTGTGGGCCGTGCATGCATGTGGCTTTGATATGATGCAATGCTCGGATATCGGTGTTACAGGTGTTGTATAAGTTTGTCCCTTGATGCAGATGACGCAGGAACTGCATGTTTATGTTTTGCTGTCTTTCTACTGGAAATGTACAGGAAGTAATTTTGAAGGGATCACTCCACTCTTACATAAAAAGTGTTGAAGGGTACACATGTTTGGAAAATGTGCTGAAGGGTACAAAGGTTTTGAAATCATGTTGAAATCATAGTTTTTAGCGTCTGTCCCGATTTCTGCTAGAATGTATTGTTTATGTTCCAATACAAAAATAGAACGAATTGAAAATAAAATCCTAATGGGCGCCAGACTTTCAGTAACACGATTGACGTAATTTTGTCACCGCCGATCAATCTCTACCAGAGAGCACCAGCCATACTTCTTTCTTATCGATATTGAGGGGAGATAAATCCTGCACGAAGATTAAGCACCGATAGCAAAACATGCGTACAATTGAGTACATTTTCAAAAACTGTGTATCCTTCAGTGAGTGTTAGGTGAGTGTGATCCCTTCAGTGGAAGTAACATGAACCTGTTGTCAATGTTGTCGGGTATATATTACCTGGCACGCATGTCGGCTGTCTCCCTGACCACTTCCCGTTCGGACGGCATGTCCGTTGTCGAGATCCAACTAGTTCGTAAAAATTAGACTCGCAGGTGAATTGTATTTTAGTTGTAACTCTGTACTTCCCTTCTGGTAAAGTCAACCCACCGTCACCTCCACCATCTGTCGCCCGCTTACTCCGAGCAAGCGCAAAGTGAGGTAGGCGCCATCTGAAGTAAGTAGACGTATAAAAGACATTAGATACATGAACTGCACTTAGGCTTTCGTTGTTATGTGAAAATCCAAATGTTGTTGTTATTGCTGTTGTTGTTGCTGTTGATGATGTTGACGACGACGATGATGGTGATAATCATGATGATATTGATGATCATGGTGGTGGTGGTGAGATGATGATGGTGATGGTGATGGTGAGACGACGACGATGATGATGACGATGATGATTATGAGGATGATGATGATGATAATGATCATGATCATGATTATTGTGATGTATTGTTTTATTCTGACATTGTCAATGTCTTTCTGATATCAACATTTAGGGCAATGCGAACACATCAGTTTAGTATTATTCTCAAACCAATGTTGACCAAGAATGTTGCGGAGAATGTGAGTCAAACTTACCCTCTACGGGGATGTTGATTCAAACCTACCCTCTACAGCAATGGTGAGTAACTTACCCTCTACAGCAATGGTGAGTAACTTACCATCTACGGGAATGGTGAGTAACTTACCCTCTACGGGAATGGTGAGTAACTTACCCTCTACGGGAATGGTGCATAACTGCTTCAATGATGTTTATCCTTGCATTATTTGGCACCGGTGGCTTGTCGCATGTCAAAACTAAAAGAAAACCATGGTGGACATAAGCAACTTGAAAATTTTCAACGAATGTCGCGTGCGTTGCGTGGGAAAAGCCTCTAAGAAATATTATATGCAATTTAATTTATAATACCATTTTATTATTATTGGATATCTTGATTAAATCTCCTCAATACACATTGTATATTATTATTATTCAACATGGTTTGATCGAACGGTTCGTTCACATAGGGCGTACATTGTAATATATAAAACGCCTCTATATTCTAGCTAAAGGTGAACACCTGATTGGGACAACAAATCCATGCATGTGTTACATAGACCAACCAATGACCGAAACAAAACATCGCAGTCAATCTATTCAAGAGGACTATAGTGCCAATCGGCTCGCCAAAATCCACGAGAAAATAGCGACCCTGGTAGCTAGAGCTTGTTTGGGAATATGTATGTAGAGAGCACGAATTACGTGACTTTTCCAAAAATATAATTAGGTTTGGTTAGCATGGTTACGTTTACCTTTAACACATCTGGGTAGTTTACCACTCCAAGTTCCATTTTCTTGGCAAAATCTGTCTCTTTGCCCAGAAACAATATATCCGTCATCACATGTATACCGAACACTGTAAAAACGATATTACTATATATTTATTTACATCTATATTTATTCTGTGATTTGCAATAAATACTATTCGGTGATTGGTAAACTGACAATTGGGGCTGTGGCCTTGATGAATGTAGTTTGAGTGTGTTTTATTAAAGGATATGTCGTTGTATCACATTTGGTGTGTTTGACGCCCACAGCGCTATACCCCTCAATAAAACACATTCACACGGCGCTCTACTATGAATGTTCCACAGACCCTCCATTTTTCTAAAACAGCAAGCGTTTACATGTAAACAAAAAAAGTCTTTAAAATCATGTTCACTGGCGACTAATGTTTTTCTACAAAAACTCACAAATGAATGCTGCATCTCCGCTCATGGGTATACAGTCTCAGATTCCGATTTCAAATTATGATGGATTCACCATGGATAAACTTACCGAACTCCCACAGAATACGTTGGGATGAACTCAAGGTTGATAATGGCACCGTTTTCTGGAATAGGCGGTCTGGGGCAAACGCTTCTAAAATTGACTTGCTCGCACCTGTAAGTAGCAACAATGTAATGAGGATGGACCGGAACGATTGTCAATATACCTCAACCTATAACAAGTAAGAGCAAATGCTATTTGTATATATCGGACTTATACTTGGCAATCTGATTCTGAAATGATAACTGAAGTCTTAAAAATATGGTGTTTCGAAGCAGAAGGAGCACATTTGCATAAACTGTTCTGCTTATTAACCCTTTACCCAACAAACCGGCCAAAAACGGCCAAATAAAGCTTCAACAGCCTAAAATATCTTCTGTCTGTCTCAATAGAACCATACAAATATGGATATCATTGGAACCGGCTCCTTGACCACATTGTGATAGTTACAGTTAGCCCTGTGCCAATGCATTCTCTTATATATGCGAGTCGACCATAGGTCGCCTCGCATATATAAGAGAATGCATTGGCCTAAACAAAATCTTTTTTTAACACTTTTTACCATTTTTTCTTACATTCTTTAACAATTTTATAATTTTTAATGTGTTAAGCCAATGCATTCTCTTATATATGCGAGGCGACCTATGGTCGACTCGCATATATAAGAGAATGCATTGGCACAGGGCCGTTCTGTTGGGTAAAGGGTTAAATTGTCCAGACAACGCTGGACAACGTGGATGGAATCACTGATCATGATAACTGCTGTAGATTCTTTCTCGGCTCCATCAGAGGATACAACCCATTTCCTAAATACAAACATCAAGCTTACTCTCGGCTCCATCAGAGGATACACCCATTTCCGAAATACAAACATCAAGCTTACTCTCGGCTTTTTGGGATATTGATAAGTGTTTGTGTCATACCTTACTAGCTAGTCGTCACAAATGAAGACACCACACACCACAATGAAGGAGACCATTGTGAGGATCTTTGCAAATTTCGGGTATTTTCGAGTTGGAATGATTACAAGTTCGTGTGGTAAAGTCTCATACTCCACGACTCATTGTATAACCTACCATGGTTCTTTCCCGCTCCACTTCCCGGATGACAAGCACGTTCTCACATCCGGGCCTTCAATGTGAAAGTTATCTCTACAGAAATACTGAATCTCGGCGTTAACAATGAACTCTGTGTCGTTGGTTTTATAGCCGCCATTTGGTAAATCACGTGGCTCCTGGCAGATGGTTACCTTCTCTGTGGATGAAAACAGAACATTCGGTATTGGTAGATTAAAAACGTCCCGCTAGTTCATAGACGTTTTACTTTGGCCTTAGATTATTGTTTTAGATGATACAATATGATTGGGACCAAATGTTTAGTATTGACCCCTCTCCGGTGTCATGATATAACACAAATAACGAACAAAACACGAACACAAGATGGCAGAATAAACACATGAGTTTAAGCAGAAATGATTTATGTATGTGCAACTTGTTGTGATGCCCATACATCATGGTCGAGTTGTTCATTTTAACGTGAGCCGACGCTTTTAACGTCATTTGGATGTGGTGATAATAGCTAACAAGGAATTAAATTAGTTAAAATTCAAGTTTGGAAAATATTTTCTCAGCAAATTTTAGCCCGTGTACGTGGAGTAGTTCTTAGAACTAATGCAAAACTGAACGCAGAAAACACTGTCAGCGAATTCCCGAACACTGTCGACCATGCAGGCCATGTGCTTAATTTTTGCCAAAGTTTCGCACGGATAAATATTCACAAACACAAACCATTCACTTAAAGTCTACTTCTAGGGTTGTGTATGCTATAGAGCAAGTATGCAAATTAAATTGAGGAATTAAATTATTATTTGGAAGTTGAGCATTTTTTTTTGGTCACCACATCCAATATACCTTTCAATAGCAACTACATCATGATATGCAATCCTGGTTGCCTATATATCATGAAACAAAAGCGAGAGGAGGCAGTGGTAACATAATTTACTAAATGAACGTCTTACCACCAGATTATTATGACCAGCCATATTTATCTGCAATTTATATATGTATGCATAAGCGATGACTTTTTTGTATGGTATAGCTAAGGCAAAGAATTTGTGGCTGGCAGTAGGTTTATCATCATAAAACACATACCACATTGTGGGTGTCCTCTCCACCTTCCGTCAGTACACATGGTTGACAGGGGACCATTCATTCTGTATCCGTCGTCACACACGTATGAAACACTGTCACCCTCAAAGTGGCTCAACCCATGTTTTCTTGAGTGTGGAACTGCGGGCGGCAAACCACATGTTCTTTCTGGAAATTGTAAACATGAATTATTCGTGCATCGAAATGTTGAAAACAAGTTCTTTTTCTGTTTTTGTTGAAATGACTCCATTGTTTGACAAGAGAAGAGAGCATGTTGCGGCGTGGAAAAAAATAATCGCGCCTGGGTACTGGAAGAATAATACTCGATTCGATTGTTCTTCGCGGCTAGTGTTTTCGGTAGGAACCACATTGACATATTGTGTGTGCTTCTGAGTTTAGTACAATGATTTAAAAAAAACGGTGAGACAAATTTATAAAGAATATGTTTGCCACTTATGTGATCAACAGTTATGACTTTTCTCCATATACATCCATAACCTCTTGAAATTTTGCTAGCACAATCTGGAAGTTTCGACCTTCTGCGAAGTTTTCTCTAAGAAAGATTTGATAATGGCATTGTTGTGTACAGTTTGTGGGTGACATCCGTTTATCCTTTCAATGTTATAAACTTACCACATACTGGAATCCTCGAGTTCCATTGTCCTGTTGGTAAACATACCAGGTTAGCGTGGCCCAGGACGGCGTATCCTGGATCACAATCGATTCTGGCTTCTCTGATCAACTCGACCGCTGAAAGATAATGTGTTCTATGTCTGTTACTAAAATGAGGGATGTTGGTGGTAACGATTATTATGATGGTCATGTTTGGTTGTGTTAATGGTGGTGGGGGTGGCGTATTTGAATGAGATTCGCCAGACGCCATTGTCAACAAAAATGTTGTTGTATATTGTGTAAATAAATATAAATATTATCTGTTGATGTTTTGTATATAATATCAATATCCATCATACAAAGTTAAATTGAGCACCATGGTACTTACCTCGAAGTGACACTGGTGACTGAATTTTCGTTGGATTAATGTGAACTCGTAGGTGATTATTGGGTGCTGGTACTGAGCAACTGTATTCTGTTAATATCAATATCCATCATACAAAGTTAAATTGAGCACCATGGTACTTACCTCGAAGTGACACTGGTGACTGAATTTTCGTTGGATTAATGTGAACTCGTAGGTGATTATTGGGTGCTGGTACTGAGCAACTGTATTCTGTTAATATCAATATCCATCATACAAAGTTAAATTGAGCACCATGGTACTTACCTCGAAGTGACACTGGTGACTGAATTTTCGTTGGATTAATGTGAACTCGTAGGTGATTATTGGGTGCTGGTACTGAGCAACTGTATTCTGTTAATATCAATATCCATCATACAAAGTTAAATTGAGCACCATGGTACTTACCTCGAAGTGACACTGGTGACTGAATTTTCGTTGGATTAATGTGAACTCGTAGGTGATTATTTGGTGCTGGTACTGAGCAACTGTATTCTGAAAACAAATGTTATACCGAGGTTATAATAAATCGATTTGACCAAAAACAAGAAAAATGCTCATTATAACGAACTTTGGAGGACTCATTGTGCGAATATGCAGCGGCGACATGGCTAGCTATGGAATATTAATTATGACAACCAATGGTCACTAAACTCCACCATATATAATTGTCACACCTGTTATAAAATTGTTAAAGAATGTAAGAAAAAATGGTAAAAAGTGTTAAAAAAAGGATTTTTTTAGGCCAATGCATTCTCTTATATATGCGAGGCGACCTATGGTCGACTCGCATATATAAGAGAATGCATTGGCACAGGGCTAACTGTTCGTGTGGATGATTATCGATCTTTTCAGGAGGGAGAGGGTTCCTGGGCTCGATCCCATTATGTTCTGGACATCCCCTGAAAAATCATTTCCATGGTCACAGTCATTTTCCGTATGTTTTAGATTTTTCACAAAGAAGTGAAACAAACGCTCTGTATTTATAAGAAATTACTTGAAGATCGATTGGGGTCATATGTTTTGACCGACAGAGTAATTAAACGATTAGGGATTCAAACACTTTATTTAATCACCCTGCCAGTTAAAAATCTAATGACCCCAATCGATCACCAAGTCATTTCTTAAATGAATGGGGTATATTTCCCATTCTGATAACAGAGAGAATTAGCTAGCACTCAGTATAATTGTGCTAAAACAGTCTCCTCAATAATGAGAAGTTTGTCCAAAACATTCAACATATAGGTCGATATATATATCGATATACGGTGATCGCTACTCGGAAATTCATAGCACTAATTCAAAGTGTCCACACATAACTGAGAGAAACGCTCTTTATTTTTACCATATCAGGAATAGACTACAGGAACGCTCTTTATTTTTACCATATCAGGAATAGACTAACACGGAACGCTCTTTATTTTTTCCAGTCTGAAATAAAAACTGAACCTGATTTATGTACTTTATGACTTGAATAAGTCTTTATGTGACATATACAGTCCATCCATGTGTAAATGTTTTAAAGTCACTGTTTTTACTTATTGCAGTACCTAAAACTGAATAATTAGCACTCAGGCACTTTCTCCACTGGAATAATTAATGTAGCAATCAATTAAAATTGTCGACAATTCCAATCACATGGAATATGCCATTTCAGAGTGCAGAACATCTGAACTACGCACAATTGTAAATAAGAATTATTAGGCGATAAAGATAAGGCAATGATTCCGCCATCAATATCCATTGCATGTACATCGTTTATCAATGACGATGTTTTCTGCAAATTTTTGGATATTAAAATAACTAATTTGGGCATGATGTCACCCGCGCGTTCTGCATGACACCACCGCGGAATGTTTCACATCGCGAGTATAATCTCAGGGTCCAAACATGTAACTTTCATATAAAACTATATAGTGACATAAAGAGAGTTGCGGATTGCCATTTATATTGTAAGCACGAATAACGTTATATGTTCTGTCGGTATATCATCGCTGAGAATCCATCGGTTAAAATAATATCAGTTAAAATATTCAAAAGTGTTGGCCGATAGCTATTAATTCCAACTCGACAAGATAATATTGCATATTTACTGAGACAATTTTTCTCTCATTGATGCAAATAAAAACATAATAATCAGGGGCGGGGTATTAACCACAATCGTTCGTTCACTTTCGCTTTACGACATTGCAAGCATAACGCTCTTTATCATTTGTGATCCATTGACATTTCGAGTGCCATACAAAAACTTGTTAAACCCACATTTTAAAATCGATAGCTCACCATCGATATACCTCTCATAAATTATATTACGGGTTCGGTACATACTAATCATGTGCAAATAATAAATAAACCATGTGCCGAAACGTCTTCAATGAAGTGCCGAAACGTCCAAGTGCTTGGGCCGAAACGTCCAAGTGCCGAAAACCCAGGTGCCGAAACGTCCCGAAAACCAGGTGCCGAAACGTGGTTTCATAGTGTAACATTTGGTGGCATATCGTTGAGACCCCATACAGGTTCCGTCGCAAGCTGCAAGACGGAGTACAATCACTGGTCTGACCGATGCCATCGTGTATATTTTCGTAATTAAATCTAACATTTTTTATTTAAGTGCTTTGTCCGTTACAATTCATTCTGGCTTGATCTAGCCATTTCTCAAATGAATATGAATAGTTAGATTTCCCAGAATATTGCAGAAAGAATTGAAACCGACAAAAGTGACGTGAAACACTCTGGGATGGTGATAAAATAGAAATGGAGAATAATCTTGCTCAAATAATATTAATCCAAACTGACAACACATACCGTCATTCATATATATTAATTAACCCTTTACCCACAAAACCGGCCAAAACCGTCCAAATAAAGCTTCAACAGCCTAAAATATCTTCGGTCTGTCTCAATAGAACCATACAAACATGGATATCATTGGAACCGGCTCCTTGACCACATTGTGATAGTTACAGTTAGCCCTGTGCCAATGCATTCTCTTATATATGCGAGTCGACCATAGGTCGCCTCGCATATATAAGAGAATGCATTGGCCTAAAAAATCTTTTTTTACCATTTTTTCTTACATTCTTTAACAATTTTATAATTTTTAATGTGTTAAGCCAATGCATTCTCTTATATATGCGAGGCGACCTATGGTCGACTCGCATATATAAGAGAATGCATTGGCACAGGGCCATTCTGTTGGGTAAAGGGTTAAATGCAATGACTCTCGATGGCGAAATAGCTTTAGTTAGTTTATCGCCGATTGTTGCGTCCCAAATCGAGAAGTGAATATTTTATAATTGAGCCTATACAGTTCAGACGATGTTTTCTATGGAGTGATATGGTCGATTTCTGTCAGATTTTCGGCGATGTTAGTAGAATACTACATTCCCCAGGTTGGCATATTGCGCATGGGTACTAACTTATCAGTTTCACACACCGAACAAGTCCCCGGCGTAGCAGGGGACTGAGCTCTGCCTTGCAGTTTGTGTCCGTCGATGTCATTTGGTACTCACCGCACGTTGGTAGGATGCTGGACCAATGTCTATTTCGGAAACAAGTTCTCACTGACGAACCAACGAGAACAAAGTTAGCTTTACATCGGTATCTGACATTACTTCCTTCAGAGAAGTCGTCGCCCTCCAGTATTCCATTCAGGGGCACACCCGGATGTGGACACTCATTACCTGGAGTGCGAAATAACATTTTCAACATGCATGCATAACACATTTAAAAACAAAACAATGTCTTTTAAAGTCTTTGCAGGTTCGCACACAGTCACATTTGGTACGCGGGATAAAGGCTATTTTCAAGTGACATACATTTGTTGCATGGTTTCGAGGATTTATAACCCGAGGAAGTTAACATTCACCGAGGCCACAGGCCGAGGTGAATATTAACTTCCAAGGGTTGATAAATCCTCATGTCAACCTCGAAACCATGCAACAAGTGTTTTATTATATGAACTAGCGGCATTCTTTACCTGGTAGCCAATTAGAGTACTACTGTAGGAGTTGAACAGACAAATATGTTCAACAAACAGCAGATTTACTGAAACTCTCTTCCGAAAATCAACGACACTTGAGTTATGTATAAGCAATTTTTATTGGCTGGTTGCAAAGCTATGCGTAACGTATTTGGACAGCCACCTCTTATGCGTGACGTAACACATATTTTGTTATTAACCCCGCGCCAATCAATTACTATAGGGTTCGCGGGAGAAAATTAATGACCATATAATAAATGTTATGGATACCAGTGTGATACTACTTCGGTAAACGTTTGAAAACTAAGATATTTGTATAAAATTACAAAGCGTGTTCTTAACTGGTGCAATATTCACCCTATCTCTATAACTGCTATTCGGAATCCAGGAAGTAGGGGATGACACAACACGAAACGTGTCAATCTAGCATTGTTATGTGGAAAGCAGATGCAGTTGTTTTCGGCCATTTCAATTCCAATTTTCCAATATCATGTTCTCTTTTGGTTCATGCGTCAAACGAAACATACATATTTCCGGAGAGTGCCTATAATAGCCAAGGTTGGCGTTTTTTGAGGGAGGTGGCTGTTTTTAAATTTTTAAAATCCTGGTTTGTCTCAGTCACCTCTCTTAAAATTCCTCGTATAGGCACCATATAACAGATATAGTCAACATAAGAGTTATAGAGAAAACATTAGAAAATAGACTCTACGTTCTTTACGCCTTACCTATTTTGGTTTGACAGAGGTTTCCAGATCTCCCCCGTGGACATTCACATCTACCACTGTATTGTTCGCACGGTGCATTATTCTCACACCCGCATTCTACAAAACAAATATATTTCATGTAAGTAGAATTCTAAAGACTCAATTTTAACCCTTCTACGTGTTTACTAAATGGATTCTCCCATATGTTATAAAATTATATATTGGAATGGCCTATTATTAATCTGGAGGGGTGTCCAGGAACAAATATCAGAAGACAGACAGACAGACAAACATATAATGCAAATACAGAAGGATTACTAGATATGGTCGTTTGTTGAACTTAATATCTGAAAAATGCCTAAGAGACTGTATGGAACTACTCGTCAATGAGCAGTTAGTATAGCAAGGGTTAGTGTGTACTGAGTAAGGTACGTGACTCCCAGTTACAGCGACAACTTATATTTTTGTTTAAACAAGCATTAAACCACTATATTGGATATGTTGTACTTAACCCTTTCAGTGCCAAGTCAGATTTTTGTATCAACCCATATACCCTGTGCCAATGCATTATCTTATATATGCGAGCCGACCATAGGTCGCCTCGCATATATAAGAGAATGCATTGGCCTAACAAATTTTCATCATTTGTTATTATTTATTTTACAGATTTTTTTTATCGGCCCTGGCACTCTACAGATTGTAAATTAGGGCCGATGAGATCGGCCCCTGGCACTGAAAGAGTTAATTAAAGATGATCTATCTCTTCCCAGCAAGTTTTATACATATTCCATGGTATAAAATAATAGATTTGAATCGAGGACACTGTCCAGAAAGGCTTCTATCAATTAATATCAATTTTTTATATAATTTTTACGACATGCATGTAACATTTTAGGGGCTATTTTTAAAACAACACTCTATCTTGTTAGCACCCAAAATCAAGGAAAAACGAAAGGTTACCTCAGAGATATATACCGCAAATTACGATCGAAATACACCACTTGATTGTGCCTTTATAGACAAATGTTACCAAAGTCCTTATTCTACGAAATTACCTATAAATTCCGTTCATTCTCAGAAACTATTGAACAAAATGTTGCCTTGTGTTAACATACACTCTGATTCATAATGTTAATCGTTTAGAAATAGAAACTACGACAAGTAATCCGACCCACTATTTATATATGGGTTAACTTAGTTAACTTAGCCTGTCAGTATATGTATACCACACTAGCATTTATACCATTTAGATGCCGGCTATCATATGATTGGTCATAGTATATGGAATTTGTTGACCCCTCTAGCAGTACACTGCATACAGCTATATTAGTACGTACCGTGATTGCACATCTTGCCGAACCTGCCTTGAACACAGGCTGTACACCCCTCTTGCGTCGAATCACTGCAGGCCGTACAATATTCATACTTCGCACACAGAGTGACTTTGTCATAAGGATCACAAGGAACACAGGTCGCTTCCCATCGGTGGAAAATTGTACACCTGAATATACACCAAATATCACAGTGCATTATTAATTCGACTCCAAATATACATGACATAGACACCAAATATTACAGTGTTTCATTAATTCGACACCAAATATCACAGAGCATTATTAATTCGACACCAAATACACATGGAACAGACACCAAATATCACAGTTCATTATTAATTCGACACCAAATATATATGAAATAGACACCAAATATCACAGTACATTATTAATTCGACACCAAATATACATGAAACAGACACCAAATATCAGGGTGCATTATTAATTCGACACAAAACATACATGAAATTGACACCAAATATCACAGTGCATTATTAATTCGACACAAAACATACATAAAATTGACACCAAATATCACAGTGCATTATTAATTAGACACCAAATATACATGAAATAGACACCAAATATCACAATGTTTCATTAATGCGACACCAAATATCACAGAACATTATTAATTCGACACCAAATAGACATGAAATAGAAACCAACTATCACAGTGCATTATTAATTCGACACCAAATATACATGAAATAGACACAAAATATCACAGTGCATTATTAATTAGAAACCAAATATACATGAAATAGACACCAAATATCACAATACATTATTAATTCGACACCAAATATACACGAAATAGACTCAAAATATCACAGAGCATTATTAATTAGAAACCAAATATACATGAAATAGACACCAAATATCACAATACATTATTAATTAGACACCAAATATACATGAAACAGACTCAAAATATCATAGTGTATTATTAATTGGACACCAAATATACACGAAACAGACACCAAACATCACAATACATTATTAATTCGACACAAAGTATGCATGAAATAGACGCCAAATATCACAATACATTATTAATTCGACACCAAATATATATGAACTAAACACCAAGTATCACAGTACATTATTAATTCGACACCAAATATACATGAAACAGACACCAAGTATCACATGCATTATTAATTCGAGACCAAATATACATGAAATAGACACCAAATATCACCGAGCATTATTGATTCGACACCAAATTTACATGAAATAGACACCATATATCACCGTGCATTATTAATTCGACACCAAATTTACATGAATTAAACAAAAAACACCACAGTGTATTATTAATTCGACACCAAATATACATGAAATAGACACCAATTATGACAGTACATTTAGGAGATAAACATACCCTGTTGAGTTGTACATTCTTGGATTCGAGCATGAAAACAGTTTGTGAACGAGCCGGCTTGCCGGCGAGTTCACAAACTGTTTTCATGCTCGAATCCCAGAATGTACAACGAAACAGGGTACGTTTATCTCCATTGTAATTCAATCTAGCAAGGAAATTGCAAAAAAACTGTATAAAAAGTATCATTTAGTCATTTTCATGACACGAATCGAGACTTTCATTTTGCCGTTGTCACCGTGCACAAATCATTGGGTTTGTTCATTGCGTTACTCGGAACACTGCTCCGTAACCATTTCCTGTGGGGCGGGTTGGCTCGTTTCGCTACTCCGTTCTGCGCCGTTGAAATTTTACCGTGCCACATTCAGATTTGATGCACGCTGAAGCGGCCGTTGTCGGTGAATCGAAAACTAAAGTTAGCCGCTCTCGGCCAATCAGAATGCTCGTTTTTAGTGACAAATACTCAATTGAATTACAATATTAATTCGATACCAAATATACATGAAACAGACACTAAATATCACAGTGCATTATTAATTCGACACCAAATATATATGAAATTGACACCAAATTCACTGTTATTCACAGATAATGTAGTTTATTTCATTTTCTTGGAATTAATAATGTACTGTGAATCACAGTACATTATTAATTCCAAGAAAATGAAATAAACTACATTGTGTGCCACAAATGGCGCAACGACGGGGTGTGTCAACCTGAATAGACACCAAATATCACAGTTCATTATTAATCCAAGGAAACGAAATAAACTACACTGTGTGCCACATATGGCGTAACGACGGGGTATGGGGTGTCTCAATCCCAACCTTTGGTCAAATTGTTCAACAGTTCGGTCTTTCCTGCGAATCATGCCTGAAATTACGACTTCAGGAAATTACAGACCGAAAACAGGTTGAAATTGTTCTGATTATTTATTTATCTAGCGAAACTTATAAATAATAGCCGGGTGGCGAGAACAATCGGCCACAATGCCAACAGCGATGGGCTTCAATTCAAATTAAGATATTTTCGCGCGGTCGAATCTCTGGCTGCCCAGCGTTGATCGCTCATTTGGTTATCAGAAGATTGTATTAGTCTCATTCGGTACAAGTTTCGTATGCTACACGATGGAAACAAAACTTATAAACGGTTTGACCGTATACATGTAGGTCAAAAGATCACGTGAGTCAGGTGATGTCCGCTGGCAACGCCAACACACGTTATAAGTTACACGTATACGCGCTGCTGAACGTGGTTATACGTGGGATACGAATGTATAAAGCTCTAAAATTGGAAATTACATATACACCCATGGTCAAGTGGTCCTGCTAATGTGCTATATGATGCTGGTAGGTCCTGTTGAATTGCTATGATACTGTTAGAACAAACTGATGCTGTCGACATCGATTTTTTTTCTTCTAAAGTTGTCATTTTCGCGGTGTTCTGATAATCTGAACATATCCAGCAAAAGCAATTATGTGTATAAACATTAAATAATATGTATATATTGCGCAATATTTAATACTGGTTGTATTAGTTATTGCAAATGGACTATAATCAATATGGCTAATCACGTCGTTTTGCAAACACCAGCGCAGCCATTATTAAATTTTTCAAAAATATATACATGCGCCAGTAGTATGATAAGAACAACTTATCGAGATCCAACACACGTGACAAACCTAAGATGAAACATAGTTTAATCGTACCAGAGAGATACACAAAACACGTGCTTTCACAAGCGACAACCAGACAATAATGAAACAGGTCACACACAGTAGAGACCTTAACAAGACGCTCTCGGATATAACATACATGTACCAATCTATACAATACAACACCATGGCGCAACCACTTTTCTTTCTCCCCTCTGTCTCTATGTATACTCAACGAAATGAAAGAAACGAAAATGATGTCCTTGTTATAAATCAATATGGTAATTACTATCATGTGATTTGTTGGTATGGCATCTGTCCAATAAATCAAAAGTATATGTATGAAACACATGCTGTCTTTAAGCATGTCACATCAGATGTAATCAGGTCAAGATGCAACAATCAGCCCTGTAGTGTTCCTATCACTCATGTGCAACTCACAGCTATTGGAGATTAGCGGACTGTCATCTTAAGTCTTAAGAACTTATGAACCTGAACATCGTCTATCACGGTCACGAAATCTGGGGATTTCTAGAATAGCATAGTCCTTGTCACGGAAATCCATCAGCAACAGTGTTCCAGTACAACCAAAGCATTTGTAGCTTTGTGATGGTGATGGCATAGGTTCACTCTTGCTTCCCAATTCCTGCCCGGCATCAAAATGCAGGTCATGGCGTTGGAACTCAAAACAGCTGGGAAGAGCAGGCTTCTGATTGATATCTGAGTGATAGGTATGAACGCATAATGATACAGGTGTACCTTCTCCCTCACCACATCCAAAATCTGAACAATCAGGTACCAATGGAATGGTTTCCGTAGACCTTATGCGAGAGTAGTCATGTGCAACATTCCGACCGCCAATAATTTCTGAATCCATGTGTAGGGACATATTCATTATCTCCGTCTCATTTAGAGTGTGTTCCGATGTCACGTCTTCACTGGTGTAAGCGAGATAATGATTATCAGTTGTGTCGGATTCAGTCTGTGAACATGTGGAATGTACATATGGCTGTGCTTTGTCAAGCGAGTTGGAACAATCAGCATTACATAATCCAGTATCACTCTTATAAATTAAGTTGATCGAATCTGTATGATTGTCATGGGTTTGAATACAACTGTCATTGAATGTGATCGGTTGGTTACTAGCAACTTGCGTGAAGCTAGGCCTTTGAAATTGAAGTGGATCATCAGGACAACCGTACACATAACTTGCACCATCTCCAATGAGAACAACTGCTTTGTTGGGACGCACAGTAATGTCATTAGTCATCATGAATGATAAACCAGCAGAAATGTCGACATCAAGGATATCAACAACTGCAGCTTCTAACAACAGTTCATTACCGTCTCGATTCACTACAACTTCTGTGAACCCAATAATGTCATAGCGGCCTTTATCTATGAATGACGAAAACTGTGTTGAAATGTGTCGAGTAACAAGTAAGCCAAGTGACTGGGCAGCACGTGCACTCACCAAGTTGGCCTATCTCCCAGAAACAAATGTCATCCGAAGAGACTTGCTCTGGTATTCAACATCTAAATACGGTAGCAGTACCATACTGTGTCATGTAAAGCACGCGCAATGTGCCAATACAATCAAACAAGTTCAAACAAAGATCTTTTTCGACGGGATTTTCCGACGGCCACGTGCAGCGAAGATATGCAATGTAGATCCAAATATCGACCGTTTTCGAACGTTATTTACCCGGTTTCCGGAATGACGAGAGTCCGCAAACGCTGCCACCACGCCAGTAGTATGATAAGAACAACTTATCGAGATCCAACACACGTGACAAACCTAAGATGAAACATAGTTTAATCGTACCAGAGAGATACACAAAACACGTGCTTTCACAAGCGACAACCAGACAATAATGAAACAGGTCACACACAGTAGAGACCTTAACAAGACGCTCTCGGATATAACATACATGTACCAATCTATACAATACAACACCATGGCGATGTATGTTCTTGAATGCTTCATACAGCCACTGGCTTTTCTCAAATCCCACGGATTAGCCAAACACCTCGAAAATGATAACTTTAGAAAAAATAACGGTACTTTTTCGTAATGGCATTAGTTAATTTGCAGCATCATGGTAATTCAGCAGTACCACCAGCATCATAGCACATTAGCATGCAGGGCCACTTTACCAGGGGTGATATATTGGCTTTTCTGTACGTACCTTGTGATGCGTATGTCAACTGCTCTTCCCTGTTTGCCACATTGGCATGCAACGTGTTCGTCTGTGCACTGTCCCAGGTCCAGAGGGTAGTAATTATACCCGGAAACTAGCACCAGTCTGCTTATTAAACAGACGATTGATAGTAAAGTTTGACCTGCAAACACAAATATGCAAACTGCTCATGTCCGCGAAGAAATGTTCTTGACAACTCATGCATGTGGCTCAATTGTACCAACACAGATACAGGGATAATGGTATTTTATTTCACCCTCTCCTAACTTTGGTTAAAATGTCAACGGTTGGAAATGTAATGCTTGCCATAGCATTACTTTGATTTTTCAAACAAAAGGTTGCAAATTGTATGTTATCGGTGAACATAATTGTCTTCATGAATCGTTAATCGTAACTGGGACTATTTGCATGATCAAAAACTATATTCAAAAGATGAATATAACTCAGAACTCGACCTGTGATTAGATATATTAATGTCTACACGAACTACATTTATATATCATATAACACGTGCACTTCTTTACCAGAACATTTGGAAAACCTTTATAGGCCAGAACAAAAACCTGGCAATGTCCCCAATTGCACATGGGCAATCATGTTTTGAGCGCGTGACCCGATTACCAAACAACAACACAATCGTAACGTGTATCGTGATTTAGCCAGTGGAAAGCGCACGGGTAATATGTTATCTCGTTTTGATTATTAACATGACATCACGTGACGCAAGTGAGTCGCGTGAAACCACGTTTATTTATAATTGCGAAATCTGCTACATTTGTTGTTCTGGACAATGTTGATTGACAGTTTCACTCTGAATAGTGTAGATGCAATATTGCACTTTTTACCCCCCCCCCCCCCCAGGCTAAATTGCCTCTCGATTGGAGGGTTAGCAACAGAAGAACAAGTTGTCCCTCAACGGGGTTCAAGTACATCCTTGTCGAAGAACAATTTGTCACTCAGTGGGGTTCAAGTACATCCCTGTTGAAGAACAATTTGTCATTCACGGGAGTCAAGTGCATCCCTGTTGAAGAGCAATGTGTCACTCAGTGGGGGTGAAGTACCCCCTGTCGAAGAACAATTTGTCCCTCAACGGGAGTCAAGTGCATCCCTGTCGAAGGACAATTTGTCACTCAGTGGGGGGTAAAGTACCTTCTGTCGAAGAACAATTTGTCACTCAACGGGAGATACCCATTAGCACTCATGAGGGGGGGGGGGGACGCCTCCCGTGGGTTTGTTATAGTTTACCCCTTTTGTAGAGGTGGTGAAACAGTGCAATTGAGGACAAGTACGTGAATCTTTAGCTATATTTTAGTTAATTGTATCAACGTCAAGTGGGAACAACGTAAGAATTTTGAGTATTTCACCTGAATGTTATTTGGGGAAGGCTATCAAAGTAAACAGTTTTAATCAGTACCCAGAGACCTTTGACTAAATTTGCCCGGCAATTTGGTAAGAGTCAGGGTGGGTGGCTCAATGACTATTAATTGTGGGGAATTATAATATATAGAAGGGCCTAGTTCAGCTCCAGTGGAATATTAGTGGCTATGTTGGGGTTTTGTGTTAAACTATATAGGGGGTGGTGTTTATTGACGAAAATAACTTGCAGTTTATAAGACTATCAATCCTATACGATAACTATCATCACACTGCACTGCAAATCACATGCTGTGATGTAAGCACGGATCTAACAGTCTGTTATCGTTTATACTTCCATGTCAGTTACTGATCTCCTTTGATAGGAGGTCACAAAAACTATTAAGTTGGAGTGCACTTGATGTTTTGTAAACAAAACTGTTGTACTATCTATATCAACGATCTATATCGGTGGCAGTATGTAGGTCACTCCATCCCCCGCATGACTCGGTTTATGAAGTTATTACAATAGAAGTGGATTGTACATTGCAGCGTGCGAGTGATGTAGTGAAGTACCGGGCCACGTGGTATAGGCACAGTCTGATGTACGTGGGCGCGAGTCGATGCTGTCACATGAAGGAGCAGTTTCCGCAATTCATACTTCGCATATGATGTTACCTCAAGTGGGTGGTGAAAAACTTTGGTCATTTCTGACCAAAAAATAGTTATTCGAAAAGAGCGTGTATCCTGTGTAATTTATAATTTGGTGGTGAATTTCATGTAAATGTCCGCATGTATATGTACTATATATACAGAGCTTACCAGAGACAAACAGAGGGTCCACTTCTATTGAAAACCGACTGTCTCTTCAATTCAGGAAAGGGGCAAATACAATATATCCTCCCTATCTGTCTCTCTCTCTCTCTCTCTCTCTCTCTCTCTCTCTCTCTCTCTCTCTCTCTCTCTCTCTATCTCGCTCACTCTCTCTCTCCACATCTCTATCCCTCTCTCTCCCCCTCTCTCTCTCCCTCTCTCTCTCTTTCTCTCTCGCCCTCTCTCTCTCCCTATCTCTTTCTCTCTCTCTCTCAAATACGATTAACCCTTTCTAAACTAAATGGATTCTCACAGTCAGTTAAAAAAAAGTGTACTGAATGGTCTCTTATAGATTTGCAGGGATGCATGTACATATAATATAAGCAAACGACAGATAAATACAATTACAGAAGGGGTCATATTTATTGAGGGAAATGTTTAGTTAATAAGTTCATGTGGTCGTTTCTTGAATTTATTATCTGAACATTTCATATGGGATAACTACTCGTAAATGATGCTTTAGTAAATATAGAGGGTTAATATCATATATATTTGCGCCATCTACTTTGTTTTATAATCTACACTTCTTCCATAAAGCATATCACATGTCCATGCATGCAGAAGTATATTATTCTGCTCGCATACATGTGATATCAACAAACTATGGTATATTCCATGAGACGAAGAGTGGCTAAATTAAATTAATAAAATAGAGGGCGAATCAAACCAAGGTTTAATGTGGTAATACTACCCGGGGTATATCATATAGTATCACGCAAACCAGCTATCGTTATATGCATACCGGCATTGAGACCATTTCATCGCTCCCCAAACTGTGTTCACAACCACATAAGTGATGAGACGATTACATGTCTAAAATATTTGATTCAAATACAAATACTTTTCAATTGATGAATACACATACAATAAAAATACTGTTTCAGTTGATGTATTTGAATGCAAGAGACTCACAGTATATAGTCAACCTCTAAACGTGGGCCTGATTTAATCAAAACAAAACGCAACTCCTATATTTAATATAAGTTGTAACTCTTCAACACAATTTAGACCACGGATGTTCTGGTATCATTTTATTGAACATATAATAGAACAACGTCATTCTCAATATATCATGCATGACACGCTAAGTTCCAAGACCATTAGTCCGACAGCAGACGGGGTAAACCCGGAAATTGAGGACTTAAAGCGAACTATTGTTCATTTCATTAGTATAGGTATTACTATTCAAGAATATGGCGGGTGCCAGGCTGAAAGTGTTGAGCAATATTTTTCTCCAGTGACTACTAGCCGACTATATAGTTCAATACCATTATTTATTTATTTGTGTTTATTAACCTCGTTTTCAGCAACAGGGCTATATCGCGACGTTGCCAATCTTATTGGTGGAGGGAAAGTCCGTGCTCTAAGGTAAATGTAGCAGTGATTTCATTAGCTGGAAGAATGACCCATTATGCCCGACGAAACCGCCGACCATCGGCCAGTAACTGGCAAATCCCCCAGATATCGATATGGGATATAATGTTAGCGATGACTCCACCGGGAATTGAACCCATATCTCCAATGCTGGAGAGCGAGTCGGTCTGGAGCAGAGCACATTACCGACTGAGCCACCGTGGCTCCTACTATGGACAGTTGGAAGTGCAAATGCTGACAATTAAAGACATAAATAATACTTCACTCTTTGATGAAGTGTCAATGAACATAGCTATCGCGCTTCAGAAAAGCAAGTTTAATTGGTATCTGTCCCGTCCTCTGTCGTCTCTGAGGCAGCTGATTTAATTTTTCATGTCATAGATATAGATACACCGGAATGTTGGCTGGTCAAAGCACAACGACCTTTGATAGACGCTACTTGTTCAACCACTCATAACATGTATCGACCGGAAATGAAGACAAATTGATGAGTTATTAAGAACTTTGTGAAGATCCTTAAACGCGCGGTGTGGCCAACATAGCGTATTTCGCGCCATCTGCAATTTGTGCATGTGCCTGATGTCGGTATATTAAAGTGTATACATACTGTCGCTGATTTATGTCCCAATATCCATTCAATATTCAACATGCATTCGGTCCATTCGGCGGCGCCGGATTATAACCGATCACCCATATCGCTCGCCATGTGAAATTGCCAATGATTTTAGATATACTCATATTCGGCATGGAGTATTAACCATTCTAAATACCGCAAAAAAAAAATAGACATATATATATATATATATATATTTAACTTTTTAAGGTTGCTCAAGTCGAAGATGTCATATTGAGCAAAGCATCATATTTGGCACCGAATCAAATAATAGCCAATGCAGGGGTGGCACCAGGGGATGGATCAGGGGGGTACCAACCTGTCTCCCGTCGGCGAGAGCTAGCCCACCGTCGGGGATGTCGGCAATGATCAGCCCGGTAGCTATACCCCCTGCCGGGAGAGCGTAGCCCCTGCATCGGGAAAATCCTGGTGCCATCCCTATTCCAACAGAATCGAAAGGAGCGACCGTGCACGGGCCGTAATTCTACATGCACATTTTAAGTGTATAGTTCCTCGTATGTGACTATATGAGTGGGTTTTTTTTAAAAGAATGATTAAGTTAACCCTATGTGTGTTCTTTACTCAACCAATAAAACTGTCGACGTGATATGGTCTATCGGCTACAACGACGCTAAACCCTATAATAAACCAAACCATACAATTTGGGCTACGTCCAGTATATGATATATATTATTCCGTCAGTTAAAGGTACTCAATCCGATCAGACGCTCCTAAATTACTATGTCTTTGGCTTCGGGGTTAAACAATATTTGATTCGGGTCGAGGAGCCCACCCATCAAGCTCAGAGTGATCAGATATAGATTTTTGAAGTTTGTTATTTCTCGAGATGTGTAATAATATGTGGCCCAGAAACACGTGGTCAAACGGATGGTCTCGGTCAAAATTGCGGATGAAGATGGATAATTCTAAAATCAAGTGGTAATACGGTCATACTTCGTGATACTTTAGTGATAATACGGCCATATTTTGTTGAACAAAATGTTGATAAATAACAATCTGATCGGAATTGAGTACCTTTAAAAAGTATATCACCTAAACTTACTTGATTTGTCCATTATATTCCTTCAGGTTTTCGTGATCCGAACTTGAGAATTGCGAGCAGAATAGTGAGTGGTATAGCTAGGAGTACGATATTTATAACTCCGTCGAACCCGGATTTGTTTGTCTCTCATTATTGTCAAAAGCCAAAAGATAAAAGTGCCCTAACCCCGCGAGTTGATGAGTTATTGACACATTTCAACCATTTGCATAAGCCCATATAACGTGAATCATACGGCATTAACTGAGTGAGATGCAATGCACTGATGTGTATACCACGCATATATATTCACGCTGCGTTTAACGCTCGCGGGATTGCCTAAATGCTGCGTTAATCGTTAACATGCCATCCGATTGATTAGCCGGTGAATCGGTAATGGCGTAAATCTTACTGTTTGACAGTGGGTGTGTCTAAATTCCATTTAAATTGGGTCAGTTCATTGAGAAAATTCGAAGTTGGAATACAATGTACATCGCCGATTTATATAGGGCATATAAATCTATATTTATATTTCTGAATGTCTGTCTGTCTGTTGCCTGTATGTCTGCCTGCGTGCTATGTACATTTAACGTGGGACCGTCTGGAGGGCTCCAAAGGGGTCTATATAACCGGTGTAGCTTTTTACGAGGAAGATAATATTGCATGTTAAAATATTACTAAAGTGACGTTGTCGGGGCCAAGGACAGAAACAAGGGGAAGACAACAAAATAGATTATTATATATAAAATCATCTCCGTGATATGGTGAGTCTACTGGTGCAGTTAAAAGTTGTCAACAGTTGTGCCGTTTGAGTCAGGGATGGGAGGAGAGATGGACACCAAAATTGATAAAAATAATTTTAGCGCCGACTTCCACCAAAATAAATATATATTATTCTGCATGGTACGGAGAATCTAAAGAAACCAAAGTGACCTGTTCGAGTCAGGGTTGGGGGTGGAGAGGGGAGGTGTACAACATGTGAACAAACATTGTCGCTTATTAAAATTCACCAAACTCATATATATCATCAGCCTTGTGATACAAGGAATCTAACGTCGTGTGCTTAAATTCGATGCCCTATATAGGGGCCACCGGGCCAGGGATTGGAAAGGGGATGACAGCAACATTGATAAAACATTATTTTGTCGCCGATTTCTTCCAAACATAATAAGATGTAAAAATCTTCACGAAACGAGAAATCTAATGGTTGTCCACGGTTTTAAGTTTCGAGAGTGGCACCAGAATTGAAAAATAGCTTCCGCCAACTGTTACCAAAACCATATATAGGCACCCACATGAGTCTATGTGCATTGTGTTTCATCTAAAGGTGCATGTGTATAGTTTATAGTTGCCATTTTAAAGTGGCGCTGTCAGAGTCAGGTATGAAGATCGTTAGAGGGTCACCAAACTGTATAAAAATGTCAGCGATTTCACCAATATGGTTATCTCCATGATAAGATGCGACACACATGTATATATACATCACATTTTTGGAGACTCAGTATGAGTGGTCATTGATTCAAATGTGCTTGTTTCAGTGAGAATGAAGAAATTCTCATTTCTTACCGAAATGACCGTACATCGATCAGTATGTCACATTGAGATGTCCCTCGACTCAGATTGAGCTTGAAAATCGGGCCCCATGTCGAGGTTCGAACAAGCGCCAACCCCGTCTATATATAACTCAGATTGTGGTAATCTTATTCACGACCTGACTACCTCGGCTACGGGGACACCATTCAACATCAATAAACGGAAGCCGTTCGGTCCATTGACTTTACGGAAGAACCCATTGTCATCTCAAACATCCTGCGAGTTGGGAAGCGTTGCTTATTTGTTCTAAATTCGCGGCGGCTGAGTCAGGATTGGGGGTTCTGTGAAAATATTCGGACTTTTCTTTCGAATCGATTAAGAAAAAGAACTATATATATATAGTATGGGCATAGTTGTTATTGCCGACAGCGCAACATGGGCATCACCGGGTAGCCATGCATGTTAGTACTTGTATAAATGGCATAGTTTCTGCTTTCTATTCATTATACATATACTTGAAGATCGTGAGACGAAATTAGATTATTCTTGATTCAATGAAATAAATGCAACATTGGGTTGAGATGAGTTGCAGGTCATAGGTCCAGAGACAAATCCCCAGCTGACCAACTATCTCTAATACTGTGACCTATATTTCCAGTTGATTCATGGTTAATTGCTCCCTTTTTTGAGTGCACCAGCCTGAATATCAACAATTGTTGTCATTGGATTAAACTATATTAGTGGCTAGTATATATATCATGTTGCATCATGAAATTCAACTCAACATTGTGACACAAATTATGCTTTCTCCCATATAGCACTATGCAAGACATAGAGGAAACCGCATGAGTGTCTGGATTTTGACGAAATTATCGCACGAGATTTGTTGGCGGAGCGATACCTCGAGTGCGGGACGCAGTCCAGCACGAGAGGTATCGCGTTCCGCCAACAAATCGAGTGCGATAATTCGTCAAAATCCAGACGCTCATGCGGTTCTATTTGTATTCCATATCTCCGTATCACAGTAAGTTGACTCACAGTCGTACATCTCCGGTACAGAAAATGTGAATTTAATTGAGTTTTAACACTGAATGAAATAGTTCCGTCGACAGATTGCACTAGTGCGATTCTGAGAATTATCACACGCCTAGAAACTCGTGCGATCATGCGAATTACGTTGATAGATATGTAATAAAATAAGCTATTTGGTGATTGGATTGTTGTGTGAAATTATTAATTATTCTATCAGTTCTTGGTACATATATAAGTAAAGGGATAAAAAGAAAATGATATTTTCAGCCTCTCAAATGTATTAACTAATAGTCATCTTTTACGTTGATGCAGCTAGCAAAATTACATGCCGGATTTTTAGGACATTCCTCAAAGAATCCGGCATGCAATTTTGCTATGTACATAAACGTAGCCCCATTCAAGGTCGGGAACACCTGATACAGACCAATGTTACTCTGTAGTAATACAAAACTATTAGTTAAAATTCCTCAGTGATAAAGGGTATGTGGCATGCCACGCCAGCCGTTGAGGCATGCCAATATCCCATAATATGTCAAATATAGCGAATTATCGAAATATGAAATACCACGAAAAAGCGAAATAGGAAAATACAGCGAAATTGCGGAATAAAAAATGCATCGAAATGACGAAATAGCGCGAATTATGAAATAAGAAATTATTTTTATTAACTAAATAACGGAGATATTTGAAGAAGTGTTTTTGACGAAATAACGGGCATATTTGGAGAAGTTTTTTAAAGAGCGAAATTTTGCTAGCTGACTATGAGTCACGTTCCCACATAAATATGGCTGTTGGGAAGAAAAAAGTTCAATTCATGTCGGTCAATATGCAAAATCTCCTTAAAGGCCCACTTAATTTTCGAACCCCCAAACCACATTATATAAAATATATGCCATGTCATATACCAATTGACAGCGGAAGCCCCAAAACATTGTATTTTCAACTTATTCGATGTAATATATATATGACTTTATTTGTTTTTGTTGTGATATCGATGGCTCTTCTGAGCTCAAGTTTCTGCACAATATCTATTATTTTCAATGGAAGGGGATTAACTCTATATTTCAGATATAGAGTTATTCCCCTTCCATTGAAAATAAACTATAGTTTGAATTCTGTTACATTCTGGGAGCCATAACGGAGGAAATGATTTTATGATTTCATCTATTTTCTATTACTCAACGGGAACCTTCTGAGACACAGAAGTTACAAATGGTGATGAATTATAGTATTTTAATCATATTTTATTGTTACTAAAACCGTATATCAAGGCACAATAAAAAAAATATTTAGTGATTCGAAAATTAAGTGGGTCTTTAAAACAAATCAGTCCGATACCCGATTTTTTTCAGTATCCGAGATGAGTTGTTGTGATGGATATTATTCAGGGCCAGGAACTTACGTCACTAACCTAGTCTCCAAACCGTCGCTTCCGTTATCATGTTCCGATAGCAGCTGCTATCTGGAACGTACGCGCGTGGGTGAGTTACATATTTGCTGCGGGAGTTATTGTGAAAGGAATTATGAGCATTTTACGAACATCTATTAAAGGCCCACTTAATTTTTGAATCCCCAGATCACACATATAAAATATATGTCATATTATATACCATGAACGCCCAGATCACACATATAAAATATTAGTCCAAGTCTTCTTGTACTAAAACCAGCTAAGATATTGGGATGGCGATGCTGGCGTTTAGTCCAAGACCGCCCTGTATGCTCGCTTATGACACGGCTTAAGCGTTAGTGACCCGCTCAAATAAAACCACAATTTTATGAAATAAAATATCACAATTGCGACAATAAACGGATATTTTCCGCAGAACACATGCTATTTTATCTGAAACCCACATCAGTTGTGAATTTAAAACGGTAATTTAATGCGAAAAGAGACATTTACCTCAATGTTTACAATTTTTTAAAAGTATGCGAACTCGGTTGACCTCGCGAACTGTGTTCGGCATTTTCCGTTGAAAATATTCCGTAGATTTTGGACAACAACGCAAATTACGAAGAATTCTCCATTGTAATCGTAATTATGTGTGTCAATAAATAAAATAATAAATAGATTAATTAAACATTGAAGATATAAATGTAATACATTAAATAAATTACGGGGAATTACAAACCCTCTCAAAGTTTAAAACAGTGTAAACACAACGAGTATTAGAATAAATAATATGGTGCTACATTTCCCACATTTGGTGGACTTCGGCGAAATTAAGATATATACTAAGCGAACAGAGCAATATACTGCTCTTGTTAAGCACACAAAAAATCAAACAAAATTTGTATAAATTTTTAACCTTAAGTTTGAAAAGTCCCACTAAAACGGAAGAACTATATTTCGAAACTGTGTGATTCGGTTCTGCGATTATTTTATCAACACAAAGGTCAAAATGCACATGGATGAAAATCACACGGATGGAAAGTCAGACACAAGAGTTCTAATTTGCTCCAATTTTGACAAGTTGCTTGCGAAAATTGTCAACAAAACTACCTTTCTGATCCTCCATTATGTCATTAAGTTTTTAGTGCGGGAATTGTTCTCAAAGCACATTGGAAACTGGACTTTGCGGCGATCGGTTTTCGCTATTTTGTTCGGAAAACCCCGCGCTATATATAGAAACGGAAAGTAGAATTCTCAGAACAAACAGCGGATTATGCCGAACTTATTCGGACCACTTCGGCTTTCGGTTAAAACGTAAACAAACAGAAACAAATCGATGTTTATGGCAATCAACCGGAATATTCTATGTGTAATTTAACATTAAAGTTAGATTATTATACACCATTGTGACCATAAGATGTAAGCCTTTCCGATGTATATAGCATCATGTATTGATTTGCTAGGTAAATCGAGTAAAATACACCACAGATTCCCGCCACAGATCGTGGGCGTAAGTCGTGTGGTAGGATTGGTATGCAAGCGGGCTTGGACTAAACGCCAGCATCGCCATCCCAATATCTTAGCTGGTTTTAGTACAAGAAGACTTGGACTAATAAAATATATGTCATATTATATACCATTTGAAAGAGGATGCTCCAAAACATTGTATTATATCAACTTATCCGTGTAATAAACTGTCAACATGTTGTTTTTGTTGATTTACCGACTTGTGTTTGTGCCTAAGTTTCATCTAGATTGTAATAAAAGTGTATTTTTTTCAATGGAGGGGAATAACTCAATATTTAAAATATAGAGTTATTCCCCTTCCATTGAAAATACATATTTAGTTTGAATTATGTTGCATTCTGGGAGCCAGAACGGGGGTAATCTTTCTATGATTTCAGCTGTTTTCTATTTCTCTGTGGGCATCTTCTAAGACACTAACGTTTCAAATGGTGATGAATAATGAATTATAGTATTTTAATCATAGTTTATGGCATAGCTTGTTATTAAATCCGTATATCAAGTCACTATACAAAAAAATAATCGGTGACTCGAAAATTAAGTGGGCGTTTAAATTGTTACGGCGTGTAACTGTGTGGTGTCATTTATTTATATTTACACACTAAGTGTTGTCATCACTAAATCCAGCATTCTGATTGGTCGGCGCCCACGTGGCTAGTTGCAGTTATTTCTCGGTGAATGCGCAACGCCTCATGACACCAAGCTAATAACACCATCGATACGTCATTAGGTTTGGAAAGACGAACGCGTAATGTTTTGGGCGCATTTGGACTCGCGCAGGACTGACTTAATACATCATCGGGTTTCAATATGAAGAGAAATTGTTCCTATTAACTTTTGCCAAGGGTGCTATTGGGTATTTTGGGCTGATCTTGTCACGATACACTTTTCGATTTAAATAAATTTACAGAAGTGGCTTTTACATACAAGTTATGACCACTTACCTCACCGTTACATCTCCATAAAAATAGTCCACATGACAGTTAATCCTTATTTCTAATTAGCAGCAAGATGGTTAATGGCTGGCCAATTTATGTCACCCAATTTCGCAGTCATATATTTTTGTCGCAATTGCTTATATTATTATTATTATATTCACACAACATATATGCGGGGTTACCTCTGTATGTATGTTTCGTTGCTTCGATCGGGAACATTTGTCACGGTTAAGATATTCAGGCTGTTCAATAGATGCGCTTCACCTGATGAACAACAACATTCAACAACAATAATCTTTGGGCATAGGACATCTCTGCAAACCATCATCGCATTTATTGATGTTATATTTTTGGTATATTCAGGTATATTCGTATCTCCAGGTATATTAGACAGGTATTGTATATTATGCATATGTGCTTACCTAAACATGTGCGAAGTTTATATATATATTCGATGAAGCTGAATTTGGAGGATAAAATGAATTTTTGGCCAGCTGTTTGGACAAGTGCTGTGATTTTTGTTCTGTCTCAAGTTGAACTTTGAACTTCCTACAGCCTTACTGGTGATTCTAAATGTATCTATAGGTAGGATCAGAGTGGATAGTGTACGGATTAAATATGAGTGAGGGAACGAAACAGTATAATATACCAGAACAGTCTGGAAAGCGTGATAAAGTCAATTGAAATGCGAGTTTGGGCTGGGTCCTAGTAACCTGGGCGGAAATATGTTTTTGCACGAAAGGGGGTGGTGGGTACCCAGAGTGCTGCAAAAAAGAAATATTCGAGATGAGTTGTTGTGATGGCTATTATTCAGGGCCAGGAACTTACGTCACTAACGTAGTCTCCAAACCGTCGCTTCCGTTATCATGTCCCGATAGCAGCTATCTGGAACGTACGCGCGTGGGTGAGTTACATATTTGCTGCGGAGTTATTGTGAAAGGAATTATGAGCATTTTACGAACATCTATTAAAGGCCCACTTAATTTTTGAATCCCCAGATCACACATATAAAATATATGTCATATTATATACCATTTGAAAGAGGAAGATCCAAAACATTGTATTATATCAACTTATCCGTGTAATAAACTGTCAACATGTTGTTTTTGTTGAGTTACCGACTTGTGTTTGTGCCTAAGTTTCATCTAAATTGTAGTAAAAAGTGTATTTTTTCAATGGATGGGGAATAACTCTATATTTAAAATATGAAGTTATTCCTCTTCCATTGAAAATACATCTTTAGTTTGAATTATGTTGCATTCTGGGAACAGAACGGGGGTAATCTTTCTATGATTTCAGCTTTTTTCTATTTCTCTGTGGGCATCTTCTAAGACACTAACGTTTCAAATGGTGATGAATAATGAATTATAGTATTTTAATCATATTTTATGGCATAGCTTGTTATTAAATCCGTATATAAAGTCACTATACAAAAAATAATCGGTGACTCGAAAATTAAGTGGGCCTTTAAATTGTTGCGGCGTGTAACTGTGTGGTGTCATTTATATTTCTAATTAGCAGCAAGATGGTTAATGGCTAGCCAATTTATGTCACCCAATTTCGCAGTCACATATTTTTGTCATAATTGCTTATATTATTATTATATTCACACAACATATATGCAGGGTTACCTCTGTATGTATGTTTCGTTGCTTCGATCGGGAACATTTGTCACGGTTAAGATATTCAGGCTGTTCAATAGATGTGCTTGACCTGATGAACAACAACATTCAACATATATTTATTTATTTACCTCCAATAAAGGAGAATATGTATATACAAGTGTATTATGCGTATGGCCACACATATTATATGGCCTATAATGCGTGGTATGTACATCGTTTCAAGATATATACATGTTTTACAATTTAGGAACAGAAATAGGACATCTCTGCAAACCATTATCGCATTTATTGATGTTATATTTTTGGTATATTCAGGTATATTCGTATCTCCAGGTATATAAGACAGGTACTGTATATTATGCATATGTGCTTACCTAAACATATGAGAAGTTTATATATATATTCGATGAAGCTGAATTTGGAGGATAAAATTAATTTTTGGCCAGCTGTTTGGATGTTCTGTGATGTTTGTTCTGTCTCAAGTTGAACTTCCTACAGCCTTACTGGTGATTCTAAATGTATCTATAGGTAGGATCAGAGTGGATAGTGTATGGATTAAATATGAGTGAGGGAACGAAACAGTATAATATACCAGAACAGTCTGGAAAGCGTGGTAAAGTCAATTGAAATGCGAGTTCGGGGTGGGTCCAAGTAACCTGGGCGGAAATATGTTTTTGCACGAAAAAGGGTGGTGGGTACCCAGAGTGCTGCAAAAAACAAAATCAGCCCCGTGTTTATTTTTTCTGACCCCCCCCCCCCCCGACTTTCGTTAGAAAACTTGTCATCTTGTATTTCATTCTTTGCACGACTAAATCCTTCGGCACATCCTATACAAGCCACATCCATCACCCGATCGTCATCAAACAGCATATGGATCTTCAAGGTGACCACTAGATTGGAACCATCAAAATTTTCGACTTCGTTAGAAAACTTGTCATCTTGGATGTCATTCGTTGCACGTCTAAATCCTTCGCCACATCCTATACAAGCCACATCCTATACAAGTCACATTCCTCATCCGATCGTCACCAAATGGGAACTTTCGAATTTGTTCCAATTTCGTTAAAAACATGTCCGCCAGCGGCCATCTTGAATTTCACATATTACTCACTGCAGCCTATAGTTATCGGAGACATGTTTATGATCATGCATCGCTTGATGGGAGCTATTCATTTTGGACGATTTCCAATGAAAAACAAGATTAAATCATTTGGGACCATCCTCAAGTTGAGCTCCAGTGTCATTGACACTTTCATTTTCTGAAGTTATGGTCACATTAGGGTGTAAAATATACGCCCATCAGTGTATGTCCGTCAATTAGATGGGATGTCAATCTTTTCAATATACACATAATAAAAAATAGGATGAATGGATACATCCTATACAGGTTTTGTTCAGTCATCACATGCAAGACTGAAGACACCAGATAAGTATTAACCCTCAGTGGAAACCACCTTTGCGGTGCACTTGTTATACCTGTACTTGATAACAAACCGTTCCTGTTGAGTATATATTTATCTGAACAAGAACACCCCTATTCCGGTTATAGTAAGTTTATTGAACCCTTGTGCAGAAAGTCCTATAGAAATTGACCTATATAAGGGATATTTTTATAATATACAAACGTTTTCAAACATTGTTTCTAATGGTATTTTCCCCGCAGAATTCGAAAAACAATGTTGGCAAGTTGGAAAGTTACTATTTCCTGCCCAAAATGGCGTCCGCAGATGGCCGCCCTCAGAAATAAATGGAAAATGCCTCTATAGATTGGAGCTTTTTAACTTGAACGATCTCCAATGCAAAACATGGCCAGTGGCGGCCATCTTGTTTTGCTTTTTTGCTGGATTAAATCCTTTGGACCCTCTTCAAGTTGAGCTCCAGTGTCATTAGAAGTTAGTGAAATTGGTTGATGTGTGTTAAACATTGGGTGTAATTTTTTAGGTTTGGTGGTGGTGGTGGCTGGTGGTGGTGGCTGGTGCAATGCATGGGTCAAGGAAATTTCCAGATGCAATAAAACGGCATACATTTCTGTCCGCCAACGCCCGCCCCCGCGACAAAATATCTAATAGTTTCCTATTTGCGGTCATATGCTAAATAGTCCTCTAGTATCAGATTGACATTATTTCCATATTTGAACATGATTATATCTGTAGTTAAGTTCTGTCCGTGATACTTCTCAGATACTCCAGCGACTGACGAAGAGGATGTGACGTACCACAGTGTTTAACGATGTTCCGAGTGCTGTCGAAAACATAAGATCTCAGGTCTGATTGTCACTGATTACATTTCATAAGTGCCGCTTATATTCAGTCAGTGAATTACAGAGTATCCATTCCTTATATGGTACAGTGTCCCATTCCTTATATGGTGCAGTGTCCGGGACCGGGTTTATGTGCACAAAATATACACTCATTTTGATTTCATATCTTCAGCAGAGTTTTTGTGATTTATTTTTGTTGTTCACCCGGTCTGGTTGGCGGTAAATTTAGCGCCACTCTGTAATCCAAGATGGCCGCCATTCTCATCGGTGGAAACTCACCTGTTTTGCTAAATCTTTTGATATTCCCGATTGTCCCAAAGAGGGTCAGAACATTCAAAACAAAATACATGTTTACTGTAATATAATACCTGGAATTTGATAAAATGATAAAATGAAATATTCCAAAAGTTTTATCATTTCTCATAATAAAATTTATCCAAGATGGCACGAATGGGGCTATACGAGTACATCCAACAAAACGAATGTTTTCATGGATATCATATTTGGAATTGGGGATCACAGAATGCTGATCAAATAAAATTATATGTGTTACGATTTTCTACTATTTCTCTAAATGTTATCAAATTCGCACAACAATGTCATTCGGATTTGCTGTTACTACATGAACACAGTGTTTATAGAATGGTCAACACAACAGCAATGTATATAACAGATGCTTAGCACTTTAAAACCACGTTTACTAAATGGATTCTCTCACCCTTGCAGTTATAAAACTTTTAAGAATAAATTTGATGGTCTTTCATTTATTTTTCAACAGACATATGAGAAGAAAATATAAGTGCAGAAGGATTACTATTAATTGGTGATAAATGTTCAGATAATAAGTTCAGCAATGGTTGTGTGTTGAACTTAACAATCAGGCTCAGACATACGTATAATAATATAGATGAAATTTGTAACATGTATTAACCCTTTACCCAACAGAACGGCCCTGTGCCAATGCATTCTCTTATATATGCGAGTCGACCATAGGTCGCCTCGCATATATAAGAGAATGCATTGGCTTAACACATTAAAAATTATAAAATTGTTAAAGAATGTAAGAAAAAATGGTAAAATGCAATGCATTCTCTTATATATGCTAGGCGACCTATGGTCGACTCGCATATATAAGAGAATGCATTGGCACAGGGCATAACTGTAACCATCACAATGTGGTCAATGAGCCGGTTCCAATGATATCCATATTTGTATGGTTTTATTGAGACAAACCCAAGATAATTTAGGCTGTTGCAGCTTTATTTGGCCGGTTTGTTGGGTAAAGGGTTAATATGGTATGCATGGTGTGGAGATTCATAATGGTGGGAAGAGATCTATGATTTTACGGCGCCAAACCTACACGTTTATAGTTATCGGCCAACGTTTATCGAAACTTGTAAATATACCGTATTATATACTTCATTTATAAGCATGGCATCCGTATTATAAACGGAATTTAAAGATCACAAGTACGCGTAGTACTCTGCTAATAAATTCGAATCTACGTAGGCCCCTATATGCTATGCATGTAGGCCTAGATAGTTCAGATGGGACTAGGAATTTGCGGAATAGGCCGGTTTACTGGTCATATACTATTAAAAACAATTTAATACATTGTATTAAGACATTTATTATTGATCAAACGATGGTGATTCTGGAATATCGAGACAAGTTGTGCAGTTTAATACAAAGACAACTTTTATAAATCACGCGGCAGGCGTAGATGGTCGAACGATATATATTTATCAACCATGCGACTTTATCTTAAAGGCCCACTTAATTTTTGAGTCACGGATTTAGTTTTTTTGTATTGTGCCTTGATATACTGTTTTAATAACAATATATGCCATAGCATTCATCACCATTTGGAACGTCTGTGTCTCAGAATGTGTCCATAGAGTAACATAAAATAGCTATAATCATAAAATCATTTCCCCCGTTGTGGCTCCCAGAATGCAACAGTTTGTTTTCAATGAGAGGGGAATAACTCTATATCTAAACATTTAGAGTTATTCCCCTTCCAATGAAAAATAGACTTTGTGCAGAAACTTTAGCACAGAACATCGAAATCTCAACAAAAACAACATGTTCACAGTTTATTATATCGAATAATTTGAAAATACAATGTTCTGAGCTTCCTCTTTCAAATGGTATTACTATGGCATATATTTTATATAATGTGACCTGGGGTTTCGAAAATTAAGTGGGCCTTTAATCGCATTCTATTCGTGTGTATATAGCGTTCCCGGTGGTAAACTGGCCGAATTATGTAGTGGATAATACTCAGATTGTGTGCCTTTTTAGTTCAAAGACACATTTAATGAAGCGGACACTATTTAAACCGTTAATGTTAACGTCATCTACATGTAGAGAACCGAGCGACATTATGTTACCACTTACTTTGGCTTTCATTTACTTCCCTTTCGTAACCACAAAGCTTGTCACCTAGCTTGGCTTTTAGTTATATAACACGTAAGGATATACGCATGCGCAATTGACATTTTGGAAGTTTTGCAACTCCCGGAAAGGTTTGATAATTTTGTTCGTTCCTACAAAAATTGCATATTATGTTTTATTTCTCAACTATTTTACATAATTTAATTGAGCAAAGTACTCATGTCAGTTCACCTTATCTTTACATGTTCGAATTTTGTTGTTACTCCTTCACAATCAAACTGTTGCGAAGTCGAATTTGGATTTTCCGTTTTTTTCGAAACTGAAAACGGAAAATCCAAATGTTATAGTCTTCTTCTTGGCTAAGCGGCCAGCTACTGTGCTCCGTGCAGCTCATAACCAACGTCATGTGACTATGTTCTGCCTACATTTAAGAAAATTTGACCGTATTACCACTTGAGTTATCCATCTTCAGTCGCAATTTTGTCCGAGACCCTCCATTTGACCACAGGAGTTTGTCAGAATGATAATAAATAATAGTATTAATAATAATAGTAATAAAAAAATATATACAAATAGAAACAGTAATAAAAGACTAGGATTGAAACAAGGGGATTAGTGATTTGACCTATAAATGTTTATTTATAACTATTTTACTTGAATAGACACGTTATCGATTGTTGCGATCTTCAGATACATGTAGATTGCTATTAAGACTATTAGTATTAGGCCAAAAGAAAGAATACCTGAGTTTAGCTTCAACTTTAGGGTAACATGAGGGAAAAAAACAGGGGCGGGCGGGCGGTAGTTCATTTTATTTTATTATTCGTGCCTTCTAAGGCCAAAACAAAATGAATGCGTGTTTCCCGTAACGAGCCCAAAAAAAAAATAGTGGCGGGCGGCTTTTCATTTTATTTTATTTTTTCATTTTATTTTGTTATGGTCTCGTGTGGGCCATGCCTAACCACCATCAAACACAATACAATGACCCAGAGCAACCAACAAATTGGTGATAAGACTGATATATTGAGGGGAAACATATAAAACAGTAGACAGTTTACTAAAATTACTTTAACATACACTGCCTTGCGATCACAGGGGTTTGACAAGATGATAGTAAATAAAAAATATAATAGATATATAGATATATAAGTAATAAATAAAGAATAGGGTAGCAACTAGGGGATTAGCGATTGACGTCATTTTTTAAAAATTTTAGTATCACGAAAATTAGAAACATGAAAAAAACGTTGTAATTAGTTGGCGGTGTCGGGCAAAATTGTACACAGATAATAAAAGGGCCGAGGAATCTCTGCCGTTTGCATCATGCTGTCCGAATATTTCCGGGGCATGTTAATGTTAGTAACGATGTAACATTTAAAAGATTTAGGTCGAAATATTCGGACCACTGCTGCAAACAACTTCGTCCAAGAGTTGATCAAGTTTTACTGGACACCGTACCCAGCAGCGTGTCAGAGGGCAGCCAACGCTTCGAAAATGAAACTTGCCGTTGCGGTGATATAAAGAGAAAATAGGTGATGTAGTCAAATCAAAGTTAAATTTCAGCCACATGCGGTCATATTGATGTATAATAGTCATAATAGCAATCTGTCTGAAGATCGCTACAATCGATAACGTTTTGGCTTTCCTATTTTCGAGGCAACAATTTTATAAATAAACATTTGTAGGTCAAATCACTAATCCCCTTGATTCATTCCTATACTTTTATTACTATTTATTATTATTTGTATATATTTATTATTATTTGTATATATTTATTATTATTTATTATCATTCTGACAAACTCCTGTGCTTGCGATGTGGCTTGGCCACAACAGGCATCAGCCCTGCATTGGAACAATCAATACAAATAGGGAAAACTTTACATCCCCATTGGGACCTGCACAATGGGCACAGGTATCAATGAACCCAAAGGCTGCCCCATAATATCCCAATTCTATTGGAGACTGACAAACAATATGGAGTAGACCCTTTACCTGGATACAAGAATCGAGTACACACCTGACCTGTTTATACGGGAAAAGTGGAATGCCATGGCATGGGCCTGCATTGACGTCGAAAAATATCAATACTAGTCATAAGAAATGATTCATAGCGGGCCCCGGAATTTACAATGTTTATTTACAAAATTATGCAAATAATATAATACTCCATATCAACACAAACACGTGCTTCCGGTCAGCGAAGAGGAACGATAACTCGTGATATTGCATCAGGTCGTAATTTGACTTTCCCTTGGAGTGACGATGTGGCTTTGCGAAAAATATATAAATATATCAAAGATATCATTATTTCGCGAGGAGAATCAGATAAAATGGAAACACGTGTACAGTTTGGTTATCAGTGCAGTCGGTCGGTTTATAGATTGATTTTTTTTTAATTAAAACCAATAAAATGAACTTGGGTCGGGGGGTTTTGAAGACGGTCGGTCGGGTTACGGGAAACACGCATTCATTTTGTTTTGGCCTAATCGTCTGCCAGTGTCACTCGTATAAAGCTTGGGCAAGTCATTGTCACACTAATCAATGTCATGGTAGCTTTAATCAGTTTAATGGTGTTACAGAAGTTCAATGACATGTATACAGCATGATATTAAATGATATTATATATAGAATAAGTGTCTAGTGTTGGAAATTAAACGGTTTATGTTCACGCTGAAGCTCGGATATTACAGGCCAAATCCCACGAGTGGACATATTACTGTTCAATTTCCCCACAAGACACTTATGATATTTTGTTTATCCACCGACTCGAATACTAAGAAATTTTGCGAAATATTCAACTCAGAAGGTGAATTTAACAAGAGTTCCTCCATTGGAAATGGCACATACAACTTTGAGCTTTGGGTCGATTTCAAAAGTGTCAGAATTATTTTTAATCTGACATTTTATTACTATGTCCTTTTCTGTCAGTTCAGAATCCGTGTGGTACCGGTTCACGCCCGGCAACATGTCTGTGCTATAGTTGACAGGCGCCATGATGTTTCTATTCTGATTCATATGAATGCATTTGTGAAGTTTAATAGCTAAAACACTGGATCTATCCGCACACGGAAGTGTTTCCGCCATATTCAATCGCCATGTGCAATCGGCAAAATATCCGGTTACTTTCGATTTGCTAGTTAATACATATTCCGGCCCAAGTATCGCGTGTTTTCTGGTTTTCCGTTTTCGAGAAATCGGCGAGGTTTGCCGAACAATGACGAGGGAATACATATATCCTACAACAACAATGGCGGCACTTCCGTTTTTCGTGAATTGACGATATTTGCAAGGAAATGGTTTACTTGTTTAAGCTAATTCCGTAGTCGCGAATTCCTAATTACAAAAAGTTGGAGGAAATTTGTGAAAAACGATAAAATGGAATTTGGCGGCAGGTTTTGAGTAGGGGCGGTGGGTTACCCTAAACACAGGTATTCTTCGTGTTGGCCTTATACATCAATATGACTGCATGTACGGTAACTTACATTTAGCTTCGCATTAACTATATCACATACATGTATGTTCTCTTTATATCATTGCAACGGCAGGTTTCATTTGCGAAGCGTCTTCTGTCGTCTCCGTGAAGGCACAGTGTCTCTGTGGTTCCGGCAAAATTTATCAACTCTCTGGAGGAATCTCTTTGCAACAGTGGTCCGAATATTTCGACCCAATCTTGGGGAAATGTTACTGACACTGTTGCTCTTTTTCTCATCCCGATATAACAGTGTTGTGTTACCAAGTAATGCTGTTATGATCGACACGTATTATTAACTTTTAAATCACGAAGATAATTGTGCATCATCCACCAATAACGTACGCTAGTGTCCCGAACGGAAGAACAGACCGGAATATTCGGACAAGTGAACGGCAGAGATTCCTCGGCCCTTTTATTTTAGGTGTACAATTTTGCCCGGACACCGTAACCTGGCGCCTTCACGGAGACGACAGATAACGCTTCGCAAATGAAACCTGCCATCGCGGTGATATAAAGAGAACATAAGGTGATATTGTCAATGCTATGCTATATGTAAGTCGCAACGGTCAGAATGATGTATACCAGTCATAATATCAATGAATATGGAGATCGCCACGATCGATAACGTGTTTACCGTTTCTGATTTTCGTGTTACCAAAAATAAACAAAATATGACGTAATTCGCTAATCCTCTAGTTGCACCCCTATTCTTTATATTATCTCATATATATTTTGAAGACCTCTGTCTGTATGTTTGTCTGTCTGTCTGTCTGTCATTAATACAAATCTACGATTCTCGACCGATCGGGACGAAACTTGGTACGTGTGTGTAGTTTGACCAGGCGGTGAACGTTGTCGTATTGGCGAGCCTGTGCGGCGCCCGCTTCGCGCATGCGCAGACGAGATCTCGGAAACGGGTGGAGCTATCGACTTGAAATTTGCTATGTGAATGTATCTTGCCCCGGATACGAATTTTATCGGGTCGCCGAGCCCGTGCGACACCAGCTTCGCGCATGCGCAGACGAGATCTCGGAAACGGGTGGAGCTATCGACTTGAAATTTGCTATGTGAATGTATCTTGCCCCGGATACGAATTTTATCGGGTCGCCGAGTCCGTGCGACGCCAGCTTCGCGCATGCGCAGACGAGATCTCGGAAACGGGTGGAGCTATCGATTTGAAATTTGGTTTTTGAATAGCCCGGACAACGTCGGGCTGGGTAGAGCTATCGACTTGAAATTTTGTTTTTGAATAGCCCGGACAACGTCGGGCTCATCGGCTAGTATATATATATATTAATAAATATATTATATTTTTTATTTACTATCATCTTGTCAAACCCCTGTGATTTTTGACCACGTCTGCCACATATTACTACACATAACATAATAAACTAGAATGCACTCAGAGAGATGCCAACGTGCGCAAAAATGTAATAAAAAATAATTAAAAAAATAATTTCACTGTATTTTACTTAATTTATTTAATTTAATTAAATGTTAGCAAAAAAAGACAATTACAATCTTCAATAATTTTATTTAGGGGATAACAGTGTGGTGTTTTGTGATTTCGGAAAGGTACATGGCGAATATACTGTGGCAAATTTAGGTTATATGCCACAGTATATTCGCCATGTACCTTTCCGAAATCACAAAACACCACACTGTTATCCCCATTCTAATGCTCTTCGAACTTAAAAATGTTATTTAGACAAACAATCGCTCTTATCATTAAAAATACTGATAAACATGAAAAATTGCCACCTCAAATAGAAATAACTATGCACAATTAGTTTCTGCATGTACCTGATGTCTATTTCAGATGTTTACCGCTTACAAATTGCGGTTTTGATTTTACCGCGATCTTGAAGTTGAATTGAAACAATGGGAAATTGTTTACTCAATGCGATGTATTTCACGCTGTGTCTGTCGCGGTTTCATGTCAAGAAATTTGGTCAAATGATATCGAGACACTGACATTGGAGGGGTATGACGTTGTGGTGTTTTGTATTTTCTGAAAGTACATGTATACATGGCGAATGTACTGACAAAAGCCACATAGCTGGTTTGTTTATATAGCAACGAGCTAGTAACGGAAGTCAGTGCTAAGGGCGTCAACTCTATAATCTACTCCGTAACGTCGCCGGCATGTACTGTGTAAGGGTGATGTCATGGAGTGAAATCGGTAGGGTGACACCAACCTACAAATCTGACTGATCGCCATACTGTTGCGCGAGCGCACGTAATAACAAACTTAAAAAATCGATATCTGATAACTCTGGAGCTTTGATGGGTGGGTTCCTCGACTGCAATCAAACATGTTTTACCCCCGAAGCCAAAGAAATAGTAATTTAGGAGTATCTGATCTGATTGAGTACTTTAAATATGAGCTACAGTTAACTATATTACAATTTATATTAACTATGATACATACCAAAAAGTGTGTATAATTCAACACATGTTGACATCACGTTAAATGGCTGAAGTAGGCAGAACTAACATCACATGACTGCTGTACCTGTGCGGTGTCGTGTGCTGACATTCCCTCACTGAAACCTGGTCCAGGTAGCGTACCTGTATGAGTTTATAATAGATTAGATTTAGATTAGATTTATTCGATGGTTCACGATATACATGGTACACATACTATGGGTATGTTTACAATTTGAGAAAATATGATACATAACAGTATATATAATATTATAATTATAATAATTTATATTAAATATACATATGTTATATGTAGGGTTCTGATGAGACAGATAAAGTTCAGACTGTGCAAATAATTGATATATAAGAGAATATATCAATTTCTCAAGAATTAGTTCATTTTATAGAGGTTGCCTTCAGAATATATGATTAATTATTTGGCAGAAATCAGGGGCGTAGGAAGCTATAATTATTGGGGGGATATCAGGGGCATAGGAAAGTGGAATATTAGGCGCCATATTACGGCCATCGACGACAGCCGCAGGCTGGAGATTGGGAGAGCACGAGAGGAGTGTCCCCTCTCGTCGGTGGGGGTCTGGGAGAATTCCTTCAGGAATTTTTTCTGAATTTAAAACCCTCAGATCACATTTCGTTTGATCTGTGACAGCAATTACGTTAAATAACCCATTGAGGGAAAATAAGGTATTTTAGTTTTTCACCTGTTGTACAAAATAGTATGGAGATCATTTATGACTCTCATAAGCGTGTGTGTACAAATGGAGCAGTCTTCCACGAAAACATGACATATGTTTATACTTACATAATTATATATTCACATTCTCCGCTTTCCCAGCCTAATCCATAGTAGTAGTGCATGTAACTGAAAGATGGCCTCGATAAAGCAGGCAGATTCGCCATTTAAGCAGTGCCAAAGTACTAGCTGTGATGAAGCGTAGCTTACCTTCGATGGTCTGGTTTCCGTATTTACTCTTCAAATAATTTCATATTGAATTCATCTTGGAAATATTGGTGTTGATTTATTTTGGAGCTTTGGACAAATTAGATACCGTTAGTGGGATAACACAATGATTTCTGAGAGAGTACTAACAAGAAGGTTTATAAGGATCAAAGGCCGGTGGATAGCACCATGCATACGGGGTGTTATAATTTATTACCCGATAAAATTAACCTAAATGTTTGTACATGTATGATAACACAAACCAGTGGTATAGAGTATACATGTACTATCTATTTTATGTCAAACTGTGCAGGCAGAGAATGTGATTGGTTAAGTTGAACAAATAAGAAATACAGTTTAAGAGTTGACGTACAAATATTAAACATCATTTTATTACTTTAATTTATCGTGATTTATTCTTGTCTTGTTATCTGTGCTCTTGGTCTTCTTATTTCTTTGCCTTGCCGATTGTTTAGATCTGATGCGGTAAAACAAACAACTGATCAGTCCTAACTGAAATGCACCCACCAAACTTATCTAAACAAACATCAAATAGTTCTCACTGAGATCATATCAGCATCAGAAAGATGACTCTGTATGTTCCACTGACTGTTATGTAAACACACTTGGTGCCAACGTGAACAGAGTGTGAACAACATTTTGATTCTGTTTCTCATTGAATCTTCATTAATCCTGATAATTCCTTATAGTGCTCGAACGTGATATTTGGATTTACTACACAATTTGTAAGTAATAACTTCAATTTATTCATGTAAAATATTCCCTCATAAAACATACAAATAAACTTACCTTATCATAAACGTAAAATAATCTCTAAAATAACGACAAAACATCATAAAAGTAATAACTTCAATTTATTCATGAATGTAAAATATTATAAAAAAATATGTCCATATAATTCATAAAAACTCCCGTCCCAATATATAGGTATAAACCTAGGAAGATTTGGCCGATAAAACCAACCGAATCTTCCCTCGGCCGAATCTTCATGGACCCCATTGAAATATCAGTATTCCGCATTTTTTGGTTATCAGATTTATTAGTGATTGACTACCTGCAAAACAGTTCAGTCCCCTCGCTATGCCTGAACGCTGTCGGCACGTGTATTTTCTTAATTAAATCTAACATTTTTTATTGAAGTGTTTTGCCAGTTACAATTCATTCTGGCTTGATCTAGACCACTTTCAAATGAATATGGACAGTTCAGTTTCTCAGAATGATGCAGAATTAATTGTAACCTCCAAAATTCTCAAGTAAATAAATGCGTCATTTCTTCACATTCCGTGTTGGTGCGGGCAGCAGTAAGTCCTGCATAGGGGACTGAACTCTGCATGGAGCTTGAGTGATTGGCTGATCTGTGATGAGATTTGCATTGACCATTCCGTTTCATTTATATCCCAATGAGTTCATCAGTATTCCGAATTTTTTATCAAGCCATTTATTTACATTACCACGACCACATGTATTTGATTTTAATTCAAAAGTGACTGCTACAATCCAGGGCCTGGAACCTACGTCATAAAACAAAGTTTTTCTTCGAAAAATGGCGGCTGCTCGGTGCGACTCGAAGTAAGTATTTATCGTTTTTGCAGACTATGTTCATAAACCACTAAAAAGATCATTTCTTATGAGCTGTAAAACATTGTTTGCTAGCTCACAGTCATCTATACCGAGATATATATGTAACGGTTGAAAAGATTATCGCGTTCAGGTGGTTTCCGTCACCAATTTTCGAGGCATGTTTCAGAGTTTTGAAATGGTAACGCTTACATTGACTTTTAAAACTGGAATTGTGACATAAATGGTAAAGCCTACATATAGTCAACATTTGATTTCAAAATTGGCAATTTGGCTGAATTCTTTCTTTCACTTGCCGAATATCACAATTAGTTTTAGGACTAGTGAGTATGCCTTCACAGTTAATGGAACTTATGGCAGCGCAAGAGTATAATTCTTCCCTCGCTATAAGATCCCCGAATATTGCCGAGGCGAATCGGTATACATCGGCTCAAAAGTAGACTACTTCACTTGTGGCAGGCTAATTAATACGTTTTTCACGGAATAACTATCACAAGACATAAATGAATAAAATAATAAGTAATTATATGACCTTTATATATCAATATTATTATAGGGAATAAGAAAAAGGGTCATTCTGGTTGATGCATCATATACATGTATAATTATAGGCTAAAATAAACCAAACTTTGATAAATGAATAAATCGCAATATCGCCACTGCTTGAGTTGAACCAGGAAGAAGCTTTAAGTTGTATAATTCAATTTTTTTTTCAAATTCAAATGTTTCTGAAATTAATAAAAGAAAAAACGTTTAAAGTGATGTGAAACACTCCGGTAAGGTGATCGAATAGAAGTGGAGAATAATCTTGTTCAAAGTAGTTATTTTTACAAATGTTATATCTAAATTGACAACACACACCGTCATTCTTATATACTAATTAAATGCAGTGACTGCCGGTGGCGAAATCGTTTATTTCGACACAACTCAGTCTCATATCGCTGACATTTGTCAATATATGCACATAACATGTAGAATTTAAGGTAATAGAAAATAGTTTGACATATTATATATCAATACTATCGGATTCAGCATTCAATGATGCATGCATATATCGCAAGATGCCAGTGATGATAGCCGTCTGAAGTCGACAGAAGTCGCAATGTAACTTATACCGATTGTATATATGGGAAACTACATAGTACATCCCTGCCAGTCATTTTCTGAGTCCTTCGTGTATTCTCGCCATAACGGAAAAGCCCAACACCAAAAAAACACGCGTGGTCTGGAATTCTACGGGTTCAGAACAAACGCTAAAACCAGCGGGTGTCTATAACCGGGTATTAGGAAAATTTCGGAAACGAAATACTCTGAATGATAACGTCTCAGCCGACTGAGCCGCCATATTTCGTCAGCCACGAACGTCGTGACTAAGCCGGCTTAGCTAGATAACCAGCCACGAAATTGGTTGAGCCAACCAGGGGGGGGGGGGGGTCTGGAAAAAAATTGCACACCAAAAAGTGTTTTTTCCGACCAGAGGGACCCACCACCCCAAAAAATATTGTTTTCCTCCAAAATTTTGGGGACCCACCCCCTCTTTCTCATATTTTTAACTGTCTTACTAATTGGTAAACACAGATCAGAAAAAAACGAAAAATAGTCTGTATTTCCAGACGTTTCCGTGTGTTTTCAGTATCTAACAACAATAATAAAGCATTGTGTAGGTACACTATATGTCACAAATCGCCCTAGACCCCATTATAGCCTTAATAAATCGAGTGTGTTGTGTCTGACAGAGAACACCGACCAGTGTAAATAGTGGTAAACAGGTCAGGGGTTCCACAATTATTTGTAGATGCCCAAAGAACTCTTTTAAGTCTTCTCCACCGGGGTGGGGTGGGGTGGGGCAGGGGAATTGTTTTTGGTTAGGTATACACATAGATATATGGTTATTATACCGCCCAATATTAGTCGGCGGGTATATAGTTGACGTCTCGATCCGTCCGTCCGTACAATCATTTTGCATTATAACTCAAGAGTCGGTTGTCATATTTTTATGCCCTATGGCATTGTGACAGACCAGAAATGGGGAACGAATATGCATAATATCACTGGTTATGACTATTAATGCCTACCAGAGTTATGGGCCCTGTTCGACTTCATGAAATTCAGTCCGTACAAAGCTTTTGCAATATAAGTTAAGTGTCGGTTGTCGAATTTTGATGTGGTTTGGTATGGTGATAGACCAGTCTATGTAAACATACACTCAGATTCATACTGATACTATTTTTTATATGTGGATATGTAGTTTACTCCAGACTGGTGATAGACCAGAATGAAGAATTGAATGTCATTTCTTAATGCATCACTTTATTTCAGTTCATCTATTTGTAAGTGATAACAGTATACAATTAGTATTTTAGTTTAGTCTTGTTGAGCAGTAAAGCTCGAAGATGAAGTTCGGAAATTCAATGAGAATAGCGTCGCCTTCAGTTGGGATAGTCTGAGCAGTAAACAGTTAACGGTCATTCATCATGACCAATTCAGTTTTATTTGGATAATTGTTGCAAATTAACATTACTTGCAATCATTCAAGATGAGAAATAACCAGGAGGAATGAATTTGATTACATGCCAGGACAAGACAGTATTTCAGACATTAGAAATTTATGAGATACCCTTTTCAATTTCATGTTATGCAACAATCATGTTAATGATATATAGTCATCATTGAGTATTCACCATGTAGTATCCAATTTGTGATACAGTTTTTATTTTTTATTACCTTTATTCAAGTAATACAACTGGGTAATATATTAATTGTGTTACTAAATATTTCTTCCGCTGATAATAAGTTTCCTGAACGCTATTACGGTGGTCCACTGTGAAGTGGTCCGGGATCCTGTGAAATCCAGAATGTTGCTAAATCTGAGGCTAAAGAGTCACTATAGCTGCTATATAGAAAAAAATTACAAGCACGTATGTGACCAATTAGTTTTTGGGACTTGAGTACCTAACCATACTTTATGATTATTGACTGATGATGGGACAGGGTGTATTTATCCGTTACATATATCCCGATGTTTTGGTTTTGGATTGCGAATATAATTGATGCGTGACCAGATTAATTGTTTGACAACGAAGGTTCCTGGACCGAATAACACATTCAATTCATTATCAATAAACATGGGTAAACAATGAATGTTAGTAATAGAATATAATTAAAGAAATCTTTATTGCATGATAATGTTTTAACGACAACTATCAGACGAAACTGGAAATATGAACAAATTAGCATGGATTCAACCAACGGAAATAGACTGGAATAACAAAGTAATACTACAATGAATATGGAATAAGAGAACGAATGACATGACATACAGTTAATTAAACTACCGAATATACAACGAGAACATAAAAACAATGATTATGCCATGAATTTATGTTCGTCTTTATATATAGTATTATCAAATAGTATATTGGCATCTCTATAACAGCCATTTGTGTATTCTGTATTGTAACGCAGTTAACAGAGTGTGTATATGTGAACACCGGATTCATCTACCGGATTAAACGGATGGTGACTCAATTGTTAGTGCAAACAGGCCAATATGTGAGCGTCAACGCGATGTGGGCGTTACCATTAATAGACAAATTCATAAAAATTCTTTGTGTTTTAAGAAATTTACAAACAAACCACGGAAAAGTTATTTTTTTTGTTATTGATTCAAATTTTAGCATTTATAATATCCCGAAACTCAATGTATACGGTTTTAAAATGAGTTTAGGATGCGGAGAACATGAAATGTTGGCGTTAACACCTGCACGAAAATAGGAAATCGGACGCGATTTTGAATTGCGAACGCGAAATTCTCATTATAAGCAATTCTTTCCGATTTTCGGTTTCTGTATTTGTTGAGATTTGCAGGTCGCATAGCTCCTTTGCTTATAATACTACATCGAAATCGATTGTATTTATTTAAAAAACGATGTCGAAGTAGCGAGTCGAACTTTATTTACAGTTATTTTGATGTAGGGTTACCTTTCCGGTGACGTAGGTTCCAGGCCCTGCAATCTATTATCTAACCGAACTGAATTATTGGGTCTTCAACAATGATGATAAAATTGCATAAACGTGGAACGTTTGTCAAGCTAGGGGACTAAAAAATATACTCCACCTTGGCAATTTGAACTACACACCCTTGGGCTAGATCAAAAGTCTCAACTTTGGGAAATCTCATTGGCACATAACCATTGTCTCAACTAATTGTCATTTCAGTCCAAAATTATATGGAAGGTATATAATTATATAGTAGTTAAATATTCAATTTTCAGTCTGATAACAACATATTCCACACTATTTATCTATATATATTACTAGCAGGTGACTCGACTTCGTCCGGGCTTTGACCTTCAATTGACCATTTTGAAGGTCAAGGTCAGGTCGGAGTCACGATTTGACCAGTCCAAAACACTCCCTGGACAAAAGTTGCCCTAGGTATCAAATTTCGTCGAAATTCTTCGAAATTCATCAGTTTTACTCGATTTGACCTTGAATTGACCATTTTGAAGGTCAAGGTCAGGTCGGGTCACAATTTGACTGGTCCATGAGACTTCCCGGACAAAAGCACCCCTAGGTAGCAAGTTTGCACTCAATCGGTAGGCCTGTTTTCGAGTCTATAACGGACACACACATACATATGTATCATTTGTGGCTACCCGTTTCAAGGTGAAGGTCACATCGGGCGGAAAAACTGACCCGATGAAAATCTCCCCCATTCCTAGGAACTCCTAATTACGAACACAGACATAAGGATCACACAACACGCTCATGTCTGGACACAGACACAACACGCTCATGTCTGGACACAGACACGATCTTTATTAACGACACTGCGGATACGAACGCTCTTTAACTATCAAGCGATTAACCCCACAATTCGAAGACTGCAGCAGTGGGAATGGAGAATGAGTACTCGGATCTTCTCAAATGCAATGCGACGACACTTCATCTGGGTTTTTACCCTTAGATAGGAAGTTTGGTCAAAATCCGTCTGGCAGTTTTCCCGGCCATAGCTAACAGACAAACAGAAGTCCCAAAATATATATTAGATACCTGTAGTTGGAATCAAACTATTATAACAATTTCAACCTATATTTGGTTTGATATTTCGAACTTGTGCTGTGTCAGTCATGGCATTTCCCATTGTTGAAATTGTTTACCTGTACCTCAGTTATGGGAGTGAGTCACCAACAACACAACCCACCCCATTCCAGGTGCCGCGTCTCGTTAAAGCGACTCATACACTTCAGTCCTCAAACAAAGCCTAAGAATTTCACACTTTTGTCATGTTCCGGTGTCTAAAATAGGCCGGAAATACCCTGTATATATAGACTTCATAATACTCTGAACAGACATCAATATATAGTCTTACACATTAAATAAGATGACATTCACAAATTCTGAACAGAAGGGATTAAGTTGTACTGGTAGGCACTCTATGAGGGTGACGACCCCCCTTTTCGGACGCCAGATTCGGGGTCTGTAATGGCGTATTCCGGATGCCAGACCAGCGTACGCCGGATGCCGTCGGACTCATATACATGTATGCTGGATGCTTCCATTGACATTCTTCTTGGCGTTAAACACCGAAAAACAACCAAGTTCCGTCCGCTAATTTATATTTCTTTGCTCGAACATAATATTCCCCACAATTTATCTTCTTATATTCTTCTCGCTATCATACCTTTCATGCTAATTAATAATAGTAGCGTTCAAATAGATCGAAATGTTGACATGCTGTTTGCTACATGTATATTCCCCGATAGAGTTGCCTTCCAGTGGCTTCCACTTGGCATCTGCTTGACAGGTCAAAACGTTGATAATCTAAATTAGTTTGTAATGCCGAGTGCACCACACTAGAATAGTGGAATAGTTACATTGATTGAATTAAATTTGATAGAATTAGAAGAATTTGCAAGTCAAAGTGCGAAAATTGTCAATATTTTGATACTGCATGATCATAAATGTGACAAATATCTTACAAAACTCAGAGGATTAATAACTACATAAACTTTAATAGTTTCTGAAGATTCTGAGTTATATTAGGTGTGTGAAGTTAGAGTACAGTTCTCAGTTCAAAACGTAGTCATAACATAAGAATATCTTCAAATAAATCCAAATCGAGGCAGGAGGGGGTACCGGTATTCGGAAAACCAAGACAGTCCCTGAATGGAAGCGTTATAATCCAGACTTTCCAGTTGGGTATTTTCTCTTTCTGCGATATCCTGCAGCTACTTCTCTGAACAGTGGAATATTTGGAGAAGCCCCCCCCCCCCCCCCCCCCCCCCCCCCCACAATACGCAAATTGTAATAACGACATTATTACACGAGTCGTAGGGTATAGACCCCCAGTGGGTTGAGTGGTAATTGTTTTGTTTTTGGTTGAATCTTCGTTATTCGCCAACGGCCATGCACCCTACACCCTGCCGTTTAATCCGTGAAAATTGTACCCATTGCCAGTCGGTGTTGTGGTAAATATTTTGAGTGGAATCTTAATTAATCGTCAACAGTGGCCACCCTACAATCGGACCAGAAAGATTATTTCGGCATTTTCCATTTTGGGTCACAGGGCATGAAAGCAAACCCAGTGGGTTGGTGGTAATTTTTTTGGGAGGTATCTTAATTATTTGTCAACGGCACACTATATATACGTATTACAGTGCCGTTTATTCCGTGAAAATCGGTTTCAATAGGAAATTAGTAACTGATGTCACGTGATCGAACTTTCAATGGTTTGTTTCTACACACAAATATTTGCACATGTTTGCTATGTTGCAACATAATTCTATACCGATGTATGTGTTGTCATTTGGTATGCAGGTTTTGCATCAGGAGGGCTTTCAAAAGAGGGTTACTTGACGTTGTTCACATTATCCATTCAAGAGTTATCCCTCTTTGTTTATCTGAAAATGTTGGATTTCCATCCGTCTGCTCTTATATCTCAACCATGGGTTATTGTATCTCAAAGAAATTTGTTATACATGTACATGTTTGGCATCATGAGGGTTTCAAAAGAGGGTTCATTGACTTTTTATCATTTTCCCTTCAAGAGTTATCCATCTTTCTTTATCTGAAAATGTTGGATTTCCATCTGTTAGAATTGTCCAGTAATTTGTTCGTTCATCACATTTTCTTTCACAATTTGGTTTCTGATCTACATGTACACATGTACCCATATTTCAATTTTCACCATGGGAGTATCCCAGCACCTCTTGTTTCTTCTACACAATACAAGACCTTTAGTGTAACTTTTTGGCTTTCCTTCTTATCATTCTGTTCAATGTGTTCATTTCTCAGCAATAATTAAACTCCTTCCCAAGTTGAGCTACAGTGTCATTGACACTTTCATTTTTTTTTTTGGCCTAAGACAGAACATCGGACATGCAAACATACAGCATCCATTAATATTATCTACTATATATTTTGAGACTTCCGTATATATATATATATATATATATGTGTGTGTGTATGTATATCCTTTATAGAATCGAAAACGGCTCTCCCGATTGAGCCCAAACTTGCTGTGTAAGGGTAAAAAGACATCGTCATCGGACCATTCGCGAGCCTGTGCGACTACTCCTTCACCATTCAACTGCCACCGTTGTTGGATACACGGAGATTGCCGAATGAAAATACTTGCCAAAATTTTAGAGTTACTTCGCCTACATCATACAGAAACATTATCTTTGACACACTGTAAAAAATTCTATGGAAGCAAAAATGGTCAACTCGGGACTGTTAAAAATTCTATGGAAGCAAAAATGGTCAACTCGGGACGGGTACGGGGTTACCTTGAAAAACAAAAATTAATGGATCGACCAAAGCCATGGGGCCAATCCCGCCAGTGGCGGGCTAATCTGCTAGTACTATATATATTGAGAGAGAGGAACAGTCATGAACTGCCATCTTGTATCTCCCCTCTACTAGGATCTAGCAGTTTCAGTTTACTGGTGGCTGTGACCAATTAAACACAGCACAGGAAGTATAGCTATCCGTACATGCAACTGAGCAGGAGGCTGCACTGACCTATATTTATGAAACAAAGCTTTTAAATTTTGCCAAGTTGTCACGCTCAGTGACTACTTCATGTGCAGTATTTAATTGGCCACATCCACCAGTAAACTGAAATTGCTAGATCCTGGTAGAGATAGAAGATGGCTGTTATGACAGTATATCAGGGTTTCTGCTTGGGGGGGCAGTGGTTCACTTTTAGGGTCCCTTTCCCTTTGGCAAATTTTCCCCCATACATACATGTACATGATGTCACTTTCGTATATAATGTGAACTACCGGTAGATATCACGTACACCCAGATCAAAGTACCAATCTAATCCTGATTATGTTGTGGGCATTGTGTTCTGTCCAAGACATCAATTGTATTTCCTTTGACCATGGTTTCCGCTACATATGTATACTGGCACATGTTCCATTAAACTAACCCACTTTTGATGACCAAAGAAAAATAATTTGAATCATGTATGCAGAATGAATATATTCCATATAAAAAATATTCCAGTTGCCTGCCTCAACTTTTTTTTTCACCAATGTTACTGGAAACATCACTATTTATTGTTAAGGCCTGAGCTGCCACATAAGCTTGACTTCTGAAATCTTTTCGCTAGTTTTGATATTCCTCCTCCCATATACTACATGTACATGTACAGGTACAGTAATGTCCTAAATAATCGACTCCTTAACCACAGCAGAATTATGGGTAACTTTTCAGGATTTAGTCAGAAATATGGCGTGTTGTTATTAATCAGAAAGCTCTAAGTGAGAGCTTTCCGATGAATGGCAACAAGCCATATTTCCGACTAAATCCTGAAAAATTACCCATAATTCTGCTGTGGTTAAGGAGTCAATTATTTAGAGCATTACTGTATGTACATGTACATGTAATTTAGGGTTTCTAACGAGTCCTATCTACATGTATTTAACCCTTTCTACATTTATACTACAGCATCATTTGGTTATCCCAAAGGAAATGTTCAGATAATACTGTAAGTTCAACAATCGTACACATGTACAGTAAGTTCAACAAACGATTGTTGAACTTATTCTACACATTTCCCTCAATAAATAGGACACCTTCTGTTATTTTATTTATCTGTCGTCTGCTTATATTACCTGTACATCCCTTTAAATCAATAATAGACCATTCCGTGGTACACTTTTGAACTGACAGAGAATCCATTTAGTATAAAAAGGGTTAAATAGTTTCTTTACTCTACTATTTTCAGATTTTACTAAGTTTTTAACGATGACTACACAGTCTGTAAGAGGAGCGGATGACCTGCTTGAGTGTCCGTATGATAAAACACACATGGTTACCAACAAAAGGTTCCAATATCATCTCGTCAAGTGTAGAAGGGTTCGTATTATTTTGCTTGAGTGTCCATACGATAAAACACATGGTTTCCAACAACTCCCATAGGGAGCCTCGCATACATTAGAGAATGCACTGGCTTACAAGCTGAATGTAAATATATTTAGGCCAATGCATTCTCTTATATATGCAAGCATTGGCACAGAGTTTTCACAAAATGTCAGGAAGCTCCAGCAGTCATGGAAGGGTTCAAGGCCCATAAAGGGTTTGAATGCCCAGATAACATTATACACAACATATTCCATATTAACCAAAAATATATATATTCCACCAGAATACGGAACATCTGTGACCTTGGAGTGACCACCAAGTGATAGAGATTCTCAGATTCATTCAAAGACTAATACAGTAATGCTCTAAATAATCGACTCCTTAACCACAGCAGAATTATGTGTAATTTTTCAGGATTTAGTCGGAAATATGACTTGTTGCCATTCATTGGAAAGCTCTCCCCGAGAGCTTTCCAATGAATGGCAACAAGCCATATTTTCGACTAAATCCTGAAAATTCTGCTGTCGTTAATGGGTCGATTACTTAGGGCATTACTGTAATACAAGGCGATTTAGATTGTTCAATTTGATCAAAATAGACTGATTAATGGGTCATCAAATCATACTAAAACATATATTAAGGTGCAGGGATGGGGTAATTGTAATTTGTAATTGCCCTAGCCTGTTAAGGTGGGGACTAAAAATAGGGTCGGGAGGGGATGTAAATCTTGCATTTTTTTTTTATATTAGCCTTATTGTGGAATTTATATTTCAGAACTATGCTGGCAGGGATTTTGTAAACTGTCCATTCAATGCCAAACATGAGATGCCATTTCCAGAACTGCGTTATCACTTGGGCATCTGTGATGACAAAGGACTTATTGATCAAGAATTATCACACCGTATGTATGGCTTCAAATTTTTAACCCTTCCATGACTGGAACTTTATGAAATTTTTCGAAAACCCTGTGCCAATGCATTCTCTTATATATCCAAGTCTCCCAATGGAGTATTTACCTTGTCCTTGTAAGCCAGTACATTCGCTTATATATGCGAGTCTCCCTTCTTTAATGCTGTACCAGCACAGTTCCCATCATGAAAGAGATAATGTTGGCAAAATGTTATTTCAGAATCACAGGGTAAGGAATTGCCCCACTTTTCCTTTCAATGCAAAACACTGTTCATACCCTGTAGGCCTCTGTAAAAACTACAATTTAGTGATTTAGCATCGCTAAATTCACCCTCTGGGAATCTCATTCCTCTCAGGCCTCATCTTCTGGGAAGTATCTATAGATACTAGTAGTCTCAAAATAACACTGTTTTAGTTACTTCTGTTCAGTTTCTATATAATAAATAAATAATATAAACAGTTTTGTATAGCGTAAAATCCACCAAAGTGCTCTAATACGCATTAAGACAGGTTGAACATAAAATACAATTGCAGACATAAGATATACGAACAACAATAAATGCATTTTATAAAATAGAGTATACAGATTTAGAATTTAGTAGTGATAAAGGGCTATGCTAAAATAATTACTGTGAAAGTGTGAAAAATGGAGGATAGGAAACAAGAAAATACTAATATAATTTGCAATAACGGGTTGAAATTACTAATATATTCTCTAATTAGCAGAAGATAAAATGCATAATCGAGGTGACTGATGGGTGAACATCACCAACTTCAACTGGGGAATTTCAATCTGATCCTAGGTCTCACATAGCAGTTGAGGCCTAAGCAGAATTATTTCAAGGCTACTGTCAAAACTACAATACCATAAATCATTTTTATCATGCTACTTGATAGCCCAGTCAGAATGGAAATCTACTAACAGAAGATGAGGGCACATTAGGTTCACCTTGATTGACACCGGCCCCGTATTGAAAGCTCCAGGGGTATATAGATTCAGATGGGGTTGATAGATGCCATCTTGTTTTTCTTGAAACTCTGTCGCCTCAGGGATAATTGTGGTGTGTTTTGGCACGAAGAAAAGGGATATCTGTCGGAAATAAATTTCTGCGAATTTAAAAACGTAGCACCATATAACAAAACCTGCATGTGATATATTTGATGAATTCTAAAGACTTAACAAATTAACTATCAAACTCCATTTGTTGTCCTGCTTCTAGTGATTAGCCATCTTAAACTCACATGGGGCTTCACTGTGGCGTAGGGTTGAAACGATTAATCGACTAGTCGTAGACGACGCTGAAATGTCAGAACGTCGACTCTGAATTTTGCCGTCGACTAGTCGGAACATAGTGTATTAGTTCCATGTATAACGTTTTCAAGATCGATTCCGACATAAACGGTGTTAACTGCGCGTAAGTTACGGTATGTATAACGTTTGGTGGCACCCAGAATTGACAGTGTTACTAGTATAGACACACACGGTGACCTGACTATTAATTGAAAGAATGAAATTGACAACACAATGTCTCACTCGTCGTTTGAGGTAAAGACATCACTGCGACATGATGACAATGATTGACGCGGCTTTATCGTTTGTCGGAGACCGCTTTGATCTAGACACTGTGTATATTTCAATTGATCAATTGAAGGTCGCTTAAGGTGACGTCATTGTTGCTACCATATATAAATGATACTGACATTAAGAACTGGCTATCGTATTCTACAACATAGCCTATTCTATAGGGCGTATTTAGTCGGAACATTAACATTTTATAGTGACACCGTTCGGCACCGGTGTATTGGTGATCACGTGACTAAACGAAATCTCGAACGCTGATATTAAATTAAAAACCTGTATAAATGATCGAGTTTCTAATCATTATCCACCACATGTCTAATTATATAATTACATTCAGTGTGTTGGATAAATATCAAGATGTTTACAGTATTATTTCCCAAATAAATTGGTGTCTATGCAGGGAAATGCGCTTCGCAATAGACCGTCATTGCATCAGTCATCAGTGTACGCCATGTCCGATGAATTTTCCGTACCATGTTATGTTTGAAAGTTTTGATATCGGGTACCGACTAGTCGACGCAACGCGACTTTTGGGTCTCGACTAGTCGACTCTGAAATTCACTAATCGTTTCAACACTACTGTGGCGTTAAATAAGTTATTGGATGGTTGGCGGCGGCGGCAACAAACCTATATAACATAGCTGTTTATTGATGGATTATGACAATTTTGGTATATGAGCTAATTGTCAAGTGCGACAGCTGTACACAGAAAACCTGGTCCTCCCCCACTTTCTAACCAGAGTTACTGTATGCCACTTGTTTCGGTTTATAGAAATTTGATGTCTGTGCGATAACTTGAAAAACGTCAACCAATTTAATTTATATTTGGTATCTTGATCTTTTACAACAATATCTCAAACTAGTTCGCAAACCAGAGATGTCCGATTCTTTATACCTCAGTTACGGCCCTTAGATTGTCTATTTTAGGCAATTTTATGACCGTTAGTGCGCAAACATGGAACAATTGTCAACTGATTACATTCATATTCGATATGTGGATCTTTCACACCAATATCTCGATTGAATTCAAAAACCAGGGTTGTCCAATTTTTTTGACCTGAGTTATGGCACCTTTAGTTCTGAGTTATGGTTCTTAAGTTTGTCCATTTTTATTGATTCTCGGTTGGACAGATTCACTCTTATGTGCATAAATCTCGACCATCTTTGATGTGCAACCCTGTCTTTTATTTGTTTTTTTTATTAAATTAATTTATATTGGCATTTGTATTGTAATAATACCAGCTTCAAGTGCACACAGACCAAATTCTACTTCCGAAATTCCACAGATCAATATACTCACCATAAATTGGACATTATTTTGTCAATAAAACAAAATTAACTCTTTTTTTCTTCAGTATTTCAGTTACTTTCCAGTAAAAATAGTATTTAAAGGCCCATTTAAATTTTTTATAGTGCCTTGATATATACGGTTTTAATAACAATATATGACATAAAATATGATTAACTCTTTCAACACCGCAGCCCGCTAAAACGGGCACGACGTAATTTACGTTCAACACCGCTGCCCGCTTCTGTGGTAACCGTCTAGTGTCTCCTATTTTCGATGTAATGTTACGAAATTCACCGTGCCGTGCAATAGTGTGACTTCAATAATAATAGCTGCGAGTGCATGTTGTAAGCATGATATTGACATGCATAAACATTTTGGGAATGCAATGAGATCATTGCCAGTTGTGTTTGGAAAGTTATTCATAATTGCTTAGCAGTATTACAGTTGAATACATGTGGGCCTAAATCCGGGAAAATGGGTCTATCTCGATTAAATAACGCCTTCTTGGTCATACACTTGGTCTGTTCTCATCATTATACTCATTGTAAGTCTTCTAATTTCATTCTTAATCACCACATATGCTAAATCTATGACATGTGATGGATATAGTGCTAACTATTTGAATGTGAGTTTGGTCAATATACTTATGTGGTGAAATATTGCAAATAACGTTAACTGTAACAGTAAATATTGATTTCAAATGTATTTATGCACCTGGTACATATGGCATGCGTTACCATGGTGATATAATCACAATTATATGATGTCATCCATCGGCAGTTAGTTCAAATTGATGGGCAGTTGTCACTGGTTATGACAATATATGGGTGTCCATACCTACCTCATCTATAAATACTATTATTATTTTATTAATGCCCCACATGTGAGACACTGAATTTCCATATAAACTGCTGCAAACCCGGTGTCCTGGACAATTTGACCTCTGTAAATTTGGTGGCGAAAGAGTTAAAATTACTATAATTCATCATTATTTGGAACATCTGTGTCTCAGAAGGTGCCCATAGAGTAAAAGAAAATAGCTGAAATCAAAGAAACATTTCCCCTGTTTGGCTCCCAGAATGCAACAGAATTCAAAGATATAGAGTTATTGAAAATGCAGTACAGTCCAGATGAAATTTAAGCACAGAAAACACTTCGCTACCTCAACAAAAACAACATGTTCACAGTTTATTACACCGGATAAGCTGATAATACATTGTTTTGGAGCTTCCCCGTTCAAACGGTACATAATATGGCATATATTTTATATAATGTGATCTGTGGGTTCGAAAATTAAGTGGGCCTTTAATTGCAAAATATATATATTCATTCCCATCATAGGATGTTTCATTTATACAATAGTTTAATAGCTGGGGCATCTGGTGTTGCTCAGGTAAAGAATGAGAAAAATATTACTGCTCAGGGCTTAAATTTTTATTCACCCGAGGAAAACATCACCTCACACTCCTCAGATTTATAGAATACATCCATAGTATTCGAGAATACAAAATTTTCACCACGAGTGGAATTTTGGTTTAACCACAAGTCTTGTTAGCGAGTGGTTAAAACCACAATACCATGAATGGTAAAAATGTTGTACTCTTGGCTACTGTGGGTGTATTTTATTTATGCATAATTATTTTTTTTGATTTAATCGGCGAATTCAACAATCCATTGTTTACTTTTAATGTATATTCTCATTGGGAGACGGAAACACGACACTATAAGGAATGTGTGTTGTGCATATTGACGCAAACATTTACGTCGTGACATTTGATACAACCATTCATGTTTCCTACCGTAGTTCATATGACACAAGCAAGCTACATTTGATTGAAATGCAGGCAATGTTCCTCATATCTAATTTAAATTATGACAACTTCCAATTTTAAATGAATGGTAACATAAGAACTATCCCCCCCAACTACAATGTAGTTCTACTATGGGTATTAACATTTAAAACATGAAATTTGAACATTTACACCCACAGTAAACATTTATACCCTCAGTAGAAAGCTGCATACCCACAGTATGGTGTAAAGCTGAAAGTTACAAAATAGGTGTTATATACACAATAGCACAAGCATTACATGTACATGTATGGTATAAAAAGTTACCTCTATCTTTTAAGTTGATAATAAATGCTCTTTATTGCTAATTATGAGTGCCGCTTTGAGTAATCTGTGGTATCAATTACCTCTGTGTGCCAATTTTCCCACATATCTTCTGAGCTGATAACAAATGCTCTTCATTGATCATCTACAGTAATGCCCAAAATAATCGACTCCTTACTCAAAGCAGAATTATGGGTAATTTTTCAGGATTTAGTCTGATTTAGTCGGAAATATGGCTTGTTGCCATTCATCGGAGTCGATTATTTAGGGCATTACTGTATGTTATTATAATTTATTAGTCCCCCTTTAACCCCTTCAAACTTACATATATTCCCTAGGTTAATACCCCTTGAGACTTGAATTAATATAGAGTATTTAATATATATATGTGTGTATATATATATTAGTCATTTAAATGCCTTTTCAATACCGCTTTATATATTTTATTAATATTGGAGCATGCATCATGTACACCAAGAACCCCAATAAGGGTGTCTTTGGTTCATGATGCATTCCTTTTATCAGGTGTGAGGGGTCACTGCTACCATTACCATGGCAACAAATCCAGGCGTGTTATCAACTACATGTGTAGACAATTGATATAATGTTATCAGCGAGTAGAAAGCTCCATACTTGTATATGTTTTACCAAGAGCTATAAACCGGCTTGATGGACAAGCCTCAATTCAGACACATTTGTTTATACCAACCCTATCTAATGGTAATCCCCGGGCAATTTACCCAGCGACCAGGGTCCAACCATTTTTTGTATATTATTATTTAGTTAAATTATTAGTTCCCTTTTAAGACATCTGATGTCAATGGCACCTATCCAGGGATTTTTTTAGGTGTCCTCAGGGTCCGGTATTCGGCCCCAATCCCAATTGTAAATAGGCACTTTTTTTTCCCAATTTGGAAAAAATAATTCCCCCAATTTTTTAAAAAATTTTTGGTGTTTTTTTTTACATTTTAGGTTATGATTAATATTTGAGGTTATGTCAAATATCAACTAAATGCCCATCGTTCTCTTTAACACCCTTTATATGTTCCTCCAATGCATGACAACGTGTATTAGTACATGTACTATTTACTTAATGTGTCAAGTGTGTAATAGTGATTAATTGAATTTTTCTAAACTACCGGTATGGAAAATTCCCAATTTTGGTCTGTACGATGCATTTTTCCCAATTTGAATGGACCCGGACCCATTACCAAAATAGGTAGAAAAATCCCTGCTATCCCATGATACTCCCCACGTTAATTGACCCATGTGTACAAATGTTCAGCTCCAAGGTCCAGCCATTACCTAGTCGTCTTATGGGTATATAGCTAATTATTAGTTATATTAATTTTTAGTGCCCTTTTAAGACATCTCATGTTAACGGCTCCTATCCAATGACACTCCCCGGGTCAATTGACCCATGTGTACAAATTTTCAGCTCGAGGTTCTTAACCATTTGGTCGCCCATAGCCAGAAAGACAAACCAACAAAATTTAATTTTATTGGTACATGTACAGATAAATCAGCATAAGCATGTACCGGTATATAGACATTGTATATATAACTCCCAGGGTGGCGCCATCAAGGGGTAACATCATAGAGGTGGGCATCGTCTCCATGATGTTCTCCACAGGGAGAATTAATACATGTTAAAGGAACTCAATCCGATCAGACGCTCCTAAATTACTATTTCTTTGGCTTCAGGGATAAAAAATATTTGATTCAAGTCGAGGAACCCACCCATCAAAGGTCAGGGTGATTAGATATAAATTTTTGAAGTTTGCTATATACAGAAGCACGTGATCAAACGGACGAAGATGCGGATGAAGTGGATAACTCTAAAATCAAGTGGTAATAATAACCACTTGATTTTAGAGTTATCAATCTTCATCCGCATCTTTGTCCGTATACTACTGTTTTATCGCTTTCAAATGGTTGGTTTAAAAAAAGGCAATCAAAAAAGACCTGCCATTTATCGAAAACAGAGATTTTAGTTTTTGGCCAAATCATTATTGCCTGTTCATCTTGCATCTTTTTTTGCATTTACATGTAAGTCTATTCCAGTATGTTTATTATCTTTGTTTGATTTTTTATGAACAGACTCTGGAATTTGTGGGGTGGGGTGCAACTATGATATGATCTAGAGTTTTGCATAGAGCAATAAACAAAATTCCTGTGTCATCTTCACCTCAGACGTAAGATTGAACAGAATAAAAAATGGCGAGTACATTGGTCCCTATTTAAATCTGATAGTGTCAAGCAATCATTTGATCATCTATTTATCATATACAGTAATGCTCTAAATAATCGACTCTTTAACCACAGCAGAATTATGGGTAATTTATCAGGATTTAGTCGAAAATATGGCCTGTTTCCATTCATCGGAAAGCTCTCAGTGAGAGCTTTCCGATGAATGAGAACAAGACATATTTCCAACTAAAACTGAAAAATTACCCATAATTCTGCTGTGGTTAAAGAGTCAATTATTTAGGGCAATACTGTAGCCATAGAAATCTGATATAATTAGGCAAGGTAGTGAACTTCAAACAAAGGATTTGTGACTAATTTCGTAACAAAATTGGAGACAAATTATTAACTGTTGGAAACCTCCCAGATCTTAGTTGTTTCAATCAGTTGAAAATTGATAAATTAATGATCGGTTGTCTCTCCCGGTGAGGGGACTCGACACAGAAGGCAGAGAACATTTCAGTAGTTTGATGCCATGACAATATAAAATAAATATAATAGTCTGTAATATAATGAGACATGACATCCTTTATAGATATATAAAGCTATAAATTTTCACATCGGAATATAGTATTATCTGATGCAAATATAAATGGCTTTTATCTCGTTTACGCATGGTTTATCAATATGAGCATATTGATAAACCATGCGTAACCATGACTTTGAAAATATGTTCCTGAATAATTTAAATCTGATTGAAGTATTTGATAATATATTGACTTTATTGCTGCATATCCATTTTATTAGCACTAATGAAATGGATATGCAGCAATAAAGTCAAGATATTATCAAATACTTCAATCAGATTTAAATTATTCAGGAACATATTTTCAAAGTCACACATGGAGCAGTTTGCAGGTATCTCATTACTGGTCAGTTTAGAGTGTATGACTCATCATTACAATATGTTCATACAATATAGAATGCTTGTTTATTGGGAGATAGGGGACCTTGTTTCGATTGTTGTCATGACACCATTGTCAGAAATCCATTAATATATGCATCAATAATGTGAAGCTATGTAATCAAGCCATTTGGTATTCAGCATGAAGGATCAACAATTCATGAGGATGATTAACGAGAACAGAACCAACTCTGGAAATAGTGTGTCTGACATTTGCAGAACGAGGTACCCAGAGGGTGAATTTAGTGAAACTTTCCCACATGGTGGGCTAGCATCACCAAATTCACCATTCTGGAACCTCATTCTGCTAAGGCCACAACTGCTATGGAAGACCTATCTAGGATTAGATTGAAGTTCCCCAGTTGATGTTGGTGATGTTCACCCATTACTGGGCCATTAGTCATCTTGATTATGCATTTTATCTTCTGCAAATTAGGGGATATAGAAACTGAACAGAAGGAAAAAGTAACTAAAATCAATGTTAATTTGAGAATATAGATACTTCTCAGATGATGAGGCCTAAGCAGAATGATGTCCTAAGATGGGGATTTGGTGATGCTCGCCCACTGTGTGAGGTAGCATCACAAAATCCCCCCCCCCACCGGGGACCTCATTCTGCATGTCAGACACTATTACTAGGACTGAACTGAACCCATCTCATGTTCCATGTTAAACTTGTTCTAGATATTTTATAATGTCGGTACAAATATGATTTAGTGTGTTCAGTGTTTACGACAAAGGGTGGAAATTGCCACTTAACTTATGTCTAAAAATACTGGGATCAAGCACTTGTGTTCAGGATTTGAATTAATTTTGCCATCAGGACTTTCAATATTGGGTCACGCATCATTACATATAGAGTAATGCAGCCACATTAATATGCTGTAATCACTAAAAGACAATATTATGACCAACAAAAAGATGTCAAAACATCTACTGTTAGTTCCAAATGATGCACGAGAATAAGGTGCTTGTCATTTGCAGAATGAGGTCCCCAGAGAGTGAATTTAGTGCATAATTGAGGTTCCCAATGGGTGTACCAAACAAGATTTACCATTTGGGAACTTCAATCTGAGTCTGTCTCCCATAGCAGATGAGGCCTGGCAGAATGAGGTCCCCAGATGGTGAATTTGGTGATGCTAGTCTGCTATGTGGGATAGCGTCACTAAATTCACCCTCTGGGGACTTCATTCTACAAATGACAGGCACACTAAACTCAGGTTTCAAATGGCAGTGTTCATTTTTCCTCCAGAAAATTAATGGAGAAATAATTGAAAAATTGAGTGGAATTAAAAGTGCTGATATATTTTCTTGCTGTAACAAATAATGATATACATGTACATTTGTACATGTACTTTGTCACAATCCGATACAAATCACGATAATTGATCAACGATACGATACATATCACGATACACTAAATTAGTGTTCTCAAATGAATATGACCTGAATTATCAGAACCATGTTTGTAATTGGAGATGGTGTTTACATGTATGTTAAATTAAAATGCAGTTGAATAGTTAGCTAGATGAGTCAAATACTTATACATGTAATAAACATGTATACTTGAGAGAACATTGCAGGTGTTGCTCTTATGCACATGCACATCTTCAGAAATTATTTGATTTCCTATATCGTGATACACACGATATGATACATGTATTATTTGAAACTGTATCTCGATACATTGAATTCACGATGAATTGTTACAGCCCTACAGCATACAGTAATGCTCTAAATAACCGACTCCTTAACCACAGTATAATTACGGGTAATTTTTCAGGATTTAGTCGGAAATATGGCTTGTTGCCATTCATCGGAAAGCTCTCAGTGAGAGCTTTCCTGTGAATGGCAACAAGCCATATTTCCGACTAAATCCTGAAAAATTACCTGTAATTCTGCTGTGGTTAAGGAGTCGATTATTTAGAGCATTACTGTAGCCATAGTAAGATGGGAACAGATTTCTCAACAACAAACTACAGCATGAAACCTATACTTCAGATATCACTGATGTCTTTTCATGTGTAGAACGGCTTAATAATTATTATACCCCACCTTTTTTTTTAAACTTGATAAACTTGACTTAATAACTTGAACATTAGTACTCAGATCTCATTGAAATTTAGTATGGACAGGCCTAAAAAAATCGACAAGAATCAGGGATTTCCATTCTAGGGTTATTCATTTTTGTTTTAAATATCTGAAAATTCTGATTTTTTTGTGTACATCTGCCTGATTATCTCGGTCATAGGTTATACATATACATGTATGCCAACACTAGGCAGTATACCACATCGGGGTATGCACCGGACGAGTGTCCAACTCTTGTTATGGTTTGAGATTCATGATGGGGTGTTCAGTTATACATGTATGTGTAATGAACATCTAGTGTACGATGAGTCACATTGAAATACCTGTACCGGTATATTGAATATAAGTAATGTTTTTTTCCTTTTACAGAAGAAGACAGCAAGGATGGTGGAATGATGAAGGGAAATACTGATGTTCCAAAGTACAGAAATCATAATATACCATCATCAGAGAATTGGGATACAGGTTGGTGCTGGTTCCCTGGTCTTTTTTTGTCCCCCGAAATGTTTTTTTGTCAGTATGGAAAGTTTCCTAATGAGAACTTTATTTTGGGCTCAAATTCAAATTTGGTATGTGAGTTTATCAGCTCAAAACACAGGTCGTGATCGAATATGGGTTCGGTGTGCCAATTTTTGCCAGAGTTATGGCCCTGTTTCAACTTAGAATATGTGAGTTTATGAGCTCAAAATACAGGCCAAGTTCGAATATGGGTTCGATCCACCCATTTTTGTCAAAGTTACCATTCCTTTTCGACTTAGAATTTTGTCGTTTTGATGTTTCTGGTTGATAACTTTAGTTTGTGTGATCGGATCTGAACCAAATTTGGTATTTCAAGTTATCAGCTCCAAATATAGGTCAATTTGCAAGTTCGAATATGGGCTTCGGTCCACCCATTTTGGCCGAAGCTATGGTCATTGTTGACTTAGAATTTGATGATTATTTTGGTTTCCGGATGATAACTTGAGTTTTTGTAATCTGAATGTTTCTAAATTTGATATGTGATCTGTTCCGTGCCAACCCTGAAAATAATTGCCAGACATTTGCAGGCTAGTTTCGCAAAATTCATTCTCTGGGGACCCTTGTGCAGCTTCGTTCTGTTCATGGTGAGGAACATCATAAATGAAGATGCGGTAGAACTTCTATCAAGCTGATAGAATTGAATACATGAGTCTGTTATCCATAAACCAGGCAGAGCAGGCAATATGTTTTAGTTTCCAGTTTTCATTTTGATTAGCATAATGTGATATGATGTGCCTACTTCTATTGTTTTTATTTTTGCGAACAGTCTTTTTATGATTTGCAGTATATGTACCGGTAGTGCCAATTTTTGTTTTCGGCTCACATTCTGGATCAGTGATGAATTCTATGCATCTGAGCAGAGTGGTTCAGTATGGGTTCTGAAGTGATAACCCACTTCAATACAACACAATATGCTGCTATATTTAATATGTACTTCAGTATACAATGTTTATTGCCATTTCGGGGTTAATATATGATATATTTTGAATAAAGACATAAGGATTGTTTTGAGCACACAATGACCCACCCACCCACCCCTGCCTACATGTCTTTTTCCACCTCCCCCTGAGCCAGTGGCCATTGTTGGATTTTATTCTGCATGACTAAGTCCTTCCTTCGGCCACACCCCTCATTCGATCATCTCCAATCTTCATATGGATCTTCGGGAGTGACCTCCATTGATTATTTCCGAAATTCATTGAATACATTGCTACCTGAAGCCATCTTGGATTTGACTCTTTGCATGACTAAATCCTTTAGTACACTCTACAGGCCACATCCCTCATCTGATTGTCACCAAACTTCATATGGCTCTTCGGGGTGACCACTAGATGTGAGCCATAGATTATTTCCGAAATTTGTTAAAAAACCTGTGCCAGCAGCCATCTTGGATTTCAAATTTTAATCCATCGGCACACCCTGCAGCCTACATTTATTGGTGAAATGTTTGAAGTAAAAATAATTTCATCTACACAATCAGGGTTTCCGCTACTACGGCAGGCCGGCCGTCCAGCGGCCTTATTCCCCTCCCCATCCTTGACATAACATGGGTCACAAAATAGCCACAGACCAACTCAGCCGCCTTTTTACTCAGGATGAGCGATCACCGACACTGATGATTAACAGATTGCAATAAATCCTACACTTGGTGCCTGAATAAGACATGACCAATAGCGTGGACCACGTGCACAGTCGTCTGCACCATACTGGGTAACGCTTTGTTGCGAATGTTTGGTAGTAATCAGCCTCTCGCATTTTAATTTATTATAGATTTCTGTCTATAAGACAAAATTTTCTGACCCACTATTTCTCCTCAAAATGTGCAAGAAACATTGGTAAGTCATTACGGGGGACTGAATACTGAGCTACAACCATGAACACCGGTGAGTTTTTGCAGTGTGGACCTTTTACCTCAAAATCAAAGAAATGTTTAATTAAAACTAAAAAGATATGAAATAGTAATAGTTTAAAATATTATCAGTGTATTTATTCCCTATCCAGTGAATGCAAAATTTTCCATTATATGATTCCAGCATGTGGTTATCTCCATCTGAGGAATGGCTTTTGAGTTTACACCAACTAGTTTTGATTGGTACTGTATAAAATACAAAGAAATCAGAACGTGTGCAAAGCACTTGACTCGAGCTCTGACATAACACTTATTACTGCTGGTGCACGCTTGACACTGAGTATGACAATGTGTCTTTCCATCCCCAGTAATTTCTTTGATGTCGGTTTTTAATATTGCTACCGTTACAAAAGTTGTTGTATCCACTGTAGGCCTATGTTGTGGTGCTTACATGTTTTTAGTTTATTATTAAACTTGAAATCAAAGAAAGATGATCTGTTTTAATTTGGTTTCTATACGAAGCTTCAATGTTCCTGCTTGTTGTCTCAAGTGCAAGGAAATGGCTGTTTTCAGTAATAAACATTAAATTTTTCTCCCGACTTCCCAAATACGGCCACATTCCCCCAACCCCTAGCGGAAACCCTGACACAATACAAGACTTTCACTAACTTTTGACTTTGCTTCTTCTTTATCATTCTATTCATTGCTCAGCAAAATATTAACTCCTCCCCATGTTGAGCTGCATTGTCTTCGATACATTCATTTCTTCAATCAGTCCTTCCCAGGAGAAAAACACAACAAGAGCACTTATTTGCTCCCGCAATTCATAAGACGGGTGTAATTGCACCCTGTAATTTAATAATAAGTTGGGTGTTTCTCAAACAAAATGTCATAATGGGACATACACCTACTTGTCAGTCACACTTTCATATGCCCATAATTGAATTGAAACAGAAAAGGATCAAATAAACCTTCAAATAGTTCAATATTGAATAAACGATTACAGTCATCATAATCATTTTGACAAGAGGGACGAGTGCACATTTTAGCACCCGTAAATTGAAAATTGCGAGTGTGTACGGGGTGCGAGAGCAATCAGTGAAGGACTGTTCAATCCAGGGTTATAACAATATGACAGTTTTTCTTATATAATAACTGTAATATGAAGGCTTAGTATTAATGCTAATTAAGCAACAACCAATTGTATTTCAGCTTTCTGTGAATTGCCAGCTTAAGATTAAATTATATTTATTTTTCAGAAATCCCGACTTACCCCAGAATTGGTGTTGATCCGGCCGTCTTGCAGAAGTTGAACGTGAGAACGGAAAAGCCGTATGTATCTTGATAATAATGTTGTATTTTTGTATCCATACAATTATATTTTGCAACACTATAAAAGACCTATGAAACGGTCAGCACTTATTAACCCCATAAAGAATGTTAACAACCACAAGCCTTGAAATAGTTTGTCTGTCATTTGCGGAATGAGGTCCCCAGAGAGTGAATTTAGTAATGCTATCCCGCACGTGGGCTAGCTTCACCAAATTTAACTTTTTCCGTTCTGTCCAGTTTCTATATCCCCTGCGTTGTGGACTTTCATAGAAAACCAAACGAAATTTTCATTCAAATGGCAGAAAAACACCAGAGAAACCTATAAAGTAGATTGTACAGTAATAGATGTGAAATTTATTAACTTGTGAATAACTAAAGTTGATGCCATGGTCCACAGAGATGCAATGCCCTACCAAAATGGTGAACGAAATCTAAGATAGATATATCATTTGAAGATTAAATGTCATGGTCATCAGTGGAAAATTGTTCGGGCAGAAAAACAAACCTTGTTTGGAAAGCTGTTCAAAAGTTTATATAAGGATGTTAAATCTGTCGTTTTGAAGGTGGGATCTAATACAATTACCGAAAAAGGAACAATTTTCCATTATTTCTGCAGGAAACTTTACTTCATTCAATTCTGTTATTACTTTACTTCGTTCCGTTTTACATTGTTTCTAATTCCGTGAAATCGGAACAACCGAACGCAGAAGTTTTTGTATCAATGAGGAAAACATGCGGTCAAGATACCGTACAAAAATAAAAATTAAGAACACGGTCAGGGCTTTCCGTGATAGATTGTCTGACTAGTGACTACTGGGCCAAATGGCCAACAAAACAGTTGGGGCAGACTGATTTGAAAAAAAATTGGCTGAGAAACAATTAATTTTGGATGGCGTTATAGCATTATTTTATAGTCCGATATGATACATGTATCTCCGGACAGGAAATTCCATTATTGCTTATTTACTTTTCACTTTAGGAAGCCTATTGTGGAGGAAGAAAAGGAGCTCCGGCGCCCACAAACGATGAGCAAAACGATGCTTATGGGAAAGCTAGAGAAAGTTCACCAGCCGCCAGCACCAAATAGTGTGTTCGCTTATACACTGTCGACTGTGGGTATTGGCAGAGGACGTGGTAAGTTTTAAACAAAAAGATAAAAGACTGCATTAACCCTGCACTGGTGCAGCATTAAAGATCCTATGCCAGTGCATTCTCTATATATGCGAGTCTCCCAGAGGGAGCCTCGCATATATAAGAGAATGCACTGGCTTACAAGGTCAAGGTAAATGTTGTACATCCAATGTATTCTCTTATATTTGCAAGGCTCCCTATAAGATAATGTGTTGGCACAGGGTTTTCGCAAAATTTCATGAAGATCCAGTCATGGAATGGTTAAAAACTCCTTGTGTCTACTTACTTTACCGTATTAGCAGGGTTTCTGCTGCGGTTGGGGAATAGGACCCCCTATAGCCACTGTGGGAGTTGCTTTGTCCATGCAAATAACTGCACAATCCAATAATTAGTAAAAGAATCCTAAATTTAAGCCAAATGATAGCTTCATCATCAGTACTGCTAAATATTCTAAAAGTAATTGACCTGGAAAACTGGGGTGATACCCTGGTAATGACCACGGTATTACCGTTAGTATATGGTTATGATACCGGTGTGCTACAACAATTTTATTTTCATGCCTGCATATGTAATGCCAATCAATGCGACCTGACACCAGGTGATGGGTGGAGTTTATAAATTGACAGCCGACAGCCATGTTGGCAAGTTCAAGGTTGCGTTAGTTCATGGCGTGCTACATTTAACCCCTCATATAAAAAATTTCTATTGAGCATTCTCATGTTGTGTACTTGGAATACTATGAAACATGATATTATTGCCTGTTATTCCCGAAAATTACTCTCTGCCCGCTAAAGCGGGCTGTGGTGTTGAACGTAAATTACGTCGTGCCCGCTAAAGCGGGCTGCGGTGTTGAAAGAGTTAAGTATAGCTGTACATTAATTGTAAATTGTGATTGGCAAAGTAATCACAACGTGACCAGACAAAATCAAATGCATGTATTATCGATGTGTGTGTTCTTTAAGAGGATATATTTTTCAGGGGTCGAGTAAAATGTTTTACATTTTTGGAGGTTTTTAGTTTATTTTGTAGCTTCACTCTATCAGTGAAATTACTTATTCAATATTCATTCTCGCAAAATTTAACAGATTTTAAGCCATGATTTTATTATGTGAAGTTAAAAGTTTGATATTTATTGCTCTTTTGTTACAGGAATCTCCCAGAGTGCACCAGGTCCAGGTACTCAGCAGATTAATGCAGACCCACCCAGACCTGGACCACCTCCAGGGTTTGCACCATTGGGACGTGGAATTTTACTTCAGCCATCACAGGTAAGTTCATATGACAGCAAAACCTCTCCAAATGGAACACCTATTTGACAAATCTTTCTACTTTGTTGAGAGAGGTGTTGGGTTTACAGTAAATGTCTTTAATTTCATTGGTATAAATTTTCGTTGTTCAGCAACTCATGACTTTTTCATGGGTTCATAATTTTTTGGACCGCCGCCACTTCTAATTGTTTTTTGTCTAATGTGAGATATTTGGCCCCGAATACTAATATATTACGTCACACTGTTTTATTAGCTATAAAATATGACAAATTTTTATATCTTTGGACATAGTTGTACCCCCTTTTAAAAAAAAGAAGGGGGGTATACTGTTTTCCACCTGTCCGTCCGTCCGTCTGTCCACCCGTCTGTGTGTGCGTCCGTCCATCCATACGTCTGTCCGATGTCTGTTCATGTCGTAATTTCAACAGTTGTGCTGGAATCTCAATGAAATTTGGTATGGATTTTCACTACTATGAGGACATTAAAAAGAGGGTTCCATCGTTTTGTTCGGATTTTCCATTCTAGAGTTATACATCTTTGTTCATCTGGAAATGTTGGCTTTTTGGTTCGTCTGGTGTCTGTTCATGTCGTAACTTCAACAGTTGTACTGGGATCTCAATGGGATTTGGTATGGATGTTCACTACTATGAGGACATTAAAAATAGGGTTCCATCGTTTTGTTCCACTTTCCATTCTAGAGTTATTCATCTTTGTTTATCTGGAAATGTTGGCTGTTTGGTCCATCCGATGTCTGTTCAGCTCATAACTTGAACAGTAATGCTCGGATCTCAATGAAATTTTGTATGGATGTTCACCACTATGAGGACATTTAATGGCACATTCAAATGTTTGTTTTGGTTTTTTGTTCTATAGTTATTCATCTTTGTTTATATGAAAATGCCGATTTCTGGGTCCATATGTCTGAGTATAGCCATCATAAGTTATAGATTTGCCCACACTAGGCGGTATGCCAGGAGGGGGTATCCACCGGACGACAGTCCATCTCTTGTTACTCTAGTTATGGTCTCATCGATCGGGTTCTCAACTTGCACCAGCAGCATTCCAGTATAGTACAATTTGGCCTATACATGCATCTCTTGACCATGCGGACAGCGTTTCAATAAACTCTAAAGATATCTATCATACACCTTTCGATAAATTTTGTATTGCTCAACAAGAAACATGTGACTGGAATATTCTCATTTCTGTATTTAGAACTATTTCTAGGAAATGCTGGTTTCAATTGGTGATGTCACATATTTAGACAAGAAACAGTGCGTGTTCAGTGGATGAAACAGCTAGTGCATGTTCAGTGGATGTTCCCATTGAATGACTCTCTTCAACACGCTCATAGCAATATTTTACATTGCCATTTTATGGATTTATTTATCAAAGATAAGAATGTGTCCAAGGAATTAAAATAAAGTGCAGGCCGTGAATTTGTGTACTGTTGGATCGAAAAACAATGGGGAATATTACTGCACATTCTAGTACTGGTATTTAAAGACATATTATGTACTTGTTCGGGTGCGTGAAACTGATAAGTTAGTATTCAGGTGCTATGACAAATGGAGGGATATAACATTCTACTAACATTGCCGAAATTTTGAATCAATTCGACGTACCACTCCATAGAAAACATTGTCAGAATTACGCTCCATTGTAAATATTTACTACTCGATTCCGGACACATCTATCAGCGATAAAAACGAAAACAATTTCGTCATCGAGAGTCACTGCATTTAATTCATATATAAAAATGACGGTGTGTGTTGTCAATTTGCATATACTATTGTAAAAATTACTACTTTGAACAAGATTATTCCCATTTGTATTTGATCACCATACCGGAGTGTTTCACATCACTTTAACCGCCATACAATTTAAATAACAGGCAATTAATAACTACAAATAATTATTGGATAATTGTTTATTACTGAAATTAGATCAAATTTGGAAACAGAATTGACTGAACACTAGATCAAAGAAACATTTGTCATTGGAAAATAGGAAATGTGGGTGACGTATATACATCGCCGGCACTGAATGAGTTAGCTCAAAACATAGCCACTGCTGCTATTTTACATTATAAATGTTATGTGGAGTGGGAAGGCAATGACTGATTTTCCCCACTGATGATATGAGTCCCATTATTCAATCTGTTTAGCCCAAGCCCCCAGAAGAAATCTAATATAATGAATATCTTAATTCTGATTTTAGAACTCTGCAGCAGGTTTAGCTGGAATTGGCCGAGGCCGTGGAGTTGTCAGTGAGTATTATTACATATCTGAAGTAGAGTTGCCTCCCACGCAGCCTTTTTTTTTTTTTACATGTGTGCATTGATATCTTGTTATGATCCAGTTCTTAGTAACTCACTGAAGTTAATTTAAGCAATGGCAAGCCTGGTTTTGCTCTTAACCCTTTACCCAACATAAGGGCCCTGTGCCAATGCATTCTCTTATATATGCGAGTCGACCATAGGTCGCCTCGCATATATAAGAGAATGCATTGGCTTAACACATTAAATATTATAAAATTGTTAAAGAATGTAAGAAAAAATGGTAAAAAGTGTTAAAAAAAAGATTTTATTTAGGCCAATGCATTCTCTTATATATGCGAGGCGACCTATGGTCGACTCGCATATATAAGAGAATGCATTGGCACAGGGCATAACTGTAACTATCACAATGTGGTCAAGGAGCCGGTTCCAATGATATCCATATTTGTATGGTTCTATTGAGACAGACCGAAGATATTTTAGGCTGTTGAAGCTTTATTTGGCCGGTTTGTTGGGTAAAGGGTTAATGCATGTCCACTGAGGGATGATGCATGTCTCTCAGGGTATATTTGTGATGACATTATATAATTCATTCATAAATAGAGGATATCTAGTGCTTTTGAGTGGATACTGAAAATTATCTAATGAGTGACCGAGACAAATGTTTATTTTCTCGAGCGGCTTGCTGTGAGCGAAAACAAGCATTTTTCTCAGGGTGGGAATCGCATCAAATAATGTACGGTAAAAAATTTAAGTCCTCGAAATTAAAATCAAGTGAAATATATTACTGCTTGAATTTAAATACGAGTAAGATATTATGTGTATAATTATTCCTCTTTACAGATTATGGCAGTTCCGGTGGATCACACAATTCATCGTCTGAGTCCGACACCAGTGTGGTAAGTTTATAAAAATGAAAATCTATGGATTTGTGGAAGATAGTAATGTTCACCCATTAGGAGGGTAAACTATTAATGTTGAGAAAAGCTAAATAATATTGATATCTAAAAGAAGCTTGCCAAAGAATAAGACATTCCTTTATAAAGGTCAGACAAATGAAGTGGTGAAGAGCTGTAACTATCTTGGAATTATACAAACAAAATCAGGTGTCTACTCATTAGTGAAAAAGACTTTAATGAATAAAGCAACAGTTTGCACTTTTAATATCAAAAATATTATATGGTATGTGCTCCATCTACCCCTAATTATATGGTATATGGTGAAAGTGGCAAACTGCCCATTGAGGACATAATTAATCTGCACATTGTGATATACTGGATGAAAATTTATTTACTAGTCCTGAAAGTATGTGTCAGTAAAATTGTTGTGTGTGGTTATCTGATTTAGATGATACATACCCCACATTCTTTTTTTCTGTATGCGACTCTTAATGGCCAAGATACTAAGCTTGTGTTGTCTTACTAAGAAATCAATGAACCAACATTCAAGCATTCAACAACAGACAATTAGGATCGAGTTATGCAGACGGTCAAATTATTATTGTCTGTTGATTGCTTAATAACACAACACAAGCATGACTCTTAACCACTACATGAAATTGTTACAATTTACATTCTTCTGGGGGAATGGGGAGGGGGTGGTACATGTAGACAAAAATTTAACTAATTTCTAATGAAACTTGTGGACGAAACGGTTCAACAAGAAATTTTAATAAATGGAGAATAATCTGGTGTTCTGACAATGTTCCTTTACTAATACTATAATGTTCTGACTTTTGACCATGAATCAGCTATATAGAATAAATTGTATCTTTCTATTACCAGATCAGTACTGCCCTTAATTTACCCCATCGTGTTCTTGACAAAATAGTGTCCCCCCCCCCCCCCCCCCCCCCCCCCCCCCCCCCCCCCCCCCCCCCCCCACCTAGCTCTAAGAAAAACTCAGAAAATAAACATTCCAAGATACCTCATCAAGTTGGCTAAGGTAATATCCTGAGTTAAAATTCCAAACTCCGAGTTTATTTTGGAAATATGGCTTGGCGAATATAGTGAGAGTCCGGAATAATGAATCGCATATAATCGTAAATCATATAATCATGAATCGTCTAAATTGGATAGATCATCTCACTGGTGCCTTCAGAATTAACCCTTTACCCAACAAACTGGCCAAAACCGGCCAAATAAAGATTCAACAGCCTAAAATATCTTGGGGTCTGTCTCAATAAAACCATACAAATATGGATATCATTGGAACCGGCTCATTGACCACATTGTGATGGTTATAGTTATACCCTGTGCCAATGCATTCTCTTATATATGCGAGTCGACCATAGGTCGCCTCGCATATATAAGAGAATGCATTGGCCTAAAAAAAATCTTTTTTTAACACTTTTTACCATTTTTTCTTACATTCTTTAACAATTTTATAATTTTTAATGTGTTAAGCCAATGCATTCTCTTATATATGCGAGGCGACCTATGGTCGACTCGCATATATAAGAGAATGCATTGGCACAGGGCCGTTCTGTTGGGTAAAGGGTTAAGAAGGGTGATGTTAGTCTTGATAGGGAATTATTAACTCTACTCACTCGCACTGTGCACTCACGAATAGACTTAATAACTTCCAATCAAGACAAACGCCACCTTCTTAATTCTGAAGACACTCGTTGAGATGATCTAGCCAATACATAGAGAACTCTAGTCAATTCCATAATGTGTGTTTATTTGATATAGAGAACTCCAGCCGAGGCAACAGCTATAAAATTGTTAAACATGACATTAATAATATTGAAACATACTTGGATCTTTTGAACACCAAAAATGGAATATCTCTGTCAATTTCGTACCTGTAACCACCGCTTACCAATATAGAAAGGACGTTGAAATGAACAAATGTATTTTGTAGCTTGCGCCCCTGTTTTTAGCGGAAAATTTGAGATGAATTGCACTAATAAATGGAATGTGAATGCTTAGAAGAGGCAAGAAATTGCCTCATGCTTAGGAAATATTCAGGAATACCAAAAACAAAATTTTTGCTATTCTAGAAACATACTAAATTAAAAAAATGTAACCTCTCTTCGCAGACTTCGCTCGTTCATCTGACTGATGAACCTTAAACTGGACGCAAGTGATTAAATTGTACCATTATCGATATTAGTGTTGTTGTTTTTGATGCTGTTGTGTTGTTGTTTCATTTATCGCTTTTAGATATAAAGATGATGACTATGATGCTGATGATTATGACTATGATGATGCTGATGTTTATAATAATGACGATGACTATAATGACGGCGATGATGTTTATAATAATGACGATGACTATAATGACGGCGATGATGCTGATGTTGATAATAATGATGATGGTGGATGATGATGACGATGATGCTGATGTTGATATTATTAATGATGATGATGACTATAATGACGGCGATGATGCTAATGTTGATAATAATGATGATGGTGGATGACGATGATGCTGATGTTGATATTATTAATGATGATGATGACTATAATGACGATGATGATGCTGATGATGATAATAATAATGATAACAGTCAATTGGAAGATTATTGTATATTGTGTAGATCATGTATTTTCTTCCTTCTCTCCATCTTTTATTTTTACTTTCCAATTCTGCAGATGTCCGTAAAATTACTCTACACTTTGCCGGTTATATATTATGTAAAATCTTCATCATTCCCGTATTATTTAATCATTATGAATACCTCCTCTAATTATTTATTCATTAGGAATACCCCTCTAATTATTTATTCATTATGAATACCTCCTCTAATTATTTATTCATTATGAATACCTCCTCTAATTATTTATATTAATTAGTAATACCTCCTCTAATTATTTATTACTTAGGAATACCCAGGCCTTCGATTCTGTAAAATGCAGGAGTGTGGTTGGTCACTCGCCTAACCTGAAACCCAGGCGTGTGATTTTGGTGGATATTTCGGGGGTATAAAATGACAAACGAAGACTCAAAATTAAATCAATTTTATCACCATTGTGATTCATCTTGTACACATGTATTCTCCACATTGAAGTAATTAAAACTCCATTCTCGAATTGCGTCGTAATGCTTCCGTTGGATGTAAGTTGTTATGAAATGCGGTCAGAGACCATGTAACCACATGAGAGTTTCCTGTTGTGTGAACTATCGATATTTTAAAAAATAATGTTTGATTGCCCCGAACTCAAGTTTCAATTTCTATTCATCTTCACCGCCCATCGGGGCGGCTTCATTTAGAACGCAACACAATCATGGTACCAAAATTACGTTGCATTGGTGATGGGGTGCATGGTGGGATTAATTTAAATATGTCATGTTGGTAACAATATCTAGCCGAGAATTACTCAGACCTACATACGAATGCGACGACATCGCTAAACGCACCTGACTATAATAATGTTCTAGCGCATGCGCAAAACTTAAAACAATTACTTCCGTCGTATATGGCATGTCTGTCAGTCTTCTCCAGCAAACAAGGTTGATCGTTATTATAAACCCTTTTACAATCGTGCGCCGAATATCGCTGAGGAGTGTGATTAATTACTCGCCAAGATTTAATTTCAGACGTGCTATGGTGCGCGATCGCACGCCTCATAATCGAAGTCCTGGGAATACCTCATTTAATTATTTATTCTAATTATTTATTAATTAGGATTACGTCCTCTAATTATTTATTCATCAGGAATACATCCCATGACAATAATTTTTAACATTTGAGTCGCATCTATTTCTAATGCTCACTCGTAATTTTACGTCAATTGGTACGACTAAATCAGTGGCTGTGGGCTGGAGATTCCCATGATTTGCGAAGTTCATCCACCGGCTCTCATTGCACCCTATCTGCTGTCCTCGAAATTGGCCAAGGCAATCAGCAATGCCGTGGGAAACGCCGTGGCAACATTTGTCATCTAACATGCCACATCATTAGATTTTTCCTAATTTTGAGGGCTGCTATCTGTTATAATTTGCACAATTCACGCAGATTGTGTGACTAATAACCGTCTTGAAAACCATGAAGCATGTAATTATTTGCCGTCCGTAACCTAATGCTGCTTCTGCCAAATTATTATGGACTTGGCCTCAAAATGTGATACATGTACTGGTCATTTGCAGAATGCTATCCCCAGCAGGCTAGCATCACTAAATTCACCATCTGGGGATCTCATTCGGCCTAGGCCTCATCTTCTCTGGACAGTATCTTTATTATCAAGTTAACAAGATTTTTAATTTCTTTAGAAACTTCTTTGAAAAGTTTCTTTTTTAGTTTAGTTTCTCTATATTCCCAAACTGGCAGACGACACAATGCATAACCGAGGTGACCAATGGGTGCACTTCACTATCTGAGAACTGAAATCTGTGTCCAGGTCTCCCATAACAGATGGGGCCATGCAGAATGAAATCACCAGAGGATGAATTTGGTGATGCTAGCCCCTCTGGGGACCTCATTCTGCAAATGAGCAGCACCTTATTTTGAGGCCTATTATTGTTACTCAATACATGTGCAAACAACCGCTGATTGTTTTAATAAGATACAGCGATAGTCTTAAAATGTGTATACAGTAATGCCCAAAGTAATTGACTCCTTAAACACAGCAGAATTATGGGTAACTTTTCAGGATTTAGTCGGAAATATGGCTTGTTGCCATTCATCAGAAAGCTCTCCCCGAGAGCTTTCCGATGAAAGGCAACAAGCCATATTTCCGACTAAATCCTGAAAAGTTACCCATAATTCTGCTGTGGTTAAGGAGTCGATTACTTTGGGCATTACTGTATCTGATTCTATACTAAATAGTCATTGGCGAGTAGTTCGCTTAGAAAATGTTAAGATAATAAGTTCAACAAAAGGTTATTTGTTGAACTTAGTATCTGAACATTTCCCTCCAATTAACAGTAAACCATCTACTCTTATATTATCATTTGATATGTCTGTCGTCTGCTCATTTTTCCTGAACAATCCTCCAAATGAATAATAGATCATTCCAATGCATAATTCTATAAATAACTCTGTGAAAGACTCCATTTAGTATAGAAAGAGTTAAAATATGTGAACCGCCATATCAAATCCAGTCGTAAGTCGGGATTTTTTTTACCCTGTGCCAATGCATTCTCTTATATATGCGAGTCGACCATAGGTCGCCTCGCATATATAAGAGAATGCATTGGCCTAACAATTTTTTACAATTTTAATAATTTTTTCTTGTATTTAACAATTTTATAATTTCACCCATACAGAGCCCCAGACAAACATGAGCAGACAACACTCTTCTATATGCTTCTATATATGTGTGGGGCTCCCTGCAGGGTAATGGATGTTTTTTTATTTTATGTCCTAAAAATTGTAAGAAACATTTATTTAAAAAAAATGATAAAAAATTGTTAGGCCAATGCATTCTCTTATATATGCGAGGCGACCTATGGTCGACTCGCATATATAAGAGAATGCATTGGCACAGGGTAAAAAAATCCCGACTTGCAACTGGATTTGATATGGCGGGTCACATTTACTATAGAAAGGGTTAAAATTTAAATGGCAATATGCTGTTTTGACCACCAACAGCAAAAACTCTATAGTATAATGACGAAAGTAGGTAGTTACAAATTTGTGCTTGTAATATGCTTTCTTTCTTTTACAGAATTAAAAAGCCGCTAAGAAAATAATGATAATAATCAGGTTAGTATTCTTGGCTATTCATTGAAGCTGTTAAAGTTTGTCTGGCTTTACCAGTTCAGTTTGGAAAGAGCATAATATTCATCGCAACTTCCTAGTATCATAATTTAACGCCAACATTTGCTTAAAGTTAGCTACAGTTTTTAATTTGTTTTTAGCACACCTCAGACGAATTCTCTGGTGGAGCTATTGTCATCACCCATCGTCAGTCCATCCGTCCATCAACAATCATCTCCAGAACCATAATACCAAATGGGTTCATATTTGGTGTGGATGTTCCCTGGGTGACTCACATTCAGATTTGTTAAAATGAGGTCACCAGGTCAAATAGTTGCGAGGCCAGGGTCATAACTCTTTCCCTCTATAGTAATTGTTAAAATGACTTCTCAAGAACTATCGGGTCTATTTAGCTTATATTTGGTGACTGGGGTTCATAGTTATTGTCCGCCGACCCAACGGGTTCGTAGGACTATTATAATCAGCCTGTGCGTCCGTCCGTGCGTGCGTCCGTCCGTCCGAGGTTTCCGGATGATAACTTTAGTTAGAGTGAACCAAATTAAATTAAATTTGGTATGTGGGTTTACTAGCAGAAAAGACAGGTCAAGTTCGAATTCTGGTTCTGTCCGCCAATTTTCACCAGAGTTATGCCACTTTTTCGACTTAGAATTTTACTGTCTGTTAACATTTTTGGTTTCCGACCGATAACTCCAGTTTGGATTATTTGATCTGAACCAAAGTTGGTATGTGTATTTCCCAGCTAAAGATATAGGCCAAGTTTGAATATGGGTTCCGTCCAATTATTTTTACATGAGTTACGGCCCTTTTTCGACTTAGAATTTGACCGTCTGTTAACATTTTTGGTTTCCGACCGATAACTCCAGTTTGGATTATTTGATCTGAACCAAAGTTGGTATGTGTCTTTCTCCCAGCAAAACACAGGTCAAGTTCGAATTCGGGTTCCGCCTGCCAATTTTCACCAGAGTTATGTCCCTTTTTTACTTAGAATTTTTGCCAATTTGAGGTTTCCGGATGATAACTTTAGTAAATGTGTACTGAATAAAATTAAATTTGGTATGTAGGTTTACTAGCACTAAAGACAGGTTTTTATGCGCAAACAACGGTCGTATCAAGCCGACACTTAGAGGCGGACATGAGGTCTGCCGACCTTTTATTCAAATGGGGTCACTGTGTCAAATATGGGTGGAGCCATGAACATAACTCTTAAATAAAAAATTGTTAGCCTATCATAATCACAGACCCCTGGGGAAAATTACTAAAATACCAATTAGGCTATACCAGTGTAAAGGTTCCAATGGGTTCATAATGACTTGAGGAACATATATGAGCGTTTATAGGTTATGTCATCCCGTTTAAATACACGTTCACGACAATTTATTGCTCGCAGATATTGATTTTATAATGGGGTCAAAGGGCTCTTGGCGGACATGGAGAATGACGAGCCGATTTGTTTGGTAGAATTCAGTAGATTCCGATATCATATCTCGACTTTGCTTCGTTCGATTTCGCCGAGTTATATGTCAAATGAAACAGGGGGGAGTCGGAAAAAATTTGCAGGCACGTATGCTGATTTTTGACTTTCGACCCTTGTTGGGACCCACCCACCCCTGCGTCCAATTTTGTTCTTCGTTTTTGGCAGTTTTTTCCCTCCATTTTTTGACACCCACCCCCCTTTTAACACTAAAACAGAGATTTGCGGGGGAAATTCACTGTAAACAGCTGTATATGAATTTCTGTGCATACTATTAGTCATGGATGTTAACATTGACATGTAAATAGGAACATGTCATTTTGGGGTCATTCAGTCAAAAAAAAACTTGGCTGCCAGCAGCCATCTTGGATTTCAAAATTAAATCCATTAGCATGGGCTTACAGGCTATACTGTTTGTCTGATCATCATGAAATTTGTCATTTATGTTAATATTGACATATAGATGTGTTTTAAGCCAAACTCATTGCAAAAACAGTCAAAAAGACTTGCAGGAAAAATATTTTGAGTTGCGGAAAAAATTGTTTGTTGGTCCTATCGACCACCCACCCACCCCGGCATACGTGCCCGGAATTTATTTTTTTCCACCCCCCCTGAATGAAAGGGAATTTTATTGCCAATAAGACACACCTCAGGGGATAGTTTGGGTGCAACTATCGATATCTATAATTTGTAGGGTTTTAATAATTGGTATGGTTTTAGCCAAAATCGATCATTGGAACTTTTACACTGGTATAGTCTATATTGGTATTTTATAAATTTTCCCTGGGGGCCTGTGATCATAATCAGACTTAGCCTGTCATAATCAAAATTAGCCTATCATAATCAGACTTCGCCTATAATAATCAGAATTAACCTGTCATAATCAAGACATCGCCTATCATAATAATCAGAATTAGCCTGTCATAATCAGACTTCGCGTGTCATAATCAAACATCGCCTGTCATAATCAGACTTCACCTATCATAATTAGACTTAGCCTATAATAATCAGAAATAGCCTATAATAATCAGAAATAGCCTGTCATAATCAAGACTTTGCCTGTCATAATCAGAATTAGCTTGTCATAATCAGACTTCACCTATCATAATTAAACTTCGCCTGTCATAATCAGACTTTGCCTATCATATTCAGACTTCGCCTATCATAATCATAATTAGCCTATCAAAATCATAATTAGCCTATCATAATCAGACTAAGCCTATCATCAGACTTAGCCTATCATCAGACTTAGCCTATCATAATCAGACTTTGCCTATGATCATCAGACTTAGCCTATCATCAGACTTTGCCTATGATCATCAGAATTAGCCTATCATAATCAGACTTTGCCTATCATAATCAGACTTTGCCTATCATAATCAGACTTTGCCTATCACAATCAGACTTTGCCTATCATGATCAGAATTAGCCTATCATAATCAGACTTTGCCTATCATAATCAGACTTTGCCTATCATAATCAGAATTTGCCTATCATAATCAGACTTTGCCTATCATAATCAGAATTTGCCTATCATAATCAGAATTAGCCTATCATAATCAGACTTTGCCTATCATAATCAGACTTTGCCTATCATAATCAGACTTTGCCTATCATAATCAGAATTAGCCTATCATAATCAGACTGCCTATCATAATCAGACTTTGTCTATCATAATCAGAATTAGCCTGTCATAATCAGATTTAGCATATCATAATCAGATTTAGCATATCATAATCAGAAAAAAACATGGCCACCAGCAAATTTCAAATCGGCACACCCTACAGCTCACATTTATTGGAGAATTTTTTTGAAAATCTACACGCATTTTTAGGATCATCTCTAGATAGGAGCAATCAAATTTGATCAAATCAAAGACACCTGTCCAGAAATGCTTTTATCAACTCATATTGAATTTATTTCACATTTTCTGGAACATCCGCGAGCCTTGCAGAAACGTTCGGAGCGTAGCAAGCTGGAGAATAATAATAATGACTGTTTTTAAAGCTTAACCAATAGAGCATACTTGCTCCAAGACACTTATTAAACATTATAATGTTTAGGGAGAACCTGAAGTTTCATGTTTTCAAAAAATAGCCTGAAAAATGTTCCAATATTGATTTTATGTATAATACCAGAAAATTTGAAATAAAACCAATATGAATTGCTTCATCAGGGTCTGCCCCAGAAATAAACATTTATACTTTTCAAAAATGTTTTGCCTGAGAATAGGGTCCTGCGAATTGGATATTTTGATCGAATCGAATATCGAATCAAATTCACGAAATCGAATATCGAATCGAATCATATCTGTGTGTTGCATTCTCAATTAGGTATGTTTTGTCAACGATTAGATTATTTGTGAAACGTTTTATGAACTACATGCAATAAGTTCCATCAGAACTTATGTGGCGATAAACCGTCGTTTGATATACTATTAACTTCAATTTATAATTGTCCAGAAAACCAATCAGATTAAAACGTCCATGCGGCCATCACAACGATTAATATATTACCACTAAACGGATTATCAAACTAAAATCACACGAAATTTCTACAGTTTGCATGTACATGCAAAATTGCAAATCGGCATTCGGAAACACCCGTTGTTATAAACTTGAAGACGCAACAACAGTCGCAGTGTAGCCTCTTCATGTATTGGTTGATGCTTCTTGAACAGATGATTCCATAGATGGGTCATTGTCCCAGATGCTTGCGATTTATACACCATGCATGTTGCATTCATCACACGTGCCTGCAGCTTTATCATGTTTAAAATAAACATGAATGATGGACGACATTTTGTCCATTGTAAAAGAAAACTCCGAAACTGAAAGTCAACTTCAAAAGAGAACAGTGCCAAAATGCACTTTTTGACACCAGGAACGTTTGTTGTTTACATTCTCACCAATATTACATAACGCGGAATCGAAAAGACGATGAATAACGCTATCGGTAGCCCAGTCTCATAGCTATTATAATTTACTGCGTCGTCGGTCCATTGGCTATCTGCTAGCTTTTGCTACCATTTTAAAGCTATATAATTTAGACGTATTTAGTCGTCCTATCGTGGCTAATTGTTGGCTATGTACAATAAGAATTATAATGTGCATATATACATAATTTTCTGGAATTAAATGCCACAAACAGCTAAGATCGACATGTGTACTTGTCCTGAAACAGCCTACTTTTCCATCATAGTATATTCGAAATTTCGAGTTGGCAATTTCGACTCGAATTTGAATCGAATTTGACTTTCGAATCGAATCGAATATCGAATATTCGCAGGAGCCTACCTGAGAAACGAGTTTGCATGGCCTTAGTTTAGTTTTGATTTCCATATCTAAATGAATGTTTTCTGATTTTGTTTCAGATTAGGTGGACGCATCGTGATTGGGAATCCATGTGGAAACCAGAGAGGAGAACTCTCTTGATTTCTTTCAGTTCACTGATAACTTTCTGTTCATATTAGTAATCTTAGTGTCAGTATTATCTTGGCTAACAATAGATGAGTTAGGTAGCATTAATGGAGGTGTCGGGTCTTTTCATTTTCTTTTCAATTCACTTGAGTTTCTGCATCCATTGGAAGTCATGTGTTCTGCAGTAAGTACCAATGTGAAATGGTTATAATTTTGACTCAGTTGATATTGATAATTAGTTATCACGGACAAAGTAACTGTATTCTTGACAATAGTTTATTGTCGAAAGAGCAAACTCTCTTTTTGATAAATTTTGCCTTGTGTTTTCTTGAAAATGCATTTGGTGATTTTTGTATTACAAATGATTTATAGACTTATGACTTATCATCTTAATATTATTTTGATGTGGAGTTTATGTTGTAACTGATTTTGGGTGGTTATCAAATATAGTTATTTTAATGAGTCGGTCAAAATTGTTTTTACTTTTAATTTTACTTTATTAGACAAGTAAGAGGCAATAAGCAACTTGTGCAATTTTGTTGGACAGTTCATAGATTAAGTAAATCGACAATCTGAATGTAATACATGTACTGAAATGTTCTATTTCAATATGAAAAAAATGACATTCATCTTTATTGATGGTGGTTATGCCCACTTGCAACATCATATTGGATGCAGAGCCTCAGGCTTGTATGTCACATAATGATTTTAAGTTTTGTTATTGTTATATTACAATTGTTATATTACAACTATTTTTATACGCCCTTTTGAAAAAAAGGCCATATTATAGTATTGGTCTGTCCGTCCGTCCGTTAACCTGTTGTCCGGATGATAACTTTAGTTAGAGTGAACCAAAATTTGGTATGTGGGTTTATTAGCCGAAAAGTAAGTTCAAGTTCGAATTTGGGTTCCGCCCGCCAATTTTCACCGGAGTTATGCCCCTTATTTAACGTTTTTTGACTTAGAAAATCCTTGAAATTTGTTGTCCGGATGATAACTTTAGTATAGTTTATCGGAATGAATCCAAATTTGGTAATTTACTTTCTCCCACCAAAACACAGTTCAAGTTCGAACTTGGGTTCTGTCCGACCATTTTTGGCAGAGTTATGCCCCTTTTTCGACTCCGAAAATTCAGTTTTTCTTACGTTTTTTGGTTTCCGAATGATAACTCGATTTTGGAATGTTTATACGCAAAACCCGTTTTTTAGTGGATTACATATATCAAAATACAGCTCAAGTCCGAATTTCGTTTTAATCCGATAATTTTTGCGAGAGTTATGGCCCCTTTTTTGACGTAATTTGACTTAGAAAATCCCTGAAATTTGTTGTCCGGATGATAACTTTAGTTAGAGTGAACCGATTTCAATCAAATTTGGTATGTGGGTTTATTAGGAGAAAAGACAGCTCAAGTTCGAATTTGGGTTCCGTCCGCCAATTTTCACCGGAGTTATGCCCCTTATTTGACTTAGAAAATCCCTGAAATTTGTTGTCCGGATGATAACTTTACTACAGCTTATCGGATTCAATGATAATTTGGTATATTACTTTCTCCCACCAAAACACGGGTCAAGTTCAAATTTGAGTTCCGTCCGCCAATTTTTACCAGAGTTATGCCCCTTTTTTACCAGTTTCCGCCGACCCAAGAGAGGGCGTATATTGCACGCCCAGCGTAGCTCTTGTTATTTGTTAGTTGCCAACCTCATTCATGTCAGACAAACTCAGTTTGTTCTAAGGTGATGTGATTCCGGTGTTATTTGACATGATTAATTTGGTCCTGGTTTATATATATACTGGTATATGAGACAGAAGTCAAGATGCAAGCAGTGTTCCAGGCTGATATTTAGAGAAAACAAATATTTTCATCATGTATATTAGTATAAAATAGCATTTATACCAGTAAGTTCTGCCTGGAATATACTGTCTTTTGTACAATTTTATGCTGATTTGTTTTATTTATTTAGGTGATTCAAATGGACATTAGACATTCTGTTTATAAGCCACACTTATGTTGGGTGTCACCTAAATTTTCATAGTACAAATCCAATGGTAATATATGTCATATTATATAAAAGTTGTTATTAAGACAAGAGATACCGAACCCTGAATTTGTGTAATATTGCCATTTATGGGCATTGATTTTCACTATCAGTATCCTCTCAATAATTGGTCATTGCTTGTTAATTCATGTGTTTTATGTCCCAATAATACATGCATAACAGTCACATCAGCGGCATCACATCTTTGTAGCTAGCTCAAATCACTAAATTATTGAATGCCCAGATCACATTATATACAGAAGGTTCACACAGAAATGCAACATATTCGATATTATATACATGTACCATTTGGAAGAGGAACCAAAAATATATATATTCTACCGGAATTCGGAATAGCTGTGGCCTGGGAGTGTCCACCAAGTGACAGAGGTTCTCATATTCACACCAAGACTTCCCCCATTATTGTACCCAGAAAGCATCATAGTTCACAACTAAGAGATAGAGTTATACCCCTTCCATTGAGAATAATAGACTGGCAATACAGACCAGATCAAAATTAAGCACAGAACACACATCGGTACCTTGACAAAAACATATTCGGCCAGATAAGTTCATATCGACCAGATAAGTTGATAATACAATGTTTTAGAGCTTCCTCTTTTGAATGGTATATAATATGGAATACAGTAATAGACTCCTTAACCACAGCAGAATTATGGGTTAATTTTCAGGATTTAGTCAGAAATATGGCTTGTTGCCATTCATCGGAAAGCTCCAAATGAACCAATCTATTTTTATAATTGAATGGGAGAACCATGTGGTATAGAAGGGGTTAAAGAACTGACTGGGAGAATCCATTGAGGAGTGAACCATTCTAAGTGACTTCGCGAGGAAATAACCTCTTCCATAAATAGACAACATATATATATGCCAGACTATTTCAATCATGTTGCAATTTCGATGGACAGCCCTCTAAATTCAGATTGTTTGGCTTCGGCAATCCGCTATGGCAACTATTGCCATGGGTCCAGTTTGCTGGATGGTTCATGTGCATACTTGTTGCCATTCATCGGAAAGCTCTCGGTGAGAGCTTTCCAATGAATGGCAACAAGCCATATTTCCGACTAAATCCTGAAAAGTTACCCATAATTCTGCTGTGGTTAAGGAGTCGATTACTTAGGGCATTACTGTATGTTATGTATAATGTGATCTGGGGATTCAAACATTAATTGGGCCTTTAACTGGTCATGTTCTGTGTGTTGAGGTTGGTCATGTTCTGTGTGTTGAGGTTGGTCATGTTCTGTGTGTTGAGGTCATTTTCGCACCCAGGTCCCTATTAAAGATGGTCTATCTCTTCCTGTAACAATTATGATATAGTTTTCTGGGTATAAAATAATAACTATGAATCAGACACCTGTCCAGAAACACTTCTTTCAATTAATATAGATTTTATTTCGAATTGTCTGGTATAATACATATCTTTTTACCTTGGCTAACGAGATAGAGTTCTCCCACTTTCTACGCTTCGAAAGTTTCTGGAAACATTCGGAGTGGTCGAGCAGGAGAACTCTATTTCTATCTGAGATCGCCTGATCTGTTCTGGCCGATTGTTCTAAATAATAGCCCGTAAAAATGGCACAATTGATTGTATGTATTGTACCAGAAAATTTGAAATAAAATCAATATTAATTTATAGAAGCATTTACGGACAGGCGTCTTAGATTCAAAGTTATTTATTTTATCCCCAGGAAACTATATAAAAGTTGTAGGAAGAGATAAGACCATCTTCAATTGTTAATAATAATAGGGGTCTGTGGACATATACGTTGTGTATTATATGTGTTACATGTATATTTCTTTGAATTTATAGTCCTAACATTTTAAATCCATGTTACTTTTTACCGTAGCCATGATTTATAACTGGTGTTACATATTGCCACTCTGCCATATTCTTTGTTTTTGCTTTGAGAAAGAGGATTACTGAAAATAAATTGATGTTTGAGGTTTGAAATCCTATTCTGGGTGGAAATCTAATCCTAAATGAATATATATATTTATATGTACAATAATTAATATAGATATATGTTCAAGCTGATCCTTAATAATTGTAACAATCGTCTATTAACCAAGACCATGTGGAATTTATTTTGAATATCTTACTAATTATCCATATAACGAAAATGATCAGTCAATTAAAATTTCATTAATGTTAGTTGTTTCATAAGAATATCACCTTTCTTGTTGACAAATTTAAAGACCCAATTAATTTTTGAGTACCCAGATCACATTATATACAACACATTCCATATTATATATATATCATTTGGAAGAGGAACCAAAAATATGGAATATGGAACAGCTGTGGCCTAGGAGTGTCCACTAACTGACAGAAATTCTCAGATTCATACCAAGACTTCTCCCGTTATTGTACCCAGAATGCATCTTAATTCACGACTAAGAGATAGCATTATTCCCCTTCCATTGAGAATAATAGACTGGCATTACAGACCAGATTGAAATAAATACAGAACGCACATCGGTACCTTAACAAAAACAACATGTTCACAGTTTATTCGACCGGATAAGTTGATAATACATTGCTTTTTATAGCTTCCTCTTTCAAATGGTATATAATATAGAATGTGTTGTATAAAATGTGATTTGGTGATTTGAAAATTAAGTGGCCTTTAACTGTGAAATCTTGAGCGTTATTTGAATTCAGCCTCTTGTAATTGTTTTGTACTGTTACACTTCAACTACACAAAGCTGTCGTTCATTAAACCAGTGGCTTATATTTTGTCTTAGTTATCATTATTTTAAACCATATGTCCATATTTTAGTGCTTCAAATAAACATTCTTATCATAAACAAATTCTGTTTTACCCCTTACATATACGGAAACAAAGCTGAGACCATTACACTGGGGCGAACAATGCCCAAAGAAACCCAGACCCCGGCTACAAGTAACCCCGACCACATCTACAAGATACCCTGATCCAGTTGATAAGAAACCCGGAACACACTAGTCTGGTCCCCTTCCTAAAATGGGCCCTTTATACACCATAGCACAATCAGATGATACATGCCCAAAGTTACAAGCTGAAATGTTCATAGATGAAATTCGCAAGTCAAACAAAGGCCACAAGTCTGGTGGAAATAAGTGGTTGAAACTTCCGAGTCGTTATACTTTCCACAAGCTGTGCTATCCCCATAACATAACACTGTGCTATCACCATACCATAGCACTGTGCTATCACCATACCATAGCAGCTATGACCATACCATAGCAGCGTGCTATCACCATACCATAGCAGCGTGCTATCACCATGCCATAGCAGCGTGCTATCACCATACCATAGCACTGTGCTATCACCATACCATAGCACTGTGCTATCACCATACCATAGCACAACTAAATCCAATGATCCTTACCCAAGTTACAAGCTCAAATGTTCGTATGGACACAAATTTCCAAGTCAATTAAGGGCCTTAACTCTGGTAGAAATTAATGGACGAAACCTGGACAATGATATCTGATAATTAACACCTGAGTTACAAGCTGAAATGTTCAGATGGATGGAGCAGTCGGCAATATGCCCCAAACCTATGGGGGTTGTGGTCATAATAAATCAGGTTTCTTGTGGACAATAGGTATCTGGGTTTCTTGGTAGATCATGTCACGAATCTACTCTGGCTTACGCCCGTAGAGATCACATTCCACCAGTTCAAAACATGGGAACTTTTTGATGTTCTGTTGGGGAACTTTGTAACATTGAACAAACAATGCAGAGAATATATATTTTTTTTAACAATTCTTGTTCCTTAAAGTGATGTGAAACACTCCTGTTGGGTGATAAAATAGGTTTGGAGCATAATCTTGCTCAAAGTAGTTATTTTTACGAATATTAATCCAAATTTCCAGCACACATCGTCATTTTTATGTTAATTAAATGCAATGACTCTCGATGGCGATATCATTTGCATTAGTTTATCGCCGATTGTTGCGTCCCGAATCGAGATGTAAATATTTACACAAATATGCGTAGTTCAGACGATATCTACTGAGTGGTATGGTCGATTTCTTTGAGATTTTCGGCGATGTTAGTAGAATGCTACATTGGCCTCGGTTTGCATAGCGCCTGAGTACCGACTTATCAGTTTCACGCACCCGAACAAGTCCATAATGTCTTTTAATCTATTTCACAGAAGGGGATGTTCCCAGCTCAAGATTTCATGATTTTTGTGAGTCGATCTCGCAATGAACATTGGATTGATTACCCGGGAGAAATTTTATGATTGTATGCAATACAAATTGGCTCAACAAACTCGCATAAATCATGCAATCTTGAGCTGGGACCTTCACCTACTGTGATATTGATTATTAAGGAACAGGTATTAACTAATATGTTACCTGCAGTTTTTTTTATAAATGTCATAAGCTTCCTTGTCAGAACATCAAAAAGTTCCCAGGTTTTGAACCGGATATAAGCGGCACAAACTGACCAATATTTAATCAGCCCTGACTGATGCAACTGGCTATTTGAGGTTTCCAAAAAAATCTATTGTTAAATATAATTTGTTGCCAACATGTGGCTCTCTGAGATCTATCTTCCAATTTATCTGTTAAATCAGGTGAATTAAGTTGAAAAAGAGCTATAACTCATGTAAAACAATTTCAATATTGGCCATATTTAGAGAGAAATAGTTGGGTATTTCTCTCAGTTTAACCCCGGGTTATAACACTGGCAAAAACCATAACTCTGGACAAAAGTTGACCAAACAAACACTGGGCCATAATTCTGTAAAAAGTGTAGAAAATCCTGACCTGCACTATATACACCCCCGCATCCTCAATTCACCGGTGGTGCTGGCATACCCCTCACGGTGGCAAATGCGAACATGGGCATATAGGAACCCAAATACTGAGGACCTCGGCAATTCTCTCCTCCGCAAGATCAGTCATTAAACAATGGTTGAGAGAGACAAAAATTTATGAACTAAGGCCATAATTCGGGTAAAAAAATGCGAACAATGTCATTGGGCACTCTTTTGAAAGCATTCATGATGTAGAACCTTCATACCAAATTTCATTCAGATACGATAACCCAAGGCTGAACAAACAATGCAGAGAATATATTATTTTTTTTAACAATTCTTGTTCCTTACAGTGATGTGAAACACTCCTGTTGGGTGAAGTAGTTATTTTTACGAATATTAATCCAAATTTCCAGCACACATCGTCATTTTTATGTTAATTAAATGCAATGACTCTCGATGGCGATATCATTTGCGTTAGTTTATCGCCGATTGACAGATGACCAGATGCATGTAATCCAGCATACCCATCATTTCCTTCAGTCATTGACAGATGCATGTAATCCAGCATACCCATCATATATACATATCGTATAATTAAGATCAGACAACAAGTCGTTGTGATATCTGCTTGGACAGAGGACCAGACACATGTAATACACTAATACAGTGTTTCCATATATTCCCACCATCCACTTCATTGTGGGGGTAAAGTTAGAGTTTCAGAGAGCGCATGTGTATATAACTTTTAAATTTATTTGCATTCCCATACATTCAATAAAATATATGACTCATGCAACATATTGGTTTATAAAAAAATATCAAAGTAACAATATATCTCCTCTTGAACACATTAATAAGAAGAACGGAAACACAACAATAAATATATGAGACTGTGAACCACGACATGTTCACTCCTCGGTCATTTCCGCTAGGAAATAACCTCTTCCATAAATAGACACCATATTCATGCAATGCTACAAGACACGTCCCTGGTAATAAGGCGATCACATTGACTCGTTGGCGCAAAGCTGTGATTGGAGTAGAATATACACACTCTGCTTCATGGTTGGCTATATTTTAATTGCGAGATTGGAGGTCAATGACATTTTGACAATATTCCCATGATAGCGAAACACAAATGGTATAATACAGAATACAGGCGACAAATGCATAATGCATTATACCCATCACTATCTAGTGGACTTCATCTTCGAGTTTTTATCAGTCAATGAGATTTCGCATTTTGTTGTTTTCATAATTGCTATTAAATACATGTACTACGATTCTCACAAACATTTACTACGCCAGACATGCACTCCATATTTTGGAAACGATTTATTTCCTCATCTTGCGAAAGCCGCATCATCCTAGAAAATTAAAACTGAATCACAGAACTAGGGACGTAAATATGTTAGGATTTATGTCGACTTTTCAAAGAGACTGGGCAGCACCAAACTTGACGAGTCTCCCAATCAACTGATGTACAGTAATGCCCTAAGTAATCGACCCCTTAACCACAGCAGAATTATGGGTAACTTTTCAGGATTTAGTCGGAAATATGGCTTATTGCAATTCATTGGAAAGCTCTCACCGAGAGCTTTCTGATGAATGGCAACAAGTATGCACATGAACCATCCAGCAAACTGGACCCATGGCAATAGTTGCCATAGCGGATTGCCGAAGCCAAACAATCTGAATTTAGAGGGCTGTCCATCGAAATTGCAACATGATTGAAATAGTCTGGCATATATATATGTTGTCTATTTATGGAAGAGGTTATTTCCTCGCGAAGTCACTTAGAATGGTTCACTCCTCAATGGATTCTCCCAGTCAGTTCTTTAACCCCTTCTATACCACATGGTTCTCCCATTCAATTATAAAAATAGATTGGTTCATTTGGAGCAAGCATGAGAATAAGGTGCCTGTCATTTGCAGAATGAGGTCCCCAGAGGGTGAATTTAGTGACGCTATCCCGCATAACGTGTTAGCATCACTAAATTCACCCTCCAGGGACCTCATTCTGCTTAGGCCTCATCTTCTCTGGAAAGTTTCTTTATCATCAAATTTCTAGAGAAACTTCTTCACATACATGTAGATTCTATTTCTTTTTTAGTTTAGTTTTTCTATATCCCCAAATTGGCAGAAGACACATTTCATAATTGAGGTTCCCAATGGGTGTACATCACAATATTCACCATTTGGGAACTTCAATCCGAGTCTATGTCTCCCATAGCAGATGGGGCCATGCAGAATGATGTCCCCAGAGAGTGAATTTGGTGGTGCTAGCCCGCTATGTGGGATAGCGTCACTAAAATCACCCTCTGGGGACCTCATTCTGCAAATGACAGACACACTAAATAAATTCAGGCTTGATTTGGAGAAATGTCCAGGAATATAAGCAGAAACAAAGAGACAAAGGGATGATACAAGTGCAGGAGTAGTCCTGCTAATTGGTGGGAAACATTCAGGGAACTACTCATCAATGAGTATTCAGTAAAGAAAGGGTTAACCCCTTCATGATGGGAGATGTGCTGGAGCAGCATTAAAGATCCTGTGCGAGTGCATTCTCTTATATATGTGAGTCTCCCATAGGGAGCCTTGCATATATAGGAGAATGAACTGGCTTACATGGTCAAGATAAATAGTGTTTGGGCAATGTACTTGTATTTTCTTATATATGTGAGGCTCCCTATGGGAGACTAGCATATATAAGAGAATGCATTGGCACAGGAATTTCAGAGGAAGCTCCAGTCATGGAAGTGTTAAGTGGGCCTTTTAAAGGTATAGTCTGGATATTTTCATGTGGCATAAAAATTTGTCAAATTTTAAAGAGTCAAGTGACACAATACTGCGAACCATGAATTAAATTGAGAGGGTAAAAGATCAAGATGCAGTATAGAAGTCCAACAATTTGTTCTTTCTCAGTGGCTTGACTTGAATTTTTCTGCCATTTTGTATTTCCATAGTCAGATAGTCATCATTCTATTTAGAACTATGAAATTCTCTCTCAGTGAAAGTGACTCAATAAAATTTGTTAAACTTTAAAGGTACTCAATCCGATTCGATGGTCTCCCATATCATCAGATTCCAACAACAACATTTTTTAAAATACCGCTTCAGTTATCAGAATCGATTAATTGCCAAAAAATAATACTAACCACAGTCCACTATAGTATAACATTGCCCAAAGTCTGTTATTTATCAACATTTTCTTCAACGAAATTTGGCATGTTTGTCAAATATCTGACACACAAAAGCCACTTGATTTTAGAGTTATCCATCTTCATCTGCAATTTGGTCTGAGACCATCTTCTCGTCGAATTTTTACCAGGCCACTAAAAAGTACCGGTGGTGAAAAATAATAGATCTCAAAAATTGATATCTGATCACTCTGAGCTTTGATGGGTGGGTTCCTCGACTCTAATCAAACATTTTTTACCCCTCAATCCAAAGAAATAGTAATTTGCGAGCATTTGGATTATGCATCTTTAAGCCACTTGAAAATAACCGGACTATGCCTTTAAGAAATAAATCTTGTTTTGATTAAGTTAAAAGATACAAAATCCGACTTAACATCCCTAAATTACTATTTCTTCGGCATCTGGGGTAAACAAATTTGAATTGAGTCAAGGAAACTACCCATCAAAGCTCATAGTTATCAGATTTTGATTTTTGAAATCTGTTAATTTTCACCACCTAAAACATTTGACGGCCTGGCGAAGGTTACACAGGGAAATTTCTAATGATACGGATAAGAAACAACAAAGAAAGAAACATCATGTAGATCTCCATTCATTTTGTGTAGTGATGTTCTCATTGTTTAACTTCTAAGGTGAACAACCCTACAAATGAATGAATGGGATTCAATTAACTACACATCTATTAGTTACTCTCTCTTATAATAAATGAATGATTTTTATTATTATGGACCATTACAAAAATTCAAAGATCGTCTTATCTCTTCCTATAACAATATAGTTTCCTGGGTTTAAAATAATAGATATGAATTGAAGATTCCTGTCCGGAAACGCTTCTATCATTTAATATTGATTTTATTTCGAATTTTCAACTATAATACATACAATCAATTTGGAACATTTTATGGCTCGCGAAGCGTATTAAGCGGCATAACTCTATCTCTATCTGAGATCGCCTGAACGATCATGATGACCTGTTTCTAAAAATAGCAATGAAAAAATGTCCCAATTGATTATCGCATTATATATAAGAAAATATCGATATAAAATCAATATCAATTGATAGAAGTGTTTGCGGACAGATGTCTTCGACTCACATTATTTATTTGATACCCCAGAAACTATACAAAACGTATTTAGTAAGAGATAGATCATCTTTAACCCTTTCAGTGCCAAGTTTTAGAGCTCTTTCCATCAATGTATCACATTATTATAATCAATAAATTTTAAAAATGATCAAGGAAATATGGGTTCATATAAAAATCGGACTTGACACTGAAAGGGTTAATAATCCTAAAAGTTATCACATCACTTCGGAAGATATAGACCTGGTTTATTGTAAGATAATTGGTGACGACATCACTTTGGAAGATATAGGTCTGGTTTTGTGGGGATATATTTAGTGATCACATCACTTTGTGTGATCACTTTGTAAGATATAGGCCTGGTAAGTTGTAAGATATTTGGTGATCGCATCACTTTGTAAGATATAGGCCTGGTAAGTTGTAAGATATTTGGTGATCGCATCACTTTGGAAGATAAAGACCTGGTTTGTGGGGAGATATTTGGTGATCACATCACTTCGGAAGATACAGACCTGGTTTATTGTAAGATAATTGGTGACGACATCACTTTGGAAGATATAGGCCTGATTTTGTTTAAAATATTTGGTGAACATAGTATTGTACATGATTGGCATTGTTTTCTTGTAAGATATTTGGTGATCATATTATTGTACATGGGTGGATAGCTCATTCATGTAAGATGTCATAGGGCAAAGGTTTACAATAAAACCTTAACACTTCCATGACAGGAGCTTCCTGAAAATTTGCGATATGATAACCCTGTGCCAATACATTCTCTTATATATGCGAGAATACATTGGTCTAACAATATTTACCTTGACCTTGTAAGCCAGTGCATTCTCTTATATATGCGAGGCTCCCTATGGTAGATTCGCATATATAAGAGAATGCACAGGCACATGATATTTAATGCTGCACCAGCGCAGCTCCCATCATGAAAGGGTTAAAGGCCCACCTAATTTTCAAATCCCCAGATCACATTATATTACAACATATTCCATATTATAAACCATTAGAAAGAGGATGCTCTAAAACATTGTATTATCAACTTATCCGGTTGAATAATCTGTGAACATGTTGTTTTTGTCAAGGTATATTCATGTTCTGTGCTTAAAGGCACGTGCGGCCTTAATTGTCGAAAATATTCATATTTGTTCCAAACACCGTAAACAGAAAAACATTAAAACGCATACAGTTCCATTCATATATACCATGACCATCGCGTAAACAGCATGTTATCATAAAGACCTACCATATTTTACCTAAGCAAGACCCTGATTGTGTTACAGAAGACAGCACAATGCTACTGGCTAATCACACACAAATGGCATAAACGCTCTTTATTAGTTCCATATCAGGTATTCACCAACAAAGAACGCTCTTTATGTTTACCATCATAATATAAACAAACACCAGAAAAGTAACTTTTTATGCTGTTGTTTACATAACAATGGTCAAACATTTGACAATAACATACTGTTTATGCGATATTTCTTATTTGTATACGGACAAAGTCTGTCTACATTTTGATGTTCTTTCTGTTTGTGGTGGTTTTTGACGGGTGGAAATATTTTCACAGGATACCCACCGCCAAGGCCAACCGTACCTTTAATTTTGATCTGGTCTGTACTGCCAGTCTATTATTATGGAAGGGGAATAACTCTATCTCTTAGTTATGCATTATGATGCATTCTGGGTACAACAACGGTGAAGTCTTGGTGTGAAACTGAGAATCTCTGTCACTTGGTGGACACTCCTAGGCCACAGCTGTTCCATATATTTTTGGTTCCTCTTTGAAATGGTACATAATATGGAATATGTTGTGTATAATGTGACCTGGGCATTCAAAAATGATGTGCCCTTTAAAGATGCTCTATAACAATGACAAAACTCCTTTTAAAGACATTTATGCTTATTCGTCCCAATAATACAAAAGAAATATCTAGTATTACACATATTTCACACATAAGAGTTTTTAATCAGATTTTCAATAAAATAAAAATTTCCTTGTGGCATAAGCTCCAAATAAATAAATTGTCTCTCGAACTCAAAATTATTATCATTATATTATTAATTATTAAAGATATTGTGTTAAAGGGGCACACTCTTTTTTGTTAATAAATTTTCCTACTTAGGCTATGCAAATTAAAATTCCCCATTTCTCAGACCTGCGTGCATGGTCCCAAACAGACACGTTTCCCGGTTCAGATGTTGAAACATGAGTTAAAAGCTTGAAGAATGGCAACTCCAATCTACGTCAAAAATTTGTCACGGATACTTTATTGTGCGATTTTTAATGAAATAAATAACATGGAATTTATCAACAAACTTATTAATGAATTCTGTTCAGGAAATATTGACCGCAGGTAACCGCTTTCATAGGGCAGCATTAAAGATCCTGTGCTAATGCATTCTCTTATATAAATGCGAGTCTCTCATAGGCAGCCTCGCATATATAAGAGAATGCACTGGCTTACAAGGTCAATATAATTCTTTATAAACATTTTGGCCTTAGAAATGGGAGATTGACTTTGCATGGCCCAACATGGCCCTGTGATGTGGAGATACATGTAGCCAGGGTTCACATTGGCCACAGAATTCTTTTGGCCAATTTGTTGGCCATTTCTGAATTTTTTTTCAGAAACTTTGGTCAAATTGAAAAACCAAAATATGGGACCATCGAGAAAACTGAAACTAAAACAAAAATATATAGAAACACGCTAAAAAATAACTGAAAAATTTCGAGTTGGACAAAATTGATCATGGAAATGTGCACGGATGGGAACCGTAGAAACTGAAATCAGTCTAGAAGGTAACAAATATTAACATAAATGAGCACTATTTGTCTCACCTAAATTCGTGTTATATTTTGAAACCACAAAGCAATAAAGTATTGCCACTTGATCCTCAGCTAATCATCATTGTTTTGATAAGTAATCATTGTTATTCATACACAGGAGAGTAACTGCTGATTACCTGTTAATGAGTGACTGGTTTCATACAGATCTGATGATAATTTGAGAGGTGATCACTGACATTAGCATTGAAACTTTTTGGCCAAATGCAATTTTCTTTGGCCATTTTCCAAAAGAATTGCCCATCGACAGCATGAACCCTAGAGATATTCTAATACACATTCATACAAGCCTGGAAATAGTGTGTCTGACATTTGCAGAACGAGGTCCCCCAGACACACTAAACTCTTGTCCAGTTATAATTATACAGATACTAAACAAATCATAGAAATTTGGTTATGTTTGATCAATAATACATAGAAATAATAAATAACTTCATTGCACCATATTGTTCAATATCTCTAACAGATTCTTGTATTTACATTTGTGCAGTAATATTTTTCAATCAGTTTCTATGTGTGCGAATTAATAACTAACAATATTTCTGTATTGTCTCTGATGGATATTTCAGATCGTAGTCATAAACTGTAATCTAAAGGCATTTATAATAGAAAATAGACATCACTAAATTCACCATCTGGGGATCTCATTCTGCTTAGACCTCATCTTCTCTTGAAAGTTTCTTTATTATAAAATTTCTATAGCAGCTTCTTCACATAGATTCTTTTGGCAGATGACACATTGCATAATAGAGGTTCCCAATGGGTGTACATCACAATATTCACCATTTGGGAACTTCAATCTGAGTCTATGTCTCCCATAGCACATGAGGCCATGCAGAATGTGGTCCCCAGAGGGTGAATTTAGTGATGCTAGCCCACTGTCGGATATCATCACTAATTTCACCATCTGGGGACCTCATTCTGCAAATGACAGACACACTAAACACAGGCTTGATGAAGTTATTGCCTATAAACTATCTTATTTTTTATTTGGATTTGTGTGAAATCAGTTTTATATCTGAACACTGATAGATGCAGGAAAAATCTTCTGCATTTAAATATGAGTAGTAGAGAAGGGATTAGTTTGACACGGAAGATCTGAGATTCTGAAATAAATAAATTAAATAAGTATCTCACTGAAACAGTATTATCAATAAGATATGAACATATTAAATAACATTGACCGTTTATTCGCTGGACTTCTTAATGCCGCATAAAGTTCACAACTTAAAATAAAAAAAATATGAGTACCATCCATCAGAGGATAATTTAACCATTCCATGACTGGAGCTTCCTGAAATTTTGCGAAAAACCCTGTGCCAATGCATTCTCTTATATATGCGAGTCTCCCTTAGGTAGCCTCGCATATATAAGATAATACATTGGCCTAATACTATTTACTTTGATTTTGTAAGCCAGTGCTTTCTCTTCTATATGCGAGACTCCCTATGGGAGACTACCATATATAAGAGAATGTACCAGCACATGATATTTAATGCCAGCACAGCTCCCGTCATGAAAGGTTTAATGCCACATAATGTTCACAACTTCAAATTTTGAAAATATGAGTATCATACATCAGTGGGAAGAACATTTAAAATTAGGGATTAAAATTAGTTCAGATTCTTATTAGAAGAAAACCAGTCTAATTAAAATACAGTCTATTTATCAAGCTACAAATTCTATAGTTGGAAACAAACAGCAGGGAATCCAATTACTTCCAAGTAGCACTGCATCAGTGTCAGCCAATCACGACATTCCATGGTAAAGCGATGAAGTCAATCAGACGTTTGTCAGAATTCCTATACAGCGAAAGTGATTCTAATATAAAACCTCACTAAAAATATTGTGATAAATTTTCTGTCATATTTCTAATTTCACACAGCGATTACAAATTTAGAGAGCACGACACTAATATGCATCTATGAAGAGTCCAGAAATTACCAATAATACCTAGGAAGGAGAATAGAATTAATTAGTTCGAAGAATTTCAACAGTTAACACCTTATTTGTTAATCGCGAAAATGAAACTGAAAGCAGATATCTGTCAATCCTAAAAGTATATTAATGCGAAATGTGTGTGGTCACGCCATACTTTGGGTATTGCCAGGGAAAGCTCTTTATAGCAGCGGTATGGGGAAAAGTGTGGAAATTTTTCAGACTATAGAACGCGTAGCTTGTTCAAGTCGGTATGTTAGTTAGACTGGGAGAAAACAGACTTGAGATAGTCATGAAATTCTCTTTAAATCTGTAGAGAAAATGCATTTTTTTTGTGGACAAAGTTCAACATTACATATTACCACCAAAGTATATAGAAGTTAAGTCTGAGTTTAGTATTAGACCCCGACATAATGTTTATAGATGATATAATTACAGTTTATTATATTTTCGTCAACTTTATCCCCGAACATGTTATCCTACTCTCAGCACTGCAACGTGACATCATATTTTGCATCATTCGGTATCATTGCGCATTATTTTAGTATAAATGGCTGATGTTATTGTAGCTTTATGAATGTGTTAGGTCTAACTGTGTGTTTCATTGTGGTCTGGGTCGTAGCAAACTGGTATAGAAAATATAATAAACACAACAGTTAGCTGTTCTGAGCAGCATATGTTTTTCTCCTCTCGTGAGATGCGATGATTATTTTCACTTGGCTAGCCTCTCATAAAAGTAATGCTCTGCATCTCACTCAATGAGAAAAACCATACACTATGCATAACAGTTAACTATTGTCTATGTAATCTGTGTTGAATATTAAATATCAGATTCGATACTGTGTGAAAGAACATGTTATCTGGGATGAACATTTCTGAATCAAATGTAAGTTGAATAAATGTAGTCCAAGTTTCCTATGATGTAAACCAGCTCTATGTCACTCAATGATCAATAAAAATAAAAAAATATCTTAATTTCTTTGTTACAATGTTCCTATGGAGAGTACTCTCGTATTCCAAATAAAAGTGTATGCATGTTTATTTTTTTGTCGAAAATTTCCACCCTGCACGTTACTTATTTGCGTCTGCATTTACTTTATTTGATCCCTCCCCCAGAAACTTGAGTATGTTTTGTCAACAACATTCGTGGGGAGGTGTTTCTTGTTTCTCTGCTGATGCCAGCTATATACATTTTGACGCCAGCTGTACATAATCATGCACCATTTGCATGACTAGTATAGAATACCAATGTATGATGTCAAATATACAAGGATGTCGAACAGGGGGGGGGGGGTTCCTGACTAGTATAGAATACCAATGTATGATGTCAAATATACAACGATCTCGAACAGGGGGGGGGGGGGTGCATGACTAGTATAGAATACCAATGTATGATGTCAAATATACAAGGATGTCGAACAGGGGGGGGGGGGGGGGGGTGCATGACTAGTATAGAATACCAATGTATGATGTCAAATATACAAGGATGTCGAACGGGGGAACACCCGCAGTCATGTGCATGACTAGTATAGAATACCAATGTATGATGTCAAATATACAAGGATGTCGAACGGGGGAACACCCGCAGTCATGTGCATGACTAGTATAGAATACCAATGTATGATGTCAAATATACAAGGATGTCGAACGGGGGGGAACACCCGCAGTCATGACTAGTATAGAATACCAATGTATGATGTCAAATATACAAGGATGTCGAACGGGGGAACACCCGCAGTCATGTGCATGACTAATATAGAATACCAATGTATGATGTCAAATATACAAGGATGTCGAACGGGGGAACACCCGCAGTCATGTGCATGACTAGTATAGAATACCAATGTATGATGTCAAATATACAAGGATGTCGAACAGGGGAACACCCGCAGTCATGTGCATGACTAGTATAGAATACCAATGTATGATGTCAAATATACAAGGATGTCGAACGGGGGGGGGGAACACCCGCAGTCATGACTAGTATAGAATACCAATGTATGATGTCAAATATACAAGGATGTCGAACGGGGGGGAACACCCGCAGTCATGACTAGTATAGAATACCAATGTATGATGTCAAATATACAAGGATGTCGAACGGGGGGAGGGGGGGGGTGCGTGACTAGTATAGAATACCAATGTATGATGTCAAATATACAAGGATGTCGAACGAGGGGAACACCCGCAGTCATGTGGATCTTGTTTTGTTTTATAAATTGATAAATCAAAAAATCAGATCACTTTACATGAAGAAAAATAAATATTCTTTAGTACTTTCTAGAAGCAGAAGATGTTATGAAATATTTCATGGCCAACCAACTTTACATTCGCGCATGTTGTTGTTAGAGTAAATCAGGTTTAACTTTACATTCGTGCATGTTGTTGTTAGAGTAAATCAGGTTTAACTTTACATTCGTGCATGTTGTTGTTAGAGTAAATCAGGTTTAACTTTACATTCGTGCATGTTGTTGTTAGAGTAAATCAGGTTTAACTTTACATTCGTGCATGTTGTTGTTAGAGTAAATCAGGTTTAACTTTACATTCGTGCATGTTGTTGTTAGAGTAAATCAGGTTTAACTTTACATTCATGCATGTTGTTGTTAGAGTAAATCAGGTTTAACTTTGCATTCGTGCATGTTGTTGTTAGAGTAAATCAGGTTTAACTTTACATTCGTGCATGTTGTTGTTAGAGTAAATCAGGTTTAACTTTACATTCGTGCATGTTGTTGTTAGAGTAAATCAGGTTTAACTTTACATTCGTGCATGTTGTTGTTAGAGTAAATCAGGTTTAACTTTACATTCGTGCATGTTGTTGTTAGAGTAAATCAGGTTTAACTTTACATTCGTGCATGTTGTTGTTAGAGTAAATCAGGTTTGACTTTACATTCGTGCATGTTGTTGTTAGAGTAAATCAGGTTTAATTTGTTTCTACCCTGGATTGAGCACAGTATTTTACTTTTAACTCAGTACAAGATGTCACGTTTGTTAATGTATTGAAAAACTGTGCAGAAGAGGGACACCTGAACAGGCATAACAGTAACCACCCTAGACTAAATAGGATGCGCCCTTGTGGAAACGCTGGTGTATGTTTATGCACATTCGAGGCAATTTCTCTATCCTATAATTACAAACGTCAATGGTAATATTAATGCTCTCGAACTGCACATCCTGCAATTTATTTGCGTCTGCAGTTTTATTAGGATTTCCACCCTGCATGTTTATTTAGGACTGTGTGTTTATTTGGGACTGCATGCTTATTTGGGACTGAACATTTATTTGGGATTGCATGTTTATTTGGGACTGCATGCTTATTTGGGACTGAACGTTTATTTGGGATTGCATGTTTATTTGGGACTGCATGTTTAATCGAGACTGTGTGTTTATTTGAGACTGTGTTTATTTTGGACTGTGTTCATTTGAGACTGTGTGTTTATTTGAGACTGTGTGTTTATTTGAGATTTGAGACTGTGTGTTTATTTGAGACAACACATTTATTTTGGACTGCATGTTTAATCGAGACTGTGTTTATTTGAGACAACACATTTATTTGAGACTGTGTGTTTATTTGATACAACACATTTATTTGAGACTGTGTGTTTATTTGAGACAACACATTTATTTGAGACTGTGTGTTTATTTGAGACAACACATTTATTTGAGACTGTGTGTTTATTTGAGACAACACATTTATTTTGGACTGCATGTTTAATCGAGACTGTGTGTTTATTTGAGACAACACATTTATTTGGGACTGTGTGTTTATTTGGGACAACACATTTATTTGGGACAACACGTTTATTCTGGACTGTGTTTATTTGAGAATGTGTGTTTATTTGAGACTGTGTGTCTATTGAGACTGTGTTTATTTGAGACAACACATTTATTTGGGACCACCGACAGCAACGACGGATATGTTGACGTCCGAACCAACTATATAATGAACGAGGTAGCCTGTGATTACAACGCTGGATTTCAGTCAACACTGCACGTATATTCTGGACTGTGTTTATTTGGGACTGCACGTATATTCTGGACTGTGTTTATTTTGGACTGCGTGTTTATTATGGGATGGCATATTTATTAGGGACTGCACATTTAATTGAGACTGCATTTATTTGAGACTGCACATTTAATTGAGACTGTACGTTTAATTGAGACTGTACGTTTAATTGAGACTGCCGTTTATTTGGGACATGGTATTGAATTAATTCAATTGTGGTTAGTCCAAAGTGAAAACTTTAGCATTAGGAGTTTCCCTACCAACAATATTTTAAATTACACAATGTATTCTGGATGAGAACTCAATCTAAAAGTGTATGGCTGGATTCCATTTTATATCGGTAGCATAAACTGAATGTGCATGGCTGGATCACATTATTGCATTCAAAGTGATAGAACAGTGGTTATGGTCAACTATGGAAATTGAAATCAATTATGCTCACAATCGACTATTAATCAATTATACGATTAATCATGACATCCATATCACCAACTCTATTTTTGTTTATGGCAATTAGATGTATTATTATTTTTAAGCATATGATATCAGTATATAAATAAACTCAGGCAGTTCATACTATAAAGAAACCCTTATTCTCTGCACCAATATAGGAGCACAATATGATTTCCTTTATATGTAAGAGAATGGATTTCTATGAAAAACATGGAAGCATTCATCTATTTTGGTTGTTATAAATAAAACTATTTGTTTTGAAACTGGAAGACATAATTTTGATAATAAATATACCATTTGGTCTGATTTAACAAAACAATAGTAAAATTAAATCAATAAATACAATATGTATGTACCAACAGCTACCCAGTGGCTAGCATATCCCAGACCCGACCACTTACTCAACGTGTGTTCCATAGTATATCCCTGAAAAAAAAAGAATGAAAGAATAACACTATGATGGAAGAAGCATTGCCATGAACTACACACAATTATCATTAAAATGGCAGACCAATGGAAGTCAATTATTAGTCTTCTTTCATTTTTATTCTGGGTTTTTCTACCTGTAAGAGGACGTGAAAATATTCATAAACAAGAGCATCTTTAGCCATTTTGAATTGTACTACCGCAAAATAAAATAATAATTTTAGCTTTAATACAAAGAATATCTGATGACCCCTAATTTCAATACCAAAATGCGGTCATATTCTAAGATGAAAAATGTGCGTAATTCATGTGAAAATAATTGGACAGAACCTGTATTCGAACTTGGTCTGTAGTTTTAGCTGGGAAACAGACATACCAAATAATCCAATCTGGAGTTATCGGTCGGAAACCGTAATTTCATGAAATCGGTCAAATTCTAAGAAACCATAAATATTAACAGATGGAAATTGGAGTTATCGATCAGAAACCATAAATATTAACAGATGGAAATTCTAAGTCGAAAAAGGGACGTAAATCATGTAAAAATAATAGGACGGAACCCATATTCGAACTTGGCCCATCTTTAGCTTGATTCAGAATACGACATAGTTGTTCCAGGCTCAGGCGCAAGCCCTAGCCAAAGGCTCGCCAAAATAAAGTACAAGATAGAGGAAAAATGACAATAACAGCTGCCGATAAAATTATTTGATGCAAAAATAACCCAATATATTTCAGTCACAAGAGTGGAGATATAATATAAAGTGTTTTTTCAGCACAAACCTTTTCTCCTTCGGGACTGCTATCGAACATTAACCCCAGATATGCCAGATGGAACACTGCGAGAATTCCAAATAATACATTGACTAGAATCACAACAGGATGGTTCTGAAACAGAAGAAATATTAATTAGATATCTCTAATTTTACTTTGAAGCAAGTTGCATACATACACAGAACGGCACGATGTGTAAATGTGTTTGTCGATACGGTACGAGTGCGGTCGTGGAAGGATAGAATGAGAGGCGCTTGCGACTCAAGTTCTATCCTTCCGCGACAGCATGAGTGCCATATCGACAAACCCATTTACACATCGTGTCGTTCTGTGTTTATTACATGCTTCGCGTCCTAGAATCCGTGCATTAAAAATACAGGATTAGAAGGTTTATTTAGGTTCATACAGGACGTGTTTGTCATGTGTGATGATTCTTTTATTTAAATAGTTTGTTTCATGGTTGAGGCGAACATCATGTACGTCATTGTACGTTAACAAGATGTATGGAACGTACGTTAAATACGGATTTGTAAATATGGAACAGCAATAACACTACTTCTAGGAACAAGCGTGTAATAAAACACATTCTTTATATATATTCTGAAATTTAAATGATATTTGTTATGTCCTTGTAACCAAGCAACACTAAAGTAGTTCAGTCGCTTTAATTCATAGTACCAAAATGTGTGTACATGTATACGCTTAATGGCTATTTTCTTGGTTTATGAACTCAAGAAGAAAAGATGTGCATTATAAGTTATCTCCATCAACATTGGTCAAGTGATCCTGCTAGTCTGCCATAATGTTGGTGTTCTAGTTGAATTGCTATGATGCTGGTAGGGCAAACTGATACCGTTATTTTTTCCAAAGTTGTCATTTTCACGGTGTTTGGCTAATCCGAAAGTTTTGAGAAAAAGTCCAGTGTCTGTATGAAACATTCAAGAACATATATATTATTTCAATAATGGCTGCGCTGGTGTTGCAAAAGGATGAGAACAGCCATCTTGATTATAGTCGATTTGCAACTACTGATGTAACCAGTATTCAAATATTTCACGATATTTATGATGTTGAATGTTTGATACACATAATGGATTGTCCTAGAAAAGTTCAATTATCAGAAAATGACAACTTTTAGAATATAATGGTTCTTTTTCTTAACAGTATCAGTTTGCCCTAACAGCATCATAGCAATTCATCAGGACCCACCATCATCATATCATATTACCAGGACCACTTGACCAGGGATGCATATGGAGATTTGATACTGGGAAGTCAATTTTGAATGAGTTTGTCCCCACAACAATGGACCTACAACCTAATGTTTGGGTGGGTTTTCATCGATTCATCACATTAATTCACACAGATAAGAATTCACTTGCACAAAGCACGTTCTCCTAAACCCTGCTGTCCCAAGCGACAGAGAACATGGTGATATGGGACAGAGAACATGGTGATTTGTATGTGGCATTATAGACATGGCTACACTCTGCATGACATAAACTTGCTGATTTATAGACATGACTACACTCTGCATGACATAAACTTGATGATTTATAGACATGGCTACTACACTTTGCATGACATAAACTTACTGATTTATAGACATGACTACACTCTGCATGACATATACTTACTGATTTATAGACATGGCTACAATCTGCATGACATAAACTTACTGATTTATCGACATGGCTACACTCTGCATGACATAAACTTACTGATATATAGACATGGCTACACTCTGCAAGACATAAACTTACTGATTTATAGACATGGCTACACTCTGCATGACATAAACTTACTGATTTATAGACATGGCTACACTCTGCATGACATACACTTACTGATTTATAGACATGGCTACACTCTGCAAGACATAAACTTACTGATTTATAGACATGGCTACACTCTGCATGACATAAACTTACTGATATATAGACATGGCTACACTCTGCATGACATAAACATATTACTCTGCATGACTTGTATGTGGCATTATAGACATGGCTACACTCTGCATGACATAAACTTACTGATTTATAGACATGGCTACACTCTGCATGACATACACTTACTGATTTATAGACATGACTAAACTCTGCATGACATAAACTTACTGATTTATAGACATGTTCACACTCTGCATGACATAAACTTACTGATTTATAGACATGACTAAACTCTGCATGACATAAACTTACTGATTTATGGACATGACTAAACTCTGCATGACATAAACTTACTGATTTATAGACATGACTACTACACTTTGCATGACTTGTATGTGGCATTATAGACATGGCTACACTCTGCATGACATAAACTTGCTGATTTATAGACATGTCTACTACACTTTGCATGACATAAACTTACTGATTTATAGACATGTTCACACTCTGCATGACATAAACTTACTGATTTATAGACATGGCTACACTCTGCATGACATAAACTTACTGATATATAGACATGGCTACACTCTGCAAGACATAAACTTACTGATTTATAGACATGGCTACACTCTGCATGACATAAACTTACTGATTTATAGACATGGCTACACTCTGCATGACATAAACTTACTGATTTATAGACATGGCTACACTCTGCATGACATAAACTTACTGATTTATAGACATGGCTACACTCTGCAAGACATAAACTTACTGATTTATAGACATGGCTACACTCTGCATGACATAAACTTACTGATATATAGACATGGCTACACTCTGCATGACATAAACATATTACTCTGCATGACTTTTGTATGTGGCATTATAGACATGGCTACACTCTGCATGACATAAACTTACTGATTTATAGACATGGCTACACTCTGCATGACATAAACGTACTGATTTATAGACATGGCTACACTCTGCATGACATAAACTTACTGATTTATAGACATGACTACACTCTGCATGACTTGTATGTGGCATTATAGACATGGCTACACTCTGCATGACATAAACTTGCTGATTTATAGACATGTCTACTACACTTTGCATGACATAAACTTACTGATTTATAGACATGTTCACACTCTGCATGACATAAACTTACTGATTTATAGACATGGCTACACTGCATGACATAAACTTACTGATTTATAGACATGGCTACACTCTGCATGACAAACTTACTGATTTATAGACATGACTAAACTCTGCATGACATAAACTTACTGATTTATAGACATGACTACACTCTGCATGACATAAACTTACTGATTTATAGACATGGCTACACTCTGCATGACATAAACTTACTGATTTATAGACATGGATACACTGCATGACATAAACTTACTGATTTATAGAAATGACTAAACTCTGCATGACATAAACTTACTGATTTATAGACATGGCTACACTGCATGACATAAACTTACTGATGTATAGACATGACTACACTCTGCATGACATAAACTTGCTGATTTATAGACATGGATACACTGCATGACATAAACTTACTGATTTATAGACATGGATACACTGCATGACATCAACTTACTGATTTATAGACATGGCTACACTCTGCATGACATAAACTTACTGATTTATAGACATGACTAAACTCTGCATGACATAAACTTACTGATTTATAGACATGACTAAACTCTGCATGACATAAACTTACTGATTTATAGACATGACTAAACTCTGCATGACATAAACTTACTGATTTATAGACATGACTACACTCTGCATGACTTGTATGTGGCATTATAGACATGGCTACACTCTGCATGACATAAACTTGCTGATTTATAGACATGTCTACTACACTTTGCATGACATAAACTTACTGATTTATAGACATGTTCACACTCTGCATGACATAAACTTACTGATTTATAGACATGGCTACACTGCATGACATAAACTTACTGATTTATAGACATGACTAGACTCTGTACAACATAAACTTACTGATTTATAGACATGGCTACACTCTGCATGACATAAACTTACTGATTTATAGACATGGCTACACTCTGCATGACATAAACTTACTGATTTATAGACATGACTACACTCTGCATGACATAAACTTACTGATGTATAGACATGACTACACTCTGCATGACATAAACTTACTGATTTATAGACATGGCTACACTGCATGACATAAACTTACTGATTTATAGACATGACTACACTCTGCATGACATAAACTTACTGATTTATAGACATGGCTATACTCTGCATGACATAAACTTACTGATTTATAGACATGACTAAACTCTGCATGACATAAACTTACTGATTTATAGACATGGCTACACGCATGACATAAACTTACTGATTTATAGACATGACTACACTCTGCATGACATAAACTTTCTGATTTATAGACAAAGGTACACTCTGCATGACATAAACTTACTGATTTATAGACATGGCTAGACTCTGCACAACATAAACTTACTGATTTATAGACATGGCTACACTGCATGACATAAACTTACTGATTTATAGACATGACTACACTCTGCATGACATAAACTTACTGATTTATAGACATGGCTATACTCTGCATGACATAAACTTACTGATTTATAGACATGACTAAACTCTGCATGACATAAACTTACTGATTTATAGACATGGCTACACGCATGACATAAACTTACTGATTTATAGACATGACTACACTCTGCATGACATAAACTTTCTGATTTATAGACAAAGGTACACTCTGCATGACATAAACTTACTGATTTATAGACATGGCTAGACTCTGCACAACATAAACTTACTGATTTATAGACATGGCTACACTGCATGACATAAACTTACTGATTTATAGACATGGCTACACTCTGCATGACATAAACTTACTGATTTATAGACATGGCTACACTCGGCATGACATAAACTTACTGATTTATAGACATGGCTACACTCTGAACGGCATCTTTTAGCTTCAATACAAGCTTCATATACAGTGGCAAATCTTTTTCGGAAAACTAAAAAGAGAATTTTTATTACCATGGGATAAATATGAGAATACAAGTCTTGTAGCAGATTTACTCTAAAGACTCACGCAGCATAAGCTGTTCATTGCTTCAACATCTATGTCAACAAATTTCTTTCTAGTCCCAAGTTTTCTTCTACAAAAAGCAGCTAGTAAAATCGGCAGAGAGAGCTACTGCTTTGCATCGAAGTAGCGTGCTCACACCTTTCTATAGAGGGTTTTAGCGTTAATTACCCACTCAACTAAAGTTGTTAATGGAAAGTAGTAATTTGATGTGAAAAGTGAAAAGTATATCTTATCACAATGTTTAATAATTTCAAAATAATATAAACTCATTTGACCTTGTGAATTGACTGTCATGCGGTAAACGTCAACAATGTGTGGTTACTCTTAATTACATGGCATATTCTGAGCGTAATTTAACATTTAATTTAGATTATAATACATCATTCTGACCATAAGATTTCACTCTTTCCGATAAATTTAGCATACTGTGTTGATTTGTATGTTAAAGTCAATTAAATTTGACGAAATATGACGCAACTGAATCTGGGCGTAAACCCTGACACAGAAAGGTACAGGCAGGATGCTTTGATGTAAATCAGTATCTATCCTCACCGATTTTAACTAGCTGCTTGATTCATTGATGAAATAAATACATGGAATCTATTAATTAATTTTTTATAGACATCCGTTCAAGAAATAATGATGACCATGGGCAATTGAAATTATACCTGGTGCTAGCTGATGCGGAAGTGGAATGTCCCCCAGAAAGAAAAAAAATATAAATACGCGCCATGCCTCACAAAATTTTTTTGGCCAGAGAAATGGGGAATTGACTGCATGGCATAAATAGAAGGGTTTTTAAAACCCTTTAATAAATGGATACTCTTGATGGGTAGTTGCTTGGTTCTTATTCATTCATTTGCAGAGATGTACAGATAATATATTCAACAGACCTAGGTTGTTTGGTGAACTTATTATCTGAACAATCCTAGAAATGAAGGAATTGGAAATACATAGGGTGTTTCTCTGCTGTCATGTGCTTATAATATCTCACCATTCCAGCAAATGAGGTCAAAGGTCAAGGAACTAAACTTACCATATTCAGTGTAAGAGTAGAAGCCAAGAGAGAACAGGACAGCAGCCAGTTGAAAGTTCAGGCCCTATTATAAATAGAAAATAAAATAATCAAAACATAAACCTATGCATAATGTGAATTGGTGGGGGGGGGGGGGGGGGGGGGGGGGGGGAGTGCGATACATCTAAAATATAAAATATTAGGCTCTTTAAATCATGAGATATTTTGCCATGAAACAACGGTAAATTTACCAGTACTAAACTATCCAAAAACAGTGAAAACTATAATTTATAATTAAAAAAAATTATAAGAGACAAAGCTTGTAATTTGAGATAAAATTGCCACATACCAAGTTTAATGGTGATAAAGCAACCATAATTGGAGTTACAATGCTGAATTGGGGGGGGGGGAATAAGCCAGAATAAAAAATTTAAAAAGGTCCTTAAATTTGGTAAGAACCTTAATCTGAAATCGAACTTAACCTGTTTTTGTGGTTGTAAACCTGCACACAAAGTTTCATTACATTCAGTCCATATGAAGTAAAACTATTATCTGGAAACAAAACAAAAATTTACCCCAAAATTCTACAAAGGGCCATAATTTTGGTAGAAATTGGCGACCAGGACCCAAAATTGAACTTGAACTTGTGCAGTAAACCTACACAGCACATTTCATTTCATAAGTTCGGTAGACAGTAAAGGTATAAAAAGTACAATGAACAGACAGGCATAAAAAACAGGGCATATCAAATTCAGCGTACAGCTCATTGAGCACTCTAATTTTTTCAAAATTCAAAGGAATTATGACGTGAAAAGTACTTCACGTTTTCAAAATAACAGTGTGTAAAACATTAGGATAACTACACATTATTAAAATCTTGATCAATAACACACACACATGGTTTATTAAGGCCAAATATAAAAATAGTTACCAATGAGGCAAAAAATAGTCATCAATTAAGAATACTTTGGTTTATAATTTCAACACAATAGAAATTACGATTTTCATCATACGTACATGTAATAGTGAACTGGCTGCATAAGTTAAAAGGACAGCTGCAAATGTACCCAGATGGCGAGCTGATTTGAACACATCTGAAAAACAAGAGCATTCGATCAGAATTACTGAAGATGTATGATATTAACCCTTTCCATTCAAAAGCATCATTAATGAGTATTTCCCATGGGAAATGTTCAGATAATAAGTTCAACAAACGACCATTGTTCGTTTGTTGAACTTATTATCTAAATATTTCCCTCAATAAATAGAGCTCCTTTTGCACTTCCATTTATCAGTCATCTGTCGTGTGGGATAGCATCACTAAATTCACCCTCTGTGGACCTCATTCTGCAAATGACAGACACACTATTTCAAGGCTTGAAAGTGATTGGATATGCATGGGCATGTCTTGATGGTCTAGCAAAGCTCCGTTAAAATGACAGCACGCATTAGATTCGGCATTGCTTAAAGTTAGTCTATCAAAAAAAAAAAAAAATATGATGGAAATACTTCTATCAATTAATATTGATTTCAATGGCTTAGGGATTCATGCAAGCATTGAAATAGTTTGTCTGTCATTTGCAGAATCCCACACAGTGGGCTAGCATCACCAAATTAACCCTCTGGAAACATCATTCTGCTAAGGCCTCAACTGCTATGGGAGACATATGATCAGATTGAAGTTCCTCAGTTGAAGTTGGTGATATTCACCGATTAGTCACCTCGATTAATATGCATTTTATCTTCTGCAAATTAGGAGATATAGAAACAGAACAGAAGGGAAAAAGTAACTAAAAACAATGTTAATTTGAGACTATTGATACTTCCCAGAAGATGAGGCCTAAGCAGATTGAGGTCCCCAGAGGGTGACTTTGGTGATGCTAGCCAATGTGTGGGGTATTATCACTAAATTCACCCTCTGGGGACCCCATTCTGCAAATGACAGACACACCATTTCAAGGCTTAGAATCATGTGATAAGCGCTATATGAAAACTATTCATTATTATAAACAATGGATACATGGTCTAAATTCTGCCGAACAATAACTCTACCACAATTGATCTCTACTCTTTGATAGAATATACTCACAAGTTTTCAGCCAGTAATGCATTGGAACATTCCAGTTAGTTACAACCTCTACAAGAGAACGTGGCACCTCTATATGATGTGGTCGGCTGGCTACAGAGCTCCTGAAATAAATATACAATGATTGACCAATTTAAACGGACATTGCTCATTCGAACAGCAAAATTATGTATATATAATTTGTTAAGAGTTATCTCAAAACATACATTTGCAGAAGATTTCAGAACAAATGTGACCCGCCATATCAAATCCAGTCGTAAGTCGGGATTTTTTTTACCCTGTGCCAATGCATTCTCTTATATATGCGAGTCGACCATAGGTCGCCTCGCATATATTAGAGAATGCATTGGCCTAACAATTTATTACAATTTTAATAATTTTTTCTTGTATTCTTTAACAATTTTATAATTTCACCCATATAGAGCCCCAGACAAACATGAGCAGACGACACTCTTCTATATGCTTCTATATATGTGTGGGGCTCCCTGCAGGGTAATGGATGTTTTTTATTTTATGTCCTAAAAATTGTAAGAAACATTTATTTAAAAAAAATGATAAAAAATTGTTAGGCCAATGCATTCTCTTATATATGCGAGGCGACCTATGGTCGACTCGCGTATATAAGAGAATGCATTGGCACAGGGTAAAAAAATCCCGACTTACGACTGGATTTGATATGGCGGGTCACAAATTCATTGATATAGTGCTGAAAATACATGTTTTGTTTTTCTTATATTTTTCAATAAATTTTAGATCGTTTCGTTTGTGTCGGTTCGAATTTTAATCAGCGGTCGCTTAAATATTGCACATGTATAGCATGGGAAGAACATCTACATCTGTCTTGGCTCTCAAACATTTATAGAACTACAAAATTTTGACAATTAAAACAAAGAGGAGGCATATCGTGAAGTTTTAAAACTGTTTCATGTTAAGATAAAACAAGATACCTTTTCCAGAAGTTGCTGTTTTGACAAAATTCTTACACTTAACATTCACTTCCACCCCAATGTAATAACCGTATTTAAAGATGCATAATCCAAATTAACGCTCCCAAATTACTATTTCTTTGGCTTCGTCAGTAAACATATTTGATTTAAGTCAAGGAATAACCCATCAGAGCTCAGAGTGATCAGATATCGATTTTTGAAATTTGCTATTTCCCGAGATAAATAATTTTTGGCGGCCTGGCAAATATTCGTCAAGCTGACGGTCTCAGACCAAATTACGGATGAAGATGGATAAGTCTAAAAACAAGTGGCTTTGGGTGTTAGATATTTGACAATCCAGCAAAATTTCGTTGAACAAAATGTTGATAAATAACATGTTTTGGGCAATTTTATACTATAGTTGACTGTGGTTAGCATTAGTTTTGGGCAATTAATCTATTATGATCACTGAAGCGGAATTTCAATAAATGTTGTTGTTGGAATCTGATGATATAGGGGACCATCGAATCAAATTGAGTACCTTTAAATACATTACCATTTTATAAACCAATGAGAACATAGAGAATAAAGTGGATGTAATTTTTGAAAATTCACAAATTTTAAGCCAACAAGAGAGGTAACCCCAGTTACTAAATGCACAAGATATGTAATGACATCCAGATGGACTAAGCCCTTGACTACCAGTATATTCCTGAATGGTTGTATATGTTGATAAGAATAAATAGGAAGTCACTTACCATTCAATACCATCCTCCCCAAACGTGGCTCCAAATCCACACAGGAGAGCAGTGGCCTCGGATGTAAAGCTAACGAAGTAATGACTGAATCTGAAAGACTGGGCATCTCTGTATGCTACCACCCACCTGGAGAATAACAGAATGAACAAGAATTTAATGTCTGAATCGGAAAAACCTGGCATCTCTGTATGCTACCACCCACCTGGAGAATAATGGAATCATGAAGAATTGAATGTATGAATCGAAAAGAATGGGTTTCTCTGTATGCCCCCATCCACATGCAGAATAACGGAATCATCAAGAATTTAAGGTATAAATCGGAAGACTAGGTGCCTGTATGTTACCACCCACCTGCAGAATACTAGGATCCTGTAATGAACATCAGGGATGTGGATCAGTATGAAACTGGTATGAATGCCATGTATTGGCCATGTCTCGAGGCAGTTGGTCAGTTCAGACATTGTATGTCTTCAATGCTATATACATACAGATGTAATCAAAATGGAGAATGACTTTAAATACCATATATTATCATTCATTCTATACTTTGTAATATTTGTTTAATGGTTGTCCGAGTTGTCTATTTTCTAAGGGTTGTCAGAGTTGAGAAACTCACTTATAGTTAGAGTTTCAAGTTGTCCAAGTTGGGCAACCTTGAGATATTGTTACTTCTAAACAGAGGAACAAGAGCTGCATGTAGCACACTGGAGAAACTGGGGACATGATAATCAGTATTTGATGTCTTTAGCATTTAGAATCAAGAGATAAGAACATAGTGATATTTCAATTTATAGAGATTCCGACAAAAAAATGCCTCCTTCCCTGGACCATGCCTGATTATAGCGTGTCTGTATGTTGCAGAATGAGGTCCCCAGAGGGTGAATTTAGTGATACTATCCCGCACAGCGGGATAGTATCAACAAATTCATCCTCTTGGGGACCTCATTCTACATGGCCTCATCTGCTATGGGAGACCTAGACTCAGATTGAAGTTCCCAAATGGTGAATATTGTGATGTACACCCATGGGAACCTCGATTATACAATGTGTCATCTGCCAATTTGGGGAAGAGAAACTAAACTAAACAAGAAATCTTTGTGATGAAGTTCCTATAGAAATTTGATAATAAAGAAACTGTCCAGAGAAGTTGAGGCCTAAGCAGAATGAGGTCCCCCGAGGGTGAATTTAGTGATGCTAGCCCGCTATGCAGGATAGCATCACTAAGTTCAACCTCTGGGGACCTCATTCTACAAATGACAGACACACTAAACTCAGTCTTGCCCTGGATTTTTGGAGCAAAATTGCCACCAGTGTTATTTTAATGGCCGAGAATAGAATTGAAGAAAGCACTGAGAAACTCACTTATAGTTAAGAGTATAAACCAGTATAATAATTTAGTGATATTTTTATTTATCATATGAGATTCCGAGAAAACAAAAAGAGGCCTCCTTCGCTCTTATAACTTACAGTTACTGTCGAGTATAACCAATACATGCTTCATATATAACACTAATTATACACAGTATGAAAAACTCACTGATAGTTACTGTCGAGTATAAACCAATACGAGAGACATGCTGAATATATAACACTCATTATGCACAGCAGAAAACTGGACGAACTTTTCAGGAACCACACAAAACTCTGTAATGAAAAAAAAAAGATTTTGTCAGTTTTATCATTATAATATAAATATGTACTATCAAGACGAGCTGAATCTCAAACTGAATTGTGAATCAAACGGAGCCTTTCGGCCAATGCTAAATTCCCGTGATTTCAGCAGGTGAAAACCCATTCTATACTAAATGGATTCTCCCATTCAGTTATGAAATTTACACATTGGAATAGTCCATTATTCATTTGGAGGGGTGTTCAGGTAATAAAAGCAGACGACAGGCAGAAAAATGTATAAAACAAGTGCAGAATGATCCATATTCATTAGTTGGAAATGTTCAGATAATAAGTTCAACATGTGGCCTATGGTCGTTTATTGAACTTATTATCTGAATAATTCCTAAAGGAACTACTCGTCAAAGAGTATTTAGTATAGAAAGGGTTAAAGATACGGTAAGCATTGGCGGTGGGTATTGCTGTTAAAATAGTCATATCCGTTAAAACCACCATAAACAAAAATAATATTATATTATAGACAAAGTTTGTTCTTATATCAATCATAATTATCGCATAAATTGCATGTTATTGTCATGTTAGCACTCTGTGTTATGTAGACAAATGGCAAGTTATGTAAACAAACTGTATCCTCGCCTCTTAAGATTTTGGTGTTGAATGGGTCACCGTGAATTACTTCTAAAAGAAATCGTCACTGTGTCGCATACTATTTACGTGCTGTATATAAACAAATCCTCAGCTCACACAAAGTGTGTTTTGTGGACAATATCGCATTCATACTAACATTTTACTATACTTTTAGTATTCTTCAGGACATTTTCATAATTTGGTGACTTATTTCTAAATTATAACCTATACCAAAGGCCATCCGTACCTTTAAACACTTTATTATATGATCCTACACTTATTCCATTCAATAAACCAATTCCATAAATTGTGATATTAAACGTTCGTTTCATAACAGGAAATAGTGCCAGGTGACCTTTGACTTCCGGTTTGTCATCTGTTTACATTCGCTATGTATACGCTACATCTCAAAAATACTATGGCTTTCAATATTTGTCCCACAAACTCTAATGAATGAAGAGATTGAAAAGTCATTTAATTAAATATATGCCGTTAAATATGTGACCCGCCATATCAAATCCAGTCGGAAGTCGGGATTTTTTTACCCTGTGCCAATGCATTCTCTTATATATGCGAGTCGACCATAGGTCGCCTCGCATATATAAGAGAATGCATTGGCCTAACAATTTTTTATCATGTTTTTTAAATAAATGTTTCTTACAATTTTTAGGACATAAAATAAAAAACATCCATTACCCTGCAGAATATAGAAGAGTGTCGTCTGCTCATGTTTGTCTGGGGCTCTGTATGGGTGAAATTATAAAATTGTTAAAGAATACAAGAAAAAATTATTAAAATTGTAAAAAATTGTTAGGCCAATGCATTCTCTTATATATGCGAGGCGACCTATGGTCGACTCGCATATATAAGAGATGCATTGGCACAGGGTAAAAAAATCCCGACTTCCGACTGGATTTGATATGGCGGGTCACATATGTCAAAGATCTGGGACTATTTCTTTATGCAGGCAAACAACGCATAGTTACGTGAAACGTCATCACACGCCTTATAGAAGCCGATTTTTGTTTCACGTCCAATGTGTTGATTAAAGTATGATTTATCGATGTTTTGGATCATGTAATAAATAGAATCTGCATCTCATCCCCAGTTTATAGTGGTGTTTACAAAACTCTTCCAGTAAATTAGGTCTGGACCTTGCCAAGGCTTGGTCAAGACCTTATTTACTGGACTCGTTTTGTAAATTCCGCTATAAACTGGGGACTCATAGATCCTCTATATACTCACTAGACCAGCCGTTCCACTGCTGATGAGATTCTGGTAATCTGAGAACTTGACCCAAGGCCCAAATATCACAGTTCCGACATTAAATGCATATCCAAAGAACTCGAACACGCCGGGTAACTGCTCAATTGATCCCTTAGTCAGGTCAAATGCAAGGGAGATAATCTTCATTGACAATATCATTTGGCAACCTGGAAAGGTAGATATACAACTGACACTGAGAACTTACGTAATACTCAAAAGTTCAAATTACATTATTTTTATCATACCTTATATTTGTGGGAAGAAGAAGCCCCAAAACTGATATATCAAAGCTGTTTGATAAAAAATAATGCTGGCACTCTCTTTTGTTGTTGAAATACCAATATCTGTTTTGTGGAGGCTCTGTACTCATTTTGAGACGGAGCGTAACAGTTGGCTCTCATTTCTGTGGAAGCGAGACCACTTTGTCTTGTTGGTAGCATTACAGTGACACGCAATACACTATGGGAGAAAAAGTGGATTTCTCTTGAGATTTTCTATCTCTTGGAAAACACATAGATGGGGAATGAGGTATATATTTATGTAGACAATATTTTGGGTGGATTATAAAAACATACCTCGAATACTATGCCATGATACGCCATCAATAAGATACCATTCACTGAAATAGAGAGAAATATGTATGCATAAGTAAATAACGTTTTTCTTCACTGTGAAGATATATAAGTTTCACATATGGTACTATCAAAGGCCATGTGAGGGAAACAGTAGTGTTATTACAACATACATTATAGTTATCGCCAAATTATATTTTACAACTATGAGAAGAATAAACATAAATGTATGAGAACTAAAGTGATTGTAATCAGGGTTACATGTACATCTGGAAATAGTGTGTTTGACATTTGCAGAATGAGGTCCCCAGAGGGTGAATTTAGTGACGCAAGCATCACCAAATTCATACTCTGGTGGCCTCATTCTGCTTAGGCCTCACCTTCTGGGAAGTATCTATAGTCTCAAATTAACATTGATTTTAGTAACTTATTCCCCTTTCTGTTCAGTTTCTATATCACCTAATTTGCAGAAGATAAATTTCATAATTGAGGTGACCAATGGGTGAACATCACTAACTTCAACTGAGGAACTTCAATATGATCCTATGTCTCCCATAGCAGTTGAGGCCTAAGCAGAATGAGGTTCCCAGAGGGTGAATTTGGTGATGCTAGCCAGCCGTGTGGGCCACACTATATCCAGACTTGGTTCATATTCAGCATCAGATGCAAAAATTGCAGAGGATGCAACATCGTTTCTAAGGTCCTTAAACCCTTTCCATACTAAATGGATTGTCCCACTCAGTTATAAAAGTGTACATTGGAATGGTCTATTATTCATAATAAGAGGTTTTCAGGAAAAATAAGCAGACAACAAATAATACAAGTGCAGAAATAATCCTATTTATTGAAGGGAAATGTTCAGATAATAAGTTCAACAAACATTTCTAAAGTAACTACTCGTCAATGAGTATTTAGGTTAGAATGGGTTAAGTATCTTGGAAAAAGACTCACCATAAAACAATATAAATAACAATAAATACTGAGACAACAGGACCACAGTAATTCCTTCTGTTCACATACATCAGCACGACGATAATAATGTATAACACTGTGGCGTTCATGAGTAGGTACACCAGCAGATTACTGAAGAACGAGTGGAGGACGAATATTCCTAAGAAAGCACTAGTCAGATGTAAACTCCAGGATGGTAATCCTGTTTCACTGTTTTCTGAAAAAAAAATTAAAAGGACACTTAAAGATGGTCTATCTCTCTCCTGAAAGTTTAACCCTTTACCCAACAGAAGGGCCCTGTGCCAATGCATTCTCTTATATATGCGAGTCGACCATAGGTCGCCTCGCATATATAAGAGAATGCATTGGCTTAACACATTAAAAATTATAAAATTGTTAAAGAATGTAAGAAAAAATAGTAAAAAGTGTTAAAAAAAGATTTTTTTTAGGCCAATGCATTCTCTTATATATGCGAGGCGACCTATGGTCGACTCGCATATATAAGAGAATGCATTGGCACAGGGCATAACTGTAACTATCACAATGTGGTCAAGGAGCCGGTTCCAATGATATCCATATTTGTATGGTTCTATTGAGACAGACCGAAGATATTTTAGGCTGTTGAAGCTTTATTTGGCCGGTTTTGGCCGTTTTGTTGGGTAAAGGGTTAATATAGTTTCCTGTGTATAAAATAATATACATGTATATGAATCGAAAACCCCTGTCCAATTAATATTGATTTTATTTGGAATTTTCTAGTATAATGCATACAATCAATTGAGACAGTTTTGTGGGCTATTTTTTGAACAGATGGTCATGAAGCTTCAGACGATCTCAGATAGAGATAGAGTTAGTATTAAATGTCTGGTTGGGGTTACAAGCCAGAAAAAAGTAGGGTCGGTAAGTAGGCTTGAAATTTAATTTTTTTTAGTTTACATTGTTTTTATTTGGACATATTTTTATGGCTTTTCCTCTGTTTAATTGATCTACAACATTGAGCTTCAGACTACTTTTGCTTGTCTTTGTATATTACGGTAAAATTACACATTACTTTTAGTAAGCAATCAACCCATTCTAAGACATTGAAAACCATGAAATTTTTTTTAGGTTAGGAGGTTTAAAATAGGGTCGGTAGGGAAACCCCAACTGCAAATTCTAAGCACCTCATTTCACACAAAGGATATCAGAATTCAGAAACATATACATACTGAATGATCCGATTTTCTTCATTTTAATAACATATTGTTACAAATCACATTATCACGTTGAAGCAGAAAAAACTGTTTACTCACAGTAAAAAGTGCAAACCTATAATTTAACACATAGCTCAATAAATAGACTTCAAAGTTCTACCGTATATTACCCGACAGGTACACATTATATTTAAAGGGAATTTCGGTTTATAATGGGACTTAACAAATTTACTACTGCCATCAAATGAAAATTGAAACAGATTATCGCCAACGTTTCAACAGTAAGAATCTCTAGGTCATGAAAAAACTTTATGAATTTGACAATTACAAATGTATTTACAAGCTTTGAAATAGTGTCTGTCATTTGCAGAATGAGGTCCACACTGGGCTAGCATTTCTAAATTCACCCTCTGGGACCTCATTCTGCTTAGGCCTCATCTTCTGAGAAGTACATGTATCTATAGTCTCATATTAACATTGTTTTCCTTTACTTCTTCCCTTCTGTTCAGTTTTATATCGCTTAATTTGCAGACGATAAATTGCAAAATTGAGGTTTCTAATGGGTGAACATCACCAACTTCAACTGGGGAACTTCAATCTGATCCTAGGTCTCCCATAGCAGTTGAGGCATCAGCAGAATGAGGTTCCTAGAGGATGAATTTACCCTCTGGGGACCTCATTCTGCAAATGACAGACACACTATTTCAAGACTTGATTATTTATTAGCCCATCACTTTCCCTTTTCAGAACGCACCTGATCTTGATGTGCCCATTAGACATATCATTCTGAACAAGAAGCATGCAGCCACAAGCATTATTAGAGAATGTATGGTCTGTGTTACTGTTGGCTGAATGCAGCTTTCCAATAATTGAGAAAAAGAGATTCTCTCGTAGGCATCAGGATCATATTCGTTGTTATAATCGGCCATAAGTCTGGAGACGTCCTCTTCATCAAGGTCTTCATCATAATACCAGTCCGGGAGTGAATCGTCTTCATAGCCCTCGCCATAGTAATCACCCTCCATATGTCATTAGTTCCTGCCAAGAATATAACATAATAGATAGAAAATTTATTGACAAAATATACATATGTACTCTCAGGGTTCAAATATACATATCAGTACATCTATTACTTTTTCAGGAAATATCCATCTATATTGTTCTTATTTAGGTCTTATGTAGGCATTTTATTTCTTATTATTAGGTTTACGGATTTTTTTTAGCTCAAAGGTAGGGGAAGTGGGAGGAAACCAAAATAAAAATAAAATAAGTATAATTGTTTAGAGGGGTTTCTGCTGCCATGATCACACCCCATGCATCCGGATATGCTCGTAGCGGAAGACATGCTCGTAGCGGAATACCACATGGCCCGCGATTTGCACATCGTCTTTAGTTGTCGTAAGTTATTTCATAAAAAACACGGTTTATTTTACCTTGATTTTTTTTAAACGTTAACAGCGATAATCGGTCTACAGAAATGAGCGGTAGTGGTTTCCGCAATTTGGATATTATTGTTCGATAATCGGGTTTTATACGAAAATTATGACCTGAAATACTTACTCACTATAAGTTTTATCAAATTTTAATGAATCTTTGCATTGACACATTATATAGCATACAATCTCTCAAAGTATGATATCTTAGCTTCAAAATGAACTGGACATGTTTGCGATGTCAATCATATTAGTGCCCGAAAAATTAGTTTCCATGGAGGCACTCACTTGATTTTGGGGAATGTCTATAGAAACGTAAAACCACTGCTATAGACATACCATATTTTCTTGCTATGACCTGCATATATGGTTATTTTTTACTATGGAAAATATAGAAACATGACTGAAAATGTTGTCTATTATATTAAGGGAATATCCGCGGAAATAGCAATGTATGCAAAGACTATATTGTCTGGGCTGTTACCGCAGAAATCGTAATTTTATGTAAGAAATGCAAATTTTGCCACAATTTTTGGCCTAACTTCCCGGTAAAATAGGATTAAACTGCGTCCATGTTTAAAGAAGTTTGATGTACAGTTAGGTTAATTATAGCCACAAATAGTACCATCACCGTCAACCACTGGTATGTGTTGGTTTCGGTGCAACATGTGTCTAACCGTGAAGTTGGCGTGAACGGTGTGCAAATCGCGGGCCATGTGGTTATTCCGCTACGAGCATGTCTTCCGCTACGAGCATATCCGGATGCATGGGGTGGATCATTGTTCCATTTTTATCGACAGATTTCAAATTTTATAGGTTTCTTCCTTGCATATTTACATACTAGTACTGTTACTAGGTCTGTACTGTAATGTACTAGTAGCATAATCATAGCCAGGCTTCACTGCTGGATTGAGTATGTTGTATATTTTATGCAAATTTAAACTTTTCATCTAATTTATATATATTTTTTGTATGTCTGGATATTAATATTCCCATTGGTAAGAATACATTTTTTGTTTGTTGACAAACAGCATTTTTTGAGGTAGGGAAATCCATAAACAAAGTGATAAAAAATAACATGCCGTATGTTTTTTATATTTTTTCCACCAACAACATAGCCATATTCATAATGTCAACCATCATCAGAACTGAATTGTAAAATGTTTGGGATGATGGTATGTTCTTTAAAAATTGCAAACATTTTAGTATACTAGTAGTATGGAATTATATTTATATTAGTACAGAGTAATTCAAATGCTATAAGTACATGAAGGTTCATTCTCTGCAGGAAAACAATTGTGATTGTCCAATGGATACAAGTTTGGCCAGTAAAAGTACTGTAATACAGCTGAGATATAGTTAATTGTAAACAGAATTTTAGAAAAACCTAATAATTTTCTTACATTAAGTAGCATAGTATGTCAAGTAGTGCGGCCAGCATGTTTTATTCTAATTGTTTCAACCTGTACTATTATTCTGACCTGTACTATCATCAGAATTCATGGAAAATCCAAAGGGTTCTATTATACTGCCCTGTTCTATTTTTTGGATCCCGAAAGTACGTGTACCAGTATATGACAATAATTGTCAAATTATAGATAAAATTGAAGTTTAAATTAAATTTTGTACTGGCAATGGTACAAGTGCATCTGTGCCTGATGGCCTCGCACAGGATCGTCACATCATCTCCCGTAATCATAGCAGTTGCACAGTCCTTGAAATCTGCCACGACAATAAGCAATGCCATGGGAAATGCCATGGCAACATGTGGAATCTAACATGCAACAGCATTAAGTGTGACGAGGAAAGATTTTCCTAATCTCGAGAGCTGGATGTAGCCTCACCGGACTGAATTCCCGTTAGCCCCAAAAAATGAAGTTTAATCCCACAAAGGCAATTATAATAATGTATTTAGGTTTTTTTTAAATTTTTTGTATTGTTTCTGAGTATTAAAGACCAAGCCTGAGTTTATTGTGTCTGTCATTTGCAGAATGAGGTCACCAGAGGGTGAATTTAGTGACACTATCCCGCATAGCGGGCTAGCATCACAAAATCACCCTCTGGGGATCTCATTCTGCTTAGGCCTCATCTTCTTTGGCAAGTTTCATTATTATACTATAGAAACTTCTTCACATATATTCTATATCTTTTTAAAATATTAGTTTAGTTTCTCTATATCCCCAAATTGGCAGACGACACATTTCATAATCAAGGTTCCCAACGGGTGTACATCAAAATATTCACCATTTGGAAACTTCAATCTGAGTCTATGTCTCCCGTAGCATATGAGACCATGAAAAATGAGGTGATGCTAGCCCACTATGCAGAATAGCATCACTAAATTCACCCTCTGGGGACTCTCATTCTGCAAATGACAGGCACACTAAACTCAGACTTGTTGAAGACATATGGTATAAAGATACGGTAAGTGCTTATTTCACTATCTCAAACTGATATTTTACGACACAGCAATTAAAACTATTTGAAGAATGCAACATTAACCCTTTGAGTGCCAGGTCCGATTTTTGTATCAACCCATATACCCTGTGCCAATGCATTCTCTTATATATGCGAGTTGACAAGAGGTCGCCTCGCATATATAAGAGAATGCATTGGCCTAACAATTTTTCATCATTTGTTATTATTTTTTACAATTTTTTTACAATTTTAATAATTTTTTCTTATATTCTTTAACTCTTTCAGTATTTTGTATTTTGTATTTTGCCAGGGAATCTTATGTTTTTCATGAGCATCAAAATTATTACTATGAATACTTGGTGATAGTTTTGAGTTATAACATGCCCCTAAGGTTTTATCCAGTTTGTTTTTAAATTCGCTATAGCATGCTTAAGCATACCCAAAAAATATTCAACCCAAAAAAATCTAAAAAAAGAATTAGGCACTGAAAGAGTTAAACTAAAATTGTCAAATTATTCAACAACATCGGCTGGGCTTTTTCATAAAAAAAAATGAAAACTAACAGTCCTTCAATCATCCTGACCAAATAAACATATAAGAATGATTTTCAAAACGAGAGTAAATTTATTTAATTTATATGAATTAATGGACTGAAATACCTGTGTTGAGCAAGTTTGTCTGCTGTAAGGTACAGCAGAGTGTAAATCAGTTTAAAATAATAAATGGACAAATATCTGAAAACATAATAAACAAAACGATTGAACGCTCCATTGAATGTCCTCATAGTAGTGAACATCCAAACCAAATTTCATTGAGATCCGAGTACTACTGTTCAAAATCTCAGTGAAAAAAATAATGCACCCATGAAAATGATGGAACTTGGAAAGTGAATATGTCCACACAGGATCAACTTTCGCAATATAAAGTACTTATTAATTAGATACCACGTTTTTGCGTTGAGCGACCTATTATCGACCAAACTCAGCTGATAACCCACTAAACTCGTCTGATATCAGTTGCGATGTAACCGACGAAGCATGATGTTTACCTCCAACGTGACAGCCATTCTGGGATGTATAGTCACAAAGCTAGCCGATATAACGACAAATTCAAAATGGACTTGAAGTAATGGCGTTTCATGGAATTTTTCATGTCATTTCAAACTGGTATTTACTCCGTAATTTAAATGGAAATCATGAATAACTATTGTATTCGGACATATAATGTGCGTGGCCCAGTACATATTTTTCAAATTTTGTCTCAGTAGTCATACATAAATTTACAACTTTTCAACATTGTATTTATGATGTAAATTAAGTTATTTCATATATATTATATATGTTGTCCATTCATTTTTATGTTTACACCGATGAACTGAAATTGGAATGGATAGTGATTGTATAACCAGATACTGTTGATCTAATTAATAACAAGGTTATTACTTGTTTAGTTGAATACCAGCCAAGACATATTAGCCCACGACCTTCGGTCTCAAACTAATATGAAGTTACCTCGGGCTGATATCTTGGCCGAAATCCAACTAACCAAGTAATATAACCTCTACATGTAAGTAGCTTTGGATTGCGTTGTCATTATCTCAGGTGAAAGGAAATGGCTACTTTTCAGTGACGTTGATGGGGTCATTGTCATTACGTTTTATACATAAATGTGCATTTATGTATACATAAATGCACACCAGTGTCATGCAGTTTGCGCGAGATTGAAATGTTGCCGTAAATAATTGCCGAAACTATTTTTCTTCTAAAATTCTGATAAAGGCATACATTTCTTTTAGTTTTAACACAAGGACAAAACTGCGATAAAATGGATCATTGGTCACATATTGATCTTAGTATTAAACAGGGACCGAAAGAACTGCATGGTTGTTTGATCAATGAACGGAAGAACAACACTGTGTGTGCATTTATGTAGAAAACACTATGACAATGACCACTGTTACATGACATTACCCGAGACTGGTGTGCATTTATGTATTCAGGAATGCACAGTGTGTGCATCTATGTATTTAAAATGTTACGACCCCATCAGCTTCAGTGACAAATATCAAAATTTTCTCCTGGTGATACTCTCACATGCCCGACTTATGGCATTATGTAGAGGGATCGAGTAAATCCATATTTTGAATTTATCCAGGAATTTTTGCGGAACCCATGACTTCTTTGCCACGGTAGGGATCTTTAATGTGCACACATTGCTGTACACGGGACAGCCATTAGCATCAGCTCCAGATCCGACAGTGTGCCAAGCATAGTGTCATCCCTGGTCATGACTTTACAAGAGTGGAGGTATGAAATTTGCCCAGTACGTATTTTTCAAAATTTGTATCAGATTCTTTTGCTTCTGGAATCATTCTCAGAGTCAGAGCACTGAACGTGGCATCGATGGTTAATTTGTGACTAGGGTTGCCACGACTAATCAATCTTTATAGTTGATGGTTAGTTGATTAATCGATCATATATGCGCCCTATATTACATCTACGTAAACAAGTGATAAATGCAAATTATGATACCATAACTAATTTACATCCATTAAGTGTTCCGTGTTTTATGTCATATACAAGGAATACTCATGCTCTCATTCATCCCAATGTAGTTGTAAACATGCTCTTACTAATAAATACTGCCCAAAATTGCTGATAATCACAATGTTTCTGCAAACTGCACACACAGCAACGGTGCAAAATCGCATGAAGTAAAGCTAATTTCAGCAGATTCGGCCACAAGCCACCGATATATATTTTGACAGAGCACGAAGATAATAATGATGTGGACAACATACTGTAGCATGTGGCGCGGAATCAATTCCACACCCCAAACAGGGGCGCCGGAAGCATCCAAGGGCAGAGCCTACAAAAAGGGCACTTTTCTGCAAAAAATGGCATTTTCTCCGCAAACTCGGGAAAATAACCATAAATTCATTGTGGCAAAAATCCCTATTTTAATGGTATTTGTCGTTTTTTATGGCCGTTTCGTGATAAAATTGACAAAAAATTAATATTCCTTGTGATATTGGTGGTATTTGGACCAAAAAAGTCACATTTTGCTGTAAAAACACGAGATTAAACACACAAAAAGCATTTTCTGTCTCCAGAAAAAGGGCAAGTCCTGCCCCCGCTCGCCCCCCTTGGTCAAGGGCAGGGGGGTCAGCTGCCCCCTCTGCCCCCCCTCTTCCGGCGCCCCTGACCCCAAATAAATAAATGGTGGCAACCGAATGTATGTCAGTCATTGGAATATTCCATTCTCCCGCAAACGTCAGGGGTGTCAGTTATTCACTTTCAAAATGTGCTACCCGGCACACGCAAGACATTGTACACAGTTTATGTTTTAACTACAATGTATTACTAGTAGGTATATGTTTTGTATAGTTTATTTGGGTCATGAGTGTTCCAGCAGTCTCCTGTTGATTTTGTCATCGTGGGTAGACAGGGTACATCACCGTATGTGAGTGAGGGCTGACCTGTGCATAAAATAGCAGCTATTTTTCTAGAACTTCCCGTCATTTATTTACTATTATTAATGTAGAAAATGGTGTCACAATGTTCACAAAGGAACAATATCGGCTGGGAGGCAAAATTTTGCCGATACCGATATTTTGCTGATACAACATATATATTGGCCCGATCTGATAGCCGATGCTGATAATAATATTAGTGATGGGGATGCAAGCACACTGCCATGTATAACCTGGACATTTTCAATAAAAAGTTGCATTGGTGCCGAGATAAAAGGCAAAGGATACCGCCAGCCCGCCACGGACTGGGAGAATAATTGTCGCACACAGAATTCTTTGAAGATGACCGCCAATTGTCGGCTTCGACATCAAAAGCACAGGAAGCCGCATTGGAAGTGGAGAGTCTGATGAGAGAACATGCTGTGAGGTGGCAAATTGTGTTGCATTCGTTGTTAACTGTTACTTTCATGCATGGCGTCGGTGCATAATCCTGTTTACATACACAACCATACCCACCCCCCTTGCCTTGGGCGATTCGTCTACGAAAGTAAATAACCACCTGCACCTGTCGAAGGTTAGTTAATTAATAAAATGATCGTGCAAGCCCGTAGCCAGGGGGGTTCGTACCATTCGAACGAACGGCCCTTTTTCAAGCATGTGCCCGGAGGAGGTGATGGCCGTTCGCCGTTCGGAGAAACATGTCATGCCGCGGAGCGGCATGCTATGCTCGTGTCGTGCATACTAGGCCGAACTGTATATTTGCTATTGATCCAGTTGATGCCCGGAACATTCACATTTCATTCGAACGAACGGCGCAATGCAACAGCCTGGACAGAGACCGATGCCCGCAAATTATATGACAACACATGTCGTAATATTCCGGAATTCAACCAGGGGCTTCAACAGAATGCAGCTCAAACTAGCATGATGTAATCACTGGATATGACCATCCAACGGAAGGGTGCCGTGTATATACAGTAAAATTCTGACGCTCCGAATGCCTCCAATTTTTATCGGACCGAAAATACTCGTATTTTCCATCCGATATATATAGAAATCGTCGCTCCGTTTGCGTTCGCATGTAAATCCATGCATGGCGAAGTGACTGAAACGATCACTATCGGACAACGTTCGCATGACCCCAACGGCACGACGAACGGATCTGACGAACGGATCAGATTATTTTCGCTAACGCATACGCAAGCATGTGTGGCTAGCTTAAATCCATGGTGAAGTGACTGAAACGATCACTATCGGACAACGTTCGCATGACCCCAACGGCACGACGAACGGATCCGACGAACGAATCCGATTATTTTCGCTAACGCATACGCAAGCATGTGTGGCTATATCATATATACATCAACATGACCACAGTTGTTTGTTTTTGTCTGTTTATGCATATACGTGTATACATTCCACAACTGGAGCCACATTCACTAAATATCTCTGGAAAACAAGCGTTACGCCTTAATAATTTTCTGGCCAACGATAGTTTATTATCGTGCTTTAACGCTACCGTCAAATGGGGATACTTTGAACACTTTTAATATGTTAAGTATCATATCGATAAAATGTGGGCTGTATGTTGATTTTATTGACAAACAATTTTTGGGCTGTGTTGGATTTATTGTAAAATTAAACTTGCACAAGGGTCTTGTGCCCTAATAGTTTGATACCAACATCAATTATGTGGTGTTCAAAGTTTCACCACATTGGGGATACTTTGAACACTGAGAGGTCCTTACAGAAATGAATCATGCTGTTTAACTCTTTCGCTGCCAAACGCGCATAAATGCGAACTTCGTAGACGCTGCCAATCGCGCATTTTTGCGAATTTGGTATGTAGTCTAATGTATGGGATATAACTCTATTCTTTCCGGCATGTTTGACAGTGTACAATGGATTTATCTGTAGTACTGTTGCGCGCGAACAATTTAAAGCGACAATGTCCTCAATGTCATGCTATTTCTGACGTTATGGAGGTACAGTCAGAGCCGGAATATTGCGTCATTGTTATTAGCACGTGGTTATCAGTCGAAAATGGCTGCTCGCAAAAGACTCAGGACTGAAGAAGTTATTGTTATTACCTCTATACTCTAATGATCGAGGGGCGCCTGTGGCGCATAAGTTACTTATACCTATTATTTGTGTGGGCAGTAGCCTCTATTATAGGGGCGCCTGCGGCGCATAAGATACTATGGGTGGCGGGATGGGGTGGTGGATGGGTAACTAACCTCTATACTATAATGATCGAGGGGCGCCTGCGGCGCATAAGATACTTATACCTATTATTTATGTGGGCAGTAGCCTCTATAGGGGCGTCTGCGGCGCATAAGATACTTATACCTATTATTTATAATACACCTTTACTGGTTTTGAACAACCCTCGTCTATTGTGTCGTTTTCCAGTGGTGCTAACAGGCAACTAAATTAATAATGCTGGTGAGTTGACCATGCGTACGCCCGCGTGACCCATATAATTCACATAAATCATCGTAAAACCCAATTTTCCTGAAATTCAAGATGGCCGTCAAGATCACGTGACTTATAAGGGGCGGAGCAGGGTCATATGTCCCCCTGCAGGTATATATACATATGGGTATGGTTATATTATATATATCTACATGTATATTTGGAATTGTACCTATCCAGGGAATATTCAAGCAACAAAAGCACGAACTCAACAAAGTGCGCCATTGTATCTCATTTTGCTACAAATAGGTGGCAACTTGCATAATTCCAAGATGGACGCCAAGGTCACGTGACCTATTTTATGTCCAAAGTGGGTTCATATAGGTTACTCCCGTGTACCTTACTGTTGGACATCGTATAATTGGGTTGAAAATTATAAAACAAACAACACACCCATTCATACCCACACAAACTGTACATATACAGGCAAATAGCCACTAATCCAAGATGGCCGCCAATGTCACGTGACCTTGGTGGGCGTGTCCACGGCGGCATTCGACAGGGTATACCTATGTCTATATACATGTGAAGTTTCAACTAATTATATTAGAAACTGCTTGAGATATAATGTATTAACCATATATACCTGAAATACATGGATATATGTACAGGATGCGTGGCACTGGGGGGTACGTCTGTGGTGGCGGGTGGCAGCGAAAGAGTTAAGTAAAGTCACGCCCATATCACATTTGAACCTAGCAAACAATCTGGACTATATAATATATATGTGCCATATTTGGTCTGACACCAATGTAAATCACACTGTAGACCCCCTATATACCTCACCCTAACCAAACAACCAACAGCTCCTGCCATCAGGACATATCTGGGTCTGTTTATAGATATTACATTTTAGTGCCAACAAGAGATGGACTGTCGTCCGGTGCATACACCCATGTGACATACTAGCTAGTGTGGGCATATACCTATAACCGATGAGTCATGCCTGATACATACTCTGAAGACAAACATACCCAACAATAATTATTTTCAGATAAACGAAGATGAATAACTATAAAGCCAATATTGCGTTTCTCAGCTCAATCAAATAATATATATTTTTTTAATTTAAAACTTAACACGATATTAATATATTACATAAACAGTTTGGGCTCCAACTGTTGAATAGACATCTGCCGGACCAAAAAGTCAACATTTCCAGATAAACAGAGATGAATAACTCTAGTATAGAAAACCTGAACAAAACAATTGAGCCCTAAATATTGAATGTCCTAATAGAACTTAGTGAACATCAATATACCAAATTTCATAAAGACCCAAGCACTATATTGTTCAAGTTATGACCCGAACAGAGAAAAACAAATACTTTAATAATACTTAACTAATAATCATTATATACCATCAATACCCCCCCCCCCCCCATTTGGGTACAGAACCACTTCCCCAGAGTACCAATTGAATACTGCTCCCTATCTTAAGATACTCCAATAGCCATGCAATATTTGGCAAGTGACTTAGGAATGGATTCACTGTCAGAACTACTGGTACTAGTATAGGTGCAACATTAATTTTTCAAAATTTTCCCAGGAAAGAATTAGATGTACTAAACTACTAGTAGATTAATTGAATATATCCACTTTTCACCCCATATGTTAGTAGAGGCCAGATTTGGGGAATAATGAGGGCAACATCCGGCGAACATTATTTTAACGCCTCCATATCGATGTATTGGGATTTGGGTTGGCCAAGTTGAATCCCCCATCACAAATATTATCAAACCTGATCCTCCTATATAAACATAAGGGAGATTCTGAATATGCCCATGCATGTACCACACCCGGCCATTTCGCAATCTGCGTGATACTGACAGCTATAATAACAGAATCAGCATACTGAAACATAACATTTGAATGACTTTGGTGATACTTTGAGTGTTCAAAGTACCCCCCATCCCATAAGATACACCTGCGATTTTATGGTTCTGAATTATTTCTAATCATAATTTATATGTTGACAGATCACAAAGTATTTTCTTGGTTCCATTGACATTTAAACAACATTAAATTTAAAACAATGTTTCTTGAGGGAGTTTATTACAGCCATCTGTATTTTTGTGTGAAAGTTGACACATGTAAAATTTTAATATCCCATGTGTGATCACCATATGATATTTACTCTGGGACTGAAATTAAAATTTCCATCCAAAATAACACAGTACCATGTTCCTCAAATAAATCACATATATGTAGTTTAAATTTTATCTGAGCAAACAAGCAATTGCCATTTATTACTGGGAATAAATAATTCTTTTTCAGGAAAACTGTTCAAAGTTACCCCCATGTCCAAAGTATCCCTGTGTGACGGTATATAGTTTAGGTCGGGTATAAACATTAGGTTCTTTATTCCGAAGGTTCTTTAGATTTTAGGGTGGTCTAAATTATGCCATTTGCATTGTCTTTTCAGAAAAAAAATTCCCGGACCCCCCTTAAAAGAGAGGGGGACACCCCCTCTCGCGCTCTCCCCCCGCTCGCCGTTCGATTCAAATGCCCTCCAAATATATGACGAACTGCCTTCTATAATGGCTGGCTACGGACTTCTTGTGGTTACCCTATTTATGATACTCAAGGTACGTACTGGCAATCCAGATGGCGACACAAAGTCCGACCGATGCTATGTCGACCACGTTGAAGGTATAGCTCAGAGGTCGGCCCACAAACAAATTGAGCCGTGAGTTATCCACGCCTCTCCATTTCCCAAAACGTCATGATTTATTTTCCACTGATGGAAACCCTGTTATGAACAATGAACCTTTGGTACAAATAATGAGAGCTAGATGTAATGACAGTGTAACAGATACGAGACTCTCTGCAATAAAATATTTAAACGTGACATTGATCCGAATCCGATGCAACATCGCCGTCGTCGGCATCACCTGATCACTCAGAAATAGCCACGAAAATAGAAGAGTTTATAACTGTTCTGGATTAAAAATAAACGCAGATATGTCAGTCGTATCAAAATAACAAGTCAACTTACAGTATACTAAATTATACAAGGGCCCAGCCTTTAATTACAAACAAACCTGGCCGATTTGAGGATATCACGCCGACTTTTTCATCCCAATTAATACTTCCGGTTAACGTGGTATCAGCCGCTTAAAAATCGTAATCCGGAATCGGTTACTTTATTATTGCTAATGTTACATTAAGCCTTTCATGTTGGAGCTCCTTGAGGGTCAGTTGTTGTATGTATTCTGATAAATGTCCGGATTTGGATGAACAGTCCGCGTTTAACCATTCCATGACTGGAGCTTCCTGAAGTGTTGTGTAAACACTGTGCCAATGCATTCTCTTATATAATCGAGTCTCCCACAGGAGTCTCATAAGACTCATATATAAAGGATACATAGTCCTAACATTATTTAGCTTGACCTTGTAAGCTGCCCAGTGCATTCTCTTATATACAGTAATGCCCTAAATAATTTACTCCTTCACCACAGCAGTATTATGTGTAGCTTTTCACGAATTAGTCGGAAATATGGCTTGTTGCCATTCATTGGAAAGCTCTCATAATTCTGCTGTGGTCAAGGAGTCGATTATTTAAGGCATTACTGTATGTGATTGCGAGGCTCCGTATGGGTAACTCGCATATATAAACTTGATAATTCACTGGCACATGATCTTTAATGCTGCAGCAGCACAGCTCTCGTAATGAAAGGGTTAAATAATGGTGGAGTCATGTCAGTGGTGACCTGATGCTTATATGATTGAAGTGAAATTTATATGACATATTGTGCGAATTATTTGCACTTGAGTATGTGATTTAGCATATATTATAATCTCAGGTGTATTATTAGCACCTATATGTGCAGATGTGTAATACTACCTTACTTTATTTAGATTGTAAATGATTGAGCACACTACAGAGTATGACTTCAGATGAATTAAAAATTGTGTGATCAAACAGCAAACATGAACCATCATAGTCTGGGCTTGACGACGTTGCAGGCGCAGGTTCGAACATGGGCGAAAATAGGAACCGATCCAGCTGAGTTGAGAACTTGAGGGACATCTCAATGAATACATGGATCATTTTGATAAGAACTGATAATTTGTTCACGCTCACTGAATTAGGCACATTTGAAGTAATGAACATGCAGCCTGTGCCTCCATAAATTGGATATAATATATTTTATATGCTTCAGAAAATCTATGGCAAAATCTTCTCGGGTTGAATCCAAAAATTTAGTTTCATTCAGATCCGATAACCCATGGTTGAGATATCTGCACAGACAAACATAAACCAAGATTTGCAGATAAACAAAGGAGGACAACTCTAGAATGGAGAACGCGAATATCAATTGTGTGACCTCCACATAATCTTCAGTACATTGAAGTTGTCGGAGTAATATGTAGAAGTAGAAATTTCACCTCTTTTGAAAGCAGTCATGATGGTGAAGCTCCATCAGATCCGATATGACCAGACGGACGGAATATAATAATGAGTACAGAACTTGTATGGGTGAATGTCTACGAGTTGATAAATTATATAAATTTTTCACACTTCTTTAACACATTCACTGCCGACTGAGTTATCTTTTTGCATGTAATTGAATGGGCATCGGCAGTGAACGTGTTATTAAGATTTGGAGATATCGGGATATAGGTTATCATACTCCTTTGACCCAGCAGATAACTGTTTACCATCACTTTCTAATTCCCATGGCGAAAACCCATCACAAAATACCAGCCACATGTTCTCCACTCTTCTGTGTTAGCTGTGGTCTAGTAAAACAGTGACCTCAGTACTTGATGCTTCCATACTGAATATAATTACTGAATTTGCTGTGAATTAGTAAAACATCAGCATTCAGGAAGACCATTCAAGTGCAATCGTGCGGGATCACCATTTTTCGGAAATACAGAGATGTACATCCGACATCAAAATCTGTATACGACACCAATTATGTAGCTGCATGATATAATGATCGGTGAATTAAATTTTCTTGTAGAAAGTCAATGTCAAAACAATGGAAATTTAGTATTTTATCTCATTTTTGTTCTTTGGTGCCCGTGACTAGAAGAGTCACTAAAACATGAAATTCGTGTTCACAGGTGATCAGGCCACATATGGAGCTGGTCATTTGCAGAATGAGGTCCTCAGATTTAGTGACACTACCCGACACAACGGGCTCGAATCACTAAATTCATCTTCTGGGAACCTCGTTCTGCTATGGGAGACCTGGACACAAATTGAATTCCCCAGCTGGTGATGTGCACCCATTGGGTACCTCAATTATACATTGTGTCATGTGCCAATTTGGGGATATAGAGAAACTAAAGTATAAAAAGAAGAGCATCGCATCGCTAGGGTTGTGGTAAGATACACACGTGGTAATTTCAACAAAGGGCCATATACTATAAATGAGTAATACATATGCCAAATTTTTAAACAAACCAATAACTATAACTAAAGCTATCAACCGGAACAAAAATAATCGTCAACAAGGACCATAACTCTGGTTAATATAGGCGGACGGAACTCAAATTCGAACTTGACCTGTATTTTCATGAGTAATCCATATGCAAATTTTAAAACAATCAGAAATAACTAAAACTAAAGTTATCACCTGCAAACCAAAATAATCGGCAAATTCTAAGTCGACAAGGACCATAATTCCATCAAAAATTGGCAGGCGGAACCCAAATTTGAACTTGACCCGTATTTTGGTCTAGTAAACTACAAACCAAATTTCATTCCATTCAGTGCAGATTTATTAAAGTTATCATCCGGAATGAAAATTTGAGTACAATTTTACCAAAAAGGGACTCTGGTGAAAATTGGCAGGCAGAACCTGAATTTGAACTTGACCTGTATTTTGTGCTAGTAAACCCACATACCAAATACCATTCCATTCAGTTCAGACTTACTAAAGTTATCATCTGAAAAAAAATGCGAATGGACAGGCGAACAAATAACATAATACGTTCCATTTTTTTTAAAGGAAATAACAAAACTTGTTAATTTGATAATAAAGATACTTCTCAGAGATGAGCCATAAGCAGAATGAGGTCCCCATAAGGTGAATTTAGTGATGCTAGCCCAGTGTGGACCTAGGAATGTAGGAATGCATGGAAATTTAAGAAATTTGACTTATTTCAATTTGATGTCAAATTATATGGGGCATTTATAATGTCTATTGCCTATAATAAATGGATACTGTATTGATCAATGTCCCAAACTTACAGGAAAGAAAAAGGAAATGGATTCATTATCAAATGTTATTTTAATAAAGCATCTTGAACAGAAACAGTACAAACCGAAATAAATATTTGAAGATGGGAACAAACAGTGATAGATAATAAATCTGAGGACAATCATGCTTAAAATGGATAATATACAAGAATCAACACCCAACAGCAAACACAGAAATAGTGTGTCTCTCATTTGCAGAATGAGGTCCCCAGAGGGTGAATTTAGTGACACTATCCCACATGATAGGCTGGCATCACCAAATTTACCCTCTGGGGATCTCATTCTGCTTAGGTCTCATCTACTATCAGAGACCTAGGATCAGATTGAAGTTCCCCAGTTGAAGTCTGTGATGTTCACCCATTAGTCACCTCGATTATGCATTTTTATCTTCCCCAAATTAGGGGATATCGAAACAGAATAGAACGGAATATGTAACAAAAAACAATGTTAATTTGAGACTATAGATACTTCCTGGAGGATGTAGCCTAAGCAGAATGAGGTCCCCAGAGGGTGAAGTTAGTTATCTTAGCCCACTGGGTGGGCTAGCATCACCAAATTCACCCTCTGGGAACCTCATTCTGAAATGACAGACACACTATTTCAAGGCTTGTACAAGAGATACATGAATCAACACAAACAACAAACACATGTGAAGATTCAATCACAGAACACACACAGTGGATATGAACACAGTCATATATTAACACAGAGAAAAATCACAATCGAGCTCTAGGTTACCTATAACCCCCTTTAACCCTTTACCCAACAAACCGGCCAAATAAAGCTGCAACAGCCTAAATTATCTTGGGTCTGTCTCAATAAAACCATACACATATGGATATCATTGGAACCGGCTCATTGACCACATTGTGATGGTTACAGTTATGCCATGTGCCAATGCATTCTCTTATATATGCGAGTCGACCATAGGTCGCCTCGCATATATAAGAGAATGCATTGGCCTAAAAAAAATCTTTTTTTAACACTTTTTACCATTTTTTCTTACATTCTTTAACAATTTTATAATTTTTAATGTGTTAAGCCAATGCATTCTCTTATATATGCGAGGCGACCTATGGTCGACTCGCATATATAAGAGAATGCATTGGCACAGGGTAAAAAAAATCCCGACTGTTGGGTAAAGGGTTAATTACTAAATAGATTCTCCTATTCAGTTAGAAAGCATACATTGGAATTGTCTATGATTAAATAATAGGGGTGTTTTGACAATACAAGCACAGAAACATAGATTCTGGTAAATGAATATAGGATATCTTCTGTCATTATTTGGTTCTCAGAATGAGAAATGTAAGGAATGTTCTGACAACAAGTTGCAGAAATGGTCTTTAAATCGTTTGGTGAACTTATTTGAACTCACACAAGTAAACTAGAATAAAAATGTCAAAAATTATGTTTTCAACTGACTACGACTAAATATTGAATAATTTATAGCACAAGTGTAGAGCCTGATGCACACTGCTTTCTTTTTAATTTGAATTAAAGCAACACAAAACTCAAATATCATGAATTTCAAGAAGTTACATCCTGTCAATGTTCATGAGTCAGATGATACAAGGAAAATGCAGATTCATGATATTTTTGGAGAGATTTTTCAACTATTTTTGTGCAAACTTTTTAACTTGAACATAGGGGACTGAGATAATAATTAAATACATACAGTAATGCCATAATTAATCGATGCTTAAACACAGCAGAATTATGGGTAACTTTTCAGGATTTAGTCGGAAATATGGCTTGTTGCCATTCATTTGAAAGCTCTCGGGGAGAGCTTTCCGATGAATGGCAACAATTAATTTGGAATCAGTTGTCATCCAGGGGAGGTAAATTCTTGGATGGCAGGATATCTATTTATGTTTAACTTACTAATATTTTCACTATCATTGATCAAGTCCTCAATAGAGCTTTCCACACATATTAATTAGTGGGAGGAGCTTATGGTTGCTAAGTGACAAGTCGTCTGCAGAAACAGTTTAATTAGTTTTAGAGCGCTGTAGACATGCAATAATACACCGGAGGTCATACCTTCTTTATGAAAATTCTGCTGTGGTTAAGGAGTCGATTATTTAGGGCAGTACTGTAGCACAAATAAAAATTTCAGTATATTATGAGTTGACAAAAAAAAAGTTGTTTGAAAGTAGGTAATTTAACACTGAAAGTGTGCACAGATATATAGTTATGGTGAACAATGATTTCTCAATGCAGCAAGGACCGGCTCAGTCACTGATTGGTAGAAAATATCTGCTGGTAATTAATTGATAGACAGCTGTGGAAAGGTCCATTAGGGGCAGGTCTGGTAAAAGTGTAAAAACTAGTATTATATAACCATTGGCAAGCTTATGATTTGAACAGCCTACAACTCTAGTCACAAGTCGCTTAACATGAAACAAAGTCACTGTTAGGAGACCCAATCGTTCACCGGCAGGCTTCACGCTCATATCGCAGTATTTATGAGTGATGATAAGCCGAACAGTCTAACCACTGGATCTCCCATACGAAATGAAGATGAAAATGTTCTGGAAACATTGGCAATCACAATGAGATGATTATATGATGTATTTTTCGAAGCAATAACGAGAATAAGAATGGAGATTGCAAGATAGGAATTAGTATAAGAATAAAAGAACAAAATTACCAATCAACCACAACAAATGACAAAATGAAGAAAATATTCATGAACAATGTAGTTAATTGTTGGTACCAAAATAACCCGCAAATAAAAGCTGGGAATAATTAAATACATAAGGTTAAATGTGTGCTTCAGTTTCCACAGAGTTGTGGCATAAATTGCATGTTACATACAATTGTCAAAACTTATCAAGATAAAAAGTGGAATTGAGCAAACTTATGCGGACTATACTCAAAATAAAACCACATACCCAAATTAAATGCACATCACACCAAATGCTCAAACTTGATCAGTGCAAGCTATGTATCCCATTTTAAACAGTTTTTATTATAATTTCTGTACTTTAAATGATCAGAAATAATATATGATTGAGTCAAGGAACCCTTACAAATAAATAGCGAATGTTGACAACGATGTCAACTGAATATTATATTGACACTAACAAATTAACCCTTCCATGACTGGAGCTTCCTGAATTTTTTCGTAAACCCTGTGCCAATGCATTCTCTTATATATACGAGTCTCCCATATATTGGCCTAACAATATTGACCTTGTAAGCCAGTGCATTTTCTATGGGAGACTCAAATATATAAGAGAATGCACTGGTACAGGTTTTGCGCTGAAAAACATGTTTCTTATAATTTATATGTCTCCAAATTGGTGATATCTGTGACTTTCAGTAATGCCCCAAATAATCGACTCCTTAACCAAAGCAGAATTATGGGTAATTTTTCAGGATTTAGTCGGAACTATGGCTTGTTGGCAACAAGCCATATTTCTGACTAAATCCTGAAAAATTACCCATAATTCTGCTGTGGTTAAGGAGTCGATTATTTAGACCATTACTGTAAGTCTCTGAGGCATATCAAAGTGTTTCATGTATTTATAGACATACTGTGATCCCCTGAACCAGGCCGAAACGTGAAAAAAGTTAATATTATTGGGGCTCCAAACCACCAAAGTCCTTTAACCCTTTCATGACGGGAGCTGCACTGGTGCAGCATCGTCAATACTCTGCACAGGTACATTTTCACTCTACCATTAGCCAAACAAATTTTAATTCATTCCACTTACATCATATAGCAGGTAGTTAACTTTATCACAAAAATAGTTTAATTAACTTCAAACAGTGGAGTACAGTAATGCCCTAAGTAATCGTCTCCTTAACCACAGCAGAATTATGGGTAACTTTTCAGGATTTAGTCGGAAATATGGCTTGTTGCCATTCATCGGAAAGCTCTCCCGGAGAGTTTTCCGATGAATAGCAACAAGCCATATTTCCGACTAAATCCTGAAAAGTTACCCATAATTCTGCTGTGGATAAGGAGTCGATTACTTAGGGCATTACTGTATGTTTTACACATTTAATACATAATCATGATATCCAATGTGGAATTATAGAGCTTTCCACTGGGTATGAATGGATTTATAAATATGTTGTAACCCATTTGAGTATCTTTACAATATGGTCATGCGAACATTTCATTTCCATTCAAACCGAATACACATTAATATTTGCAAATCAAATTGAATCGAATATCAAATCGAACACAATCAAAGATTGGACAATGCAAGGAAGTCCATAACTTAGGATATTTTTCAAGATGGGAAGTTTGTTTTGTCAGGCATGCAACAGTGAAATATACCGGAAAGTGCACGATTCCATCGGAAATAGTGACTACTTCGAACTGACGATTTAAAAAAGTGATTCAGTAAAATATACTCTCGTTGACAAATGATGTTTGATTGCTAGTTCAAAATAAGCTTTTGGATATACATACAATATATGCCAACATGTAGTTATAGATATGTGATTGGGAAGGAAAATAATGTGCTTGGAAAACTCATTCTACATTATGGAACCCCAAAAAACTTTTAAATCAATTAAGAGAATGAGAAATGGCTGTCGTTTTGTGTGTATTGCCGAGTAAATGTATATTGCATGTGGCATATCTAATCTCCTATATATTTGATCAGACCACGATAAATCACTCCTAGAATCTGCTATATAACTGGAGCACATGCATGCTTGCCAGAGTGAAATAGTTGCACATCTTTCCTGTTTGCCAAAGCCCAACATTGACTGTCGGTATCTGAAATTGTTCTGACTTTTACTTTATAATTAAGATGTTCCGTAGCAATAGAGCACATACTTAACTTGCAATCATTTTCAATCTGCATCTGGAGAAATTTATTCTTGATATTAATGGAGATTAATAGAAAAATGCTAAGCATTTATTTTTGGTATAATTGAACATTTTGAAACAAAAATTCTCAAACTTGAATAATAATTAAAATATTCACTGGACCATAATTACAAGAAATACTGACCTTGGTTCACATGTATATTTTTTTCAGAGATGCCCAAGCAGGTTTTAACCTATACCTATTGCTATTACCACCATACACAATGATATCATATAAAAATCTTCTCCAAATATATAAATAATTTATAAATTACAATCAAAAGAAATTTCATTCACACAAGTTAATAAATAAACATTGTAAACAGAGTAGAATTGTATATACATCATATAGACTGGTTTCTTTTTAATATTCAGGTATAATGGACAGGAATATAATGATAAATACAATGGTATTGCACATATAAGATAAAAAATTCTAGATATATAAATAATAAATAATATCATTTATTAATTGACTAAATTGAGGCAAATATTCTTTTCATCAACGATTCATTGCTAATAATCTGACATTCTCAACAAAAAGTACTTTATTTATTTTTTAAGTGATTAATTTGATGAGATTTCTGTAACTTGGGGAGGCTCAATAAAGCCACCCTAGATATTATAATTACAGGGTGATTCGTTGCCAGGTACAGTGTCATGTGAGATTAATATCGATGTTAATCTCGCTGAGCCTCACAAGACACCGTAGCCGGCATCTAACAGTCCTGTAATGTTTTTCATGCTTTCCAGGTAAGAACTTGAATTACCAGTTGGAAGTTTATAAAATCCTGGTAAGCTACAGTAATGCCCTAAGTAATCGACTCCTTAACCACAGCAGAATTATGGGTAACTTTTCAGGATTTAGTCGGAAATATGGCTTCTTGCCATTCATCGGAAAGCTCTCCCTGAGAGCTTTCCGATGAATGGCAACAAGCCATATTTCCGACAAAATCCTGAAAAGTTACCCATAATTCTGATGTGTTTAAGGAGTCGATTATTTAGAGCATTACTGTAAATGTGCTATCTGTGGGAATTAACTTATGTAATGTCAAAGTGACGAGCCATGGATGAGAACGTCAACGCATTCATGTAATGTCAAAGCGACGAGCCACGGATGAGAACGTCAATGCATTCATGTAATGTCAAAGTGACAAGCCACGGATGTGAACATCAACAAATTCATGTAATGTCAAAGTGACGAGCCACGGATGAGAACGTCAACGTATTCATGTAATGTCAAAGTGACGAGCCACGGATGAGAAGGTCAACGCATTCATGTAATGTCAAAGTGACGAGCCACGGATGAGAATGTCAACGCATTACTGTAATGTCAAAGTGACAAGCCACGATGAGAACGTCAATGCATTCATGTAATGTCAAAGTGACGAGCCACGGATGAGAACGTCAATGCATTCATGTAATGTCAAAGTGACGAGCCACGGATTAGAACGTCAACGCATTCAGTCAATAGCTCATCACCAGAGTATGGTAACAAATTGAGTTTGATCATTAATTTATGCATCTTTAGAATTTGTCAAATATATCAGATGCAGGCTTTGGTACATGGCTATGATTTTAAATTGGTAGAAAATTATTTCCAACATATATCCCTTTTCTTGGTGCCAAATAAACTGTAAATAAGCCTGAGGTGGCAGAGTTCCAAGAAAAAACAAGATGGCATCTATCAACCCCATATTGATCCATATCCTTCCAAGGGCTTTCAATATGGGGTCAGTGTCAATCAAGATGAACCTAATATCCCCTCATCTCCTGTAGGTAAATCTTCATTCTCATTGGTCAATCAAGTAGGTCAGAATGACAAAATATGTATTCAAGGTTACAGAACTCTGGTCACATCTCCAGCGTACAGTAATGCCCTAAGTAATCAACTCCTTAACCACAGCAGAATTATGGGTAACTTTTCAGGATTTAGTCGGAAATATGGCTTGTTGCCATATTTCCGACTAAATCCTGAAAAGTTACCCATAATTCTGCTGTGGTTAAGGAGTCGATTACTTAGGGCATTACTGTACTTTATTTTTTATAAATTTACTTCACTATAGCATCGAATCCAAGCCTGGATATAGTGTGTAACCCAGAGAGAGCCCCATATAGACTGCAGCAGAAGACACTCTGTAGTGCATGCTTCCATCTGTGTGAGGCTCCCTGTGGGTTAAACATTATCAGTGAGGTTTTATGATGAATGTCTTACATTACTGACCAAGCCTGGATATAGTGTGTCTGACATTTGCAGCATGAGGTCCCCAGATCACCAAATGCTAGCCCGCTGTGCAGGATAGCATCACTAAATTCATCCTCTGGTGACCTCATTCTGCAAATAATCAAAACAGGCTATAAAAATGCCACATGCAAATGGGATTACAAAACATTTATTTGAATGAACAGTCACATCTTCACCAATTCTAATTTAAGCAATCCAACTTTTTGTAAGATATTTACCTATAATACAATTCAAGAACTTGATCTCCCCACAGTCCCCAAACTAGTGACTAGAATTAAAATGACTTTCTAGCAATTATTAAGTTAAAGTGGCATTCACTTTATTTACTTCAATATTGATATTAATGGTAATTTTTTTAAGAACTAAATCTTCCAAGTATTGAAATACAATTTCAAAACCATCAGATTCATTATAAATATTGGTCGCTGAACTAGTACAGACTTGGTTTATATTTTTCAAAGAGAAGATATTTAGGGTGACTTTGTGCATTTTGTGACAAAAAAATCAGACATTTTTTCATATAAGAGTAATTTTTATTAATCTTTTCTATACTAAATACTCATTGATGAGTAGTTATCCCATAGGAAATGTTCAGATAATAAGTTCAACCCTTTCTCTACTAAAGCATCATTGATGAGTAATTATCCCATAGGAAATGTTCAGTTGATAAGTTCAACCCTTTCTCTACTAAAGCATCATTGATGAGTAATTATCCCATAGGAAATGTTCAGATAATAAGTTGAACCCTTTCTCTACTAAAGCATCATTGATTAGTAATTATCCCATAGGAAATGTTCAGTTGATAAGTTCAACAAACGACCATACGTCTTTGTTGAACTTATTATCCGAACATTTCCCACCAATGAATAGGATCCCTTCTGCACTTTCTATTGTCTGTCATCTGCTCAAATTGTCTTAACACCCCTCCAGAAGAATAATAGACACTTCCAATGTTTACTTTTATGAAGGAGTGGGAGAATCCATTTAGTATAGAAAGGGTTAATAAACCAAGTAGTGTACCAGATCACCATTCTCATGATTACCACAAAGATTCAACTGAAATTTTATTTGATTTAGTTTTTAGAAACACATGTCTGCCTAAAAATATTTAATATAATTTCGACTTGAAACGAACAATATCAAGATAGACGGTTCTACCAGGTAGCCTCATATTGGCCACAGCAATAACCAATGATGTGGGAAAAGCAGTGACAACATATGGCACCTAATGTGCCACAGCATTAAATTTGCCGTGGGACATTTTTCCTAATTATTAGGCTGGATTTTATGCTCATAAATACAAGACAAGAAATAAAACGAGGGAATATAATATTATAATATTTACAAACATTATCACAGACAAGGAGGGATCGAAGGATGAAAAACTTTCAGATGACGAAATGATTGAGCTATAACCAAGGTCTTATGTAAATATACGGCGAGATGCATGAAGCGAGTTATACTCATACAACACACAGACGTGGTATCATCCCCGATACTATCTAATGATATAATCAAAGCCTTCTCGACTTCTGTAAAATGGTGTTCTTGCTGTAGAGTGTGGTGGATTGCCTCATACGTCCTTAGAAGTTTCAAATTGGGAGAAGTGGTTACTAGGGAGATGTGGACTGTTATCAGGGAGAAGTAACAATGGTTGAGGTTCAAATAACACCTCAACATCACCCTTCTATGATCCAATAAGTATTATGCAAAACAAGAGCTCATTTTTAAAACCATTATTGTGAGTAAGAACACCATTATAATTAGTAAATATACTTTAAATATGCTGTTTGGGACATATGCATAATGGTATATGAAAGAGAATTCACATCTCCCTGGGACAAAAATAGGGCTAAGTGGCACATTTTAAGATTTTAAGGAGAAGATGTCTACCAAATCGCCCTCTAGGCTTGTACCTGCAGGCCTATAAGATGATAATTATTAACCCTTTACCCAACAAAGCGGCCAAAAACGCCCAAATAAAGCTTCAACAGCCTAAAATATCTTCGGTCTGTCTCAATAAAACCATACAAATATGGATATCATTGGAACCGGTTCATTGACCACATTGTGATGGTTACAGTTATGCCCTGTGCCAATGCATTCTCTTATATATGCGAGTCGACCATAGGTCGCCTCGCATATATAAGAGAATGCATTGGCCTAAAAAAATTCTTTTTTAACACTTTTTACCATTTTTTTCTTACATTCTTTAACAATTTTATAATTTTTTCTTATATTTTTTAACATTTTTTATAATATTTTTCTACATTCTTTGACAATTTTATCATTTTTAATATGTGTTAAGCCAATGCATTCTCTTATATATGCGAGGCGACCTATGGTCGACTCGCATATATAAGAGAATGCATTGGCACAGGGCCGTTCTGTTGGGTAAAGGGCTGACCAATTTCAAACATGAAATGAGGATACACCAGTAATGTGATATTGCTTGTGTATATCCCCTGGATACACATGTGAATAATACATAAATTTCATGCATCTCGCCGATAAGAGTTTCCACTGGTTGTGTGTAATTGTGGCTTATAGCCTGAGTTACCATTGTAGTGTGTATACACAAAGGGAAGCCATACTCAAGGAATATTCTTCATTGTATTGGATTACATTGTTTATATATTAAGTTCTGATTGGATTAAACTGTATAAATATGCCAAATGCCAAAATAATTCACATTCTGCAAAAATTATTTTCATTTGGCAAAATTTTGGCAATAAAGTTCCCATTTCCAAGAGAAAGTTGAAACAATTTATTTAGAAATTGAACTGTCCATAACAGTTTTCTAGTAGCGGCTTATATTGGTTAGGGGGAGTCAACACTTCTATCAAGAGGTAGTTAATCTGATTGCATATCACAGAGGTATGGTCATTGATTATGATGGTGAAGTAATCGTCTTTCTTTACTTTATTTAGTGGTGTCCTCATGTTAACCCTTTCATCACTGGAGCTTCCTGTTATTTGCAAAAAACCCTGTGCCAATGCATTCTCTTATATATGCGAGTCTCCCATATGGAGCCTCGTATATAAGAGAATACATTGGCCTAAAAATATTTGCCTTGATCTGTTATATATGCAAGATTCACATATATAAGAGAATGCACAGGCACAGCTTCCGTCATGAAGGGGTTAATATAGACCTTATATTAGCAGGTGATTGATCTATGACTATCCACTGGAGAGACAAGAATTGCCAGTATTCATTTGTATTTCTTTCACGGTAACTTACCAGTAGATTCATTGCATCTGCACTATCTGAATACACAAGTTTTGTTAGGTCATGATGTGGACATAAATGTCTAAAGCAACGGAACTCTTAGAAGTGGCCATTGTCAACTGTAATGATCTATTTGCTACAAACCCCTAAAATTTCGGCCCAATATCATTTGGCAACATCTGAGAGATTATGGCAAAATATTTTCATTTGGCATAACGTTTGGAAAAAGTTAATTTTGGGCCAGTGAGGACCTCGAAAAATATATATACAAACACAGTGGAACCAAATTACAGACATAAATTGCTAAGCAATTTCAAGATTTATACAAGTTTGTCATTTTGTTTATACTGTGTAATAATCAGGGAAAGAAATTCATACTATATAATAACATCTGAGTTAAAATGTCAATCTATAATTCCATTTGAAATAATGTTGAATATTTGTAACTATATTGCAGATGAGGTAGACTTACTGTGACTCAAATTAACCAAATGAAATACATGTATTATTAAAAAATGATGCAACTAGTAAGAAATTAACTTGCATGATATTGGTTATACAAAATATATTTGTAGAACCGCTATCGTACAAAGATTCAAATTCCTATTTTTTCCGATCTAACTGATGTGTTAAAATATTAAAGAGCTCCAAATTGACAACGGATTTCTGAACATCACATTAGTAATTCCCATGTGCAATGGTAACGCAAGCTAGATGCCAAATTACAAACTAAAATCAACAAACATGTGGAAACTCATATTTATAGTAGCTAGAACCAACCCAATTAACACCAATTAACAAGTTAGCCCATCACCAATAAGGCAGTTAAAAATATGGAAAGCATTTTCAGTTCGACTTCACATGATACTATCAACGTATTATAACAGTCATCTTATTTCAGTAATATACCAATGAACCTGTGCTTCAATCGTAGCATTCATAGTAAAGACTAAACGCACATTTTTAAAACTCAAATCTGTTTTTCATACAAAGTTCGCGCCGTCAGATGTTTTGAACAACTGGTTTTGATAGCATTTCATAATAATAAAATATATTCTCTATGGTGTGTTTGATGAGCTAAGAGTTTCCTGATGATAGCATCCATGAAGCCAGCACCATAATCGTTGTAGCCAAGGTCAGCGTTACTTTAGAAGGTCGAATCGCCTGACAACCACACTCTGTTTCAATCTCCTACAATTTTAACATGAGAATTTCATTAATGCTAAAGAAAAATATTCAAGTTAGTTTAGTTTAATTCATTTGGGGTTTATTGTCCATTTAGCAGCTAGGCCATATCAAAACATTGTCTATTTACGAGTGAAGGAAAGACTGCACATAGGGTTAATTTCACTGGGAAATTACTCCACCACACGTAGAAACCAAAGACCCCCGGAAAGCAATGGATAAATTTGCCCAGATACACGAGTCAGGTTACCCTCCCTGTATGTGAATCACAGATCTGCGCTCATCAGGATTCAAACGAGCTTTGCCATTCACCTTACCAAATGAGGGGGACCACACAAAAAAATTTGTGAAACTTTTCCGTGGATTTGAAAATTCACCCTCTGGGGACCTCATTCTACTTAGGCCTCATCTTCTCTGGAAATTATCTATATTATCAAATTAACAAGTTGGTTAGTTTCTTCAGATTTTTTTTTTTTTAGTTTAGTTTTTCTATGTCCCCAAATTGGCAGACAACACAACACATAATTGAGGTGCCTCACCATCTTCATCATCTAGGAACTTAAATCTATGTCTAGGTCTCCCATAGCAGATGAGATCATGCAGCATGAGGTCCCCAGAGGGTGAATTTAGCGATGCTAGCCCTCTTTATGGGGTAGCATCACTAAATTCACCCTCTGAGGACCTCATTCTGCAAATGACCAGCACAATATTTGAGGCCTGAAATCCATATCTTTTAGAGATGAGCAGATTATCGACACGCTTATCAGATCGGGCCGATAACCAATATATCGGTTGGATATCGGTATCCAGATAAATCTGCTGTTTCGCCAATCTGATATATATGTAGAATTTGTAGGTACCTTATGTGACCAAAGTTGCATAAAACGTAATTCTACTAGTCTACCGACCACCAATTATAAGCATTCTTTGTTAGAATAAATAACAATATTGTGTGTATGTAATAATTATCAAAGTATATAAACTTAAATGTGGCTATTTGAGCCTACTTCAATTAATATTATTCATCAGACCATCAGAAAGAACCTGACTGGTAAACACATGTCACATGATCACATCGCATCCACAAAATAAGAACTCAGCTGACCGTGACCTGTTATCAGTTTGACAGGCCTTGTGTCATAATAAATACTCACATATGGCTGACCTAGTTACGGGCCAAGCAATGAATGCAGGTGTTAATTAGATACACAGTGTAAGATGATGCTACATTGTGATGTAATACTCAGGCTGAGGCAGTCCGTGCTGTAGCACGTGGGCGTTGTCTACTTCAAAGACACCGACAATACAAGCGTGTGTGAGAGATGTATGTCTGTAGATTAGTGATTGTCATTCTTCGGATTGACATTTGTGTAATCCAAGTACTGAATTCAGATTAATTGGATCAATGAGACATGAATCCTTGCCGGCTTAATCGACTTACTGACCCTCCTATTTGATACAACTCAATCTAAGAATTTTCAAGCGGAAGTACGTGATGTTTGTACTCATACAGGAACAGCCTGTTTATGTTCAGGAAAATATCTCTGGTTGTTTTGAATCAATTATATGTTATGGAGGATCAAGTTTTGTTTGTACTCATATACTGGATTAGAACTGGGTATATCGGTATCAGATCGGTATCGGCCGAAATATGGGAGAAAAATATCGGATATCGGCTTTCACCGATAACTTCAATACCCTCACATCTCTAATATCTTTTCGTGAATCATATAGACTTGTGATGGTCAGTGTTCCCCGGTCTCATGATCTAAAAGCAGAAGATAAATATACTGGCTTCAAGGGTATTTCTGTAAGTTTATGTAACCACCAATATTGGGCTAATTTAAACAAAACTTGGCTATTTAAAATGGATGCGAAAGTTGCACTGCATATTATGACAGCTGTTTATAAGTAATGCTGGTAGACCTTGCAGGGTTAAATGATTTCTATTTTGCAATCTCAAATTCCAGTGTATATACTTCTCCAGAAACTTACTTGGATCTTCTCAGGTGTAAGGAAACAGGTGGGGTGGGGGTTGGATATAAATTTTCACAAATTGTGTATGACAGGCCAAACCATGGTTGGTCCATGCTATCCTTGGGCCTACATTTTGACCCAAGCGGAAACCCTGAATGTGATAAAATGAGATAAATTTAATAAAAGATTTATATTCTGATGTGTATTTATTTAACATAGTTCCTCATTCTAATTTTACTGTGTTTCATCAATATATATACCATAGTTTGATTCATGGTTGGTGAACAACCATCATATAACTGACCTTATCATCTCTGCTGAAACATTTTTCATTTGGCCGTTCTCTGTATCTTGGTTTTATCGTGCACTGGTTCGGTTTATTTTCTAAATAAAAGAGAATGATCACAAACTAGATAAATTTGGAAACCATCGATTCACAAAAATTAGATAATATAAATTTGAAGTAAGGTAACTTTTGGAAAAGTAATTGTTGAACAGACAAACTTCGGATGTGAACAATGGACATCTTGGATCTTCAAGTCATATGACTGAATATTGAAACAAAACACTTTATCATTCAGGAAATGTGCCATTACGAGGGTTCAACTTTCAGCTCATTGCGGCTAAACGACAAAAATATACTTTCAGAGTGCATATAGAAAGGCATATTATTATGTGATATTACCCAGATGTAGGGCATGTATGCACCTAATATGATGTGTATCCATGGAAAATATTTACAACCAATGATTGCATTCCCCTTGACGATGATTATGTCAACACGTTTAGATAAAATTTGAATGAACATACTACATAAAATATGTCCAGTTTGTCTCTTGAAATATACGTAAATCACGCTATATCCCCAGGTGGAAGGGGGGGGTTACCGTTATCAAGCCTGGGTTAGTGTACCTGTCATTTTCTCTGGAAAGTTTCTTTATTATCAAATTTCTATAGAAACTTATTCACATTGATTCTATTTCATTTTTAGTTTAGTTTCTCCATATCCCCAAATTGGCAGAGGACACATTGCAGAATCGAGGTTCCCAATGGGTTGTACATCACATATTCACCATTTGGGAATTTCAACCTGAGTCTATGTCTCTCATAGCAGATGAGGCCATGCAGAATGAAGTCCCCAGAGCGTGAATTTGGTGATGCTAGCCCACTATGCGGGATAGCAGTGATGCTAGCCCACTATGCGGGATAGCAGTGATGCTAGCCCACTATGCGGGATAGCATCACAAAATTCACCCTCTGGGGACCTCATTCTGAAAATGACAGGCACACTAAACTCAGACTTGGCCATTATAGATATATATCTCAGGGTTCAAAGTGTTAAGATACTCGTGTATATTGAATACCATCATCATGAAACTCTACACCGAGTAGAACATGACTGCATCATCATTCATTAGCTAACGATTATAACTAGTTCTCACCTTCTGTAACTTCGACAGGTTCTTGGTTGAGCGAGGTTGAAGTAATGTCGCAGTTCTTACACTCCGTATCAGTTACCAGCAGCATAAGATTAGTGTTTGTGAGTGTGATGGCACGGTAATCCCTGTAAAATGAGATTAGTGTTTGTGAGTGTGATGGCACGGTAATCCCTGTAAAATGAGATTAGTGTTTGTGAGTGTGATGGCACGGTAATCCCTGTAAAATGAGATTAGTGTTTTTGAGTGTGATGGCACGGTAATCCCTGTAAAATGAGATTAGTGTTTGTAAGTGTGATGGCACGGTAATCCCTGTAAAATGAGATTAGTGTTTTTGAGTGTGATGGCACGGTAATCCCTGTAAAATGAGATTAGTGTTTGTGAGTGTGATGGCACGGTAATCCCTGTAAAATGTATATTTTTATGTACATCTAGATGAGAGTTCTGATTTTTTTTATACATTCATATGCATTTCATATTACAAATTGTTATCTGGGAATTCTGGTAGATATCAATTCCATGTGGAGTTTTCAAGCCTTGAAATAGGGTGTCTGTCATTTGCAGAATGAGGTCCACAGAGGGTGAATTTAGTGACGCTACCCCACATAGCGGGCTAGCATCACCAAATTCACCTTCTGGGGACCTCATTCTGCTTACACCTCAGCAGAATGAGGTCCCCAGAGGGTGAATTTGGTGATGCTAGCCCGCTATGCGGGGTAGCATCACTAAATTCACCCTCTGGGGACCTCATTCTGCAAATGACAGACACACTATTTCAAGGCTTGGGAGTTTTAACTTTAGACTGAAACCCTTTCTATACTAAATGGTTTCTGCTACTCAGTTATAAAAGTATATATTGGAATGGTATATTATTCATTTGGAGGGTTTATCAGGTAAAACAAGCAGACGACAGATAATATAAGTACAAAAGGAGCATTTGTTGAACTTATTATCTGATATTTCCTAAGGGATAACTACTCATCAATGAGAGTTTAGTATAGAAAGGGTTAAAAAGAATGGCTGGAATCGGAACTGTATTTAAAACTAGATGAACTAAGGGCCGTAACTCAGGTAAAATAAATCAGACAAAACTGATTTTTGAACTCGATCGAGATACTGTTGTGAAAGTTCAATATACCAATTAAGAATGAAGTTGATTTACTTTTGTTCAAGATATCGAGCTATCGGACATAAAATTTCTATAAATAGAAACAAGTGGCATAACTCTGGTTAGAAAGTGGGGATGGATCCGACATGACAATTAACTCACATACCAAAGATTGTCAGAATCCTTCAATAAACGGCTATGTTATATAGGTTTGTTGCCACCTGCCCTGCCTTGCCATACCAATAAAACTCAACTAAAAATCAGGGGTTTCCTTTTAAGGGTGAAAACTTGGATGTTGAAAGGATAATATGCACTGATTAATATTAAAGAATATTCACTCAGTTTGCTTGAAAAACTAATGGAGCTTCTACATTTCAATTTGTGGCGACAAATCCGAGATATGTGTCTTACCGGGTGCAGTTATGACAGTAAACTATGCCTCTGTAGACCTTGTCCTTGTGGTCATCCTCAAAGTGATAGCGTGTTTGTATTTTAGTGCATAGGTATGTATCATCTTCCTCTGCGGCTGCCTCCGCTGTTAAATTAAAGATATCATAACTTAGCAGTGAAGAACGTTGGGTATTGACTTTTCAATACTGAATATCATCCGACTGAGCGAGCTGTTTTCTATATTAAAAATTCTGATGCCATCTGTGTTCACACCGATTTCCATATCAGTGTTGTATTGGCTATTTCCAAACGATGTATTAGTAGTATAATCATAATTAATTGAACTTGCGATTTGTACTCTGTTTTGTTTGAAATTGTATTTTTATGACTTCAATGCATCTTTCTGGGACATATAATTCTCATAGAAAGGTAGTTCAGGTATTTATCAACCTATATCGATACTGGGAAAAATTCAAAAGTTAATATAATTAAGTGTATTTAGTGGCGAAAACCACCATGTGGCTTAAAGTGAACAAGAGATCTGATATAAACTCACCGTAGAAACTTTTTTCTGCATAGAACCAGCTGCAACAGAAGATAAATATTAATTCTTAAACATATCTTACTTTTTATTTAAATCTAAATAACATGTTTGGAACAAGCCTTGAAATAGGGTGTCTGTCATTTGCAGAATGAGGTCCCCAGAGGGGACCTCATGCTGCTTACACCTTAGCAGAATGAGGTCCCCAGAGGGTGAATTTGGTGATGCTAGCCCGCTATGTGGGGTAGCATCACTATATTCACCCTCTGGGGACCTCATTCTGCAAATGACAGACACCCTATTTCAAGGCTTGGTTTGGAATGGGAAATGCTACAAGAAAGACGCTATATTGTTTGATATTGAATTTTCTATGCATTTATTTCATACAGTGTCGATGTTTTAAAGGGAAACCCAATATTATTTTGTTATTTTTTCAATATCAATATGGTAATATTCACTATTTTTTGGTCAAGTTTATCTACATATATAAAAAAGTATGATCTGTCTGTATGCAATTTTTCTCCCAGACCCATGGACCAATTTCAACCAAATTTGGTGTGGTCACTTGGGGTACCCAGGCGAAATTAGTTTTTCAAAATTTTGATTTAAAAAAAAAAGAGAGCCTATATGTAGTATGTTATATGAGGTTTTCAATTTTTTTTCAACAGAATAAAGCAGACAATGATGTTAAATCAGATTTGTTTTATCTTGCTGTTGTACCTGGATGTCTCAAATTAATAAATAACAGGCTATTCGCTAAATGTTTTTTGAAAAATTACTATAAATTTAGCGCCTGTGAAATCAAATTTCTAGAATAGAAATGCCACCCTTAAGGAAAGTTATATGTTATTCTTAACCTTTTGTTTACTAGATGTATTCTCCCATCAATTAAAAAAGTATACATTGGAATGGTCTATTCTTCAACTGGGGGGGGGGGGTGCTCAGGAAATATAAGCAGAAAACAGACAGACGAAAAGATAATACAAGTGTAGAGGATTTCTATTCGTTGGTGGGAAATGCTGTTCAGATACAGTAATGCCCTAAGTAATCGACTCCTTAACCACAACAGAATTATGGGTAACTTTTCAGGATTTAGTCGGAAATATGGCCTGTTGCCATTCATCGGAAAGCTTTCACTGAGAGCTTTCCGATGAATGGCAACGAGCCATATTTCTGACTAAATCCTGAAAAGTTACTCATAATTCTGCTGTGGTTAACGAGTCAATTACTTAGGGCATTACTGTAATAAGTTTATATCTGAACATTTCCAAAGGAAACTATTCGTCAAGGAATATATTTAGTACAGAAATTAATAACTGTGTATGTTGATCTACAACATATTTTCTGATTACCCAGATAAAGTTTGATGGTATGTGCATAGATAATTCTCTGTCACATGCACATTCTCTATCAATTTCATGCTTGAAATAGGAAACACTACATGTACAGTTCTACATAATTCAATTACTCCGTTATTAATAGGAAGATAATAATAAACTTTTAAAGCTGATTCTAAACAAATTCAAAATTGTGTGAAAAGATAAATACTCACGAATAGATATTTAGGTTGACAAATGACCTGAAATATAAAGTTACCGAGTATTACACCTTCCTATGAATGGATACTCCCAGACAGTTAAAAAGGGTATACATAGGAATGGTCTCTTATTGATATGCAGGAATGTACAGGTAAATATAAGCAGACAACAGATAAATAAAAGTAGAGATGGAGACCTATGTATTGAGAGAAATGTTTAGATAATAAGTTCAACAAATGACCTAGGGAGGGGTCTGCCCTTGTGGAAATAAACACAGGAAATGTCAGTGACGTCTGTGTTATGCAAATTGTTTTCACCTTTGTAACTGTGTGCCACATTCTTCAAATGGACCCCTGCATGTGTGAATCGAACAATAAGACAATAATAATTTAATTGATATGTATACAGCTATTACCCTTTACTGATATGTGTGTAATTACTAGTACCTGGAACAATATTTACATTTATGTATATAGAGAGGGACTTTTCTTGGTCGTTGAATAGTGCGCAGAAAATAAATAATAAAAATAAAATCCTTCCGGCCCCAATTTTCCAAGAAAAATCTGATGATAATCTAGAAATTTATTTTGCATGGCCTTATAGTCTATGATCTATTCTGGGATGGTCAGATAATATAAGCTGACATTAGGCTGAGAAGCACTAAATGGATTCCATTCACATTAGGCAGAGAAGCACTATATGGACTATATGGATTCAATTCACGTCATGAAGAGAAGCACTGTATGGATTCCATTAATTCATTTTCATATTAATTAATAAATCTATTACCTGCGTTAACCCTTACCCTTTCAAACCTCTTATAAAACATTTCACATGCCTACACCTACATTATGATACTATATTATACATGTACCGCTGGATCCTGTAATTGTTCTATCGAACATTGTACTGGTGCAGGTACTAATACTACTGGAAGTGGTTATGAGATGGCTCCATAGTAGCGGAAACCAATGTAATTTTTAAACCCTGCATGTTTATTCGGGTCTGCATGTTTATTAATATTATGAGGATTTCGTCCCTGTATGTTTATTTGGAACACAAGAGTAATGTACTTACCATGTGATTGTGCTGGTCCACCACTTAAAGCTCAACAAGTCGTAGACCCAGCTGATGGAGGGCTGAAATAATTTTATTAACATTAGTCCACGCAAAGTCAATATCCTGTGTCAGACCAACATTTTATTCACGTTCAATCAAAGGCTGCAAATAGTGTGTCTGTAATCAGCAGAATGAGGTACCCAGAGGGTAAATTTAGTGATGCTATCACACACTGCAAGCTAGTATCACCAAATTCACCCTCTGGAAACCTCATTCTGCTTAGGCCTCAACTGCTATGAGAGACGTAGGATCAGATTGAAGTTCCCCAATTGAAGTTGGTGATATTATGCATTTTATCTTCTGTAAATTAGGGGATATAGAAACTTCCCAGAAGGGAAAAAGTAACTAAAAACATTGTTAATTTGAGACTATAGGTACCTCCCAGAAGATGAGGCCTAAGCAGAATGAAGTGCCCAGAGGGTGAATTTGGTGATGCTAGCCCACTGTACAGGATAGCATCACTAAATTACCCCTCTAGGCACCTCTATCTGCAAATGACAGATAGACTATGCAGGATTGCATCAATCTGTCATGGAATGACAAAATAATTGCAGTATGTTTTTGATACAATCACACATGGAATTGAGATAAAACAGACATTTCAAAGTTTAGATTTTTGATTCATTACTGTAATTGGTAATTACATGTAAGTTCAAACATTTGTTAAACACGTGATGGATTGCGATTGCTATATCTCAGTGATAAATGCGTTGGTCTTGCTTGATGGGCAATTTTTGATGAAATAAATCACGGAATCTATCAACTATCATTATACACTCCAGATGCTCTAATTGCACCTCTAGTGACTTGTTCTGACCGAAGGGCTCAATGTATTTGTGTGACTTAAGTACTCTTTTTAGGGTGGACGAATATTTGATTTTGATATTCGAAACCGCAATTGACAAACAAATATTTGTTTCAGTGCTACCAATCTTCATTTCTATCTCGCGTGTTGGAATTTGCTCAACCAAATCAGCATCAATGATTTAGTTGGATGTTGAAATCGTGGTTCAGGCAAACAATGAAATCAACAAATAATCAAGCCTTGAAATAGTGTGTCTATCATTGAGGTCCCCAGAGGGTGAATTTAGTGATGCTATCTCGAACTGTGGGCTAGGGTCATCGAATTCACCCTCTATGAACCTAATTCTGATAAGGCCTCAAATATTATGGGAGACATAGAATCAGATTGAAGTTCCCCAGTTGAAAATGGTCATGTTCACCAATTAGTCACCTCGTTTCTGTATTTTTATCTTCTGCAATTTAGGGGATATAGAAACTGAACATAAGGGAAAAAGTAACTAAAAACAATGTTAATTTGAGACTATAGCTACTTCCCAAAAGATGAGGCCTAAGCAGAAACTAAACAAGGGAAAAAGTAACTAATAGCAATGTTAATTTGAGACTATAGATACTTCCCAGAAGATGAGGCCTAAGCAGAATGAGGTTCACAGAGGATGAATTTAGTGATGCTAGCCTGCTGTGCTCATTCTACAAATGACAGACACACTATTTCAAGGCAGGCAAATAATAGACCCACACATATTAAAATGATTTTACAGTATACAGGTTAGAGTGTCCCATGAAGACACAGTATACAGGTTAGAGTGTCCCATGAAGACACAGTATACCATGAAGACACAGTATACAGGTTAGAGTGTCCCATGAAGACGCAGTATACCATGAAGACGCAGTATACAGGTTAGAGTGTCCCATGAAGACACAGTATACCATGAAGACACAGTATACAGGTTAGAGTGTCCCATGAAGACACAGTATACAGGTTAGAGTGTCCCATGAAGACACAATATACAGGTTAGAGTGTCCCATGAAGACACAGTATACAGGTTAGAGTGTCCCATGAAGACACAGTATACAGGTTAGTGTATCCCATGAAGACACAGTATACAGGTTAGAGTGTCCCATGAAGACACAGTATACAGGTTAGAGTGTCCCATGAAGACACAGTATACAGGTTAGAGTGTCCCATGAAGACACAGTATACCATGAAGACACAGTATACAGGTTAGAGTGTCCCATGAAGACACAGTATACCATGAAGACACAGTATACAGGTTAGAGTGTCCCATGAAGACACAGTATACCATGAAGACACAGTATACAGGTTAGAGTGTCCCATGAAGACACAGTATACCATGAAGACACAGTATACAGGTTAGAGTGTCCCATGAAGACACAGTATACCATGAAGACACAGTATACAGGTTAGAGTGTCCCATGAAGACGCAGTATACCATGAAGACGCAGTATACAGGTTAGAGTGTCCCATGAAGACACAGTATACCATGAAGACACAGTATACAGGTTAGAGTGTCCCATGAAGACACAGTATACCATGAAGACACAGTATACAGGTTAGAGTGTCCCATGAAGACACAGTATACAGGTTAGAGTGTCCCATGAAGACACAGTATACCATGAAGACACAGTATACAGGTTAGAGTGTCCCATGAAGACACAGTATACCATGAAGACACAGTATACAGGTTAGAGTGTCCCATGAAGACACAGTATACCATGAAGACACAGTATACAGGTTAGAGTGTCCCATGAAGACACAGTATACCATGAAGACACAGTATACAGGTTAGAGTGTCCCATGAAGACACAGTATACCATGAAGACACAGTATACAGGTTAGAGTGTCCCATGAAGACACAGTATACCATGAAGACACAGTATACAGGTTAGAGTGTCCCATGAAGACACAGTATACCATGAAGACACAGTATACAGGTTAGAGTGTCCCATGAAGACACAGTATACCATGAAGACGCAGTATACAGGTTAGAGTGTCCCATGAAGACACAGTATACCATGAAGACACAGTATACAGGTTAGAGTGTCCCATGAAGACACAGTATACCATGAAGACACAGTATACAGGTTAGAGTGTCCCATGAAGACACAGTATACCATGAAGACACAGTATACAGGTTAGAGTGTCCCATGAAGACACAGTATACCATGAAGACACAGTATACAGGTTAGAGTGTCCCATGAAGACACAGTATACCATGAAGACACAGTATACAGGTTAGAGTGTCCCATGAAGACACAGTATACCATGAAGACGCAGTATACAGGTTAGAGTGTCCCATGAAGACACAGTATACCATGAAGACACAGTATACAGGTTAGAGTGTCCCATGAAGACGCAGTATACCATGAAGACGCAGTATACAGGTTAGAGTGTCCCATGAAGACACAGTATACCATGAAGACACAGTATACAGGTTAGAGTGTCCCATGAAGACACAGTATACAGGTTAGAGTGTCCCATGAAGACACAGTATACAGGTTAGAGTGTCCCATGAAGACACAGTATACAGGTTAGAGTGTCCCATGAAGACACAATATACAGGTTAGAGTGTCCCATGAAGACACAGTATACAGGTTAGAGTGTCCCATGAAGACACAGTATACCATGAAGACACAGTATACAGGTTAGAGTGTCCCATGAAGACACAGTATACAGGTTAGAGTGTCCCATGAAGACACAGTATACAGGTTAGAGTGTCCCATGAAGACACAGTATACAGGTTAGAGTGTCCCATGAAGACACAATATACAGGTTAGAGTGTCCCATGAAGACACAGTATACAGGTTAGAGTGTCCCATGAAGACACAGTATACCATGAAGACACAGTATACAGGTTAGAGTGTCCCATGAAGACACAGTATACAGGTTAGAGTGTCCCATGAAGACACAGTATACAGGTTAGAGTGTCCCATGAAGACACAGTATACAGGTTAGAGTGTCCCATGAAGACACAGTATACAGGTTAGAGTGTCCCATGAAGACACAATATCCAGGTTAGAGTGTCCCATGAAGACACAGTATACAGGTTAGAGTGTCCCATGAAGACACAGTATACAGGTTAGAGTGTCCCATGAAGACACAGTATACAGGTTAGAGTGTCCCATGAAGACACAGTATACAGGTTAGAGTGTCCCATGAAGACACAGTATACAGGTTAGAGTGTCCCATGAAGACGCAGTATACAGGTTAGAGTGTCCCATGAAGACACAGTATACAGGTTAGAGTGTCCCATGAAGACACAGTATACAGGTTAGAGTGTCCCATGAAGACACAGTATACCATGAAGACACAATATACAGGTTAGAGTGTCCCATGAAGACACAGTATACCATGAAGACGCAGTATACAGGTTAGAGTGTCCCATGAAGACACAGTATACCATGAAGACACAGTATACAGGTTAGAGTGTCCCATGAAGACACAGTATACCATGAAGACACAGTATACAGGTTAGAGTGTCCCATGAAGACACAGTATACAGGTTAGAGTGTCCCATGAAGACACAGTATACAGGTTAGAGTGTCCCATGAAGACACAGTATACAGGTTAGAGTGTCCCATGACGACACAGTATACAGGTTAGAGTGTCCCATGAAGACACAGTATACAGGTTAGAGTGTCCCATGAAGACACAGTATACAGGTTAGAGTGTCCCATGAAGACACAGTATACAGGTTAGAGTGTCCCATGAAGACACAGTATACAGGTTAGAGTGTCCCATGAAGACACAGTATACAGGTTAGAGTGTCCCATGAAGACACAGTATACAGGTTAGAGTGTCCCATGAAGACACAGTATACAGGTTAGAGTGTCCCATGAAGACACAGTATACAGGTTAGAGTGTCCCATGAAGACACAGTATACAGGTTAGAGTGTCCCATGAAGACACAGTATACAGGTTAGAGTGTCCCATGAAGACACAGTATACAGGTTAGAGTGTCCCATGAAGACACAGTATACAGGTTAGAGTGTCCCATGACGACACAGTATACAGGTTAGAGTGTCCCATGAAGACACAGTATACAGGTTAGAGTGTCCCATGAAGACACAGTATACAGGTTAGAGTGTCCCATGAAGACACAGTATACAGGTTAGAGTGTCCCATGAAGACACAGTATACAGGTTAGAGTGTCCCATGAAGACACAGTATACAGGTTAGAGTGTCCCATGAAGACACAGTATACAGGTTAGAGTGTCCCATGAAGACACAGTATACAGGTTAGAGTGTCCCATGAAGACACAGTATACAGGTTAGAGTGTCCCATGAAGACACAGTATACAGGTTAGAGTGTCCCATGAAGACACAGTATACAGGTTAGAGTGTCCCATGAAGACACAGTATACCATGAAGACACAATATACAGGTTAGAGTGTCCCATGAAGACACAGTATACCATGAAGACGCAGTATACAGGTTAGAGTGTCCCATGAAGACACAGTATACCATGAAGACACAGTATACAGGTTAGAGTGTCCCATGAAGACACAGTATACCATGAAGACACAGTATACAGGTTAGAGTGTCCCATGAAGACACAGTATACAGGTTAGAGTGTCCCATGAAGACACAGTATACAGGTTAGAGTGTCCCATGAAGACACAGTATACAGGTTAGAGTGTCCCATGACGACACAGTATACAGGTTAGAGTGTCCCATGAAGACACAGTATACAGGTTAGAGTGTCCCATGAAGACACAGTATACCATGAAGACACAGTATACAGGTTAGAGTGTCCCATGAAGACACAGTATACAGGTTAGAGTGTCTCATGAAGACACAGTATACAGGTTAGAGTGTCCCATGAAGACACAGTATACAGGTTAGAGTGTCCCATGAAGACACAGTATACAGGTTAGAGTGTCCCATGAAGACACAGTATACAGGTTAGAGTGTCCCATGAAGACACAGTATACCATGAAGACACAGTATACAGGTTAGAGTGTCTCATGAAGACACAGTATACAGGTTAGAGTGTCTCATGAAGACACAGTATACAGGTTAGAGTGTCCCATGAAGACACAGTATACCATGAAGACACAGTATACAGGTTAGAGTGTCCCATGAAGACACAGTATACCATGAAGACACAGTATACAGGTTAGAGTGTCCCATGAAGACACAGTATACCATGAAGACACAATATACAGGTTAGAGTGTCCCATGAAGACACAGTATACCATGAAGACACAATATACAGGTTAGAGTGTCCCATGAAGACACAGTATACCATGAAGACACAATATACAGGTTAGAGTGTCCCATGAAGACACAGTATACCATGAAGACACAGTATACAGGTTAGAGTGTCTCATGAAGACACAGTATACAGGTTAGAGTGTCTCATGAAGACACAGTATACAGGTTAGAGTGTCCCATGAAGACACAGTATACCATGAAGACACAGTATACAGGTTAGAGTGTCCCATGAAGACACAGTATACCATGAAGACACAGTATACAGGTTAGAGTGTCCCATGAAGACACAGTATACCATGAAGACACAATATACAGGTTAGAGTGTCCCATGAAGACACAGTATACCATGAAGACACAATATACAGGTTAGAGTGTCCCATGAAGACACAGTATACAGGTTAGAGTGTCCCATGAAGACACAGTATACAGGTTAGAGTGTCCCATGAAGACACAGTATACAGGTTAGAGTGTCCCATGAAGACACAGTATACAGGTTAGAGTGTCCCATGAAGACACAGTATACAGGTTAGAGTGTCCCATGAAGACACAGTATACAGGTTAGAGTGTCCCATGAAGACACAGTATACAGGTTAGAGTGTCCCATGAAGACACAGTATACCATGAAGACACAATATACAGGTTAGAGTGTCCCATGAAGACACAGTATACAGGTTAGAGTGTCCCAATGAAGACACAGTATACCATGAAGACACAGTATACCATGAAGACACAGTATACCATGAAGACACAATATACAGGTTAGAGTGTCCCATGAAGACACAGTATACCATGAAGACACAATATACAGGTTAGAGTGTCCCATGAAGACACAGTATACAGGTTAGAGTGTCCCATGAAGACACAGTATACAGGTTAGAGTGTCCCATGAAGACACAGTATACAGGTTAGAGTGTCTCATGAAGACACAGTATACAGGTTAGAGTGTCCCATGAAGACACAGTATACCATGAAGACACAGTATACAGGTTAGAGTGTCCCATGAAGACACAGTATACCATGAAGACACAATATACAGGTTAGAGTGTCCCATGAAGACACAGTATACCATGAAGACACAATATACAGGTTAGAGTGTCCCATGAAGACACAGTATACAGGTTAGAGTGTCCCATGAAGACACAGTATACAGGTTAGAGTGTCCCATGAAGACACAGTATACAGGTTAGAGTGTCCCATGAAGACACAGTATACAGGTTAGAGTGTCCCATGAAGACACAGTATACCATGAAGACACAATATACAGGTTAGAGTGTCCCATGAAGACACAGTATACAGGTTAGAGTGTCCCAATGAAGACACAGTATACCATGAAGACACAGTATACCATGAAGACACAGTATACCATGAAGACACAATATACAGGTTAGAGTGTCCCATGAAGACACAGTATACCATGAAGACACAATATACAGGTTAGAGTGTCCCATGAAGACACAGTATACCATGAAGACACAATATACAGGTTAGAGTGTCCCATGAAGACACAGTATACAGGTTAGAGTGTCCCATGAAGACACAGTATACCATGAAGACACAATATACAGGTTAGAGTGTCCCATGAAGACACAGTATACCATGAAGACGCAGTATACAGGTTAGAGTGTCCCATGAAGACACAGTATACAGGTTAGAGTGTCCCATGAAGACACAGTATACAGGTTAGAGTGTCCCATGAAGACACAATATACAGGTTAGAGTGTCCCATGAAGACACAGTATACAGGTTAGAGTGTCCCATGAAGACACAGTATACAGGTTAGAGTGTCCCATGAAGACACAGTATACAGGTTAGAGTGTCCCATGAAGACACAATATACAGGTTAGAGTGTCCCATGAAGACACAGTATACAGGTTAGAGTGTCCCATGAAGACACAGTATACAGGTTAGAGTGTCCCATGAAGACACAGTATACAGGTTAGAGTGTCCCATGAAGACACAGTATACCATGAAGACGCAGTATACAGGTTAGAGTGTCCCAATGAAGACTTACAATTCTGACTGAGATAGGTCCGGCGTTGACTTTTGAGTCATTGGCTTCGGTACACACTCCCTGATAGTCATAAGATGTGTATCTGCAAAAGAAATGTGATAATATTAAAGAAAGCAAAGGTTAGGATCACCCGGAATATATTAAACATGGATTATCTCTTCATATAATAATTTTGAAATAGTTTCGTGGCTATAAAAAAATAAATATGCATTGAAGACACGCTTCGATCAATTAATATTGATTTTATTTAGATTATTTTATTGTTCTATTTTTACAATTGACCATTCAGGTTATACCATATAGCGATAGGGATCATTAGGTTGTTCCAATAGCTACGACAAATGTCAAATTCCCAGATTGATTGTTTGTATTGTTTTATTCCATAGTTATACGCAATAATGAGTCTAATTAACGTTATTTGTGACAAAATTACACAATAAAATTTCTGGTCTCAGTTAACATTAACCACTATTGTTCATTAGCTAAACAACCACCAGAAAATATTTGAAATATAATCAATATTAATTGATAGAAGCATTTCCGGACAGGGATCTTCGATTCATAGCTAATATTTTATACCCCGGTAACTATATAACACATTTTTACAAAGAGATAGACCATCTTTAATACAATAGAGCAAACAAAATAATTTGAGTCTCAGACAATTTTATTTCTAAATCAATGAGGGCGGGGGACTATTTTAATTTTTTTGTGCACATCGTAAGCATGGATTATCATAGCTTCCCTTGTCTATAAATTAACACCTCTCCATTATAACAAGTGATACTTTATTTCCTCCAGCGCTTCACAATTGTTGTGGAGTTACATTTAGTACACCAGACTATTATGATCAGCTAATCATTTTCTTCAATGTAGTCAGCTATATAATGTTCTATGTCACCATATGCATACATGATAGTCAATCTTCACATACCCAGATATCTGTTTAAGAGATCATGTATTTTGCAATTAATGCTCAATACGTATGGACATGTTGGTAAAAACATACAAAAATAATTTTGAAAAAAAATTGAAAATGTTTTTTTTTTTTTTTTTAAACTTTTTTGGTCATAGCAAAAATCGAAATAAAATGTCCAATACATGCCATTTATTTCAATGCGGCGGTGTCTGAGACTCAAATAAAAACTATTTTTTATTTGGCCTAGTCTATTTTAATGTCTAGGTTCTATACTTTTATTAGACACTTTGTGAAACAATTATTACTGAGTTGGATGGTCATGCACAATCCATGATCTCAAAAGCATGGGAGTCAAAAACAGATGCCATAATCTTAAAAGCCTGGGAGTAATGTCAGTGATCGAACGTATGACACATATAATTGATGAAGAAAAGATAAAAAAACAAGAGCTACGCTGGGCGTGCAATATACGCCCTCTCTTGGGTCAGCGGAAACTGATAAAAAAAGGGGCATAACTCTGGTAAAAATTGGCGGACGGAACTCAAATTTGAACTTGACCTGTGTTTTGGTGGGAGAAAGTAATATACCAAATTATCATTGAATCCGATAAGCTCTAGTAAAGTTATCATGCGGACAACAAATTTCAGGGATTTTCTAAGTAAAATTACGTCAAATAAGGGGCATAACTCCGGTGAAAATTGGCGGACGGAACCCAAATTCGAACTTGAGCTGTCTTTTCTCCTAATAAACCCACATACCAAATTTGATTGAAATCGGTTCACTCTAACTAAAGTTATCATCCGGACAACAAATTTCAGGGATTTTCTAAGTCAAATTACGTCAAAAAAGGGGCCATAACTCCCGCAAAAATTATCGGATTAAAACGAAATTCGGACTTGAACTGTATTTCGATATATGTAATCCACAAAAAAACGGGTTTTGCGTATAAACATTCCAAAATCGAGTTATCATCCAGAAACCAAAAAACATAAGAAAAAAGGAATTTTCTGAGTCGAAAAAGGGGCATAACTCTGCCAAAAATGGTCGGACAGAACCCAAGTTCGAACTTGACCTGTGTTTTGGTGGGAGAAAGTAATATACCAAATTTGGATTCATTCCGATAAACTATACTAAAGTTATCATCCGGACAACAAATTTCAAGGATTTTCTAAGTCAAAAAACGTTAAATAAGGGGCATAACTCCGGTGAAAATTGGCGGGCGGAACCCAAATTCGAACTTGAACTTACTTTTCGGCTAATAAACCCACATACCAAATTTTACTAATTTTGGTTCACTCTAACTAAAGTTATCATCCGGACAACAGGTTAACGGATGGACGCCCGGACGCCCGGACGGACGGACCAATACTATAATACGGCCTTTTTTTCAAAAGGGCGTATAAAAAAGGAATCAACTTCTGTGAAACATCGTCCACACAACAGAGTGCTACACAGATGTGTTTTGATTGTAGTAAGCTTACCTGTGATACACAGATGTGTTAACCAAATCATCCATTATCAGTGGATCAACATAGGCAAAAAATCTCCCAATCTGTTAAAATAAGAAATGTCAAATTATTAATCTTGTCTGACAAAATAAAAGATTTATTCTAAAATTTGTCATGTCAGCCAATGCGGAAACAGATTATCCCTGCACCACCTGATGTAGCATTCAGGCAACTGCGTTGCATTGGTCTGTTACGGTGACATGTTCCGTTGTCTGAATTAAACTGTTCATTCAGGTGGGTTGCGTTATAACGCAGAGCTTCCGATTTAAGTTTGCTATTGGGACAAATGCAATATTGCAAATCAATCTATCTGTTATTAGTGAAATTTTATGATAATGATACCAACATTTAAAACTTTATTGACATTAACGAAAATCAAATTTTCTTCACTTCTCTAACAGCCACCATCTTTAGTCGATTGAAAACAAGAAACTTCATGACAAATACGCTTTATTACCACATAAGGTTTTTGTTGCATTCAAAATAGAATCTCTTTGTTGTGGCCGTTAGTGTAATTGTTATGTCTATATTCCAATTTCAATGCAACAGATTTGTCTGTAGACTTCTTTAACACCTTGTGGAAAACCTGGTAAAGCGAAACCTGCACTTCCAGTTGATGTTGAATTGTGAGCTTCATTACTCATATTTTAATTCGCGAAGTATTATTGTTCACTCAATTTTCAATTTGTGCACTTTTAATTCACCCACTCTGATGCCATAAATACTGAAGTTACGGTTCATAACTGTTCCACCACAAAATAAATATACAGTACGCACATAATAATTGTTAATTATTTAGAAGTGAAGGTAGGTAATTATACTAGATAATTGGCCAATAATTATTATGGTATTTCAATAGTTATAGGCATCACGGACATGAAATCGACAGAAGTTAATTGACATCAATGACCATTAATAGGCTGTTGACTTCAGAAATATCAGTTTTTCCTGTTTGTTCGCTATACTCTTTGAATCATACTATTATTTGCTCAGTTTTAAATTCGTGCACCGATATGCGTGCAATATAACAGTACTGCATGAATTTTAATACAGTAATGTCCTAAATAATCGACTCCTTAACCACAGCAGAATTATGGGTAACTTTTCAGGATTTAGTCGGAGATATGGCTTGTTGCCATTCATTGGAAAGCTCTCAATCCTGAAAATTTACCCATAATTTTGGTGTGGTTAAGGAGTCGATTATTTAGAGCATTACTGTACTTTATTATTGTGATTGGTTACTTACACTAAATACTTTAGTATCATGATTGGTTGCAACGAGGAAGCCACCATCATCCAGAAGGTAACACAGCACTTTTTCTGAGTCCTGGCACGGTTCCTTTGCTTTGACTAATTTCTGTAAAATCTCATCGTGGTTAAAGACTATTCCAGCAACTATTAAAAAGACAAGAATATTGATAATTGAGATAATGAGAAACGTAGCATTTACTAACATGAGCATCACTGTGGCATTGCTAAATACGCCTATTTCTTTACTTATAAATTATTTGAAAAAAAGCTGTAAATCATGTAAAAATAATTGGACTAAACCGATATTTGAACTTGGCTTGTATTTTTGGCTGAGAAACACACATACAATCTTTGCTTCTGATCGAATAACCCAACCTGTGATTAGTGGTCGGAAACCAAAATGTTATGAAATCGGGCAGAATTCAAATTCTGGCAACTAGATGATGACATGCATGTTCTCAAAGGTGAGCCTCACACCAAGTATCAAGTAATTCTTTTGAAGAGTGCTCAATTTATCATTGAGAAAACACAATTGTTATTCCTAAATGGAAAAAAAAGAACTTGGCCTGCGTCTTCACAAATGAGATCCAGGTGCCAAATATCAAGAAAAATGGGCATAACTCCCATCAAAAATCATCGGACCGTGACCTAATTCGAACTTGGCTGTATCTTCTCAAATGTGAACCAGGTACGAAATACAATACATGTACTGGTAACAGAAAATCTTATTTTAGTATATGACAGCAACTATACTTTGTAAATACGACATACATAACTGCTGGTTTCTTTTGATATGACATACACACCTGCTGGTTTCTTTTGATATGACATACACACCTGCTGGTTTCTATTGATACGACATACATACCTGCTGGTTTCTATAGATATATGACATACATACCTGCTGGTTTCTATAGATATGGCATACATACCTGCTGGTTTCTATAGATATGGCATACATACCTGCTGATTTCTATAGATACGACATACACATACCTGCAGGTTTGAAAGTCTGTCCATCCTTTTCTATCTTTATAGCTTTGCCAGCAATAATTGGAGGAATGCGGCTGTTATTTTTATTTCTTTCGTCTACAATAGGCAAGTTTGGATTGTTGCAGTTTATTATCATTTCAGCCACTGAGCAATATGGCATCAGTTATTAATGGTGGTGGAAAGGCGAGACAGAGGGTTAATTTCACAAACTTGCCAAAATAAACATATTTTTACATAGTGCTTAACCACACGAGGCACTAAGCGCTTGAACAGTTAGATTATTATCCAAGTAAAGTACCTATTTCACATCAATGTACAACAAGCCATCACAGTACTTACTCAAGGGTCACAACTTGGCACGAGATTTGAACAATGTACGACTCAACACATCGTTTAATCCGACCAAGCCACTGTTACGGGATACTCAATAATACACCGGTGGGCGGCGGGCTCACTTATGGGCTATTCTCGGCTATTGGGGCCCAGTTGTAAACTTAAGGGCTATTCTCGGCTATCGGGGGCCTCGTTGTAAGTTTAAGGGCTATTCTCAGCAATCGGGCCCTGTATTAAGCTTAAGGGGCTATTCTCGGCTATCGGGGCCAGTAGTAAACTTAAGGGCTATCGGGTCCCGTAGTAAACTTAAGGGCTATTCCCAGCTATTGTGGTGCTGTAGTAAGCGTAAGGCTATTCTCGACTATCAGGGCCCCGTATTAAGCTAAAGGGCTATTCCTGGAAACTTAAGGGCTATTCCCAGCTATCGGGGTCCCGTATTAAACTTAAGGGCTATTCCCAGCTACTGTGGCCCTGTAGTAAACTAAAGGGCTATTTCTCGCTATCGGGGCCCCGTAATAAGCTTAAGGGCTATTCTCAACTATTGGGGCCCTGTAGTAAATTTAAGGACTATTGCCGACTATCGGGGCCCTGTATTAAGCTTAAGGGCTATTCCTGCCAGTTTTCAGGGCCCCATAGTAAGCTTAATGGTTATTCCCGGCAATTGGGGCCCTGTAGTAAGACTGTATTTTGCGGATACTCACTCAGCGTATAAGGTGCCTCATAAATGAACCTATCATCATCAATAGCTCTCCTGTAGAAAGTGTCCTTCCATGTGTCTCGACGATTCTCAAACAGGTAAACATCTCTGTAAATATAATCAATATATTATGACATCCACCTTCCATGTGTCTGTTACTGGTTTTTATCAGGAATTGAACTGTTCATAGTTGACATTTCTATATGGAATCAAACTAATACTTCTTTCTCAGTCAATTAACAGCTGTTTGTTGAACCTATTAGCTGAATATCTCACAAATGAATGAATAGGAATCAAGCAACAATCCATAAGCATGTAGCCAGTTAGAAAAAAATAGTTATAAATACACTTACTCAAGTGGATAAACAAGAGTTATTCCTCCAAATGTAGGTTATCAATATATAATTAAAAATACACTTACTCAATTGGATAAACAAGTGTTAGACCTCCAACTGTAGCTAGAAATGATGTGACATTCTTACTGAAAACAGAACACAATTAGATATTAATTAGAGAACATGTGGTTCAAACTATGTAATAATGGAATATAATTGCCATGGAAGAAGTTATGTTCTTTAAAATATCAAACAGGTGTTAAACAATCAAAGGATTTGATAATTTCATCACGATTTGTTCACCCTAAATTAAAATCTAAACCAATTTGTGGCCATTGGGTTCATCAGACTTTTGAAGAAAATGGCAACTTTTTCAAAGGTCAAAAAGACTTAAGTAGTTCTGAATCATATGTATGATCTGAAATCTCTTACAATGTGATAAATATTCAAAGCCACTCATGATGAATTAGTGATTATCACATGAGAGCAGCTGGCATAATGATTCCACTGGAGCTAAAAGGCCCGAGTGATATCCAGTAAGATAATATCAAACAGATCCCAACAAGAGCGTGGCTCTAGATTCATTTACACAAAATCAAGTGGTTATTATTGTTAATAGTAACCACTTGATTTTCGAGTTATCCATCTTACAACTGCAATTTGTCCGTTTGAGCACGTGGAAGTGGTCCACATCTCCAAAAATTTACAAACTTCAAAAATTGATATCTGATCATTCTGAGCTTTGAATGGTGGGTTCCTCGACTCGAATCAACTATTGTTTACCCCCAAAGAAATAGTAATTTAGGAGCGTCTAATCGGATTGAGTACCTTTAAGATAATGCAATATACCTTTTCTGGACATTCAGTTTTCGAAGAGTTTTTCTTCAGGGCCTGAAGCCACGGACATCATTTTCAAAATTATATTTGTTATGACTTCAATGCATCTTTATGGGCCATATATTGTTTGTAGAAAGGTAGTTCAGGTATTTATAGACCTATTTCCATACAGGGTAAAATTCAAAAGGGAATATTATGAACATATCTCCAAGGATGGGTATTAAGAAATTTTCATAGTTGTTGTCATTTTACTGGATAGAAGGCTGAAAATTACATTTTGTGCTGATTCTCATTGAATATATAGTCACAATTAATGTCATCATATTATAAAACAAGGATTGTCAGCTTTGGACAGTAATGTTACTTAATAAATTGCGAAGTATATTATCGTCTAAAAGAACTATGTTTTGATATCCAACACATTCAAATTAAAAACAGGAAATACTCTCCGATGTCACCAGTGACACAGTGTATTTCACTCTACGAACACCCCAAACCACTGGGGTTGAACAAGAAGGACTTTTAGTCGATTTATTTATTAGGAAATAAAAGTCTTTCTGTGGCATACAAAGTGCATATATTAAACTGTATTTAACCCTTCCATGATGGAGCTTCCTGAAATTTTGCACAAACCCTGTGCCAATGTATTATCTATATATGTGAGTCCCCCATAGGGAGCCTCATATATATACTAGTAAGAGAATACATTGGACTAACAATATGTATCTTGACCTTGTAAGGCAGTGCATTCTCTTATATATGCAAGGCTCCCTATGGGAAACTCGCATATATAAGAGAATGCACTGGCACAGGATATTTAATGGTGTGCCAGCACAGCTCCCGTCATGAAAGGTTTAACACATTTATCAACCCATTTTGATCCCCCAGCCCTCTTAATTCAGATTGTTTGGCTTCGGCAATCCGCTACGGCAACAGTATGCCGTGGCCCAGTTTGCTTCAGCAAATTGCTTCGGCAATGCTGATTGCCGTAGCCAATTATGAAGGCTGATCCCCTGACCCGGTCTGTGATGTAACAAAAGCAAGTGTAATTTGAGGCTTCAAACCAAAATTTGGGCTTTAATTTTGCAAGTACAAAATAGTGGCAAATGTTCTTCACTTATTTGGGCCACCTGTGAAACCCCCTCTCTGTGAATCCTGAATACCAGTTAACATAGTGGGTGTCATCCCCTACCCCCATGAATCCTGAATACCAGTTAACAAAGCAAATCTCACCCCCCCCATGAATACTAAATACCAGTTAACATAGTGGGTGTCACCCCCTACCCCCATGAATCCTGAATACGAATTAACAAAGCAAGTCTCACCCCCCCCCATGAAATCTGAATACGAATTAACAAAGCAAGTCTCACTCCCCCCCCATGAATCCTGAATACGAATTAACAAAGCAAGTCTCACCCCCCCCCCCCATGAATCCTGAATACCAGTTAACAGAGCGGGTGTCACCTCAACCCCCATGAATCCTGAATATCAGTATAATAGAGAGGGGTAGAATACAAGTCGTTTTATTTCAAACTAATAAGATAATTAGTGACACCCGTGAAAAATGATAAATCTTATTTTCTGGCGGAACATAAACCATGTTATTCTTCAGAGATACATGTAATAAAATGAGGTGTTATTATTTCAAAGTTTAGTTCAAATGATTCTGATATTGCATTGAAAAATATAAAATATTTATTTCACCTCAAAGCACATACAGTTTAGAAACAAAATTGATATAAAAACTAAAATCTACAGTTTTGAAAGAAACTTCTACAAGATGGCTATGAGTAGTCTGTCAGCCAACGAAATTAAGAAAGCACGGTAATGGTAATGAAATAATTAGAATGAGTTCATAGAAGTGTAATACATTAAAGCCACACATATTGTTCAAACCTATAATATAAGTACCCAGGGCGACTAGTTGTTGGATACAGTGTCATGTGAGGTGAAGTGACCTCGCCTGATGTTAATCTCATTAAGTCTGATATGACACCGCAGCTGGCAATTAAAGAGTTATGTAATGCATTTATCATGCTTTCCCTGTGAGAAATTGAACTACCAGTATGAAGTGCTGCCTATGGCTATTAAATTATGCAATGTAACAGTGACTGCTCTCAGGGACCACCTAGCTTTAATGACAGCATTGGCTTTGTATGGACTGCCATGAGTGACCACCTGTCAAACGCAACCAACGGTCAGTGTTTTGTTGCAAGAATGATCAATTTTACTTGTTATGAATGACCACCAGACATGAAAAATAAGTCTTTAATCAGCGCTTTTCTGACATAATGCCTATTGTGAGCCCCGCTTGCTTCAGCAGACACTTTGTCACATAACTGTGGGACAGTGATTTAGCAAAGCATGAACAATCATGGTGTGTGAGAACTGATTCATTTTGACAGTCATGGAATATCATTTATCTCGTCTGTAGACTTATCATGTTGTTTGGGACTGTCGAATAATAATATATCGAGAGATACAGGCAACCGCTTAATCAAATTATAGTTTGTAAGAACATGATTGGTATAGTTGATTAGTAATTGGTGCGGATATATAGAAACTGATGTATTGGCTTGCTCAGATCTAAAGATGTGTAAAAAGACCCTCAAAAACTAGTGAGGCTTTAAAAGAAACATCTACAAGATGGCTATTTATAGTCTGCCAAGAAAAAAAACATCTACAAGATGGCTATTTATAGTCTGCCAAGAAAAAAAACATCTACAAGATGGCTATTTATAGACTGCCAGCAACAGAAGGAAGAAACCACTGAAATATTAATAAACAGTGAAATGAGTAGAAGTGTAATATCATAATACCTAATTGTGGCAATTACAATGAGAATAAACAAATACACAGCATTGTGACAGCAATAACTTACACCCAGACTTATTGCATTTTAAGTTTGATATTTTGCCTTTTTAAACAGGGACATTTTTTCTCATAACAACATGGGACTTAAGCTCAATTTCTATCAATAACACTATGACTGAATATCTTGTCTGCTTGATGACATGGACAAACAATAGACATACATGTACATGTACTTTGAAATACACTGCATTTTGTTTTGAAAAGCGTAGAACAAATGTTCACCGAGAACATTATGTGAACACCCTACTTGTTGCTTACCTGTCCATGTGCTTGTCAAAAATCTCTTATCCATTGTAAGGTTCTTTTACGTACATATAATACCACGGGTAAGTGAACGTTGGCACCCGATCTGATGGCGACACCCAAGCACCGGCCTGCACACAGCACTAGGGGAGGTATTTCCCACATGCGATGTGGTATGCATAGGGACAGCCATCTGAGTTTTGCAACTCACGGTGGATTTGTACTCATCCGTGAATTACAGTAATGCCCTAAATAATCAACTCCTTAACCACAGCAGAATTATGGGTAATTTTTCAGGATATCCGGGGAGGTCTATATGACCATTCCAAAAGAAGTTCGTACAATCATCACTTCTAGAAATTCCAGAAACCCAAAAACAAGCGATCCGGAAACCCAAAAACAAGCGATCCGGAAACCCAAAAACAAGCGAAAATTCAAATTTTCTAAGTTGAAAAAAGGGCCATAACTCTGGCAAAAATCATCAGATAATACCCAAATTCGCACTTGACATGTATTTTCATATAACTGATCCACAAAAATACGGGATTTGCAATCGTACCACCAAAGCTCACGCTATCATCTGGAAACCCAAAAAACAAGAGAAAAATTGAATTTTCTACGTAAGAAAAGGGCCATAACTCTGGTGAAAATGGGTGGACGAAACCCGCGCTATGCATGTAGCTGTTCCCCCATGCTGCTCTATCACCATACCAAATATCAGCTAAATCTGCCCAGCGGTTGCTGAACAATAATGCAAAATGTTTGTACGGCCGTATGGACGATGACGTCAACTATATACCCGCCGACTTCAAGTCGGGGGCATAATAAAGTGTAGAAGGAGCCCTATATATTGACGGAAATGTTTAGATAATAAGTTCAACAAATGGTTGTTTTGTTGAACTTAATATCTGAACATTTCCTATGGGATAATCTTATGGGATACTCATCAATGATGCTTTAGCATAGAAAGGGTTAAAATCACTCAACCCAGGTTTTTATTTTCTGGCATACCCAACTTTGTAATTGTGACATATTTCGGCCTGGTTGTAGTAATTCTTTCTCAGAAACATTTCACTGTGCGCTCTCAAAATGCTTAGCGACATTCCCAGATCAGAATTACTGTACTTATACTTTTAATTAAACAATAAACTATTTAACTACTAAATATCCTTAACTGTTATCAACCTATATTAGTAGCCCACTCCCCTCATTTGCGGGAACTCCTATATACACTATAAAATGTTATATTTTAAAGGATCAGATAAGAAATTATAATTTATAAGCTGCACAGCTAACGCAATATCATAGGTTAATACTAAATGAAGAGCGGTGACTAAATCATTTGCCGTATCATGCCTCGCAAATTTTATATCACGATGAACGGGGAAACATGTACCGGTACAAATTGGGCAACATAACCCTAAGATATCCCCATTATATCTTTAATAAGTCTTACTGCTATGTTCCTTTTCCGCCATGTATACATACATTTATTTTATACACATATCACGTGAAAAATTTACATATATGGCGGCAGAATGATCGGCCATTTTACTATCCTGTATCCTTTGTTGACCTGTAGATAGCCGAGGGATCCCTCTCGGTTACCAGTCGACCCTTCATACTAGTATTTTCCTGCTAGTCCGGTAGGCCGGTGTGGTGATATCCACCCAGTTTGTAGTTACTAGGTCTGACATCCCCTTTGCCATAATGGCATAAACCATAGAACTTAATATCTGAACATTTCCTATGGGATAATCTTATGGGATACTCATCGATGATGCTTTAGCATAGAAAGGGTTAAAATCACTCAACCCAGGTTATGCTTATAAATTTTGGACCACTATTAGCAGAATGTGAGTACAAGTGATTCTTTTATATAAATTATCTAGTAACATAGGCAGAATCATTCCCAATTGGTTATCAAATACAGATTTTTATCCCTTAATTTGGGAATTTCGCGATGGACCATGGACTCAACACTTGACCTGGTGTGAGATTTTGAAATTTGATATCAAAAGAAATAATTTCCTCACTTCTGGGGGTTCAATTCTGGCTTTAAGAAACCTCAATTATTCTGCTCAAATAAGAAATTTCTGGAGTTTCACATTTATATTCATATACATGTACATAAAGAAAGCACGTCTTCAGCTCTACTACTTTGAACACAACCAGGCCTGAACAGCAGGCTAGCATCACCAAATTATCCCCTGGGGACCTCATTCTGCATGGCCTTATCTAATATGGGAGACCAAGAGACAGATTTCAGTTCCCAGATGTTGAATATTGTGATGTGCACCCATTGAGCACCTCAATTATGCTATTTTGGCACACAGAGAAACTAAACTATAAAAAAAAAATGAAACTAAAAAACTTGTTAATTTGATAATAAAGATACATTTCAGAGAAGATGAGGCCTAAGCAGAATGAGGTCTCCAGAGGGTTAATTTTGTGATGCTAGGCCACTGTGCGGGGTAGCGTAAACAAATTCACCCTCTGGGGACCTCATTCTGCCAATGTTCAGCACCATATTTTCAGGTCTGGGCACTATTCCATAATTGGGGGGAATTAAAGCCTGAAATTATTACATTTTTACAGTTGATACATCTTGTTTTATGAACAGGTACAAAGATGTTGTTGAAGTTTTGGACAATAATAATTTAAAAGTTAAGTTTTTCAAACAGGTGTAGTGACTGTAGTAACATATCAGTTTGAATTCGTGAAATTGAAACCAAAACTGTCTTTAACCCTTTACCCAACAGAACGGCCCTGTGCCAATGCATTCTCTTATATATGCGAGTAGACCATAGGTCGCCTCGCATATATAAGAGAATGCATTGGCTTAACACATATTAAAAATGATAAAATTGTCAAGGAATGTAGAAAAATATTATAAAAATTGTTAAAAAATGTAAGAAAAAATTATAAAAATGTTAAAGAATGTAAGAAATGAAAGTGTCAATGACACTGTAGCTCAACTTGGAAAGGGAATAATTTAATATATTACAGTCAATGGAGCGATTAGGAATGTGGAAAGTTGAATGTCTAATACTAGTTTATAGACATGAAGAGAAAAGTAAAATCCAAGATGGCTGCTGGCGGCCATGTTTTCGGCCGAATGACCCCAAAATGAGTCGTTCCCATCTACATGTCATCGTTAACATCAATGACAAATTTTATGACGATCAGACTAAAGGTACGACCTGTAGCCCATGCTATAGAATTTAGTCATACAAAGAGTAAAATCCAAGATGGCTGCTGGCGGCCATGTTTTTTGGCCGATTGACCCCAAAATGACTCGTTCTAATCTACATGTCATTGTTAACATCCATGACAAATTTGATGATGATCAGACTAAAGGTACGACCTGTAGCCCATGCTAAAGAATTTAGTCATACAAAGAGTAAAATCCAAGATGGCTGCTGGCGGCCACGTTTTTTCCGCCAAATGACCCCAAAATTACTCGTTCCCATCTACATATCAACATTAACATCCAGGACAAATTTCATAATGATCAGACGAATCGTACAACCTGTGGCCCGTGCTAATCGATTAAATTTTGAAATCCAAGATGGCCGCTGGCGGCCATGTTTTTTGTCCGAATGACCCCAAAAAGGCTCGTTCCCATTTACATTCCAATTTCAACAGCCATGAAAAATTTTATGATGACCCGACTAAAGGTACGACCTGTAGCCCGTGCTAAAGGATTTAGTCATACAAAGAGTAAAATCCAAGATGGCTGCTGGCGGCCATCTTTTTTGGCCGAATGACCCCAAAATGACTCGTTCCCATCTACATGTCATTATTAACATTCACGAAAATTTTTATGATGATCAGACTAAAGATACAACCTGTAGCCCGTGCTAAAGGATTTAGTCATACAAAGAGTAAAATCCAAGATGGCTGCTGGCGACCATGTTTTTTGGCCGATTGACCCCAAAATTACTCGTTCCCATCTACATGTCATTGTTAACATCCATGACAAATTTTATGATGATCAGACTAAAGGTACGACCTGCAGCCCGTGATAAAGAATTTAGTCATACAAAGAGTAAAATCTAAGATGGCTGCTGGTGGCCATGTTTTTTGGCCGAATGACCCCAAAATTACTCGTTCCCATCTACATGTAAATATTATCATCCATGACAAATTTCATTATGATCAGACAATCAGTACGACCTGTGGCCCGTGCTAATGGATTAAATTTTGAAATCCAAGATGGCCGCTGGCGGCCATGTTTTTTGTCCGAATGACCCCAAAATGACTCGTTCCCATCTACATTCCAATATCAACAGCCATGACAAATTTTATAATGATCAGACTAAAGGTACGACCTGCAGCCCGTGCTAAAGGATTTAGTCATACAAAGAGTAAAATCCAAGATGGCTGCTGACGGCCATGTGTTTTGGCCGAATGACCCCAAATTGACTCGTTCCCATCTACATGTCATTATTAACATTCTTGACAAATTTTATGATGATCAGACTAAAAGTAGGACCTGTAGCCCGTGCTAAAGGATTTAGTCATGCAAAGAGTAAAATCCAAGACGGCTGCTGGCGGCCATGTTTTTTGGCCGATTGACCCCAAAATGACTCGTTCCAATCTACATGTCATTGTTAACATCCATGACAAATTTGATGATGATCAGACTAAAGGTACGACCTGTAGCCCGTGCTAAAGAATTTAGTCATACAAAGAGTAAAATCCAAGATGGCTGCTGGCGGCCATGTTTTTGGGCCGAATGACCCCAAAATTACTCGTTCCCATCTACATGTCAATATTAACATCCATGACAAATTTCAAGACGATCAGACGAACAGTGCGACCTGTGGCCCGTGCTAATGGATTGAATTTTGAAAACAAAGATGGCCACTGGCGGCCATGTTTTTTGTCCGAATGACCCCAAAATGACTCGTTCCCATCTACATTCCAATTTCAACAACCATGATAAATTTCATGATTATCAGACTAAAGGTACGACCTGTAGCCCGTGCTAAAGGATTTAGTCATACAAAGAGTAAAATCCAAGATGGCTGCTGGCGGCCATGTTTTTGGCCCGAATAACCCAAAAATGACTCGTTCCCATCTACATGTCATTGTTAACATCCATGACAAATTTTATGATGATCTGACTAAAGGTACGACCTGTAGCCCGTGCTAAAGGATTTAGTCATGCAAAGAGTAAAATCGAAGATGGCTGCTGGCGGCCATGTTTTTTGGCCGAATGACCCCAAAATTACTCGTTCCCATCTACATGTCAATGTTAACATCCATGACAAATTTCATGACGATCAGACGAACAGTACGGCCTGTAGCCCGTGCTAATGGATTGAACTTTGAAATCTAAGATGGCCGCTGGCGGCCATGTTTTTTTTCCATATGACCCCAAAATGAATCATTCCGGTACAAATGTTGATGTCAACAGCTATGACAAATTTCATAATGATCCGATCAAAGGTACGACCTGTAGCCTCTATTGTTGACGCGTTACGTACACACGCACACACGCACACACACACACACGCACACACGGACGACGGACGACAAAGCCATGGCAATAGCTCAAACTTTACAAAGTAAAGTTGAGCTAAAAATGGTAAAAAGTGTTAAAAAAAAGAATTTTTTAGGCCAATGCATTCTCTTATATATGCGAGGCGACCTACATGTATGGTCGACTCGCATATATAAGAGAATGTATTGGCACAGGGCATAACTGTAACCATCACAATGTGGTCAATGAACCGGTTCCAATGATATCCATATTTGTATGGTGTGATTGAGACAGACCGAAGATATTTTAGGCTGTTGAAGCTTTATTTGACCGTTTTTGGCCGTTTTGTTGGGTAAAGGGTTAAATTAAACATTCCAATAGAAGATGGCTTCATTAGATATTGATGTCTGACCAACCATTGGTGATATTGTTTTAGAACAAGACACTGAAAGACAAAACAAACTGCACGTCACAAAACACAAACAGAACACAACAAAACATATTTAGAAATGAAAATAGGTATGTTAGAATGGTGTGAAGACGTACCTAGCAGAATGGTATCTGAAAATGCGGCCATATATGGTTAGGATGATGCAGAAGGTATCAAATATCTCATTCAAAAGTCATTCTGATCTAAACTTGAACATAGCAGATATCTCACAGCGATATATTATTGTTGTACCACTGAGTACCAGTTACACTTTCTATTTTCAAAAATTGGCCTTTTGTAAATAAATTATTATAGAAATCGCTGTCAGTCATTTAATTGTTATATATAGTTAGTCACAGACAAGGAGGTAATGGAATTCATCTCCAATCTCTCCGGAATCACAGAGCAGACATAAACGATTTGTGTTGCCTGATGTTTTCCACCGTCCGGTTTCAATAGGTAGATGGTGATTACCTGTTCTAAATTTCTAAAGGTAATTTGGTGATGTTCACCCATTAGTCACCTCGTAAAAATTATTTCTTCTTTTTAAATCTTCAATATAACCTTATCCTTGCATATAAATCAGAATGACTTTACATTTGAGAGGAGAATAATGCATTCAATAATATGATAATCATTCTCAAGGAATTCAATTCATGCTAGCATTTCAGTAATATATGATGAGAAATAGACCATACTCAGTGAATTATTTCCTTACTCACAGTACTACGAGACATAATCATGCTGATATGAGAGGGATAATAACCTCGTGATCGGGCATTCAAACACAGAATGCACGAGAATGCATAATGGCAGAATGTACCAATCACGAGGTACTTATCTGACATAAAACACAGTTGTCACCTCTGGTTGTCCATAGAGGAACAATAACTATGCATTCTTAGGACAATAAATGTGCGTCGGGAGAAAACAATAGCCCTGTGGTCGCACAATAAGAGCTCGATATTGCTGTATAAGTAGCTGCCCGTCCCGGAGAAATGTGAGAGGGACTGTGTTTTAAACTTCCAATATTTATGCTTGAATTGGTCAATATATGCATTGACACTGTGGAATTTAAACGCATGACATTGGTTGATTGATATTATGTCACATGACATTCTACTCAAACCCCAACTCGCAATATGGTTTGGAAGCAACTTGCGACCAGTTTATTGTAATGGACAGAATATCATTGAATACTAGTAATTAATACTGAATACTCTTTTAATTTGCCTGTTGAATGTAATTATGAGACATGGACGTTTACTTTGTTGCATTTCATGGAGTATGGATGCAAGCGGGTCTGGTATTTTTATGTATGGAGCGCCTTCTGACATTTCTAATGGTGGAATGCGAAAATGTCAGACCAACTTCATTCCATATTCCACGGAATGCAATGAAATCAACATCCATTTCTTTACACTGCATCTGTCACATGACTGAGCAGTTAACTGAGATTGTCAATATATCAGCAATCAAATATATCAATTCAAGAAATAATTTGCTAAGTACGGGAATTCCAGAGCAAGAAAATAACATAATCAGTTATACGAAACATACCATAGTTTCCATAGCTCTTGATTAATCTGACTTGCAAAGTTTTGAGTGTTAACTTTTAAATAAAAAACTTTTGACATGTCAGCTTATTTGTAATTAGAGATATAAAGTATGCATGATAATTTGGGAACTGAACATTTTTAAATCCTTGAAGGCCCTTGAAGCACTGTTATCAATTGATTTAAAACATCAAATTTCATCTTCCAAGACTTAAAACATGTGGCAAATTATCTCCCAGGCCTCAATTACAACAAGAACATAATTTTTTATAAAACCCAATTTCAAGACAACAAGTACCCTTTCCTGTGAATAAAACAGACAAATCTGAAGATTGGATACTTAGTATCTTATTTGTTTATAAAGTGGTTTATTCCTGATGTAGCCCAGCAAAATATCTTAATCAAATTGACATTTTGCCTTGATCCAGAGTGCTAATAAGATAGAGTTCTCTCTCTCTTGCTACGCTTCAAACATTTCCGCGAGAGATCACCTGAAGTTTCTGTTCTAAAAATAGCCCGTAAAACTATCCGGAAATAAATTAACTTAAATAAATTAATAGAAGAGTTTCCAAACAGGTGAATTCTGTTCCTATATATTATTTCATACCCAGGAATCTATATAAAACTTGTTAGGATGATATACACTATCCTTAATCCTATGAAATTTCAATCTCAATATTCAATTTTGACTCTATTTTTAAAAAATACCAAAAAATTATATTCACTCACAACGGTTGTCAGATCAAAATAACCAAGAGATTACATGGAAACATGTGGCTGAAATGGTCATTGTTACAAGGCACCGATCACATTATGAGGCCAGCTTATCACACTGGAAATTTGTGTAGCTAGTGTTTACAAGCAGCAAAATCATAGCCAGTTTGTCATATTAGAACTATTTGTTCATATTTTAATGATAGAAATGTAACAATAAGAATTGTTGAATAACCCATCTGATTTTTACACTTTAGACTCCGTCCGACACGGTTACGTAATGGTGTGAAAGTGGAAACATGATGTATCCTTGGTTTAATTTGTTCATATACTTTTAGCTAAGCATAACCATATTATGTACTATGTGATTAACCCTGGGCCTTTCATGATGGGAGCTGCGCAGGTGCAGCAATAAAGATCCTGTGCCAGTATATTCTCTTATATATGCAAGTCTCCCATAGGGAGCCTCGCATATATAAGAGGATGCACTCGCTTACCAAGACAAGGTAAATATTGTCATGCCAATGTTTTCTCTTATATAAGTGAGGATCCCTATGAGAAACTTGAATATATAAGAAAATGCATTGGCACAGGGTTTTCCCAAATTTCAGGAAGCTCAGGGAGCCTCGCATATATAAGAGAATGTACTGACTTACCAGGTCAAGGTAAATATTGTTAGTCCAATGTATTCTCTTATATTTGCTAGGCTCCCTATGGGAGACTCACATATATAAGAGAATGCATTGGCACAGGGTTTTCTAAACATTTCAGGAAGCTCCAGTCATGGATGGTTAAATAATTTCTTTTTTCAAACTGGTTACAGATATGCACACACAGGAAACATATGCTACAAATGTACCCTGTTTGAAACTCTGGCCACAAACATGATCAGTGCCTTATAACAATGACCCATTGGTGAAAATGAAGCTAATGAATTCGAGCATCAAATACAGTAATGCCCTAAATAATCGACTCCTTAACCAAGGCAGAATTATGGGTAACTTTTCAAGATTTAATCGGAAATATGGTTTGTTGCCATTCATCGGGAATGGCAACAAGCCATATTTCCGACTAAATCCTGAAAAATTACCAATAATTCTGCTGTTGTTAAGGAGTCGTTTATTTAGGGTATTACTGTATAGTAACATAACCATTCATATGATGATACAATCATTGCCTATGTGAGGTGGGGTATCTGTCAGTTAGTTGGATATAGTCTATATATTAATCAAGCTGTGCTTATGATTTTATAATTGTTGTTATTAAATTATTATATGAATCTATCTCTATTTATAATGCAAATTTCACACGACACCGATATACCTCTGTCCAAGCTTATAATTTTGGAAAAACTCCTCGTCCAACTTAAACTTTTTTGTCGTGCTCGCAGCAGGACTGTCAGTGGTATTTTCTTGGTCAGGTGATGTGTCATTTCCCAATATATAAAAGGTGTCATTTCCAGAGGAAGTGGTATTATCATTAACCAAGAAACTTGAGGTGTCATTGGTATCTACTAATAAATCTGTGTCATTTCCCAAGAATGTGTCATTTCCGATGGTTTCTGAGGTGTCATTTCCGATGGATATTGAAGTGTCATCCGCGGATGAATCTGAGGTGTTACCTCTATCTAATTTTGAAATGATATCTCCAAGAAAAGCCAATGTGTCATCCCAGGACCCAATTTTAGCTTTAGTGGTGGTTGAAGGAGGCAAGGTTGATTTTTCCGTTGTTGTTTGAGTGGTAGTTGTCGGAGTTTCTGTACTAGTAGATTCGCTGTATGAAAAAGAACAGAACCAATCTGTAACAATCAACCTTTCGGTAGCTGTCAATCAAATAATTATTAGAAGATATTTTCTACCAATCAGCGATTAACCCTTTACCCAACAAACCGGCCAAATAAAGCTTCAACAGCCTAAAATATCTTTGGTCTGTCTCAATAGAACCATACACATATGGATATCATTGGAACCGGCTCCTTGACCACATTGTGATAGTTACAGTTATGCCCTGTGCCAATGCATTCTCTTATATATGCGAGTCGACCATAGGTCGCCTCGCATATATAAGAGAATGCATTGGCCTAAAAAAAATCTTCTAATTTTTAATGTGTTAAGCCAATGCATTCTCTTATATATGCGAGGCGACCTATGGTCGACTCGCATATATAAGAGAATGCATTGGCACAGGGCCCTTCTGTTGGGTAAAGGGTTAAGCCGGTCGCTTGTTACATTAAGAATTCCTTATTATTCACCCTAATTTTACTTATAATTGCATATTTCCAATCAACTTTTTTGCTGCCAAATCTTAAAGTACTGAAATTTCTGTTTGGGCAATAATGTTGTCAATTCATCAATGATTGTAACAGTTTTTCATTTTGCGTGACAGTCATCACGTATTTCACAATTGAAGACATAAAGAATGTATGATCATGGGTGTATTATTGCATATGGGCAGTGCTGTTTAACTAATCAAACTCTTTACGTAGATGCCTTGTCTCCAAGCAACCATAAGCTCCTCCCACTAATTAATATGTGTGGAACGCTTCATTTTTCTACAACATCTCTAGAAATGACTAATTACTCTTCAAACAATAACCAAATTTTTATTATTTTAACACTTTTTTATTCCACGGGTGTACCTAGACCAAGTTTCAACAGAAACAAACTTACACGGAGCAGTCAAAGTTAACTGACAACAGACACATCATAGTAAAATGGTTAAGAATTCAAAAGAAGAATATTAAATCAAGGTCAATCACAAGTTGAATTTTTAAAGATAATTCAAACGGTCTAGATGGTTACTAATTGAAAATTATGTACAAGTTGCAAAACAGCCATTAACAGAATGAACACAAAAAGAACGGCGATATGTCTAGAGACTTTTAGATTTCCATTTAGCAGCATGTCGCGATGATATGTACATTCAGCTATGCTATCGTTCAGCCTGATGTGTGTATGAAATTTGCAGAATGAGGTCATCAGAGGGTGAATTTACAGCACAGCAAGCTAGCATCACCAAATTCACCCTCTGGGAACCTCATTCTGCTATGGGAAACCTAGGATCAGATTGAAGTTTCCCAGTTGAGGTTGGTGATGTTCACCCATTAGTCATGTCGATTATGCAATTTATCTTCTGCAAATTAGGGGATATAGAAACTTAACAGTAATGAAAAACAAGGTTACTTTGAGACGATAGATACTTCCCAGAATATGAGGCCTAATTAGAATGAGGTCCACAGAGGGTAAATGTGGTGATGCTAGCCTGCTATGAGGGATAGCATCACTAAATTCACCCTCTGAGAACCTATTTCTCATTAGTGATTCTCCACTCAAGAAATTCAGTTCTAAGATAATTTCTAATAATTTTAGCATCTATTATTTTGGCAAAATATTTGATTGGTCTTGTAATAACATGGGCTAATTTGATTATGATGTTTCTGTCAAGGCTGTTTTACAACCTGTACCGATTTCAATTGTAGCTCGCTGCACCAGTTAACCCGTTAAAAGGAAAAACAACAATACTGTTAAAACTCATTCATGGTAGAGGGCTGAAAGACAAAGTAATTTATTATACCTCACAGTTAGTCACTGATTAACTTCCCATAGGATTATATTACTCATTTCGCAATGTTTTCCTCCCATGAAACATTGCCGGGCAACAATATATGCAATGTTTACAGCTCAGACCGAGATGTCATGAAGTAAGTCATGGAAATATTCGAGAAAAAAATTCTTTGAGAGTCATTGTAGGCACAATCCAAATTTTAGTTAGTAGCACATTTATGATATAGAGGATCTACAACGAGTCCCCAGTTTATAGCGGAATTTACAAAACAAGTCCCGTAAATTAGACCTAATTTACTGGATGAGTTTTGTAAGTTTTGCTGTAAATTTGGGACGAGTTGTAGATTCCATTAATTACATGATCCAAAAAAACCTCGATAAATGATACTCAAATCAACAAATGGGACATGAAGCCGACATTGGCCTGTGATGACGTTTCATGCAACTGTGCTTTGTTTGCCCACGTAAAGAAATAGTCCCAGATAAATAAAGACTCTTTAAAGGCTTATATTTAATGAAATAACTCTTCATTCATTGCATATCACAATTTATAGAATGTTTATTGAATGGAATAAGGGTAGGATCATGTAATAAAAGTTGATATTAACAGTATTTCTGTTAAATTTTAGACCCATCCCTTTGACAGTGTCTAGAAAACCATATTCAGTCACACCTCGAGGGACATGTCTATTCGGTATAATAAAACAAATGATGACTGCTTGAGGGGAACATAATGAATAGTCTCCCCATAGAACCATTATCTCCCTCGGATCTCCCACAGGGTTATAATGTTTCCTCGGGAGACAATCCACAAAGTTCCCTTAAAGCACAGTTGTCATTTTTATGAGACACACCATTCTCAGAATCTTACCAAACAACAAAGATCATTCAGCTTAATTTTATGAATAAGATAGATTGACAAAGACTGGGATTTTAAATGCAACACTGTTACAAGGAAAATATCGATTCAAAGAGAATTTAAGAGAAGAAATTACGAAAGTATCATTCCAAAGTAACATGCAAATTTAGATGAACAGCTGATTTGGACAAAGAATGTTTCCTGAAAACTAATTCTGTCCCGATTGATTATTTATTTATTATCTATATATCTGGAGATATATCAGATTGATTATTTATTTATTATCTATATATCTGGAGATATATCAGATTGATTATTTATTTATTATCTATATATCCGGAGATATATCAGATTGATTATTTATTTATTATCTATATATCTGGAGATATATCAGATTGATTATTTATTTATTATATATATACCTGGATTGATTATTTATTTATTATCTATATACCTGGATTGATTATTTATTTATTATCTATATATCTGGAGATATATCAGATTGATTATTTATTTATTATCTATATACCTGGATTGATTATTTATTTATTATCTATATATCTGGAGATATATCAGATTGATTATTTATTTATTATCTATATATCTGGAGATATATCAGATTGATTATTTATTTATTATCTATATACCTGGATTGATTATTTATTTATTATCTATATATCTGGAGATATATCAGATTGATTATTTATTTATTATCTATATATCTGGAGATATATCAGATTGATTATTTATTTATTATCTATATACCTGGATTGATTATTTATTTATTATCTCTATATCTGGAGATATATCAGATTGATTATTTATTTATTATCTATATATCTGGAGATATATCAGATTGATTATTTATTTATTATCTATATATCCGGAGATATATCAGATTGATTATTTATTTATTATCTATATATCCGGAGATATATCAGATTGATTATTTATTTATTATCTATATATCCGGAGATATATCAGATTGATTATTTATTTATTATCTATATATCCGGAGATATATCAGATTGATTATTTATTTATCATCTATATATCCGGAGATATATCAGATTAATTATTTATTTATTATCTATATATCCGGAGATATATCAGATTGATTATTTATTTATTATCTATATATCCGGAGATATATCAGATTGATTATTTATTTATTATCTATATATCCGGAGATATATCAGATTGATTATTTATTTATTATCTATATATCTGGAGATACATCAGATTGATTATTTATTTATTATCTATATATCTGGAGATATATCAGATTGATTATTTATTTATTATCTATATATCTGGAGATATATCAGATTGATTATTTATTTATTATCTATATATCTGGATTGATTATTTATTTATTATCTATATATCTGGAGATATATCAGATTGATTATTTATTTATTATCTATATATCTGGAGATATATCAGATTGATTATTTATTTATTATCTATATATCTGGAGATATATCAGATTGATTATTTATTTATTATCTATATATCCGGAGATATATCAGATTGATTATTTATTTATTATCTATATATCTGGAGATATATCAGATTGATTATTTATTTATTATCTATATATCCGGAGATATATCAGATTGATTATTTATTTATTATCTATATATCTGGAGATATATCAGATTGATTATTTATTTATTATCTATATATCTGGAGATATATCAGATTGATTATTTATTTATTATCTATATATCTGGAGATATATCAGATTGATTATTTATTTATTATCTATATATCCGGAGATATATCAGATTGATTATTTATTTATTATCTATATATCTGGAGATATTTTGATGAAGTCACTTCGAGTTCATCAGTCTACTGTTACTTTCTATTGAGGCAAAACATTATCTGTGTTTCCTCTAACGCGCACTGTCCTGTCCAGAACGCCCGAATAAAATTATATTATAAAACATTATCTGTGTTTCCTCTAACGCGCACTGTCCTGTCCAGAACGCCCGAATAAAATTATATTATAAAACATTATCTGTGTTTCCTCTAACGCGCACTGCCCTGTCCAGAACGCCCGAATAAAATTATATTATAAATTTTTCGGCAAGCTGTCACTTATCAGTGCACATTTCAGATTATAAATTCCATCAAAAAAATATTTTGTATATTTTAAGCCCTGGTAAATATATAAATAAATATATAAATATATAAAGCCATTTGCAATGATTCCATGATTTTCTCAGGCAATCCATGTAGAAAATTGAAATAAAATGAAAAACAAAATGCAGACCGCACACCCCTAAATGTTTTGGGCCTGTTAGAGGAAAGACAGATATATTTAGTTTTGGCCATACATGTATTTGAGATATCTTGTATAAAGGCTACACTCAAATCTATATTATTATAACTATCTGGTACCTCATCACATTATTGATCTAAACACTAAGCAACATACATGAGTCAAGATGGGCAAACTAGTGATCTAAATATCAGTAATTTCTGTCTAGACTCAAACTACCATCATTATTCTATATTATCATGTGGATAACTACAATGGATAGGAGAGACAGTACTGATTAGTCAATACCTGTATCAATCAACAGTTACAAGTAACGAGAACATACATTATTGATTCAACAATAGTTTACATCTCTTATGTAATACTGACTAACAGTAGACATGCATAAGGCCCCAATATCCCAAAGTTAAAACTACTGGCGGTGTAATACCTTTGTACAGGAACCATCTAAGACTATATTATTGTCCAGGAAGTTTATAATGGGCGAGACCAAACAACCAACGTATCAGTGGTCCTAAATCATATTGACATATACAATTAAGAATATATGGTTATACTGTTATACAGCTGTCATATTTGTCGCTACGAGGCGTAGAATGACCATAGATATATTGGCAGTCATACCTCTGCCAAATGAACTTGCTGGTTTAAAAAATAGTAACACCTGGAGAATATGATTGAAATTGAATTTCATACCCTGTTAAACTAGTCAACCAGTAACCCAAAAGTAACCCTCACCATTATATAACATTAAGACATAAGCTACCATAATCTCCTTGATAAGTTCATATTCTTGACACATACCTGAGAGATGTGAAATCTCTACGCGAATTTGAAACCATTCTGGCAGCCTTGCAATCAAGATGTAAGTTATTTAGCAAATCTTTCTTTTCAGGCGAATCAACTGTAAAATATAATATATCAACAACATGGAATAGAATTCAAGATAATTATTTATTTGATTAAAATAATATATTTGTAAATTTGAAAACCATGTGCGCATGTGCTTTTGTATTATATATTTTTATTTCTGGGGCACACTCAACGTCCTCATCTGCCAGCTCAGGGTCTAATTTTAATTGCACGTAGCCAATATTTTGCCTAACAGATGTCTGTTAAAAGTTTATTGATAAATTCTGTGTGATTTATTTTGTTAAAAATAACCCAATCAAGTATCAGTGACTCATTTTTGACTGAGATTGAAGTTGAATTTGTCAAATTTCTAACACATTAATCGGAAATCTGAACTGGGAAACGAGTTTGATCTCAGTTCCATACAAGTTTGTAAAAAAATGTACTGCAATTATTTAGTACAGACTAAATGAGGTCCACATAGGATGGATTTAGTAATGCTAGCCCAATGTGCGGGACAGCATTACTAAATTCACCCTCTGGGGACCTCATTCTGCATATGTCCAGCACCATATTTTCAGGCGTGGTGTGAGACCTGTGGATGAGCATGCCGCCCATTTGTGCCCATTTGTGATTAGGTTATGAGCATGGATGTCTCATTAGGCTATGGTTATGAGCCTGGATGTCCCATTAGGCTATGAGCCTGGATGTCCCATTAGGCTATGGTTATGGGCCTGGATGTCCCATTAGGCTATGGTTATGAGCCTGGATGTCCCATTAGGCTATGGTTATGGGCCTGGATGTCCCATTAGGCTATGGTTATGAGCCTGGATGTCCCATTAGGCTATGGTTATGGGCCTGGATGTCTCATTAGGCTATGGTTATGGGCCTGGATGTCCCATTAGGCTATGGTTATGAGCCTGGATGTCCCATTAGGCTATGATTATGGGCCTGGATGTCCCATTAGGCTATGGTTATGGGTTGGATGTCCCATTAGGCTATGGTTATGAGCCTGGATGACCCATTAGGCTATGGTTATGGGCCTGGATGTCCCATTATGCTATGATTATGAGCCTGGATGTCCCATTAGGCTATGGTTATGGGCCTGGATGTCCCATTAGGCTATGTTATGAGCCTGGATGTCTCATTAGGCTATGGTTATGAGCCTGGATGTCCCATTAGGCTATGGTTATGAGCCTGGATGTCCCATTAGGCTATGGTTATGGGCCTGGATGTCCCATTAGGCTATGGTTATGAGCCTGGATGTCCCATTAGGCTATGGTTATGGGCCTGGATGTCCCATTAGGCTATTGTTATGGGCCTGGATGTCCCATTAGGCTATGGTTATGAGCCTGGATGTCCCATTAGGCTATGGTTATGGGCCTGGATGTCCCATTAGGCTATGTTATGAGCCTGGATGTCTCATTAGGCTATGGTTATGAGCCTGGATGTCCCATTAGGCTATGGTTATGGGCCTGGATGTCTCATTAGGCTATGTTATGGGCCTGGATGTCCCATTAGGCTATGGTTATGAGCCTGGATGTCCCATTAGGCTATGGTTATGGGCCTGGATGTCCCATTAGGCTATGGTTATGGGCCTGGATGTCCCATTAGGCTATGGTTATGAGCCTGGATGTCCCATTAGGCTATGGTTATGGGCCTGGATGTCCCATTAGGCTATGGTTATGAGCCTGGATGTCCCATTAGGCTATGGTTATGGGCCTGGATGTCCCATTAGGCTATGTTATGAGCCTGGATGTCTCATTAGGCTATGGTTATGGGCCTGGATGTCCCATTAGGCTATGGTTATGGGCCTGGATGTCCCATTAGGCTATGGTTATGAGCCTGGATGTCCCATTAGGCTATGGTTATGAGCCTGGATGTCCCATTAGGCTATGGGCCTGGATGTCCCATTAGGCTATGGTTATGAGCCTGGATGTCCCATTAGGCTATGGTTATGGATGTCCCATTAGGCTATGTTATGAGCCTGGATGTCTCATTAGGCTATGGTTATGAGCCTGGATGTCCCATTAGGCTATGGTTATGAGCCTGGATGTCCCATTAGGCTATGGTTATGGGCCTGGATGTCCCATTAGGCTATGGTTATGGGCCTGGATGTCCCATTAGGCTATGGTTATGGGCCTGGATGTCCCATTAGGCTATGGTTATGAGCCTGGATGTCCCATTAGGCTATGGTTATGGGCCTGGATGTCCCATTAGGCTATGGTTATGAGCCTGGATGTCCCATTAGGCTATGGTTATGAGCCTGGTTGTCTCATTAGGTCATGGTTATAACTTATAAGTTTGTTTTTCAGATTAGATTATGGATATGAGCCTGGATGTCTGATTAAGTTATGGTTATGAGCTTGGTTATCGGACGCCGTTGGGCAAAACAATTTGTCATTTTTCTCAAACTTTTCATAATAGAAGTACCTTTTCTGTTAATTTTAAACTTCACAATGTCCCAATTTAATTATATATGTAACAATATATTTAAAATATTACCTGATAAACTCTATTTAAATGATTAAACTAAACAAGCAATAGAGTGTCGTCGCCAAGCCTTGAAATAGTGCGTCTGTCATTTGCAGAATGAGGTTCCCAGAGGGTGAATTTAGTGATGCTACCCCGCATAGCGGGCTAGCATCACCAAATTCACCCTCTGGGGACCTCATTCTGCAAATGACAGACACACTATTTCAAGGCTTGGTCGTCGCCAAAGCACAGATCTGGGCTTCCAGCACTCTTACAGAGTCCAAATATGGGCTTTCAGCACTGAACCAGTTAATACATACATAGACTAGGGTTCCTCTTGTAAGCACTTATTATGTCTTCTGTTGTTCCGGTAAGATTATGGTGACTCGTCATACCATCATAGTAATCCCTGAAATACAAAAAGTATATATTGGAATGGTCCATTCGAAATTTGTAGAGACATTCAGATATTATAAGGCCTAAAAAGAGATATTTGTTTTCACCAAAAACAATTAGGATCGGCAGGCATATTCTTAATTTCTTGCCGTGTTTCTATTTTTATTATCATTTTGACATTTGTCGGTGACATCAACAATGTTTCTGATGTCGCCATTTTAGAGGGGGAGAATATTCGATCATCAACCTTTACAAAGCAGAAGTATTCGCAATATTCCAATGAATATGCATACTATTATGAAAAGCATATACAAGAGAAAAAATTCAGATTTTGAGAGGGTTTTTTTGTTGTTGTTCCGAATTTGTAAACTCGACGTTTCAAAATAGACTCGGTCGGGTTAGTGGAAAGGTCTTTTTTTAAAGGCCTAAACATATAATGGTAGGAAAAGAAATACTCTAAAAATGACTTTATAGGAAAAAGCTTCCACCAGATTAAGTTCAACCAGCAATCTAAAATCACAGGTGTACAAGTATTGGTGATGGTACTCTGCCAAGTGTTTAAAGAAAATGAATAAAAAGAATATAAGCTATGATCTGCTACACATCTACAGATGAGTGGATGGTGTGGCAAACAGGTTAATTCCCAGACCATAAACTTTACTGTGGGGTGTATAAAGATGGGAGTACATTGTAAACTGGTTAAATATATTAAATGAGATTATCTCACCAAGGAGCTATAAGCTTTGCCAACTTCAGGTCTGTCTCTCCTTCACAGAAGTCAATATCTATAATACAAATGAAAGATAAACATCACGACATGGTATATTGCAATATAGGTCCTGTTGATATGTTGGCAATGTTAGTGGAACAATTCTAAAATGTACATCAAAATATTGTATTACAAATAATAAAACACTGTCAGCTCCTCCAAATTTTAGATCCCCTCATGAAGAAAAGGTTGCAGACCCCACGTCCCCCGAATTGAGGTGGCTTTTTGGGACATTGGCTTTTTTAAGAAGTAAAAAGTCAAATTCTGGCATAATTTGACTCCAACTAGACGATGTCTCAATGGTGAGCCACACACCAAGTATTAAGAGATTCTTTTGAAGTTTGCTCAATTTCCCATTAAGACAACACATTATTTCTTCCTGTGGGAGACTCGCATATATATAGGAGAATGCACTGGCACATAATCTTTAATGCTGCACCAATGCAGCTCCCGTCATGATAGGGTTAATTTCATGCATATGGAATACTTTGAATATTTACGAAATTGGATATGAGTAATACACATTTGTACTGCTTTAATAGTTATAAATATGACATAGTTCATTAATGATACATAGAATTTCTAAATCTTGTCATTGATACGCCCATCGCTGCGAGATGTCAGACAATCAGTAAATAATTAAAAATCATATCATGGTTCGAAGCCTTATATCATATTTAGTAATTCTCACTTTCTTACATTCCTGTCATGACTTAATGAATAATAAAAATTACAACTTCAGAGTAAAAAAGGTACCCTTTATCAATCAAGGAAAAGTACTTAAACATACTGAAATGTCCGGTATCTGGATCACCATAGACGAGTGAGCTGTTAGCGTAGTCAGGAAGCACCATCCCTACACTGAAATCCAAACGAAAGAAATTCAGTTACAAGAAAAAACAGTTATCAATGTAAATGAAGTATTATCTGTATGACTTCATGACTATTGATTTCACGTGACGACAGTAAAACTAAAACCTCCATGTTGACTATGCAGGGACATTCAAGACAATTTTTCGACAAATTTCATGGTTTTCAAGGCCCTCAGTTCTAAAATTCAAGGCTGTTCAAGGCCAATTCTCAGCAATTTTTTATTTTTTCAAGACACTGATTTAACCCTTTGAGTGCCAGGTGCGATTTTTGTATCAACCCATATACCCTGTGCCAATGCATTCTCTTATATATGCGAGTCGACCATAGGTCGCCTCGCATATATAAGAGAATGCATTGGCTTAACAATTTTTTTATTTTTTTTACAATTTTAATATATTTTATTATATTCTTTAACAGACTTATTGTGTAGGTTTAGGGCCGATAATATCGGCCCCTGGCACTCAAAGGGTTAATTAAATACAACACAAGCACAATTTCAACAATGGTGGAAATATTGATGAATTTCAAGGATATTCAAGAGACTCATGGTCATTAAAGGACTTTCAGTCCTTGAATACTTTCAGTCCTTGAATACTTTCAAGTCCTTGACGACTTTCCATCCCTTGAATGGCAATTTGTCAAACAAAGGCTACTCCAGTATTCCATGGTCCCCCCCCTGACCCATCCAAAAATACCCAGGATAACACCTTCCCAAAATACCCAGGATAACCGCTAAAAATACCCAGGATAACCCCTAAATAATTATTAACACTCACCTAAAAGTACTGTTTCCGATACCAGTGAATGCATATGTTCTGGTCGATTTGTACATGTGTCTCTGAAATTAAAGATAACAGAGAAGTTATGTGGCTGCTGATAATCGGAATCTCTCGTTATAATGCAACGTACGCGCTTGTGTGAACGGCTTAATGCAGACAATGGATCGTATCAATGCAATGTATGAACCAATGCAACAGACTCGTCTGATCACTCCTTAATCATGGTAGCCCTTGTTACAAAGCTAAGGTTAGGGAGGGGAATGAGGCCATGGTAGCGGAAACTCTGATATGAGAGAGGTCACTTCTCCCTAGGACAAAAATAGGAAGAAATGACACAATTTAGGGAGAAGATAACTCCCAAGCAGACCTGTTATGTTTTGAAAATGGCTATCAGGGAGATTTTTGCGGGAGGATGTATCATGTTGGGATTACTTCTTTTGAGTGTTTTATATGGTAATAAATATCTTTCTTTTTGGAAAAGTTGATCATAATTAGTGATCAACATGGGTCATGTTTAGTCTACTTTAAAAAAGTGACCACTAGTCATATTTCCAAAGTAAAGTTTTCAAATTTCTAGATACAGTAAAACCTGTCTTGAGAGACCACTTCAATAGCGACCACCGATGCTATTTCCGATTGCATTTCCTGTTCCCCAACTGGTTTATTCTATATATTACCTTCACTGTGCGACCACCTATCAAACATGACTGCAACCACCTAATTTTCTATTCAAAACATGAATTTCACCTGCTTTGAGAGACCACCCCATTTAATAATGAAGAAAGAAGTAGAAACTTTGGTTAAATTTTGTAGAAACGCAGCAGAAAGACACCGGATACAACTGAATATGTGCGAAACCGAAAGTACAAATTACGAAATTACCAACACACTGGTCTCAATGTTTACCGCCGACAGAAATGCGCATAGGGCATTGTGATTTTTACTGAGGCCATTAGGCATTAACAAATAGGTCCATTGTAATAAAGTGGACATGGTTGCATATTTGATGACAAATGACGCAGTCATCTCATTCGAGAACAATTCATGTTAATATGATAAGGGATGCCCAAAAATTGTCAAACGTGATTGCTTACATAATCCCAATTCATGTCCGAAATCTATTGTGTACTATAACAACAGCTGGCTTGGCTATTCACAAAATTAATTAGTCTCAGTTCACTCACTGCTATTCAGTACTCAATGATGATGAATCTGAAATTATTCTGATGTTACCATCAGTTCATATTAATTTTGAGCATGCAGTAGTACGGTACACGAAAATGGATAAAAAATTAACATGAAAAATTTATTCAAGGATTTTTACAGATGTGCATGAGATTATGGGGGGGGTCTTCTGTATTTGCGGGAAAGCAATCGTGAAGCGGGAGTCTCATGCCAAATCCATGAGACTTAAAACCTCTTCTCCCAAGTCACCCTCCAAGCTGGTCCATGCTCCAAGGTATACTTTTGGAATGGAATGGAAGAGTCTATTAAATAAGCGAAGGGTTAAAATAATAGTAATCATAATGAAGTACATACCTCATCTGGTGCTATAACATAGCCAGCCTCTCTCACTGTTTGCGTTAACTGCAGGATCATTTTTTGCCGAATCTGGAAGAAGCACAATAATAAGAAAACAATGAATAATCTGATAATAATAACATACTGTGAATTATCAGGAATCATGAAGCATGCGATGTAAGAGCGTAGAGCAATGATATCGATCAATGTTATTGTTATGTTAATTATATTATAATTCGATTTGTGTTGGGTTATTTAGTGTTGACTTTGAGATAAAAATGGGTGACAATTTTGTCAACACGAAAAGACACATTTAAAATTCTTGAAGGTGTGTTTACTTCCTCTTGGTTGTGTTAAGGAAATCAATACTGATTTTTTTTTATCCCAGCCATTTCAAGATCGTTTTTCCTTGCTAAAATGTGATAATATGATAAAAAGGATCTTAAACTTGTCGCAATTCTATACTAAATTAATTAACCTTGTCCACTAAATTCAATTCGAGCCTCGCTAAATCTCGGCTCAAATCGAATTTAGAGCACTCACATGTATAAAACAGGAGATATCCACATCCAAAGCTAGTTAGTTCTTTTGCAATGACAAGACATTTGGGTGTATTCTCAGGTCACACTTTTAGGCGATCAGTCGTCCATATCAGTTGATAACACAATCATCGTCTTACAGGCCTGCACATTGCGACTATGTGATTAGAATGCAGCCATTTTCAGGGACTATATATGACCCGCCATATCAAATCCAGTCGTAAGTCGGGAAGAGAATGCATTAGCCTAACAATTTTTTACAATTTTAATCATTTTTTCTTGTATTCTTTAACAATTTTATAATTTCACCCATACAGAGCCCCAGACAAACATGAGCAGACGACACTCTTCTATATGCTTCTATATATGTGTGGGGCTCCCTGCAGGGTAATGGATGTTTTTTATTTTATGTCCTAAAAATTGTAAGAAACATTTATTTAAAAAAAATGATAAAAAATTGTTAGGCCAAAGCATTCTCTTATATATGCGAGGCGACCTATGGTCGACTCGCATATATAAGAGAATGCATTGGCACAGGGTAAAAAAATCCCGACTTACGACTGGATTTGATATGGCGGGTCACATATATGGTCTATTTAACTATACCAGAAATCAAAATGCCGAAAGCGAAACATAACACGCAAAATCCAACATGAAAATAGTGTTATTTCCACCATTGATTAATTTTCATGAAATGTGACCCAACAGCAATATCGACTCAGCAATACAAACCATTAATCTCAAAGCCAATATAACACTAGAGGTTAGCAAAGGATGGTCCAATCAATCAATCATGCCATATATCAGAAAATGGCCAGCCATGGCTACAATCAAAATGGCACAATACACAAGCAAAACTCTTAGAGTGGATTGCTCGAGTATATGATGTTGATACACGCGTTAGTATAATCCACAAGCTTCATACATCTCTCCGTATATCAGAAAATGGCCAACCGTGGCTATACTATCAAAAGGGCACAACACACAAGCAAAACTTTGCGTGGGCATTGCTGTGGATACACATGTAAGTATTTATATACATAGATTATGACAACAAATGAGAAATTTATAAGAATTTTGAGCAGTTAGTAAATTAATAAGCCCTGTCACTAACTCGTGGCTCCACCAGGCCTGGTTTCGTGGTTTTAGAGCTACAGGTCAAAGTTCTGGAAAAGCATTTCCATATATGAAAGTCATGAATATTCAAAAGCTCCATATATGGAAATGCTACTCCAGAACTTTGACCTGTAGCACTAAAACCACGAAACCAGGGCTGGATGAATCTCTGAAACCACGGAACGGGGCTGGATGAATCCAATACAGCTGCGACTCCATGATCTTGCTTATTGCAAACAAATAAAGAAATGGTTGATCTAATCAAATACAGGGACCATCCTAGACCCGATTTTCAGGGCGAAGTGACTTCTCCCTGTCACAAAAGTAAGGCGAAGTGGGAATTCGATAGGGCGAAGTCGGCTTTACAAAATTGAAATCGACCAGTGCAGTAGTCGTCTATATAATGAAAATAGGAGATATGTAATATCTAAATTAAAATGATGAAACAATGGTTCAAATATGGAATAATTATGTTCAAATCATCACTCTAATAACAATAAATAATATCCAAATATAATTGTGAGAGAATGGTAGCATTTTATATAATAATTTGTTTGGGAAAACGGCATTTTTACAACCGCTTATAAATATAAAAAAAAAACAAATAAATTAAACAATGCTTATGAACACGAAAAAAATACTAAACGAAACGAAATCTTGAATATTCTCACTCATTAAAAGTGCCTAAGCTGGGTACAGATATTAATTAACATGTTACACAAATGAATTTTATTTCAAAGTTGTCTGGGCTTTACAAACTTGAACAAAGGGGGTCATAAACTGACACATGGCAAGGTGTATGAGTTGTAATCTTTAGGTTTGATAATCTCAAAATCACAAGTCACTGTAGACACCTTACGATGTATTCACGGCTGTCTGCAATCAACTCTCAGGTGTGAATAAGCTCCCAAATCGGATTAATACAGATGTTAATAAGAATTATGGTGTGTTATAAGACACTGTCTGACTGTCAATGGATAACTGGGTTCAATCAATGTTGGCACTAAATTAGGATGAATATTTTGCCGATTTTCGTCGGTCAACTTCGGAAATTTCAGGGCGACTTCGGAAATTTCAGGGCAACTTAAACTTCGCCCGGCTGCAAAATTAGGGCGAAGTGAGCAAGAATAGGGAGACTTCTTCGCCCACGTCGCCCTCTCGGCTGGTCCCTGATCAAATATTGAACATTAAGTAACCACATAAGGCTATATTTAATATTCAACAGGCCAGAATCAGAGTTTAATTAGACATGTGTTTGTTTCTATTGAATATTTTTAACATTTTTATTCTCACCAAGTCCTTAACCTCATCGTCAATCTCAATCTCCAGAAGGTCAACATTCGGTGGATCTTTGTCAAACTTCGTCTATAAATTAGAAGAAATAAACATTGAGTAGCAAATTCCCAACGAATTGATCAAAACTTTCAAAGAACAAATAATTTATCATTTTTGAAGAATAATTATATAAACAGAATATTGAACAAAAATATTAAATATAGGGGACAATTCGGAAAATATTGGGAAAAATGAGACACAAACTCCAGTGTAGGTTTTTTTTAAATCACATTAAACAAAATTTCTAGTTAATTAACAATTTATGTAAATAGAATTGGAAAACAAGCTAGTTTTTAACTGACTGGAGCTGCACTGGCACAGCTTTAAAGATCCTGTGCCAATGCATTCTCTTATATATGCGAGTCTCCCATATATAAGAGAATGCACTGGCTTACACAGTCAAGTTAAATATTGTTAGGCCAATGCATTCTCTTATATATGGGAGGCACCCTATGGGAGACTCGCATATATAAGAGAATGCATTGGCAGCAAAATTTCAGGAAGCTCCAGTCATGAAAGGGTTAAACATGCAGCGAGCACATCACACGGATAGTATATATTAACGAGCCGTTTTCAGTCCTAATCTGATAAGGCATCACATGTTATCACTATCAGAATACAGAGAGGGCTATTTTGAAAATGTTAATTGTTTTACCTGTGCCTTAAGTTTTGGATGGAACATGACATATCCATTAAGGTTTACAGCATACGAGTATCCATTGGGTCCAAGCTGAAAATACACAAAATATTCATGATACCACAGGTTACTTCATACGAAAATATGACTGTAAGCCTTGAAATAGCATGTCTGTCATTTGCAGACTAAGGTCCCCAGAGGGTGAATTTAGTGACGCTATTCCATACAGCATGCTAGCATCATCAAATTCACCCTTTGGAAACCTTCTTCTGCTGAGGCCTCAACTGCTGGATCAGATTGAAGTTCCCCAGTTGAAGTTGGAGATGTTCATCCATTAGTCACCTCGATTATACATTTTATCTTCTGCAAATTAGGGGAAATAGAAACTGAAGTTAACCCTTTACCCAACAAACCGGCCAAAACCGGCCAAATAAAGCTTCAACAGCCTAAAATATCTTCGGTCTGTCTCAATAGAACCATACAAATATGGGTATCATTGGAACCAGCTCCTTGACCACATTGTGATAGTTACAGTTATGCCCTGTGCCAATGCATTCTCTTATATATGCGAGTCGACCATAGGTCGCCTCGCATATATAAGAGAATGCATTGGCCTAAAAAAAAATCTTTTTTAACACTTTTTACCATTTTTTCTTACATTCTTTAACAATTTTATAATTTTTAATGTGTTAAGCCAATGCATTCTCTTATATATGCGAGGCGACCTATGGTCGACTCGCATATATAAGAGAATGCATTGGCACATGGCCATTCTGTTGGGTAAAGGGTTAACAGAAGGGAAAAAGTAAGGGATAATAATTTTGATTTGAGACTATAGATACTTCGCAGGAGATGAGGCCTAAGCAGAATGAGGTCCCCAGAGGGTAAATTTAGTGATGCTAACTCAAATTACGACAATATGACAAGATACAATTATTGTAGATTCATCCAGATAGGTGTTATGAGACATTTTGACAGTCCATAACAGTTCAAATTGAGCGCTTCATTTCTGTGAACAGAAATAGTTCAGACATTGGGCAGAGTTCGGAGCTGCCAATATGTGCGTGCTGTCCGGGGACGTAATTCACAGGTGTGACATTAGTCACTTTACCATTTTTAATTTACCGAGGAATTCTTATAAATAACATATGGGTGTTTATCAAATAATATTACCACTAACCTGACGAATAGGAGTGTGCTTCTCAAGCTCCGATGTGGCAACATCTATTCCCATAACACCGAGAATTGTCTGGTTTGACTGAAAGTGACATTAAACAAGATATTAGGCCTGGAATCTTGAGATACACAGAGTTAACCTTTCATGATGGGAGCTGCGCTGGTGCAGCATTAAAGATCCTGTGCCATCGCATTCTCTTATATATGTGAGTCTCCCATAGGGAGCCTCACATATATAAGAGATTGCAAGGGCTTAAAAGGTGAAGGTAAATATTGTTAGACCAATGCATTCTCTCATATATGCGAGGCTCTCTATGGGAGACTCACATATATATGAGAATGCATTGGCACAGGGTTTTCACAAAATATCAGAAAGCTCCAGTCATGGAAGGGTTAAAGAATGGTTAATTCTATATCCTGAGACCATCAAGTCATATGATTGAGGCATATTAGCTTGGTTTTCTTCAATCTTTTGTCCAAAGTTAATCTCAATCCCTAAATTTAACTGGGAATTTGGAGATTTAATATAGATTCACTCTGCGGCAATATCATAGTGACAGAACAAATTAATTATGCATTAACATTATATCATGTTCTGACAAAGAATGAATGAAACCAAACGAAAATTTCATTATTTCATTCAGAAGAAGGCCAAATAAATAAAAATACTGTGTTCTCAGGCACCTCCCTCGTCACCTACAAAGGGACCTCATCAGAATGTTTTATTGCAAATTTATCCAGAATTATCACACATTCAAATATTGAATATCTAATTTATCAAAAATTATATATTTTGATAGGTGTAGTTGAAGGATTAATGGCTTTAAGGACATTGGAGAATAGATTATATAGGTTGCTCAGTATATTTCAGAGTTCTTTCCATAAAATTGTCCATGCCACAATTACTTTCTAGAATTTTTGAAATAAATAAAATGAAAAAGCCTATCTCCCTCATCAGAATTTCAACATAGAATTGCCTGCGAACACAGTAATTTATTATTAATGTATAAAATATGACTTATGTGTACTCACGGCTCCCATAGTTCTGTTATACACTGGTAATGTTACAGTTGTGATCATTCCCAAACCCTACAAACGAAAGATGCATTAGTCACGTATAAACGAGAAAGTATGATATTTATCAGAAGTAACAAATTTATAAGTGATAGCAATATGCTGATTAAACTTCATTTGTGTGTCATTTCATAATTTTTATTAAACAAGTTAACTTTAAATATCAGTTTCAATTGTATCATTCATGATTCAACATAGTGGACCTGAAAAAAATTATTGATCTTGCTTGTAAAACATTACTCATATAATAGGTTTAATCTGCAGGGTTTTATTGTGGTCTATGAGCCACTTATATTACTGTACTGATTGCTGCATGTTCAGTATATTACTAACTGTTACTATAGAAAAACTGTATGGTTTTCAAAGACGTCAATATTAAAGACAAAAATTCATTTCATTTCAATAAATTTTCAAAAGAGCAATTGAAATTACAAGATACAGAGTATAAGCTACCCATTTCAGAGCAATGGCAATAGAAAACGGTAAAAGAACCACTTCATAGAATAACTAAGTGGTATGAAGTACTTTTTAAAGATACTAGCTTTAATCACGATATATTTTCTGAACAATAACAATTATTTTCAATCAACATCAGAACTAAATCAACAGGGCCAGTAAGTCATGTATGATAAATGATAAATCGTTTTTCGATTGATCTATGAGCATATAGATGTCTCAGTGGGCGAACTATACATACTGTATAATTCCGCAGCACAATTTTTTAGTGTTCAGTCGAGCATTACAAAAACATGAATGCGACTGAAATGCAATGACATAAGAAAAGTACAGTCTCCGGTACAGCAGAAACATGCATTAGAATCAACTACAGTAATGCTCTAAATAATCGACTCCTTAACCACACCAAGGAGTTACATGACTGACTGGCCCTGTTGGTTAAGGAGTCGATTATTTAGGGCATTACAGTACTTTCTCAAATGTTTCTAGCATTGAGTTTTTGAGTTGTTTTTTCACTAAGATTCTATCGGAATTCTCGTTCAGCGATTTCATGTCATCCGGTGACGTCATGTGAGGTGACGGTTAAATCTCTAATTCTTCTCGGTAGTATCACTATGAGGTGACCTGTCCTCTGAAACATCTATGCTTTGATAGATCAGGTCGCGCTAGCCTCTCGACCAATCAAATGCCAGCATTTCAATGAAATTGATAGTAGTTGTAATATTTTATTACAGAACAACATTCTTGACTAACTACATGTAATTCCACTGTCCAAATGGGTAGCTCATACTCTTCATCATCTCAATAGATTTATATCATGCAAATATCTTCACAAGAAAGCAACTTAAATGGGAAGATGCAAAATGCATGCATTCAAGCAAACTTCAGTAATATGCTTAATTAATAATTCATTTAATAAAATATTTTTCAACCGTAACCCTTTCTTTACTAAATACTCATTGATGAGTAGTTATCCCAAAGGAAAGTTCAGATATTATTACCTGAACATTTCCCACCAAGGAATAGTATTTCTACATTTTCTATAATAATTGTCTGTCGTCTGCTCATATTTTCTGAACACCCCTCCATACGGATAATAGACCATTCCAATGTATACTTTTATTATAGTTTTATAACTGAGTGGGAGAATCCATTCAGTATAGAAAGGGTTAATACATGATAACAGGCAGGCTCAGATTCACTTACATGTAACTTCCAAAATCTAGAAGTAAAGACTATAATATAACAATAACAATAACGATTCCAAGAGCAGTATGGTTTATAATGGCCCAACAATAATAACTAACAGCCCAAGGGCCTATTAGTGGCCTGATTAGCAGTGAAAGGCAGCTAATAAGGCAAAGGATTGTTAATCATTCCGAGGGGCCCATTAATAAACCGCAAAGGCCAACTCATTATTGGCTTCATAACCGGTTTAATGTTATGCTATTTGGAAACTCTGTTATTGGTTTAGAAAACACTCTTTGAAGTGAAAATGTTCATTGTTATATGAGGCGATGCAGAATCCAGTGATTATCCAACATCGCTCTGTGTATTTAGTGCCTACCATTTTTGATTTGTGATCGGCACAAATGAGTTCATACTGTGGAAGAAGGCCATGGGCGGAAAGCTCTGTTAAATTAATATTTCTTTACAAATTTGACGACCTTGTCGAACATATTGACAATGGACTCAAATGAAATTTGATTGTCTAAATAAACCCTGATATCACATGTTTGTGCAGCTGAACCGTTATGCAATCCAAATATACACAACACAATAATCAGGCAAGAACAGCCGATAACAGGCACAGAACAGCATATAATGCCATGCAGCCTCGTTTACATAAATAACTGTTAGTCAATTCCAAAAACAAACATCATTCAGTTGAATTAAACCTTTCTATGCTAGATATTCATTAACAAGTAGTTCCCTTAGGAGATGTTCAGATAATAAGTTCAACAACTGTTTGTTGAACTTATTATCTGAACATTTCCCACCACTGAATATAAATCATTCAGCTCTTGTATTATCTGTATTTTCTCTCTCTGTCACAGTGTCTGTCGTCTGCTTTTATGACAAGAACACCTCTCTAAATGAATAAAATTGACTGTTCCAATGAAAATTGACTATTCATTTATAACTGAATGGAAGAATCCATTCAGTATAGAAAGGGTTAAACCTCCCCATTATCTGCAATTCGGTCATGACCAGAGGCAACGTTTGAGTACACTAATGCCATAAATAATCGACTCCTTAACCACAGCTGAATTAAGGGTAACTTTTCAGGATTTAGTCGGAAATATGGCTTGTTGCCATTCATCGGAAAGCTCTCACTGAGAGCTTTCCGATGAATGGCAACAAGCCATATTTCCGACTAAATCCTGAAAAGTTACCCATAATTCAGCTGTGGTTAAGGAGTCGATTATTTAGAGCATTACTGTATAAATGATGAAGTTGATAAATTTTTAAAGGACAAAGAGTCTTAAAATATTATGAAAATTGCAGTCATTAACTTCGTGTTGTATACCAAGAAAATAATGTAAACCAAACATTTCGAGATGGGAGACTACTTTATTCCATACTCCTTATTAAACATTTATAATTCACTCAAATGCTGAAACAACTAGGTGCTACCATTTATCTGACAATTAAACAGAGTTCTCCATTTTGTGACTATTTCTATCATTTCCTGAGGATCATACACTTTTGTTGATGGGTTGTAAATATTTAAAATTCATACTGTGTTAACATCGTTTGGCCACACTAACTTATATCTACACTCAGATATATATATTTATATAGCCAGTGTGTGTTACACTAAATCCTGTTCGCTGATTGGTCAACTGTCAATTTTCATGCATTTCATATCCCAATAAAACACACCAAAACACGAACCGACATCACATCTTCTTGACTTAGATGACTAAAAGTGGTAGATAGAATAACTGGGCATTTTTTAAGTTCATGGTCATAGACTAAGCAATCGATAATTCACAGGTAAAACAATGTATCAGGCTAACTTACAGTGCAGTATGGTATATTATTATGTCAGCTCTTGCGATTAGCCAATCAGCGTCGATAAATAGTGATGGTATATCAACCCATATTAGGTCAGTGACCGCATATGAAATCAATATTAGGTGCTTATCCACCATCTTGTTTTCACAAACTCTGTCGCCTCGGGAATATGTTTGGTGTATTTTGGTGCCAAGAAAGGGAATATCTGTCGGAAATCATTTTCTGCGAATTTAAAGACATAGTACCATGTACGAAAACCTGCATGCGATTTATTTGAGGAATTCTAAAGACTCATAAATTAACTATAAAACTCAACAAGTTGTCCTATACTTCAGGTAATTATCCATTGATTCAATGCGTTAACGCTCAACGCCCATGGCGCTTCACTGTGACGTCACATAAGTTAATGGCCATAGAGACACATTTAACTTACCAAATTACAATAAATTATAGCGACGATAATTAAAGGGATATGCTGGAGTTTGTCCACTGACATAATAAATACGTTACGGGACGCTTAGTGGTCGGATATGGTGTCATGTAAGGCGAAGTGAGATCAATATTAGGCGAGGCTACGGCCTTGCCTAATATTGATCTCACTTCGCCTTACATGACACCATATCCGACCACTAAGCGTCCCGTAACTTATAATATCCAAACTGCAGACCGATTCAGAAAAAACTAAATTCAGCTGAGTCTACAATAATTAATAATAAGGAAAAAGCTATATAAATATAACAAATGAATGTAGATCGAGAGTGTTTTATTGAGGGGCATGGCAATTTGGCCATTGGAGCACATTTAGTGTGAACCACTTTACAGTTCACATTGTGGTTCACACAATGTACCCAACACCCACAGTGCCATACCCCTCAATAAAACACACTCAATCTACATTCGTTTCTTAAATGCATTCTCTTGAATGCAGGCTGTTGGTTGAAATAACGTCTTGTGACATCACCTAAGGCCCAATCTTATTTTCATACTAGTAATCTAACTACTATGGAAGATTCTTCCAAGACGTAATTGAAACTCAGCGTGTAAATGTAAGGAAGAATATTTCTTTAACTGTGTTCCATAGAGTATGGATGCAAGTTGATCTGACCATTTTATGTGGTGAACTCTTTCGCATTTTAAATTGACAAAAAATGTCACACCAATATAAAGCCATACTCCATTAAACACAACAAAATAAACATCCAATTCTTAACCTCTTGGCTGCTATATGTCAGTACTGAGTACGGATGTAAAAATGTCACGCTGTGAGCTATACGTCTGTACTGAGTACAGACCTACTTCAGCACACTAGGATTAACCCTTTACCCAACAAACCGGCCAAAACCGGCCAAATAAAGCTTCAACAGCCTAAAATATCTTCGGTCTGTCTCAATAGAACCATACAAATATGGATATCATTGGAACCGGCTCCTTGACCACATTGTGATAGTTACAGTTATGCCCTGTGCCAATGCATTCTCTTATATATGCGAGTCGACCATAGGTCGCCTCGCATATATAAGAGAATGCATTGGCTTAAAAAAAAATCTTTTTTTAACACTTTTTACCATTTTTTCTTACATTCTTTAACAATTTTATAATTTTTAATGTGTTAAGCCAATGCATTCTCTTATATATGCGAGGCGACCTATGGTCGACTCGCATATATAAGAGAATGCATTGGCACAGGGCCGTTCTGTTGGGTAAAGGGTTAAGCAATTATTCATAACTGGAACTCAGAGATTTGTTCATCGGAACCATTGTATCTCAGAGTTTGAAACAGTGTATAATGTTCCAGGATTGTGAATGATAAAAGCCTTTAAAATGAGTCCGTTTTATCGTTTTTGTGATATTCCCGTTATATTTTTTCCACTGGAAAATGGCCATAAAGTCATCGGCCCAAAACTAGACGTCATATCGTCATTAGCAGGGAAGAGGTTAAGTAATGCTTTTAAAATTCGAGATATTGTGAATGTTGTGTATAATTATTCTGCTATGAAATATGCCATCATAAAAAAAATAGGGAAATAGAAATTTAATATCAGCAAAACATTATAATAATAGTGACAATAATAGCTGAATTAAGATATAGTGGCAAAAGTGGATTATATTAATGAGCAGAAAATAGCTGAAATATAAAGCTCAGTGACAAATCAATACTTTTAAAAATATCAACATAAAGACAAGTTTGGAAACAAAACAGACGATTTTCTTACAGGAAGGGATTGAGTGGGACACTGCTATATAGTGAAAATATTGTTTAAAGTTCTATGGCAGAAGACTGAAGAAAGAAATCCATGTACAATCCTCGACCATGACTCAATAAATGCTTACTGACCTACTATTATAATTTAATCAACGTTGCTCAATCAGCCGGATAAAATATATCTGAATAACCTTAATCAAAACCACATTATGCCAGGAAGGATGTCACTATTCCGGAAAGCATGGGCACTTGAACTCGTTTTGGGACATACGGTCCATATGAGGCTTGGAAAGTTGTTACAATTTATTGACCAATAAAAACGAAACATGAATAATGGCTACTATAAATATTGTACACAAAAAATTATCTTTTTTTCTTCTTCAGAAAATATATTTCGATAGGTAGACGTTATGGCTAATATTTGAATGAGTTCGAAGTACACTTGTTTCAATGAATAAATTTTAAAAGTTACAACATAATAATAGAAGTTTACTTAACATTCTTTTCCTATTTTATCATATTTTAAAAACAATATGTGGAAGGAAATTACAAAAGTTTGGCTGTATTCTGGTTGACGGATTACTCCTGCTACGAAGTAAAAAAATTCACTTAAAAAAAAAGTACTAAAAACACCAAGTCATAACAAGTATTGTGGACCCACTCTGAATACAGTACTCAAAGTGGTATATCTGTGAAGGTTGATATAAATGACAGCTTTTGAATTCACTACATGGTTTCCAATAAGATATCAAATTTATGTCATCATCGTCATGGTCGCAGGATTGCACCTGGGAAGCTATTAAGAAGGGACAGATAATGACTAGACGATATCAAAGATAATCTAATCTAAATGTACCATTTGGTCGAAGTATATGTTACCCCACTCGAAATACTTGGCGTTCTGTATGACCTGTGGTCGACTTAACACAGGAATGTATTCCTTTAAGAGAGCAAACAATATAAGTCAATGATTAAAATCTTCTCATTTCATCATATTCAACTGTTGTTTCTTGAACTTATTTTTAATATCATTTCAGACCCTATGAAAGAAGTACAGTAATGCTCTAAATAATCGACTCCTTAAGGGGAGAGCTTTCCGATGAATGGCAACAAGCCATATTTCCGACTAAATCCTGAAAAGTTACCCATAATTCTGCTGTGGTTAAGGAGTCGATTACTTAGGGCATTACTGTAGATTGTTGAAGTTGACTATCTGGAAATGGAGCAGCATCGATGCCATGTTATAAATTTGAAATAAAATTAAAATCTGATTGATGGATGATAAACCAAAATTTATCAACATGGTTATCTCAAAATAAAATTCAATAAATTAGTAGCTCTTCTGCGTAAACATTAAATCACAGAGGCGAATAAGATGAACTGCCAAACCAAGAAAAAGTTAACCTGTAGAGGCTAGCCACCAGTGGATTAATCCATTTCATACCAACAGACTAGAGGTGCTGAAGATCTGTCTTGTACTATTTGTAGTTAATGTATTTCTCAGTTTACTAGTACAAACAAGTTGATGTTAATATTCATCTCACTCTATGATTTCGGTGAATATCAGCATCTGTGGGTTGATAGATTCTCATGTCTGACTCGAACCAAAGCAATAATCGTAAAATATCATCAATAGACAGGGAAAATAAAGCCCATCTATTAAAAAACCTGATATCTCATGCAGTGTCCAGTCTCCTGGTAAATACATGTACAGTAATGCCCTAAATAATCGACTTCTTAACCACAGCAGAATTATGGGTAATTTTTCAGGATTTAGTCAGAAATATGGCAGTGAGAGCTTTCCGAAGAAAAATGGCAACAAGCCATATTTCCAACTAAATCCTGAAAAATTACCCATAATTCAGCTGTGGTTAAGGAGTCGATTATTCAAGGCATTACTGTATATTAAACAAATTAAGATCGAATTAGTCAAATGTTTGTTTACCCATTCCCTATCCAATTTTACAAATATGAGTAGGTTCATTTTATTTTTACTTATTTTAAAACAGGCTTTAGCTTAAATATACATGATATTAATGATATGCATCTACTTCACAGAGCATTTATACAGTAGTAATTACACAGATAAGTTTACCAGGAGCATGGAGGCAACATCTGGAAATATATCATTTTTTGAAAGATATGCTAGCTGTTCTAACTTTAAATCATGAGTATCATAATATATGTTAATACTGAACTACATAAATGTGGATTAAAACAATTAATAACATCACAAATACAGAACCTAGCTGATGAAACAATTGTTAAGATGAAAATATCCCTAGACCAGGACATAAATGTTGAATAAGATACTTTAGCAGGGTTGATACACCTCACCATAAGAAATACTTGACTTTTCCAAAACTTTTCCAGGATTTTCTGGAAATATCCAAGATCTTTCCTGACCAAATTCCATAACTTTTCCATACTATCAGGAAATTTGAAGATAGATTTATGGAAAAATTATTTCATTTTATCATCATATAATTCAACTTTATTGACTCAATTTGGCATCACCCAGCCTATTGTCTATGATAGATGAGGAAAAACATTAAAATACAAGTAGTCAAGTACATATATGTGATCAAAGAAGCTGTCGATACTGTTGAGAGTTGCCATGGCATGTTGTTAGAGACGGATGGAGCGCAATTCTGTGACTTTTCAAGGAAAAGACCACAATTCCATAACTTTTCCAAACCCTTGCCCAAGTGGAAGGTATTTCTCAAAGATTTTATCGACTAAGGTGCCTGAAATCACAATTTCACAATTCTATGACTCTTCCAGGCTTCCAGACGAGTAGCGTATGTGCTAGCTCAGCTTTACTTTGGTTTTGTCAAAATTACAGAGAAAGATTCTTATTATAAGAATATTATAACAGGCATATGTGGTATTGTGAATAGTTGCTGATTTTCCACATTCATATCTTGTAAATTCAACTTGATGCTCATCAACCACAGTAATGCTCTAAACAATCGACTCCTTAACCACAGCAGAATTATGGGTAACTTTTCAGGATTTAGTCGAAAATATGGCTTGCTGCCATTCATCGGAAAGCTCTCACCGAGAGCTTTCCGATGAATGGCAACAAGCCATATTTCCGACTAAAGCCTGAAAAGTTACCCATAATTCTGCTGTGGTTAAGGAGTCGATTGTTTAGAGCATTACTGTAAATAACACATGATTCTTTCTCAATGCAAGAACAGCTAGCATATCAAAAATACCAATACATGTATATATCTTTTCTGAAAAAAATATACTTTTCATGCTTAGCATAAATAGCATTCAGTGTTATATTTGTGAGTTATGAGCCGTGAAGAACCCAAAAAGACAAACCCTGAAAAACGCATGCCTCAATCCCAAACCACTCCAATTCAAAATTTCAACACATTCAGGAAATGAACGTCTCGACTGGCTCTCGTCAGGCAGCCAGGAGGCAATATAAGGATAACCAATATGATTCAAGCCCATTCAAATGTTACCCCTGGGTCTGATAAAAACCAGAAACTGAATTCCTGGTGTCCGGATCTCTCCATTGGCTTTTTTAAATGATCCAAAGTATACGCCTGTGAGTAACACAAATATGAGTTAGTTATTTATCATCATGAAAGGAGCCGACATTGTAGAGACAAACTGAGGATAAAGGAATAAATTTGTGGCAGTTGGTTAGTGTTATATTTGACAGATATTCTTTGTCACTATTCTGTCGGGATCCACTTTCAACACTTAGAAAATATGATTTAGTTAACATCAATCTTCATTTCGTATAGTCTCAAAACCATATTTTTTTCTCAAAATCAATAAATCGTGTATAAATATTTATAACATCAAATGGTGATGCTTATTAACCTGATTACTTGTACGATTAATGTCATATAAGAAAGCTATTCATATTGTATCGCAGACTCTTTATAGGTGGCAAAAAATATTTGACCAGTTATGGTTCAAAGAGATCAAACTAATGAAATTCAATGCCATGCAATGTCATTTTATGAAATTTTCAAAGTTTTCCAATATGCCACCCTTTATACTTGAAGACAAGGCCATTCAAAACTATTGCTGAAAACTTTTGAAGATTTTTCAAGATATTATTGCTGAAAGTTACAGCTATTTAACCCTTTACCCAACAGAACGGCCCTGTGCCAATGCATTCTCTTATATATGCGAGTCGACCATAGGTCGCCTCGCATATATAAGAGAATGCATTGGCTTAACACATTAAAAATTATAAAATTGTTAAAGAATGTAAGAAAAAATGGTAAAAAGTGTTAAAAAAAGATTTTTTTTTAGGCCAATGCATTCTCTTATATATGCGAGGCGACCTATGGTCGACTCGCATATATAAGAGAATGCATTGGCACAGGGCATAACTGTAACTATCACAATGTGGTCAAGGAGCCGGTTCCAATGATATCCATATGTGTATGGTTCTATTGAGACAGACCGAAGATATTTTAGGCTGTTGAAGCTTTACTTGGCCGGTTTTGGCCGGTTTGTTGGGTAAAGGGTTAAGACCCCCTATATAGAAATTTAAGCACTTTGAATTACCATTTACCAATTTCAGTGAATTTAAAAAGTTTTCCATTGTTCAAGGCCGTACAGGAGTCAAGGCAGTTAGCCACAATTCCATGAGGATCAAAACTGATCAGATCATAAATATCTTCTCCATATATGCTATGCTGAAATAATGCAAATTACGCTGAAAAAAATTAAAACTTTGTTACATAGAATATATCAAATAAGCATGTCCAACCACCATAATAATACTCTGATATAAATATTACGGGAAGGGGGGGGGGGGGGGGGGGGGGGGGGTACCTCGTCCACGTTTGGGATGTATCCATGGAGCATTTCTGAGTTCAAGTGTGTTATTTCACCACAATTATAAAGTGGTAGTCATTCAAGCCTGAGTTTAGTGTGCCTATCATTTCCAGAATGTGGTCCTCAGAAGGTGAATTTAGTGACGCTATCCTGCATAGTGGGCTAGCATCACCAAATTCACCCTTTTGGGAACCTCATTCTGCATGGCCTCATCTGCTATGGGAGACAGACTCAGATTAAAGTTCCCAAATGGTTAATATTGTGATGTGCACACACATTGGGAACCTCGATTATGCAATGTGTCGTCTGCCAATTTAGGGATGTAGAGAAACTAAACTAAAAAAGAAATATAATCTATGTGAAGAAGTTTCTATAGAAATTTGATAATAAATAAACTTTCCTGAGAAGATCAAGCCTAAGCAGAATGAGGTCCCCAAATGGTGAATTCAGTGATGCTAGCCCTCTATGCAGGATAGCGTCACTAAATTCACCCTCTGGGGACATAATTCTGCAAATGACAGGCACACTAAACTCAGACTTGTAGTCATAAAGAAATAAATGAAGGGTTCAATGTGGTCATGGAATTATGAATGCAAGAAAGCTTCAGCAAACTCAATGAACTCCAAAGGCATGAGAAGTGTGTTGAATATTTCTTGAATAAAATCAATGACTGCATTGTATCTGCCGTGTTCATTACGTATATCTAGATTATCTACATATTTGAATTGTAATTTCAAAGATTTTGTTTATTATTATTAAAATATTTAGTTAGTTGCTTAAATTTGATGAAAGCCGGGCGAACATCAGAAAGAAAAATTCAGACCACCATGTTCTTGAGATAATGTCAGCGATCTTCAGAGCATTGTGATTATATTCCAATGACCGTATCCCACTGTCGTGATTATTGGGCTATGAACCCATTGGCTACTTTCGGCAGAGATGTGAGAAAAGCAGAAGAAATGTTAGTTGCATGTATATATTCCCTATTGACCTCTCTCTGATCACTACAATATGCATTAAAACAGCAGCCCCATTAGGATCTTTAGGTGGGTCAAAATTATTATTTATTACACACTTAGCCGTGATTTATAAGTATTTCTCCTTGAAATAAAAGTGATAATGCCACATGTGTGAATTACGTCCCTGGTGAGTGTACACAATCAGCTGATGTATGCGACCAGCTGATCAGGGACTATTTTGTCACATATTATCTTTATTATTAGCGCCTTTAGTGGCAAGCCTTGAAATAGTGTGTCTGTCATTTGCAGAATGAGGTCCCCATAGAGTGAATTTAGTGATGCTAGCCCGCTATACCAAATTCACCCTCTGGGAACCTCATTCTGCTGAGGTGTAAGCAGAATGAGGTTCCCAGAGGGTGAATTTGGTGATGCTAACACGCTATGCGGGGGTAGCATCACTAAATTCACCCTCTGGAGACCTCATTCTGCAAATGACAGACACACTATTTCAAGGCTTGTTTAGTGGTGGAAAGTGTGTAATAAAGAGAATAATCAATTGGTTTTGATGACGATGTGACATAATTCAATTGGGGAATAGGACGTACATTTATTTGTATTTCTAAAACCCTTGTTACTGCACTTACTCAGGTTTTATCAGGCCCGGCTCCCCTCGTTAATTATGTCACCTGATCATCGAAACCATTATCATTAGATTTCAAATGGTAAAATCCAATAATTGAATTTTTCTCAAAACTGGCAAAGCTGGAACCAGTATAAACAAAGCAAAATAATTTCCAAATGTCAATAATAAAATGGACAGGGCAGAATTCTAAAATAATTTGGATCGTTTTCTTTCTAAATTATTAAATTTTGAGTTCATTGTTATAATTAGCATGAAAATTGATGCTTAAAGTGCCCAGTGTGTGAAGTGATTCTTAAACCCAAATAGAGATTAGTGTTAGTATAGCATTATGCTCCGTGTATAGCACAAAGATAAAACGACTCACAATTCAGACATTATATCTGCTGACAAAATACAAAGACATTTGAGACAATCATTAATAGCATCATAAGCTATATGAGCATACACTAATCGTTGGTGAATATGCCAGTATGCAAGAACATCACAGAGCAACAAGACAAGTTTTTATTACAAATATGAAGGTCACTTCCAGGGACCAGCCTAGGGCTGATTTTCAGGGCGAAGTGACTTCTCCCTGTCACAAAAATAGGGCGAAGTCGGCGTTTTCCAGGGCGAAATGCATTGGCAAAATTGAAATTGGCCCGCACTGTAGTCGCTTATTATAAAGAATTTAAATTAAAATGATGAAACAATGGTTCAAATGTGCAAACTATATGTTCCATTCATCACACTGATAACTATGAAATGGTCACTGTCATCCCCTTTCGTTCAGTTGGGTACCCAGCTTTTTTAAATTTTCAGTTGGATACCCACCCAGCATTAATAAAATTTACATTTGGGTAAAAATTCACTTCCAATGCGCTATTTCAAAATACTCGCGAATCAGTTAACTTTACTTTGCTGTTGTTATTATGGTTATATAATTTTCACTTCCAATGCGCTATTTCAAAATACTCGCGAATCAGTTAACTTTACTTTGCTGTTGTTATTATGGTTATATAATTTTCACCTATAAATTAGATAAACGGAACTAAAATGCATCTCAAAGACGCAATACACAAAATGTTAGAATAATTTATTATATGCTCGAGCGGGGGGCGACCAATTCACTTCCTTGTACCAAAGCGCTGTTTCAAAATCCTCGCGAATTAGTTGAGTTATACTTTACTGTTATTATGATGATTATAATAAAAATCTATTTAATGTTGAAACACAATTATTGGAGATATAAACGGGAGAAATAAACGGGAGAATACGGGAACTATATTTATCTATTGTGCAAAGGGTGAAATAAATAGGCAGCGATCAGCTGTTGGCTTTGGTACATCGATTGATGGCGATTGTAAGAACATTTTATCATCGTAAATGGCGAATTTCTACGAAACGCGTATAATAAAAAGAATATCTAGTGTTTTTGAGTGGATACCAATAAAATTAAACATTTGTCTCGCTAACTTATGACATAATTTTCATTATCAACTCAAAAATAGTAGATTTCTGAGGCATGTGAAGTTAACACAGTATATAATTATTCCATGTATTTCTAAAATTTATAGACCTATTTTGAACACCGATATACAATAAACGCCTCAAAATACTCAGTTTAATTTGAGACATAAAGATTATATGTTAACCCTTTGAGTGCCAGGTCCGATTTTTGTATCAACCCATATACCCTGTGCCAATGCATTCTCTTATATATGCGAGTCGACCATAGGTCGCCTCGCATATATAAGAGAATGCATTGGCTTAACAATTTTTTTTTTTTATTTTTTTTTTTTACAATTTTAATATATTTTATTATATTCTTTAACAGACTTATTGTGTAGGTTTAGGGCCGATAATATCGGCCCCTGGCACTCAAAGGGTTAAAGCAAGATGTATAGTTTTCTCTCAAATTATTTTCGATGGATAAAAACTTGTCTTGGCTCATAATTGTGGTTGTGAACAACTCTGCAAATGTGATTATTTTCGGCAAGATGAATCTACAGTTACAGTGTACACACTTCAAAATGCGTATGCACGACAGTGAATCTAATACTCAGATGTTACTTTACCGGCAGGAACACAGTCGTGAAGAGTGAGAAAAGTGTAGTGAGAAATGCTCCGTTACAGTGGTGACTATCATAGGTGCCGACTGCTGTAGGTTCAAATCGATACGCGGTTCATCGATTTGTCTCCAAGAAATTCAAACTTTTCCAACAATCCTTGGAAATTAATATATTTTGATGATTTTCAGTGTTTAAAGATTGATATATTCCTCAAAGTTATATGCTTCAAAAGAAGCATTAAAGATGTATTCAGGATTCCTGGTTTTTATGAAACATTTTCAATTTTAATTTAGATTATGTTGTATAAAAATAGCATGTTTGTGATAAAAAATTCTACTGGAAATAAAATCTTTTTTAGATATAGAATTCTATATTTATTTATTTTATGTATTTCTTGTTTAGTGGAACAGTCACAAATAATTTGGAAACAATAATGACCAGGTTCTCGTACCAATATATCTAGTTTATGTCAAAGATTCTTCCAGTTGTAAAAACCCAATGTTAATGTAAAATTGAATTTTACAAATATTGTCAAATAAAACATTTGGTTGTTGAGATCTGGAACCTGAATACATCTTAAATTTCAATAGTGGATTCAAAATGACTTACAATTTTTATATAAATTTTAATTGTAATAATTGTAAGTCCTTTTGAATCCACTTTTGAAAATCAAAATATAAGAATAAACATCCACAAAATTTCAACTGAAGAAATTTCTCAATGTTCTTTACAAAGAAAATGTCGGCACCTATGATGATAACCGTCTACCCGGCTACACTAAAACGTACTGAGAAGGTAACTTAATGTTTGAAATAATGATGTCATAATACCAATGGACTATGTTCAAATGAATTACGATGTCTGCTTGTCCAACTAATATGTTCTATTCGGTTCAGAGCAAGAGGTCTGGCTGTAACGTCCACATATTTCTGAAATTTGTATCAAATTATGTCATTGAAATAATCTGTTCATACATTAACGAGAAGGGCAACTGAAAAAACAGGTTGAAATTTTATGTGATAATTGACATTGCATATGGAAGAGTTCACAAAACATTACTTGTTAAAAAAATCTTGTGTATACGGCCAAACAAAAAGGGTTTTGATTCTCAGGTATTGCTGCATCAAAAATAATGGACCATGTTGGACCATTTTATTTGGATTTTGGATTTCACCACAGTTGTTAACCGGTAACACAAAATTAGGAAACTGTCACATGGAAATTAGTTATGTTTCAAATATCGAATAGGAGCTAAATACAATGGTGTACGTATGGGTATTCAACAAAAGACCATAGGCAACGATAACTATCAGGTATATTGTCACCACAGGCTGTCCAACCCCCCCAAGTTTATTGGTCAAATGTGTTGAAATATTTTTATCTGTGATCAGCAGGAAGATATTGAATGAGTCATCCGCCAATCTGACCTTTGCACAGTAATTAAGTAACCCTGCAAGATAGAGTTTTCCCCCTTGTTATGCTATTGTGATCAAAGGTACGCAAACCAGAGCGCAATACAGTTTGACAAGCGTTGTATATTGCCATGTTTAAATTATTGTGCCCGATATTAAAATCATATCAATATATATATCATTCTAGGTAATCCCTATATGATGTACAATGTCATAATTTGTCATTCTTAATATCAGATTAAATTAGTCTATATCCATTACAAAATTCTCCCTACATTTTCTGGACCTGGTACAGCTGCCTGGTAAGGTATAATAAACCATGCTTACTATGGCAGAACGAGATAAAAAAAAAATAAAAAAAATCCTCGCTCCCTCATTGATTTAAAAACAAAATTGCCTGAGAATCAAATATCTTTTTGTTGTTGGCCTAACACATAGGTTTTCCTGCATGCTCCATTCTCAATGAAATTGTTTATTGTGAAATGTCCCAGTCGTCAAATTGTCATTAACCCTTTACCCAACAAACCGGCCAAAAACGCCCAAATAAAGCTTCAACAGCCTAAAATATCTTCGGTCTGTCTCAATAACACCATACAAATATGGATATCATTGGAACCGGTTCATTGACCACATTGTGATGGTTACAGTTATGCCCTGTGCCAATGCATTATCTTATATATGCGAGTCGACCATAGGTCACCTCGCATATATAAGAGAATGCATTGGCCTAAAAAAAATCTTTTTTTAATACTTTTTACCATTTTTTCTTACAACAATTTTATAATTTTTTCTACATTTTTATCATTTTTAATATGTTAAGCCAATGCATTCTCTTATATATGCGAGGCGACTTATGGTCGACTCGCATATATAAGAGAATGCATTGGCACAGGGCCGTTCTGTTGGGTAAAGGGTTAATCAAATATCTACACTACAAGTGGCGAAATTTGCAAATGTTGATGTAAATGTTTTTGCTTATAGCAATATATTGCACCAGTAAGATTTCGTTCCCAGAGATCAGGGCAAATTATATTCATGTATGTAACAAAGTCTGTATATACTGAATGAAATATCCTTTACCGGAAAATATAAACTCTTTGTTGAGAGGGAGGGAACATCAACCTACGGTGATAACCTTCTACCGTCTACACTAAAATGTACTGAATCAGTAACTAATGATTGAAGCAATGATGTCATAATACCCATGGATTATATTCAAATGAATTAAGATGTCTGATTGATTGTCCAAATAATATGTTCTATTTGTTTCAGGACAAGTGGTCTGGCTATAACGTCCACATATTTCTGAAATTTGTATCATATTTTGTCATATATTTATAAAGTGAAGAGCAACTAAGCAAGGTGGAAATTTTAGGTGACAATCGAAATATTATGTGGAAGAGTTCACAAAACATACGTGGTAAATATTTTCATGTGTCACACACATATTTTCCAGAGTGTACCATTTCTCAATGAAAGTGTTTATTGTGAAATGTCCCCGTCGGCAAATTCCCAGTAATTTATTATCTATACTACAAGTGGCAAAATTTGTTGATATAAATGTTTTTGCTTGTCGGAATATATTGCCCTAATAAGATTATAAAAATATTGTTCCCAGATCAGGAAAAATTATATTCATGTCTGTAATAAAGTCTGCACTGAATGAAATATCCTTTACCGGTAAATATAAACTCTTTGTAAGAGGGAAGGAGATAAAAATCAACATCTACGATGATAACCTTCTACCGTCTACACAAATATGTACCGAAACGGTAACTTAATGTTAGAAGTAATGACATACTAGTAATACCGGTGGACTATATTCAAATGAGTTAGGATATCTCATTGTCCAACTAAAACGTTCTATTTGGTTTAGAACAAGTGGTCTTGCTGTGACATCCTCATAATTCTGAAATTTTATCATATTATGTCATTGGTATATTCTGTTCATACAGTAGGTGAAGGAATACTTAACACATATGTTGATGATTTCATGCCATACAGTTAAAAAAACAGACTGGGCTTGATAAAAATAGGTTGATAATTTCACGTAATACAGTAAACAAAAAAAACGGACTGGGCTTGTTAAAAATTTGTGTGTGGCGCACTTGCCAAATAGAGAAATTAGAATTATATAATTCAATCATTATTCACAGTTTCCAAGTTAACCCTTTCATGATGGGAGCTGTGCTGGTGCAGCATTAAAGATCCAGTGCCAACTGCATTCTCTTATATATGCGAGTCTCCCATAGGGAGCCTCACATATATAAGAGAATTCACTGGCTTATAAGGTAAATATTGTTCAGCCAATGTATTCTCTTACATATGTGAGGCTCCCTATGGGAGACTCACATATATAAGAGAATGCATTGGCACTAGGTTTTCGCAAAATTTCAGGAAGCTCCAGTCGTGGAGGGGTTTCGAGGCCAAATTGAATGTTTTCAAGTAGCTGTATGAACACTGGTCACATTATTAAATCTTATCCAAGCCTTGAAATAGAGTGTCTGTCATTTGCAGAATGAGGTCCCCAGAGGGTGAATTTAGTGATGCTACCCCGCATAGCGGGCTAGCATCACCAAATTCACCCTCTGGGGACCTCATTCTGCTTACACCTCAGCAGAATGAGGTTCCCAGAGGGTGAATTTGGTGATGCTAGCCCACTATGCGAGGTAGCATCACTAAATTCACCCTCTGGGGACCTCATTCTGCAAATGACAGACACCCTATTTCAAGGCTTGATCTTATCTGTTCAAACCTGGCACTAAAAGTCTCTCTTCCCAGATAATTGTAAAATGAAACTTACAATTAAATATTTCCTGTATATATCCATTTGTATAACAATTATATCGGAGACAGTAAGTCAATTTAAAATGCAAATTTACTGCTATTTCTCTATCTAATTAGTTGGCAAAGTATATTCCAGAGACATCACTCAGCAATTTGTATAGGTAAACATTCAATTTGGTATTAATAAGGTTGTTTGTCATCTTCATGTTGTGGCATTTTTTCAAAGAGAAAAATGATTTAATTACAAAATTGATTGTCCCATATAGTTATGAAAGAATAAATTGAAATAGTCTATTATTCTTTTTGAGGGGTGTTTTGATAATGCAAGTGAAGATGACATAGGATGATTCAGCAAATGTTCATTTCTTGAAATTATTATGTGAACATTCCTCAAGAGAACTGCTCATCGAGTATTTAGTAATTAAAGAATTAATAAAAATAATACGAAATGGATATCTGGAAAGAAAGACTTTGAAAGAAACTAATTTAGGTCATTAAAAATAAATACATGTGTTCTCAGGAAATTACAAATGGGAAACAGGATGGGGAGGGGGGCTTTATAAATAAATATATGTGTTCTCAGGCAATTACAAATGGGAAACAGGATGAGGGAGGGGGGCTTTATAAATAAATATGTGTTCTTAGGCAATTACAAATGGGAAACTGGATGAGGGGAGGGGGGGGGCTTTTTATCTTCTTAAGAATTCTATAAATTAATTTGATTTATAGGTAATGTTACGGTAAAAAAAATTCTACAATTTTCCAAGCAATGGTTATGTCTTCAACAGAATCGTATTTAAATTTATAAGTTGTGTACAAATTGGAGAATGACTTTTGAAATTCTGGATGAAACTGCAAATATTTTTTTTATGAGGCCATTTTTTGGTGATGAGGGAGGTGCCTGGGATGATTCCATTCATTACGAAGGGCAGAAATGGGCAATGAAATCTGATTGGGAAACAAATGGAATGATCGGGTGTAAATATGCTGGGCTGCGCTCGCTGCACCTGTGGCTGAGGTGGTGTAACTTGCAGGCATATTGTAATGTGACGTAAATTTTCGTGCGAAGATTGGTTCACAACTAATAAAGCACACGGAAAATATTAATTTTATGGATAAAATTAATTTTGTTTTTTATAATTTGTCAATATATATTATACTAGAAGGTGACCCGACTTCGTCCGGGCTTTGACCTTGAATTGTCTATTTTGAAGGCCAAGGTCAAGTGGGGTAACGATTTGACCCGTCCAAAACACAGTGCCCGAACAAAAGTACCCGTCGAAATCCATCCGGTTTTACCCGATTTGACCTTGAATTGACCATTTTGAAGGTCAATGTCAGGTGGGGTCAAACACCAACACCCCAAAAATGGTGGAAATCGGCCCAGCGGATACCGGGAAATCGGCCCAGCGGATACCGAGATACCCTATGCATCAAATTTCGTCCGTAAAAATCCGCCAGTTTAACCCGATTTGATTTCCACTGAAGTATATAAACGCGCCTCATATATACACACGCTCATTAATTATCAAGTTTCAACGTAAAGATAAATTACCATCGGTGCCCGAGATATCGCCAAGACGTCTGAAACAGTCAAATGCATCGGCCGGGTGAGAGTTAACGTGATCTAACTTTATGACCTCTAACGACGTCATAGAAGTTACGCATTCTTTTTACCCTGATAGAAGACCGTACCACTTCTCCTTAATAATTGAGGCAGATAACTAAAACGGATACATACATATTATATATCGTTGGAAAGATGAAACGCCACAGATTCTAACCGTGCAAATTATATGACTGGCAATTTATTATTCGCGCCTTATCGAATCGATTTGTGAGCACCGAACTGAAATATATTAGCGCAAAACAGCGTAAAAACAGATTTGACCTCTGCACGTGAAAAGTTGACCTCGGATCTGAAAATAAATATGCCTATGTTCGTCTCCGGCCGAAAATACATCCAAATACCAAGTTTCATCGAAATTGGCTTAGTCGTTTTGGAGTCCATCGATTTCAAACACACACACACACACACAAACACACAGATCTTTCAAAATATATAATAGATGATTCAGAAATATATAATTCAATTGGAAGAAAGTTAAATTATTTATCCAAAGTTTTAGACACTTATTGTCAAGGTTGTTCTAAAATTAGGCATTTTTATTTGCCTTAAGACTTCATCTGTCGAACACGCCATTGTTGTACTTGTCATATTTTCTCAATAAAATATAATTTCCCATTTGCAATTGTCTCTATGCTATTTTTAGATTACGACGGTCATCAAAAATCATTCATTTCATTTTTCCCCAGGTTAATTTGCCCATTCCAGTCTAGCATAATGAATGGAATCAGTCCCCTGAGAACACAGTATCATTAGTTATTTGGCCTTATGTATATTAGTCATGCAAGTTGAGGCCTATATAGAATTAACTTAATCAATGTATATAAATGTAAATGAGTAAAGTATATTTCGATAATGCTACCAATCTTTCATTTAATCAACAACATAGTAATAAATTGTATTTTAAGAAGAAACAGAATGTATTTAACGCTAAGCTGAATTTATCTATAATTACCTGTACTTTGGCTCTGATAGCTCCCATCGCCGGAATCTGTGAGAAGTAACCTGTAAGTGAAATGATCAATTGTTAACCCTTTACCCAACAGAACGGCCCTGTGCCAATGCATTCTCTTATATATGCGAGTCGACCATAGGTCGCCTCGCATATATAAGAGAATGCATTGGCTTAACACATTAAAAATTATAAAATTGTTAAAGAATATAAGAAAAAATGGTAAAAAGTGTTAAAAAAAGTTTTTTTAGGCCAATGCATTCTCTTATATATGCGAGGCGACCTATGGTTGACTCGCATATATAAGAGAATGCATTGGCACAGGGCATAACTGTAACCATCACAATGTGGTCAATGAGCCGGTTCCAATGATATCCATATTTGTATGGTTTTATTGAGACAGACCCAAGATAATTTAGGCTGTTGCAGCTTTATTTGGCCGTTTTTGGCCGGTTTGTTGGGTAAAGAGTTAAAAGCTATATCGTTTTCAATACATCACAAGTTTTTGATATCACTGCCACAATTTGGAGTTTATAACAGTGGCGTACAGCAGACGGCTTACACCTTTCATGACTGCAGCTTCCAGAAATTTTGTGAAAACCCTGTTCCAATGCATTCTCTTATATATGGAGTCTCCCATAGGGAGCCTCACATATATAAGAGAATACATTAGCAAAACAATATTTACCATGACCTTGTGAGCCAGTTCATTCTCTTATTTATTACATGATCCAACCCTTATTCCATTCAATAAACCCATTCTATAAATTGTGATATTAAACGTTCGTTTAATAACAGGAAATAGTTCCAGGTGACCTTTGTCTTCCGGTTTGTCGTCTGTTTACATTATGTAAGCTACATCTCAAAATACTATGACTTCCAATATTTTTTCCAACAAACTCTGATGAATGAAGAGTTTGAAAAGTTATTTCATTAATTATTCGCCATTAATTACGACACAGAGTCTTTATTTATCTGGGACTATTTCTTTACGCTGACAAACAACGCACAGTTACGTGAAACGTCATCGCATGCATTATAGAAGCCAATGTTAGTTTCATGTCCCATTTGTTGATTTAAGTATGGTTTATCGAAGTTTTGGATCATGTAATAAACAGAATCTACAACTCATCCCCAGTTTATAGCGGAACTTACAAAACTCGTCCAGTAAATTAGGTATGGACCTCGCCAAAGGCTCGGTCCAGACCTAATTTACTGGACTCGTTTTGTAAATTCCGCTATAAACTAGGGACTCGTTGTAGATCCTCTATATATGCGATATATTATATATGCGATATATTAGAGAATGCACTGGCACAGGGTCTTTAATGTTGAACCAGCGCAGCTCCTGTCATGAAAGGGTTAATGGCTCAGAAAATTGTAAGTACAGTAATGCTCTAAGTAATCGACTTCTTAACCACAGCAGAATTATGGGTAACTTATGGGTAGCTTTCCGATGAATGGCAACAAGCCATATTTCCGACTAAATCCTGAAAAGTTACCCATAATTCTGCTGTGGTTAAGAAGTCGATTACTTAGAGCATTACTGTACAATTGAAGACAATAAGTAATTAACTATGGAAGTATTTCTACTGATGTGCGAAGATAAAGTAATATTAACCCATTCTATACCAAATATTCATAGATGAGTAGTTATCACATCGGAAATGTTCAGATAATAAGCTCAACAAACGACCATAGCAATTATCTGAGCATTTCCCACCAATGAATAGGATTCCTTCTGCAATTTATATTGTCTGCTCATTTTACATAAGCACTTCTCCAGGTGAACAATAGACCCTTCCAATGTATACTTTTATGACTGAATGGGAGATTCCATTTAGTATGAAAGGGTTAATATATCTCCCAGGCCTCAGCCTAGGGGTCCAGAACAGGGAGACTTGAAGTCTCCCTCCAGGAAATTTAGGGAGACTTCAGGAAATTTAGGGAGACTTCAGGGAGAAGTGGGGAGACTACCAAAAATTGACAATTTTCAAATTCGCTTTATTTTATAACATCTGACAATAAAAAATTAAAAAAGATAAAATAAGAAATAAAACTAAAAAAAATTGACTTTATCTGAAATTAGCTTAATTAATTGTTATTATACATTTAAAAATTTTGGAAATGTTTTGTGTAACTATCATTTAAGCAAGACAATTATCAAGTTACAGTAGTAGTTAATTTTTTAACTAAATGAAAGTAGTATTATTTCCTAGACTGCAGCTTGGAAGATACGTTTGTACAGTCTGAATTATGATACATGTAACTTTGTAAGTTTAATTTGGTCACGGCTGTAATGTGGGTGTCCTCTAAAATAAACAATAAGGACTAACTAACAAAGGAGTTGCAAAAGCTTTTATTAATTAATGGCCTCCCTTAATTAATGCCAACATCACTGGTTTAATCCGATTAAAGCAATAAACTTGACATTATTTTATTTACGGAAGCGGTCTCTTCAAAAAGTCCGACGCAGTCTCTTCAAAAAGTCTGACGCGTTACCGAAACGAACTTCCGAAGCGCCTGGTACATACTCTGATAATGTCATATTTGTTTTATATCTGAAAAGCGGGACGGCGGTCTTTTAAGATAATTAAAACATTTATTTGTGACACTCACGATGGTCAGTAACAAAACAGATGCGAACATCTCATTGTGTTTTCAGCGTATCAAAACATTCGTGATTAACATTCATTACCGCAAAGGGATCGAACAAAGGCGACTGAATAACAACACAAAACAATAGGTCATATTTTATTTTAAACACTTGGGTCTTTGTCTCTGCATCATCGGTTTCTTTTTGGGATGGCCGCCACAATTCATCTATATACGGACATGTCCGGAAAAAAAACTAGAAAAAAAATTAAGAAAAAAATAAAAAAAAATAAAATTCCCCCTAAAATTGAAGGCGACTTCGATTTCGCCTTAGAGCGACGACAGGGCGAAGTCAGCGACAGTAAGGCGACAATCTCGCCCGAGTCGCCGTGTGAGCTGAGGCCTGATATCTCCTATCATATGCGCCCCTGTGTTCCAGCAATTATTGTGCTCAAAATTTACCTATCTTATAAAATTTTATACCTGAGAACAAGGAATATTCATTTATTTGACCTGAGTGTTTAATGGTGTAGAAGATACAAACCTCTGTTTGCACATGCCATCCACCTTACAGCTGATACTGGGTTAGCAATAGGTCCAACAGCGTAAGTGAATACTCTGACCTGAATTATAAAATTATAAACGCTATGAAAGAATATTCTATGATTGTCCGTGGGTGTGCTCTCACTAAAAAGCAAAGTTAACAGACCATCTCACTTTAAGACATTTATTTACTTACTGCAAATAAGGCTCATCACCCCTAAAATGATTGGAGCATGCTAAATGATTTTTAATTATGATCAAACAAATTTTCTTGTAAGGCCAAAATAAAAAGTTATTTGAGTCTCAGACAATTTTTTTTCAGAATCAATGAGGGAGGGAGGACTTTATTTTTATTTATTTTTGCACATTGTAAGCATGGATCATGATAGCTTCCCTTGTCTATAAATTGACACCTCTCCATTATAACAAGTGATTTCCAAATTTCCTCCAGTGCCTTTCTATTATTCTGCAGTTACAATTAGTACACCAGACCATGATGATGAGCTAATAATTGTTTTCATTGTAGTCATCTACTTAATGTTTTATGTCACTATATGTATACATGATTGACAATCTTCACACGTTACACAGAGTTATGTTAAGAGTTAATGTATTTTACAATTAATACCAAAACAAACCAAAATAATTTTGAATTTTTTTTTTTGTATCTTTTTTTTGTCATAATATCAAAAACGAAATAAAACGTCCAATGCCGAGGTGTCTGAGACTCAAATATATTTGTTTTGGCCTAATTAATTTGATCTTGGCTGTTGGAAATTAAATAATTAACAGTCAGTTGTTTTCTGTTTATGATACATTATTCAAATATGTTATGCCAAAAATAAATACCCAGATTATCATTCCCCACCCCAACCAGATATTTCGGCCCGCCCAGATTTATTTTATTTATCACTTCATAAATGTAATAAACACAAATTAATTCTTTGCCAAAATTCATAATTCAGCCATTTCTGATGTTAAAATAGAATGACACAAGATATCTGACATTAGTAACTCACAGGTTTCTTTGGTGCTTTGTCCCAACTGTTCCTCTCTTTGAACACGGCCTCCGCCATGTCGGTGCCGCCGTCAGTCAGCAACATGATCATTTGGTTACAACCTGCACCCTGATTCGTGTTTTCTTCCTCCGTCTTCCTAGTAAACTAAAATACAACAGAACAAGCAAAGTTATATCAAGCAACAAGATAGTCTGAAAAAATTTAAATTATCATGTACTGATTTTTTCAAAATGAGCAAATTGGTTGGAATGATTATGTTTTTGCCGCAGGACTAACAATATTACTATTAAAGAAATTTGTGTTTTACTTGATCATTTTACAATTTTAGTACCATTCGAAAAGATGTGTGTAAATTAGTTATAAAATAAACTCTTCTGCATGATGTCTGATTGGTCAGAATCGGACTAGGTATTTATGAATGTCAATGAGGGTCATTCAAAGTGGGGCTGTCCGACACATGTCAGATGCTAACAGAAGGCTGTCTGACATATTTAAAAGTGTGCCTGACTTTGGTAACTTTAGAATCGTAATTGCCTGATATCCATGGTACTTACATTGTCAAAAGCATCAAATGCAAACTCAAGTCCCTTTTTGAAGTCAGCCATTCCAACAGCTTTCAAACCATCAACTCCATCCGTGAGGATCTAAAATTAAGATCATATAGTCATAAAATACATTTTCAACCTTTTTTTATTGTGAGATGAGACGCATAGTCAAATGAAATATACCATACACTCCGCTGAGGTGTTCAAACACATGATACAAAGAAAAGTGCCTCCATTGAAACTATTTTTAGTTATATAGTCAGGGTGAATGATAAAATGAGACTAACTGGCCCCTACATGTTAAGGTAAGAAAAACTCAGGCTGAGGGGGAGAGATGATCAGGGTGAGGGAGATAACCTATGTTACATAGGTAAAACTAGAGGTGTGACTGTCCCAATGGGACTAAGGATACCCCCTGTTTTTTAAAATACTAAGATGTTTCACATGTCAGCAAACATTTAGTTAAAATAATAAAATAACAGTTCCCATTGCAGGTGCACAACCCTAACCCTATGTCGGACAGACGTCATAGTCGCAGGTGCACAGGTTCCCATGGTGGTTGATGTCTGTGCCAAGTTTCACGGAACCTGTGCACCTGATTTTTAATTTGACCAGGAATTTTACCGAACACATGACTTCTTCACCACGGTAGTAATCTTTAATGTGTGCACATTGTTGCACACGAGACAGTCATTAGATTTTTAATTTGACCAGGAATTTTACCGAACACATGACTTCTTCACCACGGTAGTAATCTTTAATGTGTGCACATTGTTGCACACGAGACAGTCATTAGAATCGGCTCCAACCCAACGGTATGCCTAGCAAAGACCGAAACTAAACCTATTGACCGAAAAATTTAGGAATAAAAGTTCTAAGTCGAAAAAGGGGAATAACTCCACAAACAAACGTCAGACAGACATCATAATCGCAGGTGCACAGGTTCCCATGGTAATAAATATCAGTGCCAAGATTAAAAAACATTGACCTAAAAATGTAGGAATAAAAGCTCGGACAAAATTATGCATGTTGCAAAAATATTTCTAAGTCGGAAAAGGGGAATAACTCCACCAAAAAATGTCGGACAGACGTCATAGTCGCAGGTGCACAGGTTCCCATGGTGGTTGATGTCTGTGCCAAGTTTCACGGAAATTGATCAAAAAGCGACTGAGAAAAACTCTGGACAAATTTGTGTCCACGTACGATGAAGGACGACGGACGGACGAACAAGCTGATTCCAGTATACACCCCCCTAACTTCATTGCGGGGAGTATAACAAGTTTATCCCCCCCCCCAGGGGAGATGTGCAGGGAGGGGAGAGATGTTGTAGAAGACTGAGCCTGAATATCTAAATTCAGTTAATTCCAGTTAATATAATTAACAGCAGACCTTGCAGCAATAAGATACATCGAGAATAAACATGCAAAAATTTCCCCCAATATTGAGTTTAATAACAATAGTTTCTTTGTCCTGTCAGGAGCCCCAGAACAATAATGTAAACAATAACATGTGCGCAGTTCCTGCTGAAACGTTTATGTTTTCATCTCACAATAATATTTCATCACAAGTGCACTAAGTCTTACTTTGTTGCCTAAAAATCAGTTATCAACAGTAATTATTGTCCAGCAAAATTAACAGTGCTGATACATCTATCTATCTCTATACTCTCACACGCCCAGCTCACGAGCATTTGAGAGGGATTAAGTAGATCCAGATTTTTAATTTTACCAGGAATTTTGCCAAACACATGACTTCTTCACCACGGTAGTAATCTTTAATGTGTGCACATTGTTGCACACGAGACAGTCATTAGAATCGGCTCCAACCCAACGGTATGCCTAGCAAAGAGTTATACCTGGACATGACACTATGAGGAGCGGAGGTACTACTTTCACCCAGTACGTTTTTCGATGTGTCTGAGATTCTTTTGCTCCTGAAATCATTTTCAGAGCACTGATCCAAGCCTTGAAATAGGGTGTCTGTCATTTACAGAATGAGGTCCCCAGAGGGTGAATTTAGTGATGCTACCCCGCATAGTGGGCTAGCATCACCAAATTCACCCTCTGGGGACCTCATTCTGCAAATGACAGACACCCTATTTCAAGGCTTGCACTGATCGTGGTACTGATGGTCGATTTGTGATGCTCATGGTACTGGAAATTGTGAAACAAACACCGACTAATATAATGTCGGATTCTAACCCCCGTCTGTCGCAAGTGCAATTCAGAGGTCGGCCCACTAACCAACTGAGCTATCCGCTCCAATGATCACAGCTCATTTTTAGACAACTCTCCTGTTCACTTATTTAGTGCAAATTCATAATTACTACATAATTAACTATTATTATATAGTTAATTATAGAAACTATAATTACAATAATTACTATTGTTCCCAAGGAAATGGTATGAATCATGGGAAAGTAGATGTCTCCAGACTCAACTGGTGTTAGGTACGCAGTTCGGTTTGCACCAAATATGGAGTTGAAATCAAGGAGAGCAAGAAACCCCAGCACAATCACGTCAAGAACGACCTATGTGTAGCCACAGTTGCCATCAATATGCGTATGATAAGTGCCATATAAGCACTATTATTATTAGTTTTAGATACCTCTAATTCCTTTATGCTTACCTGTTTATTTCTGTAATTAGCTTGAACAAATGTTTGAAAGCAACTGACGAAATTGGCAGAACTTGAGAACTGAAAGTAAGAGGAAACTTTTAATTAAATTAGTTCATAGTTAAAAAATTAATGACGTATTGATTGAAATTAGTTCACAGTTAAATGAATGACAAATTGATTTCAGATAATACATTTTAACCTCTTGGCTACTACAGTGATTTTTTTTCTGTGGGAACGCGTGGGGACAGCGTCCCCTCACTTTTTAGCCAGAAGGGACGTATACATGTAGCCGTTGTGGCGAAATTACTCATTGTGCAGCACACGAAGCAATTTAATAGCCACATACACCAACTGTATTGTAGTCAATAGACAAGAAGTTATCTCTCAGTATTCCCACTACCCGATATAGACCTACTTGAAAATATGGGGGTGGGGTTGACAAATGAATGAATCCTGCCAGTTCTATATATATAATAAATATACAGACAATTTGTATACATACAAACCATTTTTGACAAAAATTTATGGCAGATTTTTTGTGGACTATGATGAGGCGACGTGAGGAAATGCCTCCTTTGATGCCTTTTTTACTAAATTTTCCTGAACCCCCCTCTCGATCTCTTCTCCACGACAAGTTCCGCATCGGTCATCGCTGCGTGATGAATGGTGCAATCCCTCACTTTATATTTTAGCAATACAACACTGGGTTACTATAGGTCAGTCCTGAGTATGAACATAAAATGTCATGCTGTGTGCTGTACATCCATACTGAGTACGGACCTACTACTAGGGTTGCTCATTATTCATAACCGGAACTAAGAAATGAGTACATCAGAACCATTGTATCTCAATGTTTGAAACAGTGTATGTTCCAGGTTTGTGAATTATAAAAGCCATTTTAGAGAGTCAGTGTTTTTTTTTAATATTTCCGCCATATTTTTCCACTAGAAAATGGCCAGAACACGTCAATGGCTCTGCACATGATGTCGTTCAGAAGTGAAGAGGTTAAGCTGCAAATATAGCATTCATTAGGTTCCGATTTCAGAATATGCAACAAACTTAGGCAATCAGTCCCAATTCAAAGATGTCTTGTTCAGGTGTCTTATTCTAAATTTTAGCAAAGAGACATACAATTAGTTATTACGATCACAATTTCTAATTGAGAAAGTTTTAGTCTGCAATTGATATAGGACACCATTAAGTATATACTAACATTTGCAATGTTGACAAAATCGTTTTCACCAAGAGTATCCAGCAATGATTTTACAGCCACTTTGATGAGATTCAATGCCTGGCCATGGACACTTCCACTCCTGAAAAACATAAAATATCTATGAATTAGAGGAGAATAGTCATGATATATTAAGTATTTGAGAAGAAGAAATGGAAAAATGTGTAAAGTAACTACTAAATACAAGAACAAATGTTTTAGAAAAAGTAGTATTAAAATTCTAATTTTATTTCATTGTGCTCAACTATTCTTGAAAATTTAACCATTTGTGCATCTTTGTGATAACAAAGAATCTAAAAATTAAGGTCAACTTAAACCCTTAATTTACTAAATACTCATTGACGAGTAGTTCCCTCAGGAAATGTTCAGACAATAAGTGCAGTAATGCTCTAAGTAATCGACTCCTTAACCACAGCAGAATTATGGGTAACTTTTCAGGATTTAGTCAGAAATATGGCTTGTTGCCATTCATCGGAAAGCTCTCCCCGAGAGCTTTCCAATGAATGGCAACAAGCCATATTTCCAACTAAATCCTGAAAAGTTACCCATAATTCTGCTGTGGTTAAGGAGTCGATTACTTGGAGCATTACTGTAGGTCGTTTGTTGAACTTATTAGTTGAACACTTCCAACCAATGAATATGAATCCTTCTGCTCTTGTATTATCTGTTACTCTGTCTGAGTGTCTGTTGTCTGCTTTTAATACATCAACACCCCACCAAATGAATAATAGACCATTCCAATTTTAACTGTTAATTTTATAACTGAATGGGAGAATCCATTCAGTATAGAAAGGGTTAAATATCTATGGGGATCAAAATTAGCATTGCGCAACAACTTGAATTATAAAAATAGACATCATATATATGGAACAAGAGCATCGCTAGGGCGTGGCAAAATATGCCTGTGGTAATTCCAAAAAAGGGCCACAAAGGACGGAACCCAAATTCAAAATTGACGTGTATTTTGGGCTAGTAAACTCAATTACCAAATTTTATTCCATTCAGTACAGAATATCTAAAGATATCATTCGGAAACAAGTGAACAAAGTGAACTGATGGATGGACAGACAGATGGATGGACCAATAACATAATACGTTCCGGGTGCTTAAAAACTAGACATCATACATAAAATTGACTGATTTTGATTAAATTAGAATACATCTCATACATTGATAGTTTCGGTATTGAGAAATATATGACCTGTTCCCATGGAACAGAATAAGACGTTACAATGAAACCCAAAATGTTCATATTAATACTTACGTGTCTATTAAAATGAGCATGTCTTTTGGTGAACTGGAACCCTGTGTATACCTGTAAACATTAATTAAAAGAAAGTGTCAACACTGTAGCTCAACATTAGTCAATGGAGTTATAAGGAATGCAGAAAGTTCATCTCTTTGGAGGTTAGAGTGATGTGAAACACTCTGCTGAGGTGTTCATAACGGAATAACAAAGAATCGTACCAAAATAAGTTATTTTCATAAATTTTATATCAAAATAACATAGAAAATAGATAGAATATATTTACATTTGTATGTAGTTGAAATGTTATGTTCTCTGAATTGATGCACTCAATGCGGTTGGAATTTTCGATAATCTTAGTTGATTGCTACATTCTCCCAGTGGAGACAGTGTTTGGATACTAACTTATCGGTTTTATTCACTGAAGTAAGTCCATAATTTGTCTTTAATGTATGACAATTTAATTCAACTTGTTCTGAATTTCATATTATTTCAGACTGCGCAATTAGCTTGTATCACTTGCCCAAGGTAAAAACATAGATAAAATATTATTTCCTTTACAATACATACCATGGCTGTCTTCTAACATCGAACAGATCAACCTTAGCTTTTCCAAAGATGTGCCATTTTCTTGCTGAAATGAAGAGATTAATAAACATGTCATGTATTGTGTCACTGAATTACATCATACATAACATACTTGTTTAACCTTGAGGTTCGGGAGCTGCGGTGGTGGATCAATAAAGATCCGGTGTCATTGATTCTCTTATATATGCAAGTCTCCCTTAGGTAGCCTTGCATGTGTAAGAGAATGCACTGGCTTAAAAGATCAAGGTAAATATTGTTAGGCCAATCTATTCTCTTATATATGCGAGGCTCCCTATGGAAGACTCGCATATATAAGAGAATGCATTGGCACATGGTTTTCAAAAAATTTCAGGAAGCTCCAGTCATGGAAGAGTTATCCAGAAAGAATTTGAAGTGATTACAATATTGCTCAAATGTCATTAACCCCTTAGAACTATACTAAATACTCATTGATAAGTAGTTCCCTTAGGAAATGCTCAGATAATAAATTCAACAGATGACCATAGGTTGTTGAACTTATTATCTGAACATTTCCAACAAAATAATTTGAACCATTATGCACTTGTATTAGCTTTTCGTCTGTCTGTCATCTGCTCTTATTACCTGAACACCCCTCCAATTAATAATAGACCATTCGTATAATTTTATAACTGGGTGGGAGAGTCCATTCAGTTAAGTAAGGGATAAAAAAGATGCAGTATCCTCATTCATCTGTCTCTTTTTCCTGAAAGATGTTAACAGCCGCATGTAAAATTGCTTCATAACGCAACACTATTAATGCATCTTACTTTGAAGTGCCACTCGCAATATATGTCATTCACACCATGTGAAATACAAGTGATTTCAGTTTGACGCAGCATCAGATGAACAAATAATAGACAAGTCAGGCATATCCTGAATCCAAGTTATCCAACTAGTTACTAGTATAGTTATATTTAAATATAACAGTTGAATTTGACAGTGCTAAATTCACCATTTCCAAGTTTTTTTGTGGAAACTATGAGATCGTGCATCCCAGTGCACAGTCAAATTGTACTCGTAACAACATTACAACAATGTTCATTCTCCCGATAAATTGTGTTTTAGCGCTGGCTTATTTTAGTTCCCAATGATGCCTTTCTTAATGACATTAACCTGATCACTTAATCGCGCGTTCATACCATATTTAAACCACTTGAATGTCATTTGACTTCCTTACGACGTGCCATCATGATTAATATTTGCACAGATCGAGATATGTTATTTCGTTACATAAACAAACATGGTACTGGTTATGAATGACATTTTTTTTTTATTCTTTTTGTAAAATATGATGTTAGGTTGTTCCTCTTGTATTGAATTCACATAAAGACGATATTCTTATTTACCTATTATAGTTGAATGTGCCTGACTTGACAGATGACATACCTCTCGCTGATGCCTGTTTTGCGACAGTAATTTTAATGATATGCCGTACCTGGAAAGGTTCTCATGAATCCTGTCTGACTTCCGAAGTATTGCCACAGTATCTCCTCATCAGAAAGGTAGTTCTTCTCAAATATATCGTCCAGATCCTTAGACCACTCTAAACCATTCAAAATATCCAGACCTGAAACGAAAAGGTAAAATGATGAGGATGTAAGAGAATTAGCATATAATGAATTAGATACACGCTAAACCATTCAAAATATCCAGACCTGATGAATAAAAAGAAAACGAGAGGCCGATCACGATCGGCAGATGTTAACCCATCCCTTGGCGATAAAAATTTAATATGATCGGATAAATGAGAGTTTTGGTGTTGAATTATAGAGTATACTGTTATGTACTATTTTAGACAAATGTACATAACACAAATTATTGGAATTTATGGGTCACTGGCATTTATATAAGAGAATGCACTGGTACAGGATCTGTAATGCTAAACCGCCACAGCCAGCAAGTCCGTGGGTTAAATGTGTAGGTGTGCCCTGGACATGGAATACTTGGGTTAAGAGAGTCCAATTTAAGTTTACAATAATAATGTGTCCTAGTATACAGATAAGCAACCTCACCACTGACCCATTAATATCAATTATATAGCACAGCTGTCAAAAAATCACAGGAATTGTTTATGTTGAACACTGACCTCTATTAAACCAATAACAATTATAATGATATCAGACCATCTGAAGATATAACTCTGCACCACAGATGTCCAAGTCTACTGTTAATATCATGTGATGTTTATTGTTGAATCTTTATTTTAAATTAGATACCACAGGCTTCTTTATCAGATTATTTGCACATTATTGGCATAAGAGACATCAGAAAATAATATAGCTTTATCAATAGCTACTAGTAAGTAGTCCAAATGACCGATTTAATCAAATTTGGTGTGGTGATTCGGGGTACCCTTGGCAGAGTTATAATGGTTATAATTGTTTTTAATTATTTAAAAAAATTAAAGGGACACATTGGAAATCTTTTTATCAACTTGTATCATAATCATCAATATCTAAATGAAAACGAATGACAATGTCAATGACATTTTTTTTATTATTATTATAAAAGTTAAAAAAAAAAAAAAAATTTAAATCAATTTTTTTCTTCAATTTTTTTCTCGAAAAACGATCACAACTCCTTTAAAATAAATCGGATCAAACCCATATTCGAACTAGATCTGTATTTTGGGCTGTGAAACTCACATTCCAAATTTGGTTCCAATCAGATAAAAAATGTTTGAGTTATGGCAGAATGTGTGAATTTTAAGTAGAAAAAGGCCATAACTCTGTAACAAAAACTCGGATCAAACCCAAATTCGAACTCGATCTGTATTTTGGGTTGATATACCCATATACAAAATTTGCTTCTGATTGGATAGAAAATGTTTGAGTTATCGCATTACACGTGAAGTGTCTACGGACGGACAGACGGACGGACAGACGGACGGACGGACGGACGAACGACGAGTGGTCAATCCGGACAACGACACTATGTTTACCATACATGGTATGGGTAAACATAATAAAAGGGTCCCCCGAAACGGTGGCTTCATTTGGTAATAACTGCGATAAAAATGGGCAGACCGAACCTAAATTTGAACTTGACCTGTATTGTCATGTGAGTAATCCATATACCAAATTTAAAAACAATAAGATAACTAAATCTAAAGTCATCACCCGGAAACCAAAAAAATTGGCAAATTCTACATGTAAGTCGACAAGGACCGGAACAAAGAATATTAAATTATATAGAGAAAACATTGAGCCCATTGTGAAAGTTATCACAAATGTTAACAACTACAACCTTTGTATATTTAGATGTATCCATATGCAATAATTAGATAAAACACACTTCAAACTAGAGTTGAAACTCTCCCAATGGGACTAAGTATACCCCCACAGTGCAATAACACAAGGAATACAAGCTCGGATAAAGTTATCATATGCATGTTGCAAAAAATTTTAGGTCGCAAAACAGGAATAACTCCATTAAAGACATATTAGTTATAATAACTGATAAGTTAGTAATCAGGCATTATGCAACCTCTAGAATGTAGCATTCTACTAACATCGTCAAAAATTTCTAAGAAATCGACCATACCATACCATTCAATAGAAAACATCGTCAAAACTTAGCTCAATTGTAAATATTTACATCTGGATTTGGGACGCAACAATCGGCGACAAACTAACACAAATGATTTTGCCATCCAGAGTCAGTCCATTTAATTAATATATCAGAATGATGGTGTGTGTTGGCAATTTGGATTAATATTCGTAAAAAGAACAACTTTAAGCAAGATTATTGTCCATTTCTATTGGATAATACCTGAGTGTTTCACATCACTTTAAAACAAATTGGATTAAGCTCATAATCGCTGGTTTGCATAGTGGTAAATATACCAAGATTGACTGGAAAATTGTACGAGTACAATCTCGGACAAAATTATGCAAGTTGTGAAACATTTTTATGTCGAAAAGGAGGATAACTCCGCTAAGAAATTTCATACAGACCTCAGAATTGCAGATGCACATGTTCCGATGGTACTAAATATCTGTGCCAAGTTTCAAAGATACTGACTGAAAAATGTTTTGTGTCAACAGACGGATGGACAGTCAGATGGACAGACAAGCTGATACCTACAGTAATGCCCTAAATAATCGACTCCTTAACCACAGCAGAATTATGGGCTATTTTTCAGGATTTAGTGCGAAATATGGCTTCTTGCCACTCAGTGAGAGCTTTCCGATGAATGGCAACAAGCCATATTTCCGACTAAATCCTGAAAAATTACCCATAATTCTGCTGTTGTTAAGGAGTCGATTATTTAGGGCATTACTGTAGGTATCAGCTTGTCTGTCCATCTGACTGTCCATCCGTCCGTGGACACAAAACATTTTTCAGTCAGTATCTTTGAAACTTGGCACAGATATTTAGTACCATGGGAACATGTGCATCTGCAATTATGAGGTCATACAACTCATAAACTTTGTTACGGGGGGTTTAATCTTCTTATTGTTCCTGCAAAAGGGTTAATAAAACTCACTGCCATCATAAATCTCCACTGGAATATGGACTGCTGACATTGAAGTGTTAACGCACTGCTTGAAGCGTTCGTTGTATTCAAAGCGAGGGTCAGAGTCATTCAGCTCATTGGCATTCAGGTAAGGGGTGTTCTTTTTCTGTAAATACAAAATAAAAGTAGTGTCATGAAATGCCTGGAAAGTAGCGGTGAATCAAGATACAAAATAAAAGTAGTGTCATGAAATGCCTGGAAATGAGTGGTGAATCAAGATACAAAATAAAAGTAGTGTCATGAAATGCCTGGAAATGAGTGGTGAATCAAGATACAAAATAAAAGTAGTGTCATGAAATGCCTGGAAAGTAGCGGTGAATCAAGATACAAAATAAAAGTAGTGTCATGAAATGCCTGGAAATGAGTGGTGAATCAAGATACAAAATAAAAGTAGTGTCATGAAATGCCTGGAAAGTAGGGATGGGAGATACATGTACACTGGTGAATTGAGAGAGATACAAAATAAAAGTAGTGTCATGAAATACCTGGAAATTAGGGATGGGAGATACATGTACACTGGTGAATTGAGAGAGATACAAAATAAAAGTAGTGTCATGAAATACCTGGAAATTAGGGATGGGAGATACATGTACACTGGTGAATCGAGAGAGATACTAAATGCTAAGATACATGTATCATATCAGTCATATAATATTGTGTATCCTGTGATGACCATTTGTAGCTTCTACTATGTTCTCTTAGGTGCCTAATAATAGTGATGGGTGAATTTTTGGTTGCAATCAATAATGGTGATGATGGCAATTTCAATCAGTCTTTTAACCAAACAATAGTGATGTTTGGAAATGTTCTCCAACACTAATATTCGGCACCTCACCTTCTGTGCACATTGTTTCATGACTGGTTTTATTGACCTTTATAGTGATAACTGACAAGTTGACTACTTTCTGAGATTTAGAAAATAGTTAAAATGAAATTTGAAGAAAAATCAGAGGAAATTGTTTCGCTACCAAATGGTACCTAATGTACAATACCAAAGCAAGGCTCCATGGCAGAATGATATTTTTCTGATTATAATGGTGTATGAATTTTACTCATTATAATAGTTTTATAAATGGGTTATTGTATGGCATAATTTGAGACTATATATACTTCGAAGAAGATGAGGTCTAAGCAGGATGAGGTCCCCAAAGGGTGAATTTGGTAATGCTAGCCCTAAATTCACCTTCTGGGGACCTCATTTTGCAAATGTCAGACACACTATTTCCAGACTTGAGCAGTTCTAACAAATTGGGCAGGCAATCCCAAATTACAGTAATGCCCTAAATAATCGACTCCTTAACCACAGCAGAATTATGGGTAACTTTTCAGGATTTAGTCGGAAATATCGCTTTTTGCCATTCAGCGGAAAGCTCTCATGGGGGAGATATCCGATGAATGGCAACAAGCCATATTTTCGACTAAATCCTGAAAAGTTACCCATAATTCTGATGTGGTTAAGGAGTCGATTATTTAGGGCATTACTGTATCTCCAATCACTGAGATTGACAAATGAACAATTCTTTAATATGAAGAAAAAGAGAGAATTTCTTGAGAAGTGGGGGTTCATTATTGGCCAGAACATGTCGTGCTCGCCTAATGAGTCATATGAATTATTAAGAGAGAAATATTTGAAATCACACCAGTATTCCTCGAAACATCAATAGAAATTACTGTGAAAATGTCGTTCCTTAACTAGTCAATTCTCGCCATCCGATGATTAATGCTAAATTATCATATCACCACATGTGAATGGGCAGGGAGGGTATTTTTTTAAACATTTTTTATCATTGCCTCTGATGGATATTAACAGGGATGTGGTGATCCCCAACTTCGGTCATAATTTTTAACAGTTGGAAATAACATGCCTGACACAACTACATGTACATGTATAGTTGGAAATTTTGTACCCAATATAGGTTGGATTTGTTCTCATTGGTTGACATTCCAACCAGTAATAAGTGGGGAATTTGTTGTTTCTAAAAACAGTATTTTCTACTTTTGGTCAAAATTTTGGTCTGAAATTGCCATCAATTGGAAATTTTCAAAACCTTATTAGGGGGTGTCAGGTAGGAAATTTTCAAGAGTTGGAAATATTTAGGTACCAATTGGAAAGTTCCAACCCAAGGACGGGGTAAAAATGGAATTCTGCAAACCTGGAAGTTTGGTCTGGTTCAGGGGGTGGGGTGCAGTTAGAAATTTCAAGATAGACACCTCCCCCAATGGGCATCCTCTGAGAACCCATACAAACATTATTAAGCTTGTTTTTCTCTTGTAACTATAATAATTATTTGTATCGAAGTCAAAAGTATACATTGGAAGGGTCTATTATTCATCTGGATGGGTTTTCAGGAAAAATAAGCAGATGACAGGTAATACAAGTGCAGTAGGATTCCTATTTATTGGAGGGAAATGAACTTATTATCAGAACATTTGCTAAGGCATAACTACTCGACAATGAGTATTTAGTATAGAAAGGAATAATTATATCAACTGGAATGAACTCGAAAATAGATATTCAGATCCAGTTCAGTATTATAGCAAAATATAGCGCAGCAGTCCGGCATTCTTTCAATTTCTTTGAAAACTGTACAAATGATGGTTTCCATTTGATAACTTAAAATCTGAAAATTTCCTAAGGGATAACCACTCATCAATGAGTATTTAGCATAGGAATGGTTAAACTTCATAAGCAATCTATACAATTTTATGTGCCAGAAAGATGAATGTATTTTTTTCACACAATGATAAGAGCGTCACATATAAAATCTGTGAAATACTCATGTGTAGCAGAAAGCTAATTGCTTAACCCTTTACCCAACAAACCGGCCAAAACATGGCCAAATAAAGCTTCAACAGCCTAAATATCTTCGGTCTGTCTCAAGAGAACCATACAAATATGGATATCATTGGAACCGGCTCCTTGACCACATTGTGATAGTTACAGTTATGCCCTGTGCCAATGCATTCTCTTATATATGCGAGTCGACCATAGGTCGCCTCGCATATATAAGAGAATGCATTGGCCTAAACAAAATCTTTTTTTAACACTTTCTACCATTTTTTCTTACATTCTTTAACAATTTTATAATTTTTAATGTGTTAAACCAATGCATTCTCTTATATATGCGAGGCGACCTATGGTCGACTCGCATATATAAGAGAATGCATTGGCACAGGGCCCTTCTGTTGGGTAAAGGGTTAACAGAAACCTGGACTGATCCCGTTTATGTTCCATAACTTTGTATCTTCAAAAATATTTTTTTAAACTGGCTCATCAATCTACAATTTCTGGAAGTTTTTTTTTTCAAAAGATCTTGATAGCAGAAAATGTTTGGTTAATTGAAAAGTTTAAGGTATCGGTCGGTAAATTCCAACAAAACTGAGAGGGTTTGGTACTAATGAATTTTCTCAGTTTATTTACTTTTATACTTCATTTTCAAGTAGAGGTGGTGCAATCAGAACAAAGTTGGACACCACCCACCCTCTCCCTTCACCCAAAAAGGACCCACTACTCTAGACATATCCCTGCACAGCCAGCACCCTGACATTATGTGAGGTTAACCATTTCTATACTAAATAGATTCACCCACTTGTGTATAAAAGTATACAATAGAATGTCCTATTATTCATCTGGAGGAGTTTCAAAGAAAAATAAGCAGACAGCAGATATTGCAAGTACAGAAGGAGTCCTATTTATTGGAGGGAAATGTTTAGATAATAAGTACAACAAACGGCCAATCGTTTGTTGAGCTTATTTTCTGAACATTTCCTAAGGGATAACTACTCATCAAAGAGTACTCAGTATAGAAAGGGTTAAACTTCACAAGAAATCTATACAATTTTCTGTATTAAAAGATGAATGTATTTTTTTCACACAATGATCGACTGTCAGAGAAAAAGTCTGAAATATTCATTTGCACCGGCAACTAAATTGCTTTACAGTAACCTGGGCTGATCCCGTTTATGTTCCATAACCAATATTGATGTTGCTTCCACCGCGGGCAATCTGACTATGTCAAATAACAAGTCATAAGAACATTTTCCCAGTTGTGCCAATCAAATTATTTTCATATAACTGCCTGCCTAACCCTGTTAACTCGAGATTTCTTGTCATAAGAGACCGTGGATGATTATAACCAGAGCTTAATGTCAGCATATATTGATGCTTGACAGAGTGTATTGGTACTTGGCAACCCTAGAATGATCTAATAACAGTCCCTTATCCAAGTCTCAGTCATGTGTCATACCCATGTACCACCACAAATGGAGAATACACAGATAACTGCATAGACCAAGTCTTCTCGGTCCACAACAACTTGGGTTGAAGCAGTTTTGGACCGAGTCACATCCCGTTCAGTCTTCTATAATGGACTTGACGCCCAGAATCGCTGTGTGGGCAGGAGATATCTTACTTATATGTCTTCAGATGAGGTCAAATGCGTATATGAACATAGAGGGCTTTCTTTCCTAAGCATGATGATCTTAAAATGCATATATCAGAGGTCCGTTAAATGTCAAAGCAACGAGATTTATAAATAAAGCCTCGTCTTCCAGAGGATTTCGATTTGTCGCGCTATCAGAAAATGCATGTAAACAATACATTAAACAGTGTATCATCACTATACCTTTTTCTATTATGGTAAATGATATATCATTTTGAAGACAGATTAATCGCAAACATATCAGATGTTTAATCACATTCAGGGGTTTATGTGAATTCCCGGGCTCCACGTGTACGTCTTTTGAATGAAAGTCCATTATAGGAAGGCAATGGGGCATGATCATCCCAACCGAAATCCCAAGCTGTTGTGAACCAAGAAGACTTGGTCTAAGTTCTGCACTGTGTGTTACTGGCCATGTCAGTTTATTTGGTGAGCTAGAGCTCAAGGCAGTCTGAATAAAAGCAATGATGACATCTAAATGGATCTAGTCTGAAGCCATTCTGACATGAAATAAATGAGAAAATAGTTGTACTGAATTATGGGAAGAAATTTAATTACAGTAAAAACTCTCACAAACAAGCTTCGGACCAGCCCTTCTGTTCGGTTTATAGAGGTGTTCGTTTTACAAAAAGCGTACTACGATCGGAATGTACTGATGTCGTTGTCGAAGCACAAACAACTCATTATTGATTAATTAAAATTTATTTAATCAATACCAAACAAAATACACTACTAGTACACAAGAGCAAACACGAGCTCAGCATAAAGTATGTGAAATCTACCGCACGTGAGTTCGATTGGTATCGCTTTCCATGTTCGGATTTCGGAGGTAAAAAATTAATGTATTCGTTCACTTTTGGACTAGAAAAGCCAACCGAAATTCGGAATAGAGAGTTTGCGGTTTACAAATGTAATTTTTAGTGAGAATGCACTTCGGTGAATTCGGGACCAGACAATTTGATTGGTATGGAGAGTGATTAGGTTTATAGAGGGTCCGATTTGGAAGAATTTTTACTGTACTACCTTATCCACAGGGAGCCTCGCATATATATTGAGAACACATTGGCCTAACAATATTTATCTTGACCTTGTAAGCCAGTGCATTATCTTTTATATGCTAGTCTCCCTATGGGAGACCAGCATATATAAGAGAATGCACTGGAACATGGTCTTTAATGCTGCACCAGCGCAGCTCCTGTCATCAAAGGGTTAAATGGGTCTATGGTTGGAATCAGCCCTCTAAGAATATGAGTGTTCAGTTATGCCCTAAATAATCGACTCTCACTGAGAGCTTTCCGATGAATGACAACAAGCCATATTTCCGACTAAATCCTGAAAAATTATCCATAAATCTGCTGTGGTTAAGGAGTCGATTATTTAGGGCATTACTGTATTACAGTGACACTGCTTCAAATGGTGGTTATGACCACAAAATGTGTACTGGGAATATAAATGGCAGACTAAACTAGATTTCTTGCTATTACTATGCCTGTAAATGACTGCATGCCCCACAGTAAATCCTTTGAGATATCAACACAGTGCTGATTGAACAAGCTCTTAATTGGATAGTCCTCATTTATATGAAGCAATCACTATTCTGTAGCACCTAGAATTGCCTGTAATCAGACAGGGACCAGCCTAGAGGGAGACATATACTATACATGGACCAGCATAGTGATTTCAAATTTGGAGGAGTCACTTCTCCCTATTTGATTATTAGGGAGAAGTGGACTGTTATCAAGGAGAAATCATAATGGCCCAAGTTCAATTTACACACCAATATCCCCATTCTACAATGTATCATCCTATTATGCAATACAATAGCCCAATCATAAAACGTGTATAAGGAGTACACTGAGAGCTTTCTGATGAATGGCAACAAGCCATATTTCTGACTAAATCCTGAAAAATTACCCATAATTCTGCTGTGGTTAAGGAGTCGATTACTGAGGGCATTACTGTAAGTACACCATTATAATCATAAAATACAAATTAAATACAGTAATGCCCTAAATAATCGACTCCTTAACCACAGCAGAATTATGGGTAACTTTTCAGGATTTAGTCAGAAATATGGCTTGTTGCCATTCATCGGAAAGCTCTCAATGAGAGCTTTCCGATGAATGGCAACAAGCCATATTCTGACTAAATCCTGAAAAATTACCCATAATTCCTCTGTGGTTATGGAGTCGATTATTTAGTGCATTACTGTATGTTGTAGGGACATATGCATACTGGTATCTGAGAGAGAAGACACGTACTTCTCCCTATGACGAATTTAGGGAGAAGTGACAATTTAGGGAGAAGATTTCCAAGTCACCCTCTAAGCTGGTCTATGATACTATAGGGCTTGGGCCTCATATTCTGGGAAGTATCTATAGTCTCGAATTAACACTGTTTTAGTTACTTTTTCCCTTCTGTTCAGTTTCCATATCCCCTAAATTGCAGGAAAAAAAATGCATAACGAGGTGACTAATGGGCGAGATTTCTTACTGAACAAATCCCCCACCCATCCCTGTCCTCCATAACAATGCAATCCCCACCCATCTTATATACAACACAACAACACAAATATCCCCCCCCCCCCCCCGGTACATATGTCATATTTATATATTAATGGTAAAGACAATCTCTGGATGTAAGATTGCATACATGTAATAGAGTCGTCCATCCTAATGACGACCAAACAAGGAACCTACATGTATCCAAAATGGACAAAAGTTTAGTAACCCATGCAATTTCTGACTTACATACATTAGTTCAACCTGCCATTTGGGGGTGGGGTGGGTGAACATAATGTTGATATGAATTTGCCCTCCTTAAAACCTGGCAGCGACTATAGATAAGAATTGTGATGTCCAGTTAACTGTGAACGAAATTCAGTGGCATTGAGTCAAAATTTAAGATATTTCTATGTGAGTAGAAAAAGTAATCACAACAGTAATCACTCAAGGCAAAGTAAACATTGGATATAATAAAACAAGATCGAGCTAATAGGATATATATCGAAATCGTCTAAATATATAATGTATCATATTTGACAGGATAATAGAGCAGTCGCCTCATAATGAGAGCACAATAAGGAAAACATCCATCAGGAGGTGAAACCCCCTATACAACACCATCGAAGAACATTAGTCCATTGATGTGAAGTCATCGTATTGCATGGCATCACCAAAAAACATCAATCACGTATTTACGATAATTACATTTACGAACGTAATTACATCAGCAATGGGGAAGGATTGATTAAGTTATTGATTATTTTCGGTAAAGTAAGATGACTGCGGTTGATTTTTCGCTCAATTGAATACTCAAAAGGGTAGCGAAGAGAATGTGACACCAAGAAAACCACTATCTGTTTGTGTTCTCATAGGAATAATATAGCACAAAAAGCCAGACTGAAAGCAGATTCTACATAACCTGAGCTGGAATATTACAGCACAATGCTGGAGTGATAGCAGATTCTATATAACCTAAGTAGATGGCATCTTTTCTGATAATCCAATCTACTTGAATATTTAATCCATCGGCACATATAAAGACTGGGATACCAGTCCAGATATTGCAGGCACTTGGTTTTTGGGATAACTAGTACTTGCGACAACGTAATAGAAAGCTCCCAAAAGTGACCAGTATAGTTTCTTGTCAAAACAGTAGTTAGTGGGATTTTAATTCATGATGTCTTCATACCAAGATGTTATATATCAAGTACATGTATGCTAACCACTGTGCTCGTGTGCCATTATAAATAAAAGCATATCTCTGTTGAAATCATATCGTTTTAGTATTTAGTATTTTCATCTGTGAATATAACACCTGTATGTATATATTTAGAATCATAAAACGAGAGGCCGATCACGATCGGCAGATGTTTAACCCATACCTTGGCGCTAGCGATTAGCTATAACTGATAATTGGTCAAAGATATGATCACAGTAATACATATATCATTACCTAACTTAAAATCAAAAGCTCAAATAATTTGTCTTAAGAAGGGGTTAAAGTAATTGGGGTGGGGGAGGAGTCGTTTTAAATCTCAGAACTCTGTCCCTATTCACACAAGGACCTCTCACTGTGAGATCCAATTGTTTAGCCATTAATCAATCTGACAGATAGGATAAACAATTCTCCAGCCAGCAAGCTGTTCATCTTTACCTTCATACAACCACCCACTAGAGCTATGTAACATATGTCATCACTCAATTAATAACAGATTTCGCTTGGAATGACATCTATTAAAGGTATTCTCATATACTCTGGATATTGGATGTTCACATGGCAATTTATTGATATCATTATATTACATGCAACTATTGCATAAAATCTTCACATTTTCAATACAGGACATCACACCTAATTAATGGAATACAACTAAAACAAATTAGTGTCAATGACAAATATTTTTTTGAATTAAATAACAAAAATTATTATTATAAAAGTTTTTAAATATTTTTTTATGTTAAATTGAGCGAGGAAATTCAATCTAAAAAAATATGAAAAATCAAAATTTCAAATTAAAAAAAAAAGGGTCATAACTCCTTTAAAATAAATCGGATCGAACCCATATTCAAACTCGAACTGTATTTTGGGATGAGAAACCTATATACAAATTTGGTTCCGATCTAATAGAAAATGTTAGAGTTATCGCATTATGCCTAAAGTGTCTACAAACTGACAGACAGACAGATATAGACGGATGGAGTCGACGGACAGACGAGTGGTAAATCCGGACATTGACACTATGTGTACCATACTGTGGTATAGGTACACATAAAAAGTTTTATCTCATGCAGTGTACAGGAAAAATATATCAAACCTGGTGTGCCCCTTTAATATTTCAATTCACATTTGTAATCAATTGAAATCATTCAAATCAATGTCGAAAAAGCTTTCCATTAATATATAGATAAAACAAACTAGACCTACAGTTCTAAAGTGTTATGAACAATTATTTTGTTCCCATATACTGATACAGAGCTCTTAAGTTTTTAAAAGTTTGAAAACCAAAGTTGTCTTCCCATGCAACCAACACAATTCCAATGGTAATGCTATTAAACAAGGAAACCAGATTATGCTTTTAAGATGAAATTTAAATAACCATGCACATAAAATATAATAGTATAAACATTCCACCTATGATGTGGCCAGTATAAAGTATATATCTGATAAAGCCAACACATCTCCTAGCAGTTAATTAACTCAATACAAAAGAGAGACAACTTCATGGCATTGTAACAGGATACTATCTCTGTGTCTTCATAGCATTGTGAACCTGATTTATTAGATACTATCTAGACAGTGCCACCTGTGTATCTTTGATATATTTTAGCGATGAATAAAATAATCAAAGGGTCATAACTCCATTCAAAAGTACCGGATCAAACCCATATTCGAACTCGATCTGTATTTTGAGTTGAAAACTCACATACAAAATTTGGTTCCTATCAGTTGAAAAATTGTTGAAGCATTCATGAATTCTATGTCAAAGGGCCATAACTCCATTAAAAAATATCGGATCAAACCCATATTCGAACTCGATCTGTATTTGGTGCTGAGAAATTCATATACAAAATTTGGTTCCGATCAGATAGAAAATATTTCAGTTATCGCACCATGCGCAAAGTGTCTACAGACAGACAGACGGACGGACGGACTAACGACGAGTGGTCAATCCGGACAACGACACTATGTTTACCATACTATGGTATGGGTAAACATAATAATGCTCATTATCTCATTCTGATGAGATTTTAATTTTTACTAAAAATTTCATTGATTGGCCGAATGACACCAAAATTATTCGTTCCAATCTACTTGCCAATGTTAACATCCATGACAAATTCAAGATAACTGCTGACGGCCATGATTTTTTGCCGAATGACCCCAAAATGACTCGTTCCCATCTACATGTCAATGTCAACAGCCATAACACATTTCATAATGATCCGACCAAAGGTACGACTTGTAGCCCATGCCAAAGAATTTAGTCATACAAAGATGGCTGCCAATTGACCCCAAAATGACTCGTTCCCATCTACATGTTAATGTCAACATCCATGACAAATTTCATGATAATCTGACCAAAGGTACGACATGTAGCCCGTGCCAAAAGATTTAGTCATGCAAAGAGTAAAATCTAAGATGGCTGCCATCCACCATGTTTTTTGGCCGAATGGCCCCATAATGACTCATTCCATCTACATGTCAATATTAACATCCATGACAAAAATGATGATCAGACGAACACTCCGGCCTGTAACTAGTGTTCAAACGATTAGTCGACAAATAATCGTCGACGTTGGTTTGTCGGAAAATCGACTCTAACTTCCACAGTCGACTAGTCGGAATACAGTATATAATCTCATCAGCTGGCCTTGACAATGCATGGTTTCACTAAATGTGGGTCAGAAAAGCAGCAAAGATAGCTAGTCTATGTCCAAGAAGCTTTCCAAAGTCCGAACATATGTAATAATGTCGAGCTTGACATAGAACTACGCCGAAACGGCGAAATTGTCATGAAACGACAACCATTAACTTGCTGAGAAAATTATTCTTTTTATATATATACTCCCAAAACCGCGGACGCAACAATTCGTAGTGCGCATTTTTAACCAACACAGGTAAAGAGGGAGGGGCTTCCACAAAAGTGTTCGTCGATATTAACTGAGTCTAACTCTCCGCTTGCTACGTATGCCTTACGGAAGTTATGGCAACTTATGGCCTATGTACGCATCATCGTATATATACTCATTATAATGTGTGTCACACAGTGTATGTGTTTTCTTTTGTTTTTTTTTATTTTGATCTGACTCGGGAGACTGAGTATCGTTTATTTTCTATACCCTGGCAGGGAAGTATTTATTTGATTTCATGATTAAACAGAAAATCCCTCAATTATTTCCTCAATTATTTATTCTCATTATCATCGTAGATTCGTCGGGAACTTATTTGCGATCGGTGGGTTTCTAGAGCACCGGTTCATATGCAACAAAACCACGTGACGTGTCACGTGATTCAATTCTCCGATCACAGTAGAGTGTAAATATTGTGATGATGGCACGGAATTTGTAATTTTCTTTCACATGTGTTTCATTAGTATAAGGTTGGTGATGTATTTGGCCGACTAGTCGACGTCGACTCGACTTTTGGGGTTCGACTAGTCGACTCCAGAATCCCAGAGTCGTTTGAACACTACCTGTAACCTGTGTTAAAGAATTGCATTTTGAAATCCAAGATGGCTGCTGATGGCCATGTTTTTTCCCGAATGACCCCAAAATGATTCATTCCCATCTACATGTCAATGTTAATAGCAATGATAAATTTCATAATGATCCTACCAAAGGTACGACATGTGGCCTGTGCTAATGGAAATTGTTGACGCACACATGCACACACACACGGGTGACAGATACCAACCCACGGCAATAGATCAAACTTTACAAGTAAAGTTGAGCTAAAAAGGGGCATCACTTCATCAAAAATCATCGGACCGTGCCCAAATTTGAACTTGGCCTGCGTCTTCTCAAAATTGAACCACGTACCAAATATCAAGAAATTCTGTTACATATTGCTCAAGTTACCATCAGGAAAACCCGAAAACAGTGATTTATAAGTCAATAAGTCAAAATAAGTCGAAACAGAGGCGTAACTTGAAGAAAAAAAAGTCGGACCGACCCGCAATTAGCATCATGCGGAGAGACCGTCCTAAGGAGATTGCATACAAAAAATTATTGAAATCAGTTCATAGTTGTTCGAGTTTTGAGGTCGGACGGACGGACGGACGGATGAACGGACGGAGAAAACGTGACGGACGGACGCAGTCAATCCAGTATACCCCCCATTTTCTTCGAAAGTGGGGGTATAAAAAGGGGCTTAACTGTATAAGAAATCAGACTGTGACCAAATTCAAACTTGGCCTGTGTCTTCTGAAATGTGAACAATGTACCAGATATCAACGCATGCAGCTGATTGCAATAATACTCCAAAATTTTTGGGGAAAAAAAGAGCATCGCTGGGGCATGGCTAAATATGCCTGTTAGTGTACTTGTAATATTTTTTATTTAATCAGGTGAATTCTAATTTGAAAAAAAGGCCCGTAAAAATAATTGTCGGAACCCATATTTGCACATTACCTGTATTTTTGGCTGAGAAACACACATACCAACTTTGGTTCAGCAATCAGAAACCAAAATGTAATGTAATTGGGTAAATTCCATGTCGATAAGGGCCGTAACTCATGTAAAAATAATTGGACAGGACCCATAATAGAACTTGGCCTGTATTTGTATTTTTGGCTAAAAAAATACACATACCAACTTTGGTTCAAACCGAATAATCCAAACAGAAGTTATCTTTCAGATACCAAACTGTAAACGGATGGATGGACAGACAGCTGGACAACATAATACCACCATTTTTTCAATGGGGCATACAAAAATATATGTAGATTAAGGGAGGAAATACAGTTGGCATCCTTGAAATAGTTTATCTGTCATTTGCCGAATGAGGTCCCCACATGGTGGGATAGCTTCACTAAATTCACCATCTGGGAACCTCATTCTCCGAGGCCCCAACTGCTATGGGAGACCTAGTGTCAGATTGAAGTTCCCCAGTTGATGTTGGTGATGTTCACCCATTAGTCAACTTGATTATGCATTTTATCTTTCCAAATTTAATAGGGGATATATAAACTGAACAGAAGGGAAAAAGTAACTAAAAACAATGTTAAGTTGAGGCTATAGATACTACCCAGAAGATGAGGCCTAAGCAGAATGAGGTCCCCAGAGAGGCGAATTTAGTTATGCTAGCCCTCTGTGTGGGATAGTGTCACTAAATTCACCTTCTGGGGACCTCATTATGCAAATGACAGGCACACTACATCAAGGCTTGCGTGTTGGCCCTTTATATTTGTTTCTAGATACATTAGTGTATCACTGAGTTGATATTGATTAAAATCTGTAAATATTAATGAGCACATTGCTGCCGGTAATATCCAATCATTTTGTGCCGTTCATATATTATGAATAATTTATTAAATGGAATGAATCAACTGGCAGACTAAATAAGAATCCGTCTATAGTAATCCCAGCAGATTTAGAATATGACGACATTAACCTAGCTTTAACCATTTACCCAACAAACCGGCCAAAACCGGCCAAATAAAGCTTCAACAGCCTAAAATATCTTGGGTCTATCTCAATAAAACCATACAAATATGGATATCATTGGAACAGGCTCATTGACCACATTGTGAGGTCGCCTCGCATATATAAGAGAATGCATTGGCCTAAAACTTTTTACCATTTTTTCTTACATTCTTTAACAATTTTATAATTTTTAATGTGTTAAGCCAATGTATTCTCTTATATATGCGAGGCGACCTATGGTCGACTCGCATATATAAGAGAATGCATTGGCACAGGGCCGTTCTGTTGGGTAAAGGGTTAACCCTTTCGATACTCAATGCATTCTCCCTTTCACCTATAAAAGTATACATTGGAATGGTCTATTGCTCATTTAGAGGGATGTTCAGGTAATAAAAGCCTCAATGATTCATATTCATTGGTGGGAAATGTTCAGATTATAAGTTCAAAAAATGTTGAACTTATTATTTGAACATTTTCTAAGGGAACTACACATCAATGAGTATTTATAGATGTGGCAACATCACTAGTTTTTATCCCATAGATATCCCATTTTTAGCCAAGGCTAATTTCAGCTACAGACACCAATATTTTGTTAAAAAATTTAAGAAATGTCTGTGAGCAATACATAAGTATCGAATTGTAGTAGGCAATTCTTTAGTCTAAGAAAATTGCTATTTCTAGTAATTCACAGGGCTGTAGCATAAGAGAGTTAAAACAATTGTCTAGATAAGGATGTCATGATCTCTAGAATTTATGTTATCAGTCGTTTGTCTGGCGGAAAAAATTACTTCCGAGTTGGTATATCAATAACAGATTTCTTTATAGCCATATATCGTGAGTTAAGAGCCATAAAAATTGACAAAATATAGATTAACTTTTCAATCCCAGAAAGTCTTTAGCTTGAAACGATCAGCTCGATCAGATTTACTTATTCCTTCATTGCTGGAATCTGGTGAAATTGGACAAATGCTGCCGTCAAAGGCTATCGAGACGCTGCCGTCAAAGGCTATCGAGAGGCGGCGGAATAAGTGGTAAAATAAAAATCAATGGAAGGGCTCTATAGATACCAAGCTTGTGCCGGTAAGGGGACTTTATCATTTGAAGATGGTCCATATCTTCCTAGAAAGTTTATACAATTTCCAGGGTATCAAATAATAGATATGAATCGAGGACGACCGATTGCCTAAATATGCAACAGTTTCTATATCCTCTAATTTGCAGAAGATACAATGCATAATCAAGGTGACTAATTGGTGAACATCACCAACTTCAACTGGGGAACTACAATATGATCCTACAATGTAGATGACAGTTCTCCCATAGCAGTGGAGACCTCAGCAGAATGAGGTTCCCATAGGGTGAATTTGGTGATGCTATGGCGGAATGGCATCACTAAATTCACCCTCTGGGGACCTCATTCTGCAAATGACAGACACACTATTTCAAGGCTTGCTTTAAAAAGCCGATAGAAATCATAACATATTTTGTCTCTTGATTTGTGTTTCAGTTTTGCTTTCAGTATTTATGTGATTCCATTGGTTATGGTTCATAGCATGCGCGATTTCATTGGTTAGTGGATTAACAGATCATTTTTTAAGGCGGAATATAATCTCTATAAAAATCCAATAACAATTACAAACACTGCTTCGTGGTTGGTTATATTTAAATTGTATGATCCGAGGTCAATGACATTTTGACAATTTTCCCACAATAGCGGAACACAACAACTTTTATAATAAAGAATAGAACAGGCGACATACAGTAATGCCCTAAATAATCGACTCTTTAAGTTACCCATAATTCTGCTGTGGTTAAGGAGTCAATTATTTAGGGCATTACTGTATTCATAATTCCTTATATTCATCGCAATCTAGTAGACATCATATCGAGTTTATCAGTCAATGATATTTATTACTGATTATAATTTTGAATTTTGTTGGTTTTATAACTACTACTAAAGACTATGATTCTTACAAACGTGCACCACGCCATACATCCATTTGGAAACTATTATCATTTACAGTAATGTCCTAAATAATCGACTCCTTAACCCTTTCAGTGCCAAGTCCGATTTTTGTATCAACCCATATTTCCTTGATCATTTTTCAAATTTATTGATTATAATAATGTGATACATTGATGGAAAGAGCTCTCTCAGAGCTCTTTCCATCAATGTATCACATTATTATAATCAATAAATTTGAAAAATGATCAAGGAAATATGGGTTGATACAAAAATCAGACTTGGCACTGAAAGGGTTAACCACAGCAGAATTATGGGTAACTTTTCAGGATTTAGTCGGAAATATGGCTTGTTGCCATTCATCGGAAAGCTCTCACAGAGCTTTCAGATGAATGGCAATAAGCCATATTTCCAACTAAATCCTGAAAAGTTACCCATAATTCTGCTGTGGTTAAAGAGTCGATTATTTGGGGCATTACTGTATTTCGTCATCTTGGGAAATGCTGCATCATCCTAGCAAATGAAAACTGAATCACAGATCTTGAGACGTAAATCTCTTAGGATTTCCATGGGCTTTTGAACGAGACTGGTAAGATACCAGATGATGATAGTTCATTTCCAGGGATGACTAAATACTGGGACTTCCAGTGTTCCATGTGATTATAAGACAACCAGCTCACAGTGACCCTCAAGTGTCAATTAGTGGAGTGATGAGCCCGTGATTAATGAGTAACTCCAGGAATAAGTGTATGTTATTACCCAGTGATGAAGACTGGTTATATTGTTACTAGGTTATCCTAGCAATCAATGTCCCATATGATCCACTTCGATGGCTGAAGACAGTATTCTATTTTATTATCATCTTTGGTCCTATAAAATTGTAGATTCTAAATCTATTGCTGCAAGGTTTTATAATCTGTTATCAACTTATAATGTTCATCCAATATTATATTACACATAGCATATACCAGGGTTTCCACTAGGGGGGGGGGGGCAGCAGGTCCCTTTTAAGGTCCCTTTCCCCTCACCCATCTTTTCCTTCCAAATTACAGTAATGCCCTAATCGACTCCTTAACCACAACAGAATTATGGCTAACTTTTCAGGATTTAGTCAGAAATATGGCTTGTTGCCATTCATCGGAAAGCTCTCGGCGAGAGCTTTCTGATGAATGGCAACAAGCCATATTTCCAACTAAAGTCTAAATCCTGAAAAGTTACCCAAAATTCTGCTGTGGTTAAGGGGTCGATTATTTAGAGCATTACTGTATGTTCCTACCTGATTTGCGGATTAATGCCTACAATCAAGCCTGAGTTTAGTGTGCCTGCCATTTGCAGAATGAGGTCCCCAGAGGGTGAATTTAGTGACGCTATCCTGCATAGTGGGCTAGCATCACCAAATTCACCCTCTGGGGACCTCATTCTGCATGGTCTCATCTGCTACATGTATGGGAGACATAAATTCAGATTGAAGTTCCCAAATGGTGAATATTGTGATGTACACCAATTGGTAACCTCGATTATGCAATGTGTCGTCTGCCATTTTGGGGGAAAAAGAAACTAAAACAAATTAGAATCTATGTGAAGAAGTTTCTATATAGAAATTTGATAATAAAGAAACTTTCCAGAGAAGATTAGGCCTAAGCAGAATGAGGTCCCCAGAGAGTGAATTTAGTGATGCTAGCCCACTCAGTGGAATAGCGTCACTAAATTCACCCTCTGGGGACCTAATTCTGCAAATGACAGGCACACTAAACTCAGACTTGCCTACAACACATGTGTACATGTATATCTGCCACTAAATAAAACCAACATTGAGTAATAAACGAAGATAATTTTATTTCCCCTAGAATTATCGCTGACCACTAGTGAACCATTTGGCAGGAAACGAAAGCCTTTCAGGGCTACGAACATTGCAATTATTATTTCCATATTCTAAAAGATATCGGAGCGGACATCATGAAAAGTGACATGGTTGATTCTGTCTGGATACATCGCGATTACGTTCTCAACTAACACTCTGTTCTGACTGGTTCTCATTAATGATTATGTAGATGAGGTCCAGATGTTAGCCACTGAAGGGGGAATATTTCATGGTATATGTTGTCATGAATGTAGTGAAATCGGACATCAAAATAAATTGCGAATTTTAACAATTTCCTCTATCATTGTTGGTAGCGGTACAAATAAATAATCAGTACACTTATTGTACAGTAATGCCCTAAGTAATCGACTCATTAACCACAGCAGAATTATGGGTAACTTTTCACAATTTAGTCAGAAATATGGCTTGTTGTCATTCATCAGAAAGCTCTCGGGGAGCTTTCCATGGGGGGAACTTGATATTTGCCATGAATCAGTGGGCACTAGATATAATCGCTTGATATTTTCAATGAGGTGATCACTTGATATTTGCCATCAGGTGGCCTTTGATATTTGCCATAAGGGGCGACTTGATATTTGCCACAAGGGAGGGGGCATTGTCCATGAGGTTGTCACTTGATACTTGCCATGGGGTGGTCATTTGATACTTTCCATGAGGTGGTCACTTGATATTTGCCATGAGGTGGTCACGTGATATTGTCCATGAGGTGGTTACTTGATACTTGCCATGGGGGGGTAACTTAATAATTATATTTCATGAGGTAGTCACTTGCTATTGCCATGCGGTCACTTGATAATGTCCATGAGGTTGCCACTTGATATTATCCATGAGGTTGTCACATGATATTATCCATGAGGTGGTCACTTGATATTTGCCATGAGGTGGTCACTTAATATTAGTCATGATGTGACCATTTGATATTTACCATTATAAGGTGCTGACTGGTGGTCACTTGATATTCACCATGAGGTTGTCACTTGATAATTGAGATATGGGGGTCACTTGATATTATCCATGAGGTGGTCACTTGATACGTCGATATATGCCATGATGTGCCCATTTGATATTTACCATAAGGCGGCCACTTGATATTGTCAAGGAGGTGGTCACTTCATAATTGCCATGATATTTGCCATGAGGGGTTAATTTACTGATACTAACATTGGGGTGGTCACTTAATATTTGCCGTAATATTTAACATGAGGGGGTACTTTACTGAATCTTACATTGAGGTGACTTGATATTTATCATAATATTTACCATGAGGGGGTGATTTACTGATACTAACATTGAGGTGGTCAATTAATATTTGCCGTGATATTTGCCATGAGGGGGTAATTTATTAATACTTACATTGAGGTGGTCACTAGATATTCGCCATGAGGGGGTAATTTACTGATAACAACATTGAGGTGGTCACTTGATATTTGCCGTAATATTTGCCATTCGGGGGTAATTTACTGATACTTACATTGAGGTAGTCACTTGATATTTGCTGTGATAATTGCCATGAGGGGGTAATTTACTAATACTAACATTGAGGTGGTCACTTGATATTTGCCGTTATATTTGCCATTCAGGGGTAATTTACTGATACTTACATTGAACTGACTTGATATTTATGATAATTGCCATGAGGGGGTAATTTACTGATACTAACATTGAGGTGGTCACTTGATATTTACCGTGATATTTGCCATTCGGGGGTAATAATACTTATACTTACATTGACGTGGCCACTTGATATTGCCATGAGAGGGTAATTTACTGATACTTACCTTGTGGTGGTCACTTGATATTTGCCGTGATATTTGCCATGAGGGGACAATTTACTGATACATACATTGAGGTGGTCACTTGATATTTGCCGTGATATTTGCAATGCGGGGGTAATTTACTGATAGATACATTGAAATTACTTCATATTTACAATATTTGCCATGAGGGGGTAATTTATTGATATTAACATTAAGGTGTTCACTTGATATTTAACGTGATATTTGCCATTCGGGGGTAATTTACTGATACTTACATTGAGGTAGTCACTTGATATTTGCTGTGATAATTGCCATGAGGGGGTAATTTACTAATACTAACATTGAGGTGGTCACTTGATATTTGCCGTTATATTTGCCATTCAGGGGTAATTTACTGATACTTACATTGAACTGACTTGATATTTATGATAATTGCCATGAGGGGGTAATTCACTGATACTAACATTGAGGTGGTCACTTGATATTTACCGTGATATTTGCCATTCGGGGGTAATAATACTTATACTTACATTGACGTGGCCACTTGATATTGCCATGAGAGGGTAATTTACTGATACTTACCTTGTGGTGGTCACTTGATATTTGCCGTGATATTTGCCATGAGGGGACAATTTACTGATACATACATTGAGGTGGTCACTTGATATTTGCCGTGATATTTGCAATGCGGGGGTAATTTACTGATAGATACATTGAAATTACTTCATATTTACAATATTTGCCATGAGGGGGTAATTTATTGATATTAACATTAAGGTGTTCACTTGATATTTAACGTGATATTTGCCATGAGGGGGTAATTTACTTATATTACCTTTGAGGTGGTCACTTGATATTTGCCATGAGGGGTAATTTACTAATACTAACATTGAGGTGGTCACTTGATATTTGCTGTTATATTTGCCATTCAGGGGTAATTTAATAATACTTACATTGAACTGACTTGATATTATGATAATTGTCATGAGGGGGTAATTTACTGATACTAACATTGAGGTGGTCACTTGATATTTACCGTGATATTTGCCATTCGGGGGTAATAATACTTATACTTACATTGACGTGGAACCTTGATATTTGCCATGAGGGGGTAATTTACTGATACTTACCTTGTCGTGGTCACTTGATATTTGCCGTGGTATTTGCCATGAGGGGGCAATTTACTGATAGATACATTGAGGTGGTCACTTGATATTTGCCGTGATATTTGCAATGTGGGGGTAATTTACTGATAGATACATTGAAATTACTTCATATTTATGATATTTGCCATGAGGGGGTAATTTACTGATACTAAACATTAAGGTGTTCACTTGATATTTAACGTGATATTTGCCATGAGGGGGTAATATACTTATACTATCTTTGAGGTGGTCACTTGATATATGCCATGAGAATAATTTACTGATACTTACATTGAGGTGGTCACTTGATATTTGCCATGAGAATAATTTACTGATACTTACATTGAGGTGGTCACTTGTTATTAGTAGTGAGGGGTTAATTTACTGATACTTACATTGAGGTGGTCACTTGTTATTAGCAGTGAGGAGATAATTTACTGATACTTACATTGAGGTGGTCACTTGTTATTAGCAGTGAGGAGATAATTTACTGATACTTACATTGAGGTGGTCACTTGTTATTAGCAGTGAGGGGTTAATTTACTGATACTTACATTGAGGTGGTCACTTGTTATTAGCAGTGAGGGGTTAATTTACTGATACTTACATTGAGGTCGTCACTTGTTATTAGCAGTGAGGGGTTAATTTACTGATACTTACATTGAGGTGGTCACTTGTTATTAGCAGTGAGGGGTTAATTTACTGATACTTACATTGAGGTGGTCACTTGTTATTAGCAGTGAGGGGTTAATTTACTGATACTTACATTGAGGTGGTCACTTGTTATTAGCAGTGAGGAGATAATTTACTGATACTTACATTGAGGTGGTCACTTGTTATTAGCAGTGAGGGGTTAATTTACTGATACTTACATTGAGGTGGTCACTTGTTATTAGCAGTGAGGGGTTAATTTACTGATACTTACATTGAGGTGGTCACTTGTTATTAGTAGTGAGGGGTTAATTTACTGATACTTACATTGAGGTGGTCACTTGTTATTAGCAGTGAGGGGTTAATTTACTGATACTTACATTGAGGTGGTCACTTGTTATTAGCAGTGAGGGGTTAATTTACTGATACTTACATTGAGGTGGTCACTTGTTATTAGCAGTGAGGGGGTTAATTTACTGATACTTACATTGAGGTGGTCACTTGATATTAGCAGTGAGGAGATAATTTACTGATACTTACATTGAGGTGGTCACTTGTTATTAGCAGTGAGGGGTTAATTTACTCGATACTTACATTGAGGTGGTCACTTGTTATTAGCAGTGACGGGTTAATTTACTGATACTTACATTGAGGTGGTCACTTGTTATTAGCAGTGAGGGGTTAATTTACTGATACTTACATTGAGGTGGTCACTTGTTATTAGCAGTGAGGGGTTAATTTACTGATACTTACATTGAGGTGGTCACTTGTTATTAGCAGTGAGGAGATAATTTACTGATACTTACATTGAGGTGGTCACTTGTTATTAGCAGTGAGGAGATAATTTACTGATACTTACATTGAGGTGGTCACTTGTTATTAGCAGTGAGGGGTTAATTTACTGATACTTACATTGAGGTGGTCACTTGTTATTAGCAGTGAGGGGTTAATTTACTGATACTTACATTGAGGTGGTCACTTGATATTAGCAGTGAGGAGATAATTTACTGATACTTACATTGAGGTGGTCACTTGTTATTAGCAGTGAGGGGTTAATTTACTGATACTTACATTGAGGTGGTCACTTGTTATTAGCAGTGAGGGGTTAATTTACTGATACTTACATTGAGGTGGTCACTTGATATTAGCAGTGACGGGTTAATTTACTGATACTTACATTGAGGTGGTCACTTGTTATTAGCAGTGAGGGGTTAATTTACTGATACTTACATTGAGGTGGTCACTTGTTATTAGCAGTGAGGGGTTAATTTACTGATACTTACATTGAGGTGGTCACTTGTTATTAGCAGTGAGGGGTTAATTTACTGATACTTACATTGAGGTGGTCACTTGATATTAGTAGTGAGGAGATAATTTACTGATACTTACATTGAGGTGGTCACTTGTTATTAGCAGTGAGGAGATAATTTACTGATACTTACATTGAGGTGGTCACTTGTTATTAGCAGTGAGGGGTTAATTTACTGATACTTACATTGAGGTGGTCACTTGTTATTAGCAGTGAGGGGTTAATTTACTGATACTTACATTGAGGTGGTCACTTGATATTTGCCATGAGGAGATAATTTACTGATACTTACATTGAGGTGGTCACTTGTTATTAGCAGTGAGGGGTTAATTTACTGATACTTACATTGAGGTGGTCACTTGATATTAGCAGTGAGGAGATAATTTACTGATACTTACATTGAGGTGGTCACTTGTTATTAGCAGTGAGGGGTTAATTTACTGATACTTACATTGAGGTGGTCACTTGTTATTAGCAGTGAGGGGTTAATTTACTGATACTTACATTGAGGTGGTCACTTGTTATTAGCAGTGAGGAGATAATTTACTGATACTTACATTGAGGTGGTCACTTGTTATTAGCAGTGAGGGGTTAATTTACTGATACTTACATTGAGGTGGTCACTTGTTATTAGCAGTGAGGGGTTAATTTACTGATACTTACATTGAGGTGGTCACTTGTTATTAGCAGTGAGGAGATAATTTACTGATACTTACATTGAGGTGGTCACTTGTTATTAGTAGTGAGGGGTTAATTTACTGATACTTACATTGAGGTGGTCACTTGTTATTAGTAGTGAGGGGTTAATTTACTGATACTTACATTGAGGTGGTCACTTGTTATTAGCAGTGAGGGGTTAATTTACTGATACTTACATTGAGGTGGTCACTTGTTATTAGCAGTGAGGAGATAATTTACTGATACTTACATTGAGGTGGTCACTTGTTATTAGCAGTGAGGGGTTAATTTACTGATACTTACATTGAGGTGGTCACTTGTTATTAGCAGTGAGGGGTTAATTTACTGATACTTACATTGAGGTTGTCACTTGTTATTAGCAGTGAGGGGTTAATTTACTGATACTTACATTGAGGTGGTCACTTGTTATTAGCAGTGAGGGGTTAATTTACTGATACTTACATTGAGGTGGTCACTTGTTATTAGCAGTGAGGGGTTAATTTACTGATACTTACATTGAGGTCGTCACTTGTTATTAGCAGTGAGGGGTTAATTTACTGATACTTACATTGAGGTGGTCACTTGTTATTAGCAGTGAGGGGTTAATTTACTGATACTTACATTGAGGTGGTCACTTGTTATTAGCAGTGAGGGGTTAATTTACTGATACTTACATTGAGGTGGTCACTTGATATTAGCAGTGAGGAGATAATTTACTGATACTTACATTGAGGTGGTCACTTGTTATTAGCAGTGAGGGGTTAATTTACTGATACTTACATTGAGGTGGTCACTTGATATTAGCAGTGAGGAGATAATTTACTGATACTTACATTGAGGTGGTCACTTGTTATTAGCAGTGAGGGGTTAATTTACTGATACTTACATTGAGGTGGTCACTTGTTATTAGCAGTGAGGAGATAATTTACTGATACTTACATTGAGGTGGTCACTTGATATTAGCAGTGAGGAGATAATTTACTGATACTTACATTGAGGTGGTCACTTGTTATTAGCAGTGAGGAGATAATTTACTGATACTTACATTGAGGTGGTCACTTGATATTAGCAGTGAGGAGATAATTTACTGATACTTACATTGAGGTGGTCACTTGTTATTAGCAGTGAGGGGTTAATTTACTGATACTTACATTGAGGTGGTCACTTGATATTAGCAGTGAGGAGATAATTTACTGATACTTACATTGAGGTGGTCACTTGTTATTAGCAGTGAGGGGTTAATTTACTGATACTTACATTGAGGTGGTCACTTGTTATTAGCAGTGAGGGGTTAATTTACTGATACTTACATTGAGGTGGTCACTTGTTATTAGCAGTGAGGAGATAATTTACTGATACTTACATTGAGGTGGTCACTTGTTATTAGCAGTGAGGGGTTAATTTACTGATACTTACATTGAGGTGGTCACTTGTTATTAGCAGTGAGGGGTTAATTTACTGATATTTACATTGAGGTGGTCACTTGATATTTGCCATGAGGAGATAATTTACTGATACTTACATTGAGGTGGTCACTTGATATTTGATGTGAGGAGGTAATTTACTGATACTAACATTCAGGTGGTAATTTATAAATACTTAAGTTGAGTCGTCTTGATATTTGCCATGATATTTGCCGTCAGGAGGTAATTTACTGATACTTACATTGCGGTGGTCACTCCACGTGTATTTTGCTGCAGCTTCCTCAGCTTTTGCCACTGATTTCTGCAACAAAATAGATATCACACATGTTATCAACAAAATAGATATCACACATGTTAACATAATAGATACCGATATCACACATGTTAACAACAAAATACATGTAGATATCACACATGTTAACAACAAAATACATGTAGATATCACACATGTTAACAACATAATAGATACCGGTATCACACATGTTAACAACATAATAGATACCGGTATCACACATGTTAACAACAAAATACATATAGATATCACACATCTTAACAACATAATAGATATCACATGTCAGCATATTTAAACCATATTATTGGGCTATTGTGCTATTGTATTGCATAATACATATTGGTTCAATGGATTGTGATGTGTAACTTGAGCCATTGTGTCTTCTCCCTGATAACAGCCCACTTCTCCCAAATTATCAAATAGGTAGAAGTGACTTACAGGGAGAAGTGACTTCTCCAAATTTGAAACCTCTAGGCTGCATGGTCCAGTGTTCGTTTTGGCCAAACATTTTTTTTACTCCAAATGGAGACGGAATGCTAATTCAAAAGCGCTGAATAGATCGACAGTGCCGTCGAAGTTAGGCAAAGAAAGTATCGTGGGTTTCATACTTCGGAAGTATCGTACCGTGAAAACCCAGATTTATTTTGTAATGAGAGCATTTGAAGAGAGTTGTTATCAGTGAGCGCAATGAATATTGGATATAAAACACTATTATCAAAATGCTTAATCTATACATTGTATGATAAAATGGTTAAATGCATTATCCCATAATTGGATGAATATCTCAATGGCATGTGGGTTATGCAAAGTGTTATAAACCGCCTCCCGTCTAATGACAACAACCTGACTTCACATCATAAAAGGTTTGAATACAATAGATATTCAACAGCTCACATTAATGAGCAACATTTGTTTATATCTCGGCGAAAATAGTGATTACAACTAACACAGCTTATTACTTGATTAGTTGGCGACCATGGTGTCAGCGAGTTATTGCACAGGGTTAAGCAGACTAATACAATTATAATTATATTAAATGTTAGTTTCATTGTTTGCATTAAAGGCCCAGCGATTTCTGACTGATTTCCACAATACTTTTCTATATGGTCAGATATGAAATCTCGTCGTATTTTGCATTATTAATATTGACTTAATTGAATTGATCTGCTTAACGTGTGACATAATCATACCTATATCTTCATATAATATTATGTTTGTAAAGTTGTTTTTGTGTTGTTTTAATTATGTTTTCATTCTGAGTAACAAATAAAGTTTAAAAAAAATAATTTAGTCATCAAGTGTGAACCGCCCAGTAAATGAGGATTTAATTTGGCCAATTTTTTTTTCCAATTTGGCCCAAGTTTTTTTAATTTGGCCAATAAAATTTTCATTTGGCCAAACTTTTGGCCAAAAGTTTTTTCGGTTCAGCGCGAACACTGGGCTGGTCCCTAATTTACATTCTGGGGACCTCATTCTGCAAATATCAGACAAACTATTTCCAGACTTGGCAACCACACTGTTCACACTGCTCTGGACAGAACGTTTGAGAGGCTCATGATTTGTTAATGCTATAGACTGTCTGCCGCTCAGCAGCTCAGTGTGGGCTCGATCGATAGGGCTATCATTATCAGAGTTTTTTTTATTTGTAATAATTGAAAGTGGGTGGAAGCAAATTTGGTAGGAGTGAAGTGGGTGTCAAGAAAAATACTCAAATTGTTAGATGTCTGATATGCAGTACAAATGAGGGACTGGGGAAGCATGAATAATCTTTTATTGCTTTAGATTATGGACTGGTTTTGAGTTCTAACTTAAAGGTACACAATCCGGTTCGATGGTCACGATATCATCAGATTCCAACAATAACATTTCTTTAATTAACAAGATGCTTTAATTATCAGAATCGATGAAAACGTGTTATATATCAATATTTTGTAACTTTTTGTTCAATGCAATTTGGTATCGAGAGTATGTCAGTAGACTCGTTGAATAGTTGTTAGGCCGCCAAATATTCCAGGCTGCCAAATATTCCAGTTGGTAAAAAAATAACAGATTTCAAAAATAGATATCTGATAACTCTTGAGCTTTGATGGGTGGGTTCCTCGAATCAAATATTTGTTTTTCCCCAAAGCCAAAGAAATAGTAATTTAGGAGTATTAATTCAGATTAATTATCTTTAAAGTTACTTTGAGTATGGTATGAGCCACAATCATGTTACATTTTAGGAATTTACTGGATCAACTGAAAACACTCTTTCGGAATTTAGATACTTCTGGGGCTATCTGACAGGGAGGACCATTCACCATGTCGAGCAAGCCTTGAAATAGTGAGTCTGTCATTTTCAGAATGAGGTTACCAGAGGGCTAGCATCACCAAATTCACCCTCTGAGGACCTCATTCTGCATAGGCCTCATCTTCTTGGTAGTATATATAGTCTCAAATCAACATTGTTTTTAGTTACTTTTTATCCTTCTGGGAAGTTTCTATATCCCCTAATTTGCAGAAGATAAAATACATAATCTGAATTGACTAATGGTAAAATTAAGCATGTTGCAAAAAATTTCAAAGTAAAAATATGAGGATACATGTAATTCCACGTAATTCCATGTAAAAACGAGAGGCCGATCAGGATCGGCAGATGTTTAACCCATCCCTTGGCGATAGTAAATTGTTATGATCAGAATCATAATCTTTTAATGTTGAATTATAGAGTATACTGTTATGATCTAAAGTAGTATATGACAAATGTACATAATAACCAGTAATAACACAAATTATTGGAATGTATGAGTCAATATAGAAGGGTTAATATAACATCTAATCTCTAGAGCCTGTCACCACTATCATAGTGTAAGCAGTTCTATTCATGTTGTTGCAAATTGCCATGTGAGATATCAAAATAATATAATTATTTATTTAATGGAAAAGGTGAAAAGACATGGAATGGGTAAAAGGGGTTAAATCACCTATCTCTGCCCTGTTTCATCCAATGTAGTCCCATCATCCAAGGACTTAAATAAATTCACATGGCTAAGTTGTGGTTAAAAAGATAGCTAAATCAATTTATCCAATAATTCAATAACTGTGTCTCTTATACAGAGCTAACATATGAGGGCTATAAATAACTCTCAATAAACCATATTGTCTTTTTATCTCTCTATCACAGAGAAGCAGGTATTCATTAATTGTAAGTTACTTGGGTTATAATTGGATAATTCTTAGTTGAAAAAGGGCCATATCTCTGGTATAACAAATTGGATCTAACCCATATTCTAACTCGTTCTGTATTTTGAGTTGAGAAACTCACATACCAAATTTGGTTCCTATCAGATGAAAAATGGTTGATTTATCGAAGTATGTGTGAATTATATGTCAAAGGACCATAACTCCATTAAAAAAAATCCGATCAAACTCATATTAGAAGTCAACCTGTATGTTGGTCTGAGAAAATCATATACCAAATTTGGTTCCAATTAGATAAAAAATGTTTGAGTTATGGCAGAATGCATGAATTCTAAGTCGAAAAAGGGCCATAACTCCGTAAAAAAAAAGTAGGATCAAACCCATATTCGAACTCGATCTGTATTTTGGGCCGAGAAACTCACATACCAAATTTGGTTCCGATCAGATAAAAAATGTTTGAGTTATGGCAGAATGCGTGAATTCTAAGTTGAAAAAGGGCCATAACTGTAAAAAAAGTCGGATCAAACCCATATTCGAACTCGATCTGTATTTTGGTTTTGATCAGGTAGAAAATGTTTGAGTTATCGCATCACACCTAAAGTGTCTACTGGACGGACGGACAGACGGACGAACAAATGGGTAGATATGTGGCTCCGACCTATGTGGCTAGAAATGGTAATGTGGCTTTAGTTTTTATGTGGCTTCTGAAGTAGCCATAAAATTTTATGTGGCTATCAAGTAGTAGATAGTGATAAAACTCCAGATTATGGATTCATAACATGTTGGAATTATAGCAGAAGAAGCTGATTAAATCTCAAAAACTTGCTCACAGCAACTGGGACAGTGGAATAGGAGAAACTGACAGGTCCGTGATTGGGTGGCTAGCCACATAAATGTCAGTCAGTGTCCAACATCTCCTATTGACAGGTCATGGATGTCTAAATCGATGGACTTTTTTTTCCAAATTTTGAGTGACTACAAAATTAAATAAGCTGATTAGGCCAATTAGATCATTTTTGAACGTCCATCTGAAAGCTGTTACGTGGCTAGCCACGCAACGGAAGTTATGCACATAAATATCCATTTTACACAATCTTAGCCACATAAGTAGTCATTAGTAAACACGGACGGACGGACGGACACACGACGAGTGGTCAATCCGGACAATGACACTATGTTTACCAGACATGGTATGGGTAAACATAAAAAGTCGGACAAACCTGCACAGGGGTTCCCGTGTTACTAAACTAAATATCTGTGCCAAGTTTTTTTTTTAAATGAAAAATGTGGAAAACAAGCTCAGACAAAGTCGCGTCCAAGGACGGACGAATGCACAACAAGCTGATTACTTTATATACCCCATAACTTTGTTATGGGGGTATAAAAACTGACTATATCCCACTGGGAAAGAGGCCCATAATCGGCTCCTGTCCCATACAGAATTGTGGTCCAGGATACATTATGACTGGGTTGATATGATGATTGTAGAGGTTAGAAGCAGTGTGAAATCATTGAGGGCTAATTATCTGAACTCAGTACCATAGGATGATATACGGTACAGTAATGCCCTAAATAATCGACTCCTTAACCACAGAAGAATTATGGGTAACTTTTCAGGATTTAGTCGGAAATATGGCTTGTTGCCATTCATCGGAAAGCTCTCAATGAGAGCTTTCCGATGAATGTCAACAAGTCATATTTCCGACTAAATCCTGAAAAGTTACCCATAATTCTGCTGTGGAAAAGGAGTCAGATTATTTAGGGCATTACTGTAGCATAATTACCACACAGTAGCTTCCAGCTGCAATCATCTTCAGATGACCAACAGCCTGCATGGGGGATTTGATTAGTTCAACATTAAGAATTGGTGGACAATTTTGCAATTTAATAGACCCTTGGGGAAATTATTCCAAAGAAGAAAAAGACTAAGCCCAAAGCACTAAGATCCCAAACTGAATACTGGGCAGCAAGCCAGAGTTTAGTGTGTCTATCATTTGCAGAATGAGGTGTCATTCTGCATGGCGTCAGCTGCTATAGGAGACATAGACTCAGATTGAAGTTCCCAATTGGTGAATATTGTGATGTACATGTAAACCCATTGGGATGCTCGATTATGCAATGTGTCATCTGCCAATTTGGGGATATAGAGAAACTAAACTAAAAAACAAATAGAATCTATGTGAAGAAGTTTCTATAGAAATTTGATAATAAAGAAACTTTCCAGAGAAGATGATGCCTTAGCAGAATGAGGTCCACAGAGGGTGAATTTGGTGATGCTAGCCCACTATGCGGGATAGCATCACTAAATTCAACCTCTGGGGACCTCATTCTGCAAAGGACAGGCACACTAAACTCAGACTTGATGGGCAGGCCTGATAATATATTCGAAGGCCTGATACATGGATGCCTATTTTGATTGAAAGAATAATTTCTACTGACTACTGGTATTTACAGGCATATTAAGCGCAGAAGGATTACTATTCATTGGTGGGAAATGTTCAGATAATAAGTTCATTGGCCATTTGTTGAACTTATTATCTGAACATTTCCTAAGGGAACTACAGTAATCTTAGAATTTAGTAAAGAAAGGGATAAAGCATTAAATAGACAACGCTCCTTTGAACCCCAAAATTATGTTTGGTAAGAGGTATCAAAACACCTACCTACACCAAAGATTTCCAAACAAATTTGTTAATATAGCGATATCAGTTTTGTTTATTAAATTTTTTTATAAATTTGAGATAATTTTGTTTGTGCAGGTTCAATTTTAAAAGTTAGCTGTAAAAATTGCAATTATGGGAAGAAAATCTAGAGCTGTTGTCACTCTGAAAAGTTTATGGTACATGTACTACCCAGTACATAATTTTGATGATTAACACACAGAGAAAGCAGTGTGTGAAGTTTATAAATAGTTTCATGTTAAGATAATGCAATGTACATTTTTCAGATATTCTGTTTCCTATTCCAGAATATCAACAAGAGCTACGCTGGGCGTGCAATATACGCCCTCTCTTGGGTCGGCGGAAACTGGTAAAAAAAGGGGCATAACTCTGGTAAAAATTGGCGGACGGAACTCAAATTTGAACTTGACCTGTGTTTTGGTGGGAGAAAGTAATATACCAAATTATCATTGAATCCGATAAGCTCTAGTAAAGTTATCATCCGGACAACAAATTTCAGGGATTTTCTAAGTCAAATTACTTCAAATAAGGGGCATAACTCCAGTGTAAATTGGCAGACGGAACCCAAACTTGAGCTGTCTTTTCTCCTAATAAACCCACATACCAAATTTGATTGAAATCGGTTCACTCTAACTAAAGTTATCATCCGGACAACAAATTTCAGGGATTTTCTAAGTCAAATTACGTCAAAAAAGGGGCCATAACTCTCGCAAAAATTATCGGATTAAAACGAAATTCGGACTTGATCTGTATTTTGATATATGTAATCCACAAAAAAACGGGTTTTGCGTATAAACATTCCAAAATCGAGTTATCATCCGGAAACCAAAAAACATAAGAAAAACTGAATTTTCTGAGTCGAAAAAGGGGCATAACTCTGCCAAAAATGGTCGGACAGAACCCAAGTTCGAACTTGACCTGTGTTTTGGTGGGAGAAAGTAATATACCAAATTATCATTGAATCCGATAAGCTCTAGTAAAGTTATCATCCGGACAACAAATTTCAGGGATTTTCTAAGTCAAATTACTTCAAATAAGGGGCATAACTCCAGTGTAAATTGGCAGACGGAACCCAAACTTGAGCTGTCTTTTCTCCTAATAAACCCACATACCAAATTTGATTGAAATCGGTTCACTCTAACTAAAGTTATCATCCGGACAACAAATTTCAGGGATTTTCTAAGTCAAATTACGTCAAAAAAGGGGCCATAACTCTCGCAAAAATTATCGGATTAAAACGAAATTCGGACTTGATCTGTATTTTGATATATGTAATCCACAAAAAAACGGGGTTTTGCGTATAAACATTCCAAAATCGAGTTATCATCCGGAAACCAAAAAACATAAGAAAAACTGAATTTTCTGAGTCGAAAAAGGGGCATAACTCTGCCAAAAATGGTCGGACAGAACCCAAGTTCGAACTTGACCTGTGTTTTGGTGGGAGAAAGTAATATTCCAAATTTGGATTCATTCCGATAAACTATACTAAAGTTATCATCCGGACAACAAATTTCAAGGATTTTCCAAGTCAAAAAATGTTAAATAAGGGGCATAACTCCAGTGAAAATTGGCGGGCGGAACCCAAATTCGAACTTGAACTTACTTTTCGGCTAATAAACCCACATACCAAATTTTACTAATTTTGGTTCACTCTAACTAAAGTTATCATCCGGACAACAGGTTAACGGACGGACGGACACCCGCCCGCCCGGACGGACGGACCAATACTATAATACGGCCTTTTTTTCAAAAGGGCGTATACGGTATAATGAATACAAATTGCATACCGTTAGTTTGTGTTTGGGGCATTAACATTGTGATCAAAGTTGTAATATTTCTTGTAATATTTATGACTTCAAAGTGTCTTTCTGTGACACATAATGCTCATTGAAAGGTGGTTCAGGTATTTATCTACCTATTTTGTTTCCATGGAAACTTCAAAAGCGAATGATATTATGTCTATTCTGAAACGTAAAACCGCCCAGTGGCTTTAAACTCAACAAACCTTGAGAGCTGCCATTTTCTGGACGAGTATTCCATGGAGAGTAGCGGACATGTTGTTCACCATATTAAGCAGTTTGTTTTCTTGGATCTTGATTTTCATATGTTCATTATCAGCGAGCTTCTTATACTCCTGTAAGAGAATAATACATTAATTAACATCATTAAACCTGTGATTAACCTATTCAGTGCCAGGGGGCGATCTCATCGGCCCTAATTTACAGTCTGTAAAATCAGCCCTAAAAAAAATAAAAATATTGGGTTGAATTGTTTTGGGGTAAGCTTAAGCATGCTATAGCGAATTTAATAACAAACTGGATAAAACGTTAGGGGCATGTTATAACTCAAAACTATCACCAAGTAATCATAGTAATAATTTTGATGCCCATGAAAAACGTAAGATTCCCTGGCACTAAACCTACAAAATAAGTCTGTTAAAGAATATAAGAAAAAATTATTAAAATTGTAAACAATTGTAAAAAAAAAATAACAAATGATGAAAAATTGTTAGGCCAATGCATTCTCTTATATATGCGACCTATGGTCAACTCACATATATAAGAGAATGCATTGGCACAGGGTTTATGGGTTGATAACAAAATCGGACCTGGCACTAAAAGGGTTAAACCTGTGATTAACCCTTCCATGACTGGAGCTTCCTGAAATTTTGCAAAAATCCTGTGCCAATGCATTCTCTTATATATGCGAGTCTCCTATAGGGTGCCTCGCATATATAAGAGAATGGATTGGTCTAACAATATTTACATTGATCTTGTAAGCCAGTGCATTCTCTTATATATGCGAGGCTTCCTTTAATGCTGCACCAGCACAGCTCCCGTCATGAATTGGTTAAGGCATTGAGTTTCCCCATCTTGGTAATTGGGAGGTTATCATAGAGTCTGCATGAAGCACAGCTTCATTATGTAGTGTACAGATTATACCAGATTTTCATAAAATTGGATAACTTATAAGCCAGTGCATTCTCTTATGGTATATATTCGAGGCTTCCTACAGCTTCCTACAGGAATCACTGAACTAAATGTTTTCCCATACATGTACCGGTAGGTGACAGTGTTAACGTTTTGGCCAAATTCACTGAATTGAAGCCTGTATGCCATACCAGTGATGTTTACCCAGCTAGATTGTCACCAGTTATTCACGAAGATGCAAGAAAAATCATAGGTCATGTGTTTACTTTTAAAAATAAATCCCCAAGTGTACGACAGGGTTATCCCACAGCCAAATTTGATCTGGAAAAACCCAGAACTACAGCAGCTAGTTAAAAAAAATTCCCGCTCACAAAAAACCATTCCCCCATTAATTCACCAGTTTAAATTATTTAGATACATGTATGATGTACAAATCAAATAAACATGATGTCATCCTTTTATAACATGTCGCATGTATCAGGTGAAGGTCATTCTTAAGTTACCTTCACCTTTAACATTCAACGGTGTACTCGCTCATCGACACTGGAACATATTTAGCTCCCTAATTCCTATAGTCTGGCACAGGATCTTTAATGCTGCATCAGTGAGCGCGACTCCCGTCATGAAAGAGTTAAACTAGTTACATGTATACTTAAAATATGCTGTGTGAACATACATGTACCGGTATGCATACTGGTATATGAGAGGGAAGTCACTTCTCCCTTGGACAACAAAAGCAGCGCTTGGGCGTGACAAAATATGACTTTAATCATTCCAACAAAGGGCGATAACGCTGGTGAAAATTGGCGGGCTGAACCCAAATTCGAACTTGACCTGTATTTTTGGCTAGTAAACTCACATACCAAATTTCAGTCCATCCAGTTCAGACTTACTAAAGTTATAATTGAAACGAAAAAAGCGAACAGCCAACCGACCGTCGGATGGACCAATAATATACATGTAACATGTCCCATTTTATAAAACAGGCGTATAAAAATAGGGAGAAGAGACACATCTCCCAAGTCACCTTCTAGGCTGGTTCCTCATTTGAGAGTTTGACAGCCCAGTGGCTAGCCCGTTTGGCTTGTGATACTGTCAACTCAGTAATATGAATTTAGCCGTGCACCAGTGAATTATTATAATGCATAATCCGATTAAGTGTCCATTAATTGCTATTTAGTTGGATTCGGGGTAAAAAATATCGATGATTCAAAGACAATGTCGAGTCGAGGAACCCACCTATCAAAGCTCAGAGTTATTAGATATAGATTTTTGAAATCTATTATTTTTCACCATTGAGAATTATTAGTAACCCAGTAAAAATCAGGAGGCTTTCTGTTGACAATAAGGCCAAATTTCATTGAACAACATGTTGATAAATAACACATTTCGGGCAATTTTATACTATAGTTGACAGTGGTGAGCATTATTTTTGGGCAAATTAATCGATTCTTATTTATAACTGAAGCAGCATTTCTAAAAATGTTGTCGTTGTTGGAATCTGATTATATGGAGACCATCAAATCAGATTGAGTGCCGGTACCTTTAAGTTTGCCAAGCGACGTGAGACTGTAGAGTCATACTCTGTTCAAATCTTGCTCTAAATTATGACATTAACCCTTTACCCAACAGAACGGCCCTGTGCCAATGCATTCTCTTATATATGCGAGTCGACCATAGGTCGCCTCGTATATATAAGAGAATGCATTGGCTTAACACATTAAAAATTATAAAATTGTTAAAGAATGTAAGAAAAAATGGAAAAAGTGTTAAAAAAAGATTTTTTTTAGGCCAATGCATTCTCTTATATATGCGAGGCGACCTATGGTCGACTCGCATATATAAGAGAATGCATTGGCACAGGGCATAACTGTAACTATCACAATGTGGTCAAGGAGCCGGTTCCAATGATATCCATATTTGTATGGTTCTATTGAGACAGACCGAAGATATTTTAGGCTGTTGAAGCTTTATTTGGCCGGTTTGTTGGGTAAAGGGTTAAGCAAGGTCACTTGTACTGTGATGACTACATTATACTTAGAAGCAAAATAAAGACCTGGCTTCTTGGGTAAGTGTAAGGCGCTCTAGTGTTAAAAAATGGCAGTGCTCAGACATAAGACTCGGCATTGCTCAACAACTGAGATAATGGTAATAACGTTAAGTGTTTAGGTTGCCTTATGTTAGAGAGATAAGCACTACATGTACAGTAATGCCCTAAATAATCGACTTCTTAACCACAGCAGAATTATGGGTAATTTTTCAGGATTTAGTTGGAAATATGGCTTGATCCATTCATCGGAAAGCTCTCAGTGAGAGCTTTCCGATGAATGGCAACAAGCCATAATTCCGACTAAATCCTGAATAGTTACCCATAATTCTTCTGTGGTTAAGGAGTTTTAGGGCATTACTGTATGTCGCCTGTTCTATTCTTTATTATAAAATTTGTTGTGTTCCACTATTGTGGGAAAATTGTCAAAATTTCATTGACTTCCAATCTCGCAAATTATATATAACTAACCACGAAGCAGTGTTTGTAATTGTTATTGGAATTTTATATATATTATATTCCGCCTTAAAAAATTATCTGTTACACCACTACTTACTGTACAAGTGTTTATGTACTCATGGCTAGTTAACCCATTCTATACTAAATGAATTCTCCCAGTCAGTTAACGAGAGGCCGATCACGATCGGCAGATGTTAACCCATCCCTTGGTGATAGTAAATTACTATGATCGGAATCATAAATGATAGTTTTGATGTTGAATTATAGAGTATACTGTTATGTACTATTATAGACAAATGTACATAACACAAATTATTGGAATTTACTAACAACAGCCATCAAGATAAAGACACCTCACTGCTGACCCATTAATATCAAGTATATAGCAGAGATGTCAACAAATCACAGGGCATTGTTTATGTTGAAGTCTGGCATCTCTATTAAACCAATAACATTTATAATGACCTCAGACCATCTGTAGAGTGATATACTCAGCTGTGGAATGCGGCACAGATATTCTAGTCTACTGTTCATATCATGTGATGTGTATTGTTGAAACTTTTTTTTAAATTAGATACCATAGCTTTCTTTATCTGCACACTAAGGTATGGGTATTAAAACATAAAAAGTGTACATCGGAATAGTCTATTATTGTACATGTACAGGTAATATAAGCAGACGATAGATAAATAAAAGTTCAGAAGGAGTCCTACATGTATTTATTGAGGGAAATGTTAACTACTCATCGATGATGTGTTAGTATAGAAAGGGTTAAAAGATTACTTGTTCCCAATACAAAGTCATACAAGCAAGATAACTCCAACCCACGATTCTGGGTGTAAAGTTAGTTATACAAGGGTAACGGGACGGGACTCAGTCGAAAACAGCCCAACTGATATCCCGAACTGTTCTCGACCGAGAAGACTTGGTATATTTATAAAGTACAGTGTTGAGGAGTAAAGGTCAATATTCTATGAATTGAAACAAGCTGAAATCAATGCAAGTGATTGAAGTTGATTGACGGTAACATGGTGTGACACCTCTGGGAATCTGTGTTCATTAGAGTTCGAGTCGACATACAGGCAGGGTTTCTGCATTAACCCTTTACCCAACAGAAGGGCCCTGTGCCAATGCATTCTCTTATATATGCGAGTACCATAGGTCGACTCGCATATATAAGAGAATGCATTGGCTTAACACATTAAAAATTATAAAATTGTTAAAGAATGTAAGAAAAAATGGTAAAAAGTATTAAAAAAAGATTTTTTTTAGGCCAATGCATTCTCTTATATATGCGAGGCGACCTATGGTCGACTCGCATATATAAGAGAATGCATTGGCACAGGGCATAACTGTAACTATCACAATGTGGTCAAGGAGCCGGTTCCAATGATATCCATATTTGTATGGTTCTATTGAGACAGACCGAAGATATTTTAGGCTGTTGAAGCTTTATTTGGCCGGTTTTGGCCGTTTTGTTGGGTAAAGGGTTAAGTCAATAAATATAGGTATCTACCGGTATGTGTGAATCCTTGAATGAATAGAATTATTTTTTCAATAAAATGGTTCACTGGTGGTCAACGGTGGCAAATAGAACTAGAGGTGGGCTGTCCCAATGGGACTAAGGATACCCCCCATTGTTTTACGCACTCAAGTTACATGTATGCTCTGGAAGGTACATGTACATGTAAGTCGGACTGGCAAAACAATACAAATTTGAACAAAATTACGTTGTGAAAATTTTTAATTCAATTTTCTTATGTATAATTGCATTCAATCCCTATTACACGTAAATTGTAATCCGGGAAAAAGTGTTGGACTCCCGAATGTCATATTGGACTCCCCAAGTGTGCAAAATGACTTTTTTATCGGGACTCTGTGACGTCACGAATTAACTCTATTGCGAAATGAATCGATGAAGTTGTGATGCACGCGCAACACTGGTGGATTTAGCAGACGTTTCACTTCCGCATTGATTTTTTTTTCAATTTTTTTACTGTTCCTAATCATGCTTTCTGATGAACAATTATAGACTTTTATAGAGAATCGAGTGCCGACAAATACCAAAAATAACCACAAAATTTTGGTAAACATACAGATGGATAATATAAATGTCATTGGCTGTACGGTATTTGTGTACAAATCAAGTAATTCCGAAGTTCAGGTTCAAAGGTCGCCTGTAAGACGTGATAACTCTATTTCATCAGGTGTCGCTTGTTTAATTAATTATGCATGAATCAACACCGATATGATTGGCTTCTGATCTGGTAAAGGCACCCAATTACTAGTAGTTAGCGCGCCAAAATTCTATTATGGATCACTTTTGACTTGTCCAGCCTGCGAAGCGGCAATATAGACTTTTGAAGAATTATTTTTCCTCACCCACCCAGAAATTTTTCTAGTCAAAATGATAGGGTATGCATATGCTACATATGGTCCTATTGTTAATGAATTAACATACTCACAAGTATATCATTGCAGTGGTTTTTATCAAGCCTTAATAGAACCAATCTAGTAATACTTGGTTTTGATAGTCATTAAGGTGGCTAGAATGCTTATTAAACTATTCCATAATATTCATCAAACAGTTGTAGGCTTGGCCTCCCTTCTAATTAAACAGTCACTTAATCTTCCATCATTTGAGTAGAAGTAAAATTTTACACTTGAGTCTGCATGGATCTATTATTTGTTTGATTTGTTTATACATGTTGTCTGCATGTGTATGCATGTTCTTGTTTACATGTGTCTTTGTAATGTATTCATCATATTATGTTTGCATGTATTTTATGTCATGCTAGTCTTATGTCTGTATGTTTGTCACTTTGCATGCTTACAAGTCAACCCGCAATAAATCATTAAGTGTCATTTGTGTTTCTCTGAACCCAAATTCCGGAATTATACAATGTTGTGTACAGTATGTGTTTTTCTTGTTCTCGTCCAGGTTGTGGTGAAAAAGTCATATTGGACTCGACACTGCATGTATCGTCCAATATGACTATTCACCACAACCTGGACTCGTACAAGAAAAACACATACTGTACACAACATTGTATAATAACTTTATAATCAACTACATTTTCTTCTTATAAAATAAAACCTACAGCCAGGTACCCAAGGTCACAGAGGTTAATTAAGTCTATAGCCCTAGATACTAGTACCACAATATACAGTGTACATGTAAATCCAATGTTATATTGATTTATAAAGGGAAGAAAGAAGCTGATGGAATCATCTAAACTCCCAGCCATCCCCCAGGTCACAGGTCAATAGAATCCAATCAACCCATATTGACTTACCGCTATACTTAAAGTAATTGACCACCAATAACGTGGTGTCACCCCGTTAATACCGCGGTACTATACCGCAGTATCCTCCAATACCGCGGTACTGATACCGCTTGTTAACTCGAACAAGTATGTGGGAGTAAATACCTCCCCTCAAAGAGTTCCATGAAAATCACTGCGCTATTCAAAAAAATTAATGCGGTGCCCGCTAAAAGACTGCGGTATCATTATCGCCCAATACCGTAATTCCACTGCTGTGACCACCTCGATACAGCTACCGTTTATTACCGGTATCACCGCGGTCGAGACCGGGGTATCACCCCGTTTTTCTAGTCAATTACTTTGAGAATAGCGGTATTAATAAAATGTAGATCATGCCATGAATCTCTACTCTAGCTAATCTGTAGAGAATATACTCCACCAGTACAAAACCTGGGATCTTTTGTGACAGGGAAGTTTATAACATAGAAAAAAACAGTGCTGGTCAGTGTGCAGGTAATAATAGTTTTAGACGTACAGTAATGCCCTAAATAATCACTGAGAGCTTTCCGATGAATGGCAACAAGCCATATTTCTGACTAAATCCTGAAAAGTTACCAAAAATTCTGCTGTGGTTAAGGAGTCGATTATTTAGGGAATTTCTGTAGTTAATACCAGGCCTGAGAATAAAGTGCCTGTCATTTGCAGAATGAGGTCCCCAGAGGGTGAATTTAGTGATTCTATCCCCCATAGCAGGCCAGCATCACTAAATTCACCCTCTGGGGACCTCATTCTGCTTAGGCCTCATCTTCTCTGGAAAGTTTCTTTATTGTCAAATTTCTATAGAAACTTCTTCACATAGATCTATTTCTTTTTTAGTTTAGTTTCTCCAAATTAGCAGAGAACACAATGTTGCTTCCCATTGGGTGTACATCACAATATTCACCATTTTGGAACTTCAATCTGAGTCTTATGTCTACCACAGCAGATGAGGCCATGCAGAATGAAGTCCCCAGAGGGTGAATTTGGTGATGCTAGCCCACTATGCAGGATAGCGTCACTAAAATTAGTAAATTCACCCTCTGGGGACTTCATTCTGCAAATGACAGGCACCCTGAACTCAGGCTTGGTTAATACGGTACCTGTTCTTTAACCCTTTACCCAACAGAACGGCCCTGTGCCAATGCATTCTCTTATATATGCGAGTCGACCATAGGTCGCCTCGCATATATAAGAGAATGCATTGGCTTAACACATTAAAAATTATAAAATTGTTAAAGAATGTAAGAAAAAATGGTAAAAAGTGTTAAAAAAGTTTTTTTTTAGGCCAATGCATTCTCTTATATATGCGAGGCGACCTATGGTCGACTCGCATATATAAGAGAATGCATTGGCACAGGGCATAACTGTAACCATCACAATGTGGTCAAGGAGCCGGTTCCAATGATATCCATATTTGTATGGTTCTATTGAGACAGACCGAAGATATTTTAGGCTGTTGAAGCTTTATTTGGACGGTTTTGGCCGGTTTGTTGGGTAAAGGGTTAAATAATGCATTTCATTGTAAGTGAAGGTTCCAACTCGAAAAATTTGCACGAATTGTGAGCAATTTTGCTTTGAGTCGCTTACAATCATGGAATTTCTCCCGGTTAATTAATTCAATGTTTATTGCGATATCGGCTCACAAAAGTCAGTAAAAAGCATGCAATCTCCAGCCGAGACCACCCCCTACTGTTAAGAACAAGTGTTAACAGAGAATTATATACCCTGCCTTGTTTGTTCAATGTTATTATGTTCCCTGTCAGAATGGATCAGAGCATCAAAAAGTTTCCAGGTTTTGAATTGGTGTAGCATAATTTCTATGGGCATAGCTACGGTATTGAGTAGAGGTTTATGGCATGATCTAATATAAATGCCTCAGTGAGAGCTTTCCGATGAATGGCAACAAGCCAATTTCCGACTACATGTACTAGTACATGTAAATCCAGAAAAGTTACCCATAATTCTGCTGTGGTTAAGGAGTCAATTATTTAGGGCATTACTGTACAGGTCCAGTTTTTAATTTGATTTCGGATCACCGGTCACTAATGCCACAAACCGCAGCAGATCACAGGAAAGCGGCTGTCCGCATTTACTGTTGACTATTTAAATTTTGTCCAAAACAAATTCAAAGAGTCATTCCTTAAAATGATCGAAATGAAAAAATATCAGGCATCAGGGTATGGTATAACGGCAAATAGGGCTGCAACAATTCATCGTGAATTAAATGTATAATGATACACTTTCACACTTTCAAACGATATGTGTATCATGTCATGTGTATCGCAGCTCTCGGTGGTCCGGTATTCTTGCCTGGACCAGTCTGGTCATTATAAAATACCTTAAATGGAGGGAAATGTGTTAAATCTTACTTTAGTATAAGCGTTTGTGTTACAGAATGCATCAAGTTACTGCCGGGGAAGCTTGTATTAAACTCTGGATGTCATATATTATACATTGTACGCACATTGTGGAAATGTGTAGTGTACTTTCTTATCTCCATCATTGTATAGAAGTTAGAGAATGAATAAATGTGCTTAAAACTTGAGACTGACTCAATGTAGAGTATGTAGTTCAATTTCCGCTACCCCCCACATGATTTGCTTGGGTGAAGTTCATATACTCCAAGTCATTCATCACTCATAACGTTTTGTTCTTAGCTTTGCCAAATGACATATTCCAGATACATGTACATGTACCCCGGTAGATTGGTCAATTTCCGACATTCAGTAATGCATACCACCATGCCGGTATTGGATGTAGTTACTTGGAGTTAGATATTGCCAAGTTACAATACTATAGTACATGTATATCGTGATTCGCGACCAATGTTGAAGCTCTATCACATGCTGTATTTTAAACAAAAGACCGGTGTGTATAGTTACAGAATTACAAATGATTTATTTGGAACCATCTGACCTCATTATGCTTAGGCCTCATCTTCTGGGAAGTATCCAACTATCCATCATCCATTAACATTGTTTTTAGTTACTTCTTCCCTTCGATTCAGTTTCTGTATCCCCTAATTTGCAAAAAATAAATTGCATAATGGGTGAACATCACCAACTTCAACTGGGGAACTTCAATCTGATCCTACCGGTAGGTCTCCCATAACAGTAGAACAAGAGATGGACTGTTGTCCGGTGCATACCCCCTCGTGGCATACCGCCTAGTGTGGGCATATCTATAACTTATGATGGCTATACTCAGACATATGGACCCAGAAATCAGCATTTCATATAAACAAAGATGAATAACTATAGAACAAAAAACCAAAACAAACATTTGAATGTGCCATTAAATGTCCTCATAGTGGTGAACATCCATACAAAATTTCATTGAGATCCGAGCATTACTGTTCAAGTTATGAGCTGAACAGACATCGGATGGATCAAACAGCCAACATTTCCAGATAAACAAAGATGAATTACTCTAGAATGGAAAAGCAGAACAGAACAATGGAACCCCCTATTGAATGTCCTCATAGCAGTGAACATCTATACCAAATTCCATTGAGATCCCAGCACAACAGTTGAAGTTACGACATGAACAGACACCAGACGGACCAAAAAGCCAACATTTCCAGATGAACAAAGATAAATAACTCTAGAATGGAAAAGCGGAACAAAACGATGGAACCCTCCTTTTCATGTCATCATAGTAGTGAACATCCATACCAAATCCCATTGAGATCCCAGTACAACTGTAGAAGTTACGACATGAACAGACACCAGACGAACCAAAAAGCCAACATTTCCAGATGAACAAAGATGTATAACTCTAGAATGGAAAATCCGAACAAAACGATGGAACCCTCTATTGAATGCCCTCATAGTAGTGAACATCCATACAAAATGTCATTGAGATCCGAGCACTACTGTTCAGGTTATGACATGAACAGACACCAGATGGACCAAAAATCCAACATTTCGAGATAAACAAAGATGAATAACTCTAGATTGGAAAATCCAAACAAAACGATGGAACCCTCTTTTTAATGTCCTCATAGTTGTGAACATCCACACCAAATTTGGTTGAGATCCCAGCACAACTGTTGAAGTTACGACATGAACAGACACCAGACGAACCAAAAAGCCACTATTTCCAGATAAACAAAGATGAATAACTCTAGAATGGAAAATCCAAACAAAATGATGGAACCCTCTATTTAATGTCCTCATAATAGTGAACATCCATACCTAATTTCATTAAGATCCGAGCACTACTGTTCAAGTTATGACACGAACAGACATCGGACGGACGTACGGACTCACGCACGCACGGACGGACGGACAGACAGGTGCAAAACAGTATACCCCCTTTTTTTTTTTTAAAGGGGGTATAATGAGGTTCCCAGAGGGTAAATTTGGTTATGATAGACTGCCATGTGGGATGGTGTCAATAAATTCACCCTCTGGGGACCACATTCTGCAAATGGCAGACACACTATTCAGCCTTCATAATTGGCTACGGCAATCAGCATTGCCGAAGCAATTTGCTGAAGCAAACTTGGCCATGGCATACTGTTGCCGTAGCGGATTGCCGAAGCCAAACAATCTGAATTAAGAGGACTGCACTATTTCACAGCTTGAACACAAAACCTCCATCCAGGCACCCCAAGTCACCCAGGTTAATGGAGTAAATAGATAACAGAATATAAACCCAATCCAATTATATTGATTTATAATCCAGAGAAACCAAGACAGTGGTACCATCTGGGGCAGTGTATATATGATATTATACTGTATGCAATAGGTTAGCACATGCTAATTACAGCATACACACTTAGGGTAATTACCACCCTACAGAATGCAGTACTCTGTAGAAACAAATGTATCCTAGGATTCCAGGCACATATTAATGACTGATACACCAGGCTCTATACCACTAGCTTTTGTATCTGTGTCAAGCCTTGAGAGTCAATGATATCAGGGTTTTCTGTTCAGGGATGGGGGCTACAGGGGGGATGTCTCATACACACTTAGCTGACTTAGGATAATTTATCACTGTGCAGTACTCAGTTGAAACACATGTATCATAGGATTCCATATATATTACTCACTAATACAACGTACATTTGTATGTCACTCTTTATACTAGTACCTCATCATTTGTATCTATGTCGCGGTCAAGTCCTGAGAGTATGATATCAGGCCTATCCATGCAGGGATGGGGCTACGTGGGATGAATGGACGGGTGGGTCTTATTCACACTAAAGGTAAGTTATTACCATGTACAGAATGCAGTACTTATTAAGTGGAAATACATGTATCGTATAATTCCATAGGAACAGTACATGTTAAACTGTTAATGATTAATACACCATGCTCTTTTGTACATGTATCTGTATCATGCCTATAAAACAATGAAATCAAGCACTAAGAGTAAATGTTGATTAGGCCTATCCATAGGGACATACTACATGTACATGTAGTAGCAACAGTGAATGGTTTGGGTCTCGCCGAGAGCTTTCCGATGAACTAAATCCTGAAAAGTTAACCATAATTATGTTGTGGTTAAGGAGTCAATTAATTAGAGCATTACTGTAGCTGTTCTTAAACAGCTGAGCAATAACAAAGTATTAACACTCACCGCCTTCATTATGCTGTGCCAGTCGTCAGTTACAACAAAATTATTCAGGTCCCCTGCCAAAGTATTCGCATAGTTTTTGAGGCTAAAAAATAAGAAAATTGTATGATAGCAAATTGGCAATGAATATTTAATGATGGCGTACCACCAGCCAGATCATAGCTTTAACTTGTGCCAAGTTGTGGGCACATTTATATTTTATCATGGCATTTTCAAGGTCACAAAATAAATTAACCATTTCTATACAAGTACTAAATGGATTCTACCACTCAGTCATAAAAGTATACACAGTAATAACCTAAGTAATCGACTCTTTAACTACAGCAGAATTATGGGTAACTTTTCAGGATTTAGTCGGAAATATGGCTTGTTGCCATTCATCGGAAAGCTCTCCCCGAGAGCTTTCCGATGAATGGCAACAAGCAATATTTCCGACTAAATCCTGAAAAGTTACCAATAATTCTGCTGGAGTTAAAGAGTCGATTACTTACCGGTAGGGCTTTACCGTACATTGGAAGGGTCTATTATTCATCTGGAGTAAGTGCAGAAGGAATCGTATTCATTAGGAGGAAATGTTCAGATAATGAGTTCAACAAACAACCTACCGTAGGGTACTTATTATCTGAACACTTCCTAAGGGGTACCGGTAACTAATCGTCAATGAGTACATGTATTTAGAAAGGCTTAATTATGCCGGTACCGTACTAGATTGTCATCCATTTTCTTGGTATAATTCCAAGTTATTCAGGTGGCCAAATGTTATACTGGTATGCCTTTTATACTAGTACTAGTATGCAGGGTTGGCTGATTTAAATCATTGATTTAAATCAAAAAAATTGAAATGATTGCATATGTCAAGAATTTGCAATATCTAACAAGGTTTTTTTGTAAACTATAACATGATTATGATTAAACAATATACAAAATTGGATAATAGATATGAAATTGTGCAGTAATTGTCAACCCTATAGAAACAGGCATACTGCATGGTACGGTGATTACTGCTCCAGCAATGGCCTGTTCCGCTTATTTGTAACTACAATCAGATTCAGCACTCCTCATTACACTATTATATTTCCTTTCCTTTTCTGATAGCCATACATGTAAATGCCAACCAAGTAATTCTACCATATACTCTGCCATCTAAACTACTCTAGTTGTCTAACGTCCATACTTGATATATGTTGAACACTGTAATATACAGTAAGCTAAAAATACATGTATAATTTCATTATTGATTCTGATATGTTCAGTTATGAAAATGTATATTTCCAGGCATTGCAGTTTGACGGGACCTACAGTATTTATTACGTATACATGTAGGCCCAACTTCCAGCAAGCAGCATGTGTGGAATTCGTGGGGGCCTTCTTTTATCTTAAAACCCTGTTAAGCCTACAGCTGAAGTTGAATCGTGAACATGTGAAGAGTAAACAATGAAAATAAATTCCAAAGGCAAATTTCTCTATTATAGATTCAAGTTTCAAGATTTATTGAACAAATAGAAAGCTCCAATTGGAACGTTGTCTATGAACAGCTGGTTACATTTTAAAGTTAATATATACAGTATAATAGTTGTATTAATATAGGCTTATAAGTAATTTATATAATAGCATAAAATATGAAAGAATGAACAACAGATACCCCGGTAGTAATATTGTTGAAATGTTGCATGCATGGATGTACCGGTATGTAATGTACACTGTACATAATGTACATACATGTACATACATGTATGGTATAAAGCATGTACATGTATACATGCATATTAATGTCAACACCAATACTCAAAAATATTTATTTTGTTATGATTTGCGTACATGTACAAACATTTTCTCTTAAGTAAATTGCCTGATAACCCTTTCTACACTAAATACTCAATGATGAGTAGTTCCATTAGGAAATGTTAACATAATAAGTTCAACAAACGACCATAAGGTTTGTTGAACTTGTTATCTGAACATTTCCCACCAATGTATATTAATATGACCAAGGGTTCTGAAAATGTCCAAACAAATTCCCAAATAGCCTTAAAATTTACCAAAAGAGTTTTCCGGTCACCCCAAATAGAACTTTGGATTATAGTTGACATAAAAATATCTTGGTTTGGCAGGAGATATACCGGTAAATTGAAGTGTGGAGTGCAGACGAGCATAATTGTATTCACAAGTACCGGTACGTGTACCCGGCTCCTGGGAAGGACTGCCCATTTGGCTGAGGATGAGAATCTAGCTGTATATGATGAAGCTTGATTTGGTTTGAGGGACATCTCAATGTACATGTACCATTCCGATTGACACATGGCAATTTCGATAAGAAATGAGAATTTGTTCATGCTCACTGAGTTCAGCAAATATGAAGCAATGCATGACCTCTCATACTGAGTCTGTGCTCCATAACTCTGACATGTACATGTACCGCTATACTTAAAGTAATTGACCACCAATAACGTGGTGTCACCCCGTTAATATGGCGGTACTATACCGCGGTATCCTCCAATACCGCGGTACTGATACCGCTTGTTAACGCGAACAAGTATATGTGAGTAAATACCTCCCCTAAAAGAGTTCCATGAAAATCACCGCGGTATTCAACAAAATTAATGTGGTGCCCGCTAAAAGACCACGGTATCATTATCGCCCAATACCGTAACTCCACGCCATGACCGTCTCGATACCGCTACCGTTTATTACCGGTATCACCGCGGTCATGACCGGGGTATCACCCCGTTTTTCTGGTCAATTACTTTGAGAATAGCGGTACATGTATATAATACTAGAGTAACTACTATAGTACCGGTACATGTACAATAAATTTAGGAAATAAACATTTTCTGTTGAATTGGATATTTGGGGATTATCCCTGGGATACAAGCATGAAAACAATTTGCCAGTAAGTTCACAAACTGTTTTCATGCTCGAAACTCTGAATATCCAAAATAAACAGGGTACGTTTTGTCTCCATTGGAAATAAATCCATTAAAACATTTAAAAGAAACTGCACAAAAAGCACTTTTCATCATCAGCGATATGATATTATATGGGGCAATTCCACGGTAACGGACATACCTGTACCATTCAGAAGAACATTTTAATTTCAAGTTCATAAACAATCATAAAAAAGTACACTAAAAATCAGTTTTTTCTAAAATTATATACACAATGTTCAAGGATGTGAAAAGGCATGTAAAATGGTATTATTATCCATCCCTTAACTAACACCATTTCCGATTGGGCAAAAGCCGCCACGTGATAGTCCTGGAAAAAGTCATATTGGACACCCGAAAGTCATATTGGACTCCCGACTGTACAATATGACTTTTCATATTGGACTCCGTGACGTCACGAATTAACTCTATTGCGAAATGAATCGGTGAAATTGTGATGCGCGCGCAACATTGATGGATTTTAGCAGACGTTTCACTTCCGCATTGAGTTTTTTCTCACTTCCGTGTTTACTTTTCCAAATCATGCTTTCTGATGATCAATATACGGTACAGGCTTTTATAGAGAATTAAGTGCCGACAAATACCAAAAATAACCACAAAAGTTTTATTTCCAAAATTTGGATAAACATAGATGGATAATAAAAATGTCATTATACAATGTTGTGTACAGTATGAGTTTTTCTTGTACTCGTCCAGGTTGTGGTGAAAAGTCATATTGGACTCGACACTGGCGTGTCTCTATGGGAGGCCCTTTTCACATTTATTATTTATTTGCGCTTAAGCGCAAATCATTTGCGTTTAAGCAAATCATTTGCGCTGAAGCGCAAATATGTGTCTATCAATTTATTTGCGCTTAACCCTTTACCCAACAGAAGGGCCCTGTGCCAATGCATTCTCTTATATATGCGAGTCGACCATAGGTCGCCTCGCATATATAAGAGAATGCATTGGCTTAACACATTAAAAATTATAAAATTGTTAAAGAATGTAAGAAAAAATGGTAAAAAGTGTTAAAAAAAGTTTTTTTTTAGGCCAATGCATTCTCTTATATATGCGAGGCGACCTATGGTCGACTCGCATATATAAGAGAATGCATTGGCACATGGCATAACTGTAAGGGTTAAGCGCAAATCATTTGCGCTTAAGCGCAAATACCTAACACTCCCTTACTTCCCTCTGATTGTGAATGATTGAGTCCATCTCATACTGAGTCATAGTATATTATGATGGGCCCATAGTAATAGCCCCATACAGACTCGAAGTTGAAGAAAAAACATATTTCCATATGCATATCAGCATCTCTGTCCCTGGTGTCCCAGGAATTGGTGTCTCACTCCCAAAGCTCTAGTATATTTTATTAAAGGGATATCTCCTGCACAGATATATACCATTTCCATGGCCATAAAAAGGGAATTAGGGGTTACCGGGGGGCTTGCTTCCTTCATATTGTGTACTTATTGACTTGAAATAGGGGAAGAAAAAACCTATTTTCATATTATCAGCATCCCTGTCCCCAAGAATGTGTGTCTCCATCACAGAGATCAAGTATATTTTATAAATGAGACATATCCTGCACAGATCTATACCATTTCCATGTCATAAAAGGGATCTAGGGGTTACTGGGGGATTGCTTCCCTCATATGGTGGGCCTACCGGTATATAGACTTGAGTGATGTGTTTAGGCCTGTGCCATTTAAAATTAATTCAGGGGGGAATCAATGAATATTAATTTTTATTAGCGCTTAAGCACAAATATGATCTATTTGTGCTTAAGCGCAAATGATTTGCGCTTAAGCGTAAATGATTTGCGCTTAAGCGCAAATGAATTGCGCTTAAGCGCAAATGAATTGCGCTTAAGCGCAAATGATTTACACTTAAGCGCAAATATTTGCGCTTAAGCGCAAATGATAGAGGTTATTTGCGCTTAAGCGCAAATATTTGCGCTTAAGCGTAAATAAATAATAAATGTGAAAAGGGCCTCCCATATGTCTCGTCCAATATGACTTTTCACTACAACCTGGACTGGTACAAGAAAAACACATACTGTACACAACATTGTATAATAACTTTATATTATATAACAAAATGTACATTTTACTATCCTTTTTTATAATGTCTTCAAAAGGGACAATGTCAGAAAAAAGTACAAATTCTTTTAAAATTTTTGCACTTTTATCTCTCCTACATGGAATTGACCTACCGGTATCATGGTAGTACATGTATGAAGAGAGATATCTTGTTTCGGTGATTAAATCTCTGTGTACATTCCATATATAACAACATGGTAATTAAATAATAATTATAATGAAAATGAGTTTATACCGGTAACTCGAGTGATGAGCTCATTTTCTTTATATTAATTACCATATTGTTTGCACTGTTCATAGAGTACTTGAGTGTACATGTACATGTGTATTGCACTAATCCATGGCTAAAATTCATTTATTTGCTGAATATACATAAATGTACTAGTAAGTAGTATGCTGTTGAGTAAAAAAGGAGATGGTCCCATAAATGGCCGGATTTAGTGTACCGTGCATGCGCAGTACCCCTTTAAAATAATTTAATGGTATCTGTATAGATCTATATCTGTAGAGTTTTCAGTGCAGGGGGCAATGCTGACCATGCATACATGTAGGTGCACTAGGATCGCGTAGATCCACCATCCAATTTGTCCAGAATTTTGTTTGCTTCTTCGCCACGGTAGGGAACTTTAATGTGTGCAGAGCCATTTAGCATGGGCTCCAGATCCGATGGTGTGCCTAGCCAAATGTCACCCCTGGTCATGACATTAAGAGAGGCGCGGAGGTACGAAATTTAATATGCCCAGTACGTTTTTTTTTATTTTATCTGAGATTCTTTGCTTCTATTCTAAATCTTCCACAGAGCACTGATTGTGGCATCGATGGTCACTGATACCCATGGACCATGGTACTGGGGATGCAGATGGTGACACAAAAGTCTGCCCAATACAATGTCGGATATGAACCCCCGACTGTGTCAAAGATTTAGCTCTGATGTCGGCCCACAAACCAACTGAGCTATCTCAGTATCTGCTCTTCCACTACAATCTACATTGTATAAATTGCAATTTGTAAACAAAACATTGATCTGACACAACTGGACTCCGATGGATACTGTAGATGTACTTTTAACACATTATTCAATCGGAGTACTCAGAACACAACTTTTAAAATAAAAACATTGAAATATAGAGATAATAAGACCCCTCTTCGCTGACTTTTAGCAAAAACAATGACAATGTTGACAGTTTTGTCATCGGATAGATTGCAACGAATTTAGGATAACTAGTAATTTTCAGGGAGGTTTCCTGCAATATTGGACAGCAAATTCCAATTGTATTGACTACTATAACTTACTGTTCATCGTCTGGTATCGAAAGAGAAACTTTTTTAATCCATAATACCACAAAAACGATATAAAATCCGAAATGATTCATTTTAGAGATCCAATCGTAATCACCGACAGCCTCGCTGTGAAATTTCGAGTTCAGCAACAGATGGGAATGCTACAGGACGTTTGAGCTGCACACCAACCGATTTGTTGTGTGATGGAGATTAATCAATACTTTATGTGGAGTCTTTGCAACCAGGCAGTCCATTCGGTTATGTCATTATAATGGAAGCAATATGTGTATAAGAATCACCCAGATGGAAGCCAGAAGTCATTTACTCCCCAGGTACCAATTTATATGGGTCTCATTTACAAGTACAGGAGTTTGCAAGCATGCCGCATTTTGATGAAACATAGATGGGCATCTATATAGGCCGGGGCCATAGGCTACCGAACATAGGCCCAGGGATGTGGCTAGAGGGGGGGGGGTGTCTCACCACCCCCCCCCCCCCCCCCAGCAGAGAGCTATATTTTCAATAGTTGGAAATTTCATACCTGCCACAACGAAATTTCACACCAACAATAGGTTGAAAATGTTCTTGTAGTTTGATTATAAAACAATTTATTGGGGGGAATTTATTGTTTTTCCACCAATATTTGCATATGTTCCTATTTTTTGTCAAAAATTTTGACCGAAATGAACATCAGTTGGAAATTTTCCAACCTTAGGGGGGGGGGGGGGGGGGGTGACAGGTTTGAAATTTCCAACACTTGGAAAGCTTGTGTCCTGGTCCCTCCCCCGTGGCCAGTAAAAAACTTCTAGTTAATTTAAGAAAACAATATTGTCATACAATTGGTCAACATTGTCATTGGAATTGTCATCAGTTGGAAATTTTCCAACCTAAGTGGGGGTGTAGGGTTTGAAATTTCCAACAGTAGGAAGGCTTGAGGCTAGTCTAGATGTTAGGATTTTGCGATTTTCTTGTTCAGATTTCAAAATTTTCGCACACCGGGCCGAACCATGGTCGGCCCGGTGTGTCATTGCCCCATCCACATGGCCAATACAAAACTGCTAATTAGTTTAGCAAAACAATATTTTACTACATTGGTCAAACTTGTAGACATAAATGGTCATCAGTTGAAGAATTTTACAACCTGAGGGGGAGCATGAGGTTTGAAATTTCCAACACTAGGAAAGCTTCAGTTGAGGCCAGTCTAGATGCTAGGATTTGCGATTTTCTTGTATCTAGTTTTCAAAATTTTCTCACACCGGGCGAAACACTAGTTGTTTTTTGGGGGGCAATTTTCAGGTTAAAATATCTTAATGTTCTCATACTGGGAAAATAGAAGCATGGCTTATGAATATATAGGAAATTAGGCCTGAGCATGAGGTACAAGGGGGGGGGGGAGTTGCAAATGGAATTATGCAAAAAGTTGTGTTGGTGTGATTCCGACTCAAGGGGGGGGGGGGGGGGGGGTGCAGTTGGAAATTCCCAAGGTGGACACCCCCCAACGGAGACCCTCTAGCCACATCCCTGCATAGGCCTACATGTTATGTTGTACTGGTAGGACTCTTAATAAAGGCAATACATATAATATTTTTAACTGAACAAAAAATTTAATTCAAATAATATTACATGTAATAACGATGAACTAAGATAAGATAAGTTGAGATAAATTTTATTTAAAGATAAGATAAGATAAGAAAACATTACAAACTAGATCATCTGAACTTGTAACATTGTCCATTATCACCGTGACAATCATTTTTCCAATTGATAATTACTTATTTCAATTCACAACAGTGAAATAAACGCTCTTTATTTTTGCCTTATCTGGAATAAACTAACACGGAGCGCTCTTTTCAAACGCGAGTTGTTGTTGTTGTTGTTGAACGAACACACTGATTTACAGTAAAACGTGATGCCATGGGATATGTGCCGTTGGCGTCAGATGTCTTAAAAGGGCACTAATAATTAATTTAACTGGGCCTAAACAATTAATTATAAACACAAAATGGTTGGAATCTGATCGTTGACAGATATGATTCACATATGGGTACATTGACTCAGAAGAGTATTATGCGATATGTGCCACTGATCTCACACGACTTAAAGGGGCACTAATAAAATAGTTTAATAAAATAATTAATCATATATAGGCATAGCTAGGCCTACCCCAAATGGCTGGACCCTGTAGGCCTACACTAAAAAAATGGTTTAATTGATCCGGATATACCATCGGATAGGTGCCGTTAACTTTATTAAATGCGAACTCAAAACATATATTATCATATATTCATATATATGAGCAATAAAGAGCGTTTCTGCTCGGCTTATATGATATTTGGGGAAATTGTGTACACCCAGACTGGGGTCACATGACCAGCGCAATGTCATGGGATGACGTAAACGGGGTTTAAAACCACCTGTTACTCACAATCATGTTACTGTATTTACATTTTACATTTAATTACGCTTTCATCATCAATGTTATTATTATAATTTATAGCCAAATGTGATATGTATGTTTCGTCATGAGCTATTAATAAAACTTCAAACTTCAAACTTTATTAATTAGCAATACAGAGCGTTACTTATCAGCTTAGATGATATACAGGCAAATTGGTGCACATGGTCACCTGACCAAGGGACTATAGATCACGGAATAGGCAAATTTGACCTCAGATTACATATGGGGGGGGGCTATATAAATTATATTTATAGTGTCATGTAATATGTGCAATGTTTACCCCAGCTAATAATTAATGCAAATGACTTGAAGGGGCATCAATAATTTACTCCTTTTTTTGCCACAGCAACACCGGGTACCGCAGCAATTAAAGGTACTCAACCCGTAAAGAGGGTCCCCATCTCAACAGATTCCAACAACAACAATCCGATCAGAGGGTCCTATATTACTATTTCTTTGGCTTTGGGGGTAAAAAATATTTGATTCGAGTCGAGGAACCCATCAAACAAAGCTCAGAGTTATTAGATATTGATTTTTCAAATTTGTTATGTTCTCGAGATGAGTACTAATAACTGCCGTAATCTGCTCTGGATGTGTACTCCAAATCTATTCAAACAGACAAGGATGAATAACTCTAAAATCAAGTGGTAATTTTAACGAAATTTTGACTGAGTTCTGGGCCAGATAGTATTCCCGATAATGAAAAATAATAGATTTCTAAAATCGATATCTAACAAATCTGAGCTTTGATGGGTGACTTCCTCGACTCGAATCAAATATTTTTGACCCCCGAAGCCATTGAAATAGTAATTGAGAGGAGTTTTATCGGGTTGAGTACCTTTAAGTATTTGATAAAACACCCAACTCAACTAGAAAAAGTACAACGGAGAGCAACACAATTGGTTTCATGATTGTCAAAGGATCTTAGGCCCATCGTACGAATATCGACTTTCAAAATCGAAGATCCCGACACTGCAGTACCGTATTTTGGCCAAAAACATAAATTCCACAACGAGAGGACACAACGTCAAAGTATTCCTACACAGAGGGACAAAAGATAAAAGAGAAAATGCCTTTAGTCTGATAATTCTGGATCCATGGAACCATCTAACAGAAGAAGTAGACAACGCGGAAGACCAAAACCAATTAAAAACCCGACTGGGTGATTTTTGAAAACCTAGCTCAGCAACATCACTATCATGGCTCCAGACAGCCGCCGACTTATTTCCATCTCGTTCAATAGAATAGACTGAACAAGAGGTAAAAATAAATTATATATTTAAATTTGGAGTGACAAGTTCACAGACGAGTCGGACGTTGGCTAGATCACTCTATTAGTCCCAGGATTACTTAAGACATGCATGTGTAGGTGAGGATTTGGCGAAGACGTGGACATGGTGGCACCAATCAGCGTCCACTAACAGCATAAGTTAACATCATGAAAGGTATACATATTGGCAAATTATATTAAAGTCTATATATATACTGCAGTTATATGAAGTCGTTGGGCAAAATATTAGACCATATTGTATGATATAGGTAGGAATATATATGTAAGATGACCCATGTATGAAAATAAATACAACTGAAGAGTTGTTTTTTTGTGTGATGATCAATGCAAAAATTAAATCAAACACTAATTTAGTCTAGTCTGCACTAAAGGTCCCAGAACATGGAACATCAGAGGTGAGTATATTGAGTTATGCGACATTTTTGGTATCCACACGATTACAAAATTGAGCCACAAATAATAATTATAGCAAAGACTCGTGGAATATAAATCTCCTTGTTATACATGTATAGTTAACTTATCTAGTGTTTCATATGATGTTAATAATATATTTGTGGTCATAAAAACCTGGATATTCAAGCAAAAAAGATCCCAGATCTTTGCATTTTAAATGAAGAAAATTATTTAAAATTCTGTTTTTCACACTCTATATATTTTCAAACAAATCCCCGTCTTAACCCTTTACCCAACAGAACGGCCCTGTGCCAATGCATTCTCTTATATATGCGAGTCGACCATAGGTCGCCTCGCATATATAAGAGAATGCATTGGTTTAACACAATAAAAATTATAAAATTGTTAAAGAATGTAAGAAAAAATGGTAAAAAGTGTTAAAAAAAGATTTGTTTTAGGCCAATGCATTCTCTTTATATTCTAAGAATGCATTGGCACAGGGCATAACTGTAACTATCACAATGTGGTCAAGGAGCCGGTTCCAATGATATCCATATTTGTATGGTTCTATTGAGACAGACCGAAGATATTTTAGGCTGTTGAAGCTTTATTTGGCCGGTTTTGGCCGTTTTGTTGGGTAAAGGGAGACTTGGTTTACATTTTATTAAACATCTTTTCAGCCTTTTCTGCTAGTCTTGAAACTACGCATGCAGGCCTCGTCGTCACACAACACTATAATATAAGATCAGAATTGGTTGGAAACTTGTACACGGAATATCCCCAAACTTAACCACCCCCAACTCCCCTCCCACCCAAACAATTCGAATATTGCATTGAATTATTATTAGTCGCCTCGCTATTAGATTCTTTAAGGAATTGGGGACCAGATTCTGTTGGTACTGATTCGGAAATACTTTTTTGTAGATGAATTCATTGGTCCTGTCCATGCTTTATGAAAGGAGCCAAAGTCCTATATCAGGGGCCTGAACCAAATTTTGGGGTTCAGCTGTAATTTCCGGCATCCTCGGGAAAATTGCAATATATAGCATAAAATGTTCACCTCGGATTCTTGGGAACTTTTAACATGTTGCTCTAAACATATAATGTATACATCAATGTTCTCAATGCGTAATTAATTTTATTAATAGAGGGCCGTTTCGCTGTTTTGCGAATTAGAAGTGTGTGCTGGTGTGTATGGACATTTCCAACATTTTATATATGGGTAATTACATCCCAATTTTAATAGCATTTGCACAACACGATATTGACTGAAGACAACATCTAAGAAGGTATCGTGTAAAACACCCGGTGGCAGTATTAGAATAAGGATATTTGTGACATTCGCGTCAATATATAATTAAGAACCATGAAAAGTTAGCAATTGCCAACGCCACGCCCAACGGTACATTCGCACATTAATCCAGACATCTAACGCACCACTGGTGGTACACTCTGTCTTTAGTTAAAATAATAGGTCGATGGGCCATCACGTTGACATGTAACTGTGCAAATATGATGTCTCGGAGGGGGGTATGTGCCCATAAATATGAAATGGCCATTACTGTTTTCATATATACAGCAAGCACACACAGCTGATCAGATACGTATACGGTAACGTTAGTTATATGTTTAATCTGCATTGCATGGTTGGATCGCAGTGGTCATGCAGAGCGCCATCTGGGCTTCGGGTTGGAGATAACCCATTGTCATCTCTCATTAATAAAAGAGCATATGATGCATCTGCAATAGTATTTATCTAGATGGACGAGCAGTTGAGATTGGATGCAGATGGAGAAATCCGAGAAGTCACATGACCACATTTTCCCGCATTTTATGTTTGACAATAGAGTTATCTCGCTTCAACTATCAGCACTGGTATATGCAAATTTGGCGCGAAATGCAAGGTGATATATAAAATCTTTTTAATCCAGTAATCTTCTTGTTCTCTATCCCTGATTCCCTGTATAGTTTTGGAAAACTTACATTATTAACATATAGCAATGCCCGTGGTCTTATATAATCGACACGACAGAATATATAACCTTGAAATCCGGGATCATTTTTATGAATGTTTAATGAGCTATACATGTTCAGTGGACAATGATTTACAGGTATTATATATACACGGGGATTATCGATCCTAACACAAATCTTAAGTCAGAATCGGACATATTTTTGTGTATAAACGTGTACCTATTGTTATACAAATTGCAGTTGTTATGGTGGGTTAGGGCACTAATATAGATAGTATAGGCATGCATGGTCACATATAATTGACACACTTAACAGCGTTTGTAAATGTACCATATTCGGCTATTCGCATTCCTCCACAGACAATTGCACAGGATCTGTCATTGGATTTCAATGGACTAAGCAACGAACGTTCTGAAAGTGTACATAATAATCTAATAAGTGGTGCGGATGGACACTCAGTTCGAATAGATTGATTGATGACAACGGTGTGGAATTTCTGCATGCTTAACAGGTCTAAAGAATTTCGCGTAGCATAACATGCTTGATTGAAAATTTTATATGAGAAATCTTTGACCTGCCGACTTGGACATAGTTCTCTTGTGTCATTTTATGGAAAGCTGTTTTGGCCATCTTCTGTGACATAAACCTCAAGTAGAATTGTCGCCATGATCCGGAGGAATCGTTTGAAAATCGGGAGAAGACAGAGCATACCCATATTAACTCGTAACTATGAGCTGCCACCAAACCTCGTCAAAATGTCAGAAAAGGACAGAACATTGGGATTACGAGACCTCAGTGACCTTGATGAGCATGTGCAGGTAATATGTAATGTAGGCGATGAGCATGTGCAGGTAATATGTAATGTATAGGTGATGAGCATCTGCAGGTAATATGTATAGGTGATGAGCATCTGCAGGTAATATGTAATGTAGGTGATGAGCACGTGCAGGTAATATGTAATGTAGGTGATGAGCATGTGCACGTATAGTCCAAGTCTTCTCGTACTAAAGCCGGCTAAGATATCGGGATGGAGGTGCCGGTCTTTAGTCCGAGTTCCAGGCCCATGCATTCCTTTGACAGGACTTAAGCGTTAGTGATCCGCTCAAATAAAACCACAATTATATGAAATAAAATATCACAATTGCTACAATAAACGGATAGTTTCCGCAGAAGACATGCTATTTTATCTGAAACCCACATCGGTTGTGAATTGAAAGCGGTAATTTAATGTGAAAAGAAACATTTGCCGCAGTGTTTACATATTTTTTAAAGTATGCGAACTCAGTTGACCTTGCGAACTGCGTTCGGCATTTTCCGTTGAAAATATTCCGTAGATTTTGGACAACAACGCAAATTACGATGAATTCTCCATTGTAATCGTAATTATGTGTGTCAATAAATAAAATAATAAATAGATTAATTAAACATTGGAGATATAAATGTAATACACTAAATAAATGAACCTTAAGTTTGAAAAGTCCCACTAAAACGGAAGAACTATATTTCGAAACTGTGTGATTCGGTTCTCCGATTATTTTATCAACACAGATGTCAAATGCACATCACGAATGGCAAGTCAGACACAAGAGTTCTAATTTGCTCCAATTTTGACAAGTTGCTTGCGAAAATTGTCAACAAAACTACCGTTCTGATCCTCCATTATGTCATTAAGTTTTTAGTGCGGGAATTGTTCTGAAAGCACATAGAAAACTGGACTTTCGGGCGATCGGTTTTCGCTATTTTTGTTCGGAAAACCCGCGCTATATATAGAAACGGAAAGTAGAATTAGTAGAACAAACAGCGGATTATGCCGAACTTATTCGGACCACTTCGGCTTTCGGTTAAAATGTAAACAAACCGAGAAACAAATCGATGTGTGTGGCAATCAACCGGAATATTCTATGTGTAATTTAACATTAAAGTTAGATTATTATACACCATTATGACCATAAGATGTAAGCCTTTCCGATGCATATAGCATCATGTATTGATTTGCTAGATAAATCCAGTAAAATACACCACAAATTCCCGCCACAGATCGTGGGCGTAAGTCGTGTCAAAGGATTGGTATACCAGCGGTCTTGGACTAAAGACCAGCATCGCCATCCCAATATCTTAGCTGGTTTTAGTACAAGAAGACTTGGACTAGTGCAAGTAATATGATGTATAGGAAGTGGTTAGATGGTCTCAGCCAGATGGATGCCCAAATTAAAATTGCAAACAAGCCTTGAAATTGTGTGTATGTCATTTGCAGAATGAGGTCCCCAGAGGGTGAATTTAGTGACGCTATATATCCCGCATGGCGGGCTAACATAACCAAATTCACAATTTGTGACCCCATTCTGCTTAGACATCAACTACAATATGAAACTAGGATCAGATTGAAGTTTTCCAGTTGAAATTGAGGAACTTCGCCCATTATAGTCACCTCGATTATGCATTTATCATCTGCAAATTAGGGGATATAGAAACTGAAAGAAGGGAAAAAGTAACTAAAACAATGTTAATTTCACAGAGGGTGAATTTGGGGACGCTAGCCCGCCGTGTGGGATAGCTTCACTAAATTCACCATCTGTGGACCTCATTCTTCAAATGACAGGCATACTTTTTCAAACCACTTCCACTACCTTGACCGAAATTCTCAAATCCGTACATTCTATTCGCACCTTCCTGCCGGAAGCATGGGCAAACTAAAAGGCAGAGTTCAGTCTGACCACTTCCATTATGTATACATATGTGACCCGCCATATCAAATCCAGTCGTAAGTCGGGATTTTTTTACCCTGTGCCAATGCATTCTCTTATATATGCGAGTCGATCATAGGTCGCCTCGCATATATAAGAGAATGCATTGGCCTAACAATCTTTTACAATTTTAATAATTTTTTCTTGTATTCTTTAACAATTTTATAATTTCACCCATACAGAGCCCCAGACAAACATGAGCAGACGACACTCTTCTATATGCTTCTATATATGTGTGGGGCTCCTTGCAGGGTAATGGATGTTTTTTATTTTATGTCCTAAAAAAATGATAAAAAATGGTTAGGTCAATGCATTCTCTTATATATGCGAGGCGACCTATGGTCGACTCGCATATATAAGAGAATGCATTGGCACAGGGTAAACAAAAATCCCGACTTACGACTGGATTTGATATGGCGGGTCACATATGTAAGTAAGGTAACCTTATAGTGTTTATTTTAGATTTTTTCGGTTGCAATTCATTTTGCATTATTCTGAGAAACTGAACTGTCAATATTCATTTGGAAATTGGCCGATAAATTCAGAATGAGTTGTATAACCGACGTATATTAAATATAACAATGTTAGACTTAAAGGCCCACTTAATTTTCGGATCCCCAGATTACATTATATAAAATGCCATATTATATCCAATTTGAAAGAAGAAGCTCCAAAACATTGTATTATCACCTTATCCGGTGTAATAAAAGGTGGACATGTTGTTTTTGTTGAGTTGCCAACGCGTTTTTTCATCAAGATTGAAGAAAAAATCAGTAGTATTTTTAATGCAGGGGGAATAACTCTATATATTAAAGATAGAGTTCTTCGCCTTCCTTTGAAAAAGTTTGAATTCTGTTGCATTCTGTGTGCCAGAGGGGGGGGGGGGAGTCTTTCTATAAAAAATAATCGGCGACTCGAAAATTAAGTGGGCCTTTAATATATTTTGTATACGTGATGGCAGTGGTCAGACTAGTGCAGCGAGGGGACTGAACTCTGCCTTGAAGTTTGCTCATTCGGTTGAATTTTTACTAAATATTCATCCCAACTTCCCTTATATATTGTTCAACGTTTTTCAGGTGCTGTCCATTTAAGTCCAAAATTTACCGAAAGTAAGAAAATATTCGAATTTTGATCTCACATTACAGTGATGTGAAACACTCTGGTTGGGTGATACAATAGAAATGGAGAATAATCTTGCTTAATGTAGTTAATTTTACAAATATTATGTCCAAATTAACTACACACGTCGTCATTCTTATATATTAATTAATTAAACCGACTTTCGATGGCGAAATCGTTTTCGTTGCTTTATCGCCGGTAGATGCGTCCCGAATCGAGAAATAAATATTTACAATTGAGCGTAGTTCACACGATGTTTTCTATTGAGTGGTACGGTCGATTTGCTTGAAATTTTCGGCGATGTTAGTAGAATGCTACATTCCTTCAGTTGGCATAGCGCCTGAATACCAACTTAACAGTTTCGCGCACCCGAACAAGTCCATATGTCTGTTTGGAAAATCAAACTATCAGAGTAATTTGAATCTATTTAGTTGTTCTATATAGTCTGATGTTGTGTCCGGCATAAAACTTTCATCTGATGAACATTTTGGTGAAGTTGGGCGGGGCTATATGAGACACCCACAACCCAGGCCTGAACATTACCATGCACGTCTCTGTAATAAAGCGAATTAGATTATATCTGGACGTATTATAGTAACGAGACGACTGTTATAGTCCCATGGACGCGGCTCGGGTGTCTTTATAGAGGGTCGAATGTTTAAATGTTTTCCAACTGTCGAAACAATGTCATGTCAACACAACAATTTAGATTTTCATACTATAGTGGCAATTTTCATAAAAAATTTGCATAATATACGATTTGCACTGACTACTAATTTGGGAATTATATTGTCAAACAATTTCAACATATCTTCGGTCTCAACTTTCCTACTGATGTTGTTTCAGGGATTATAGGTTTTCAATCCGATCAGACGCTCCTAAATTACTATTTCTTTGGCTTCGGGGGTAAAAAATATTCAATTCGAGTCGAGGAACCTACCCATCAAAGCTCAGATTGATCAGATATCGATTTTTGAAGTTTGTTATTCAATTGTTTCTGGGCCAGAAACACAAGGTCAAACGGACGGTCTTGCAGTTAAAGATGTATAACTCTAAAATTTTAGAGTTATCCATCTTTATCTGCAAGACCGTCCGTTTTAACACGTGTTTCTGACCCAGAAATAATTGAAATAACAAACTTCAAAAACGATATCTGATCAATCTGAGCTTTGATGGGTATATAGGTTCCTCGACTCGAATCAAATATTTTCTACCCCCGAAGCCAAAGAAATAGTAACTTAGGAGCGTCTGATCGGATTGAGTACCTTTAATTTCTCATTTGTTTTTTACCATATCGCTGTTAAGAAATTTGAATTCCCTCGACACTTTTGACCCGAAGAAGTATTTTTGTTATATTCACAGATCGCCCTCGATGATATATTCAGCGACGAGAAACAGTCAGATCGAGAATATGGAGACTTCTGGAGCTTGGCTTACGGATGTTCCCAGCTGTGCTTTGGACTCTTATATAAGTTGTTCACGACGTTCCTAGCATGTGTTCAATCTATCGGATGGGTACTAAACTTCGTATATCTAACACTGTCAAATATCTGGCCGTTATCCTTCATGTGTGCAGCCTTCTCATCGACGTGTACTTGTTGGGGACATTCGTTTATATCTTGTGTTCGTTGGATCAGAGATTCGTTGTACGGACCGCCCACAATCGATTTCTCATAAAACAGATATAGTTTTACATTGCTTGTAGATATATTGTAGATATATTTTTGTTTACATCATATGAAATAGTGCATGCATGCATGCATGAGTTTGGGTTTGTTGCATGGTTCACGACAGAAGTCCGCCTGGCTTTGGATAACTAATGGCATTCAAGCCATTGAACACGTAAAATCATATGCATCGACATTCACCAATAACTATTGTCACTGAGTCGCGGCCATATTGATTACACCCAACCCTGTTCTGTTGTTTAGTGTTACAGGTCAAAGTTCTGGAGTAGCATTCTATATATGGAGCTTTTGAATATTCATTTACAACGGTCCGGGGCTGGATGGATCCAATATGGCCGCGACTCAATGACAATGCTTATTGGGTCATTACTGATTGAGCATAGTTAGTTATCTTACGACAACTACAAACATGATCATTGTATATTAACAGAACATTATAAACTTTAAGTATATATATTGTATGATAATATATTTTGTTGCTAAATATATATATATATATATATATATATATATTATTCTCTCAAAACTGATGTTATTATCCATGTTATGGCGAACGGTACCAAACATACTGGAATGGACACGAGATCTCCGTCCAATCTAAGGCAATTTAAAGGCAAGGGCGGCGTTCGTTGCAGATATTCATATATGTTCAAATCGCTATCAACAGAAGGAATATTAATATATATATAGTTTGTTCATATGCCAAACATAATCAGCGCGTAAATAGTATATTGTCGCCAAGACGTACGATGGTGTGCGTATACAAGAGCCTGCTCGTGTTACAGAAGTTTTGCTTCTGTTTACATAACACAGCGCAATTATATTGGTTAATCACTCACAAATGATGTAAACGCTCTTTATTATTTCCATATCAGGAAACTAACAAATAACGCTCTTTATGTTTACCATATCCGGATATAAACAAAAGTCAGGTTCTGTAAAGTTTTTTGCTTTTGTTTACATAACAAAGGAAAAAACATTTGACAATAACATACTGCTTATGCCATATTTCTGATTGGTATAAGAACAAAGTCTGACTATATTTTACTATTATATCTGTTTATGGCGGTTTTTGACGGAGGTGAATGTTTTAACAGCATACCCACCGCCAACGTCGCCCGTATCTTTAAGCGCCTCACTAGTGCAACATACATGCTTATATTCACCCTATTACCAACATGGTGTTAAGTAGGCTGCCCTACCAATAGTACTATCTCGTTGCTTGTAAATAATTGGGGGTAAACCCCCTCAGGAAAAAATTTGCAAGCACCGGAAAACAATGTTTTTCTGGGCTCCGGACCACACGCCCACTCCGGTCCTGTGTACGAAATATTTCGTCTTGCCTTTGTATAGTATAGTATTGATGATCGGAAGAAGATTAACACAGGAGAAGAAGTGATTTTGGTGTAATCTGACGCGAGAGAATCTCCAACACAAATGAAAAAGTAGACCCATTTTCACCAGTTATGAGCATCAAGGGCCGACAAAGAAGAAATGAATGGAAACCCATAAATTGTTCCACTTTCGGTGACCACTTTGGAAGTCATCTTGGGTATGGAGTTCTAATTTATTTCCGTAAAGCTAGCATTATAATGTTATAGCATCACACATTTATATACATTTGCATATATTTCACAAAAGTAGTGTGCCTCTAGAAATCAAATCCAACTCAGTTAGTGCCTCTTCTGAAAAAACGGCGGCCATGTTGGATTCTGAATTTCCCCAAGTAAAGGCGGAACTTAGTGGATTTTGAATGTATTATTCCTGGAATCTTCCCGCGTCGAATAATACGAAAATCGCTTCTTTTCCAGTTTTGTTCTGGGTTAATCCAGGGTTAACCTCCTTAATCGCGTACCACGATATGCTACGTGATCAGGGGTGTATTTATACCGTATAGCAAGACATGTTTCGTTAGGCGGGTTACCAACCTCATGGTTAAATTTTCTGCTGCCCAGTCTACTTAATTTTTCGAAATATCATCTTGTAGCTGAGTTCGAGACAAACTACGCATTTTTCGGACTTGTATAAAAAATTCGGATATTAAAACTAAATGGTTGTCTTATTTTTCACAAAAAAGGCACAATATTCTCTTTGAGTTTTCGAAAGCGTTGACGAATTTACTGTTTTTCAGTATATATAGTAACGGTAAAATAACTGCGGTATACTAGATTCGATCCTAGCAGTGGTGACAATTTCACACGCAAGCCTGGGTTTAGTGTGCCTGTCATTTGCAGAATGAGATCACTAGAGTGTGAATTTAGTGATGCTATCCCGCATAGCGGGCTAGCATCACCAAATTCAGCCTCTTGGAACCTCATTCGGCATGACCTCATCTGCTATGGGAGACATAGACTCACAGTTATGTTCCCAAATGGTGAATATTGTAATGTACACCATTGGGAACCTCGAATATGCAATGTGATATCTGCCAATTTGGGGATATAGAGAAACTAAACTAAAAATGAAATAGGATCTACGTGAAGAAGTTTGCATAGAAATTTGACAACAAAGAAACTTTCCAGAGAAGATGAGTTCTATGCAGAATGAGGTCCCCAGAGGGTGAATTTAGTGATGCTAACCCACTGTGGTATATCGTAACTAAATTCACCCTCTGGTGACCTCATTCTGCAAATGACAGACACACGACTTCAATGCAACTTCGTTGTCAATAAATTACGAGGTTCAGATTGGTGAACGTCAAACTTCGCCCGTCAATGATCAACAGACTATAACAAGCCGTACATGTCTGGCAGGCAAACACCACACAGAAGTCAGGCTGCTTTACTATATTTCCAAAACATTTTTCATACAACAGTTCTCATCGTTTTCTAATGGTCGTTTATTTAGTCAATATATAGATTCCGTCGCACATATAAAATGTTATATAAGATTGACGGGCGAAGATTGACGGGCGAAGATTGACGTTCAACTTCAACCATATCTAAACTTCCCCATGCGACAAGCCCTATATATCTAATAGACCTATAGGGCTAAATTGCAAAAATAAATATTCACCAACGTTCGTTGTTTAAATACCAATTTATTTGTTCTTTATATAAGGACTTTCTATCGCCCAACAACATGTTCATTGTTTCGCCTATAATAATGTATCCTTTGATCGAAACCTTCACCGAGAGTATAATAACCGCTCCCTGTAGCGTCCCAGCACACAGATTCCCCTTTAGGCTCCTGCATGTATGGCACCTCGATGGGGTGTGTAGATAGAGCCGACATATAGTCGTTATTATGCACTTTCCAATAATATACGTGCTTATTTGTTTTAAGCAGAACTTCTGTTCCATCTGGTGAAATATCTCCAGCCATTGGATCATTGTGGTCTGACGTGATTGACACACTGACGTCATGTTCCACTGACGCGCGATGGCCAGCGTTCCAGGCAGTAGAAGGGAGTTTGGCGATTTTCGGGTGGTGGTGTGGGTGTACCTTTGACACAATATAAACTTCTCCGTTTGGGTCTACCATGACCGTCTCTGTATCGTCCTCATCCCATCTATTCAAAGAAAAATATTGCTGACGAATATAAAACAGTCTCGCAATTAATTAAAGATGCCCTGTCTGATTTGACAATCCTAATTTGTTGGGCTTCAGGATAAATTTTTTTTTTTTTAGAACTATTCACTTGATCCGAATTTTTGTCGGTCTAGAAAAATTCCACTGGATTCTGTCTGGAAAAAATATACGGGCATGCGCAGACGTCGTGGTATTTTGAGATGTCTCGCTCTAGATCGCGGTTCGCCTCGCACCATGCAGTTGTAAAGTGTGTCAAGTTGTGTCAAATTACAACGAGCAATACGATTAAAGGGGCACTGTACACTAAATCCGGCCATATATGGGACCATCTCCTTTTAGACTCAACAGAATATATGCAACAAATGAATGAATTTAAGCCGCGGATTAGTGCAAAATACACATTATAATGAAATTGAATTTATGACATAGAGCACATGGGTGTATTTTGCGCAAATCCATGACTCAAATTAATTAATTTGTTGCATATATTCTGTTGAGTATAAAAGGAGATGGTCCCATATAAATGGCCGGATTTAGTGTACAGTACCCCTCAGAATTCAACCTCTGAACGATCTTTTTAAGAGGCGATCGTTGGATGTTTGTTGATTTTTACGCGCAAGGTAAAACTCGAAACTATACTGTTCTCGATTTACCAACGCGTCGTCACAAACTGGTACAATAACGTTACAGTTCACATACTTGTGTCGTTCTATCTATTTATTATATTTTGCATGTCACTCATTTACAATTTTCATATTTAACACGAGAAGAACAGGTGACACGCTTTTGTGGGAGCATTTGTTCCAGCATGCGCACCGCTTTTAAATTAACAAGAAAACCATAGTCAAAAATGGTAACGCCCTCAAGATCATATCATTAGGCATATAATATTATATAATATATAATATATTGGTTTCACGAATGCACCACCTCAGAATTCCGTTTAAACAACTAATCCTTCAAATTATCACAACAACTACGCGGACCAAAAATCTTCTAATCGGATACATCACACCGATACTTCGCCATACGACCTTTAGTCTACATTCCAGCTGAGACATACTTCATCAGCAATGTTAGCTGTAATATTAGCCATTGTTCACACATAAATATCGAAAGCAATTAACGCTGTCATAAAGAGTTACAAACGCAACAATGAGATTTCCGCGATAATACATCCTGCAAAAAGTCTAACCGGTCCACAATATAGCGATTATTACAATTTTAATCATATTGCTCCATCACCTCCATGGACACGGCCATATCAGCCTGGTAGTATACATGCACCATACAGGGCGTAATGTATGTATAATGGAGCAGACGATTGCGTCTCATAGCAAACGCAAAACATGCATGCTCCTCCCACTATGATTACGCGGGCTCCGCGTGTATACTGGTGTAGAGATTCCTTTTTCGCCTGGGCGCATGGGTGTTTTATTTATAGAATCGGAAATTTTGGGAGGATTAAAAGTCGAACTGCGACCGGAGGCCGAGTCCGGTAAAAGGTGTAGTTGGATATTTCAATTTCGTTTATTGTCGTTAACATAATATCAATAATGTTGATTTTTGGTTTGTGATAAGCTATGCCAATTACAAATGAAAAAGATAATTTGTAAGTCTTATATTTCAATTTTTATAGACATTTTTCGTTCTGCAGCCCACTGGGGGCTGTGGTCAGAGACAGCAGAGTCGGCCACCAGTTCGTTAATTAGGTGCTGGTTGTAATTGTTATTTTAACGGAATTCTGAGTTGGTCATTCGCAAAACCAATATATTTTATATTCTATAATTACAATCATGGGTATATAATATATGATCTTGAGCGCGTTACCATTTCTGACATTGGTTTTCTTGGAATTACCTGTATTTAAGTTCGCCATCGAGGCCGACATGATGGTCTGTTATCGTGTCTGGTTCGATGATTCTGTATATGATCTGAGCAGGACCACTATCACCCGTATCACCAACATATATGCATTGCGTCCCGTGACAGACCCCCACGGCTATATCCTCCCAATCCACATTGGTCGCCCCGGTAATCGTATATGTTGCCATGGTAGCACCGGAAGTGATGTTGATAGCGTACACCTCATTTTTACCACCATGATCATTGAGGGTATATGCGAGCCCGGGATGTTTGCGACTTGCTGCCAGCCCAGAAGCTTCTAGAATCTTTGGATCCCAAACCATTCCGCGAAATTCTGGTCCTGAAAATTGTGGCCCTGCAATAAATTAGACATGGTGAGCCAGACTGCAAGGTAGAGCTTCGCCACGCTGGTATATATGACCACTGCCATCACATAGGTATATATATATAATTAAATTTAACATGTTTTATTTAAAGGTACTCAATCCGATTAAGCGCCCCTCAATTACTATTTATTTGGCTTCGGGGGTAAAAAATATTTGATTCGAGCCAAGGAGCTAGCCCACCCATCAAAGCTCAGAGTGATTAGATATCGATTTTTTAAATCGATTATTGTTCACCACCTGGAATAGTCAGTAGCCCAGCAAAAATCGACGAGAAGATTGACTCTGATCAAATTGCGGATGAAGATGGATAACTCAAGTGGCTTTTTTGTGTCAGATATTTGACAAACCGTTGCAAAATGTTGATAAATAACAGGTTTTGGGCATTTTTATGCTATAGTTGACTGGGATTAGCATTATTTTTGGGCAATTAATCGATTCTGATAACTGAAGCCGCATTTAAAAAACAATGTTGTTGTTGGAATCTGATGACATGGGGACCATCGAATCGGATTGAGCACCTTTAAGTGTTTTGTCGGTTAAAATTCATTCTGATTTTATCTAGCAAATTTCCAAATAAATATGGCCGGTTCATACAGAACAAATATGTATAAATTCTACACAATATTTGTTACATTTTATCTAAAACAATATTGTGGAGAAATGACACATGGCAAATAATTATGTGTCTGTGGAATTCCTCAACGTTCAATATGAGTGAATATAAGAATGTAATATAGATGTGCATGTTATATTGGAGACACAAAACTTGTAAAGGCTACAACAGAAGAAAAAAATTGACATCAGCTCTAAAAATGTTTATACACTGATTTGGGTCAAAACTAAACAGCATACAAATGTGTAGCACAAAGTTTTAAAGCTGCTGCCATATTTTTAATCTCAAATATAACATATCACATCTACTAGCTATGATATACTCACATATTCACTCATATTCAATGTTAAGAAAATTCGACCGACACATATAATTTATGGCATGTGTCATTTCTACACAATAAACTTGTGTAGAATTTAACACATTTGTTCTAAGAGTGTTCGGTTTCTTTCTCAGAATAATGCAGAATATTTTTCAATAATTTGACCTTTTCCAATGTTGACTGTTAAGTTTGTATTAAACTTTGTTCATTAAACTATCTAATTGGACTTTGATTTTTGTAATGCCATTTTAACATTAGTATTTCCATTACAATGGTTTCAATATGCGAAATCTCGTTAATGGAGAGTTATAAATAATGAAAAAGGAAGATCGAACGAAACCAATCCATTTTACATGTAACCTATTGCTGATAGTTGTTTTTATATAGATTTGTATGTTATTTTCCATGAATTCACTTTGAATACATTGAGTCCCTTTAAAGTAGAAACATACTCTACTTTTTGTCTACAAATATATATCTTCACACTAAATACTGGTCAAGTTGTAAAATCAAGCTTCAGGGCAATTTAAAAACAAAAAATTGTTTCAAATTTCCAACTAATGTTGCGTCAGTCATAAAATTTCCAACTGTTGAAATTATTTACCAAAGTTTGGGGTGAGATACCCCCACGTCCATGACATAAGTCGTTTAATAATACATATAGACGATCTCTAATGAGTCGCAATTCTATACGAAATTTATTAACCGAGTGCGCTAAATTCTATCCAATCCGAGCTTTGGCGAGGCTTGAATCGAATTTAGTGGACGAGGTTAATACATTTCGTTTAGAATTGCGACGAATATGAGATCCATTTTTATCACATAATCACATTTTAGCAAGGAAAACCGATCTCGAAAAGGCTGGAATTAAAATAAATTAATTTTGATTTTCTTATCACAACCAAAGAGGAAGTAAAGACACCTTTAAGACAAAAATATAGTTCCATTTCAAATGTGTTGACAACATTTTGTTCAACCACCTTATCGCCCATGTTTGTCTCACAGTCAACTCGAAATAATCCAACACAAGTCGAATATCAAAATGTGTTTCTAATTAACATAATAATAAAGTTCCAGCATTGATATCGACATAATTGCGCTGAACTCTGACGTCACACCGCGTGGCAATAATACACGTGTGTCTTACTAAAAGATATGAGACCGGATGTGGGGGCTAATTATGTGATAAATACATATATGTGTGTGTGTGTCTTATTAAAGGTCCACATAATTTTCGAGTCGCCGATTATTTTTGTATAGTGACTTGATATTCGGTTGTAATAACAATCTATGCCATAAAATATGATTAAAATACTATAATTCATCACTATTTGAAACTTAATTATGTGTCTCAGAAGATGCCAACAGAGAAATAGAAAACTGCTGAAGACATCCCCCTCTGGCACCCAGAATGCAACTTAATTCAAACTTGTTTCAATGAAAGGGGAAGAACTCTATCTTTAATATATAGAGTTATTCACCCTGCATTGAAAATAATACTGATTTTTACTTCAATCTTGATGACAAAACGCTATGGGAACTCAACAAAAACAACATGTCCACAGTTTATTACACCGGATAAATTGATAATACAATGTTTTGGAGCTTCCTCTTTCAAATGGTATATAAAATGGCATATATTTTATATAAAGTAATCTGGGGGTTCGAATATTAAGTGGGCCTTTATATGTATATATAGTCTTACTATACCTGCTCTTGTTGATATCCTATCGTTTGCTGAGACTCCAGCGGGATTGGTGGAAGCAGCGTGTATCTGTGCAACAACTGCGACAATAGTTATGAATATGCCGCGATGTGCCTTCATAGTTGCGTCTGTTTTCTCGAAGATAACAATGTGCGTCGACACTGTCTACGACAGAAAGATAAGAAGTTTATAAAAGCGACCCGGAACCTTGAGACACATAATTTTTGTTATATATATAAACATTTGTTACGTTCCGTAGATTAAAATAGGTCGATAATGGCTTCTGCAAGCCAATGACAGTGTAAGTGCACCAGTGCCAATTAATTGGAGGTTAACTGTTATTACATGTATTGTTACTGTTATTAAAAACAAAAGGTCTAAATGTGAAAATGTAAATGCATACTTTCCAATCAAAATCTTTGCAGCAAATTATTGGTATAAAATAATCAGGGGATATTATTATGTCTAATTTCACCATAGGTTCCCTTAACTGTCGTGGGCTTGCCTCTGACAAAGTGAAGCGTCGTGACCTTTTTCAAAAATGCAGAGAGCAATTTGATATATCAATTCTTGTAGACACACACTCATCGAAAAAAGTAGAAGAAATATGGAAAACAGAATGGGGATATAAAGCAATATTTAATTCATTCACAAGCTCCAGCAGAGGAATAGCAATTTTATTCAGAAATACTATAGACTTTCAGTTGCACGATACTATACAGGATCAAGGTGGAAACTACCTGATCATGGACATAACCATTCAAAATCAAAGATTATCGTTATGTGCCATTTATGGACCAAACGATGATGATCCAAATTTTATCAGGACTTTTTTTCAAAAATTGAATTATTGGAAAATGCAACTATTCTTATAGGTGGTGACTGGAATGTACCCAAGAGTATGATTTGGACACAACCAAGTATAAACACAGGAATAATGTCAAATAAAATGAAAAAATCCAAGTGGCCAAACAAACACTAGATTTACACGATGTATGGAGATTAAATAACCCAGATAAAAAGCGTTTCACGTGGAAGGGACCTGGAAATAAAATGGCCAGGCTAGATTACTTTCTTGTATCATCTGACCTCCAACCTTTCATAAAAAATACAGATATACTCAATAGACATAAATCTGATCATAATCCTATATGCATAAGTTTTCAATTTATTGACCATCCAAGAGGAAGAGGTTTTTGGAAATTCAATGACAGTCTATTAAGGGATGAAGAATATATAAATATAGTTAAAAGAACAATACATGAAGCTGTCTGCCAATATTTCCCTGAAAGTAATGCAGGATCGCAAAAAATAAGTGATCAGTTATTCTGGGAAACACTTAAAATAATGATTCGGGGAGAAACCATAGCTTACTCATCTAAACAAAAAAAATTTAGAGATAAAAGAGAAAGAGAAATAAACAAAGTCATAGCAGAATTAAACTTAAAACTTGACAATGGCGATTTATCTGAAGAATCTAAACTAGATACACTCCAAAATGAAATTGAATCCATTAGAAATAAAAAAATACAAGGTATAATATTACGAACAAAGGCCAAATGGAAATTGGAAGGCGAAAAAGCCACAAAATACTTCTGTAACTTAGAAAAACGGCATTATACAGAAAAACTTATTTCAAAAATCATCAATCCCGATGGTTCTGAAATTACTAACTTCATTGAAATACTTAACGAACAAGAAAAGTTTTATAAAAATCTTTATAAATCTACTTTAGAAAATGAAGAAAATGAAGCAAATGAATTTTGGGATGAAAAAAACCCATTCTTAAACTTTCTAGAAAAAATAGACTCTGATGCATTGGAAGGTAAATTATCAAATTCGGAATGTGCAACAGCCTTAAAATTAATGAAAAACGACCGTTCCCCTGGAAGTGATGGTTTCACAGCCAGTTTTTATAAATTCTTTTGGAATGATCTGGGACAGTATGTGATAAATTCAATAAACTATGGGTATTCCAACCATGAATTGTCAACCACACAAAGGTGCGGTGTAATTACATGCATACCAAAGCCTAATAAGAATAAATTTCTTCTAAAGAACTGGAGGCCTATTACACTCCTAAACGTGGACTTTAAAATAGCATCAGCCGCTATAGCGAACCGAATAAAAAATCATCTTTCAATGTTGATATCTAGCTCACAACTAGGTTTCATGTCAGGGCGGTACATTGTGATAAAAGGGATATCTATGGCATTCTTGCAATCCTTGACTTTGAAAAAGCATTTGACTCTCTGGAATGGAATTTCATTGAAAAATGTCTCAAATTCTTCAAATTTGGGCCATCTATGATTAGGTGGGTCAAAACCTTTTATTCTAACATATACAGCTACGTTGTCAATAATGGTAATATATCCAAACAAATCAATATTAATCGGGGTGTAAGACAAGGCGACCCTCTCTCGCCTTACTTATTTATACTCTGTGTTGAAATACTTAGTGCTCATCTAAAGTTTAATCCAGATATAAAGGGTATCAATATAAATGACTCTGAATATACGCTGACACAGTACGCAGATGACATAAGCCTCTTCCTCCAGGATGATCAGAAATCGCTTAATATTGCCCTGAACACATTCGATTCCTTTGCATCAATATCTGGTTTAAAGGTAAATTTTGACAAAACACAACTTTTATGGATTGGTGCAAAACGGGGTTGTGGCGAAGAATTAGCTACCGACAAAAATATCACATGGAACCATAGTCAATCAGTGACCATACTGGGGATTGAACTAGACCTATTCAGTGACAATTATATAAAAAAAAACTATCAAAACAAGTTGAAGAAAATGGAAAACTTGCTCAATGATTGGTCTTTCAGAAACTTAAGCCTATATGGAAAAACTACAGTAGTGAAAACACTTGCCTTATCAATATTAACCCACTGTCTTTCAGTACTGCCCTCATCCACACCAGAAATGTCCGAAAACAATAACAAAAATACTGGAAAACCAGAGAAAATAAAAATAAATGTAATGATAAATAGTTTGGAAAATGGGGGACTAAAATTCCCCCATGTAGATTCTTTCAGTAAAGCCCTAAAAATGTCGTGGATCAAAAAACTGTTGGACCCTCAAACAGAGGCTAGCTGGAAAACATTAATTATAGATGAACTAGAACCTTTAGGGGGTCACAAATTATGGAATCTTCATAAAGAAGGACTAATGGTAGTGAGCAAAAAACTAAATCCTTTCTGGAAGGATGTATTATATGCATGGTCATGCTTGGACCAAAAACCCGCCACAACCCCGGAAGAGCTTTTAAATGAACCAATTTTTTACAACCCAAATATTTTAATAAACCGACAAATGTTTATAAATAAAACGTGGATTAAACATGGCATATATTTTTTGAATGATCTCAAAGATGAAACCATGAACCTTATGAAATATGAAGACTTCTGTAGACGATTTAATCTCTGTACTCCATTCACCACCTATCAAGGATTAATTTCAGCATTACCACACTCATGGAAAGTAGGTATTATAGGCAACCGGGCAATAGGCACCGTGACCACAGAAAATATCGAAAAGCTAAAAAAAATGTGATAAATCCTGTAAAATGTTCTATCCATTATTCCTGGGACAGTACGCCCAAACTCCTTCCTTGTCACAGAAGATATGGGAGGATAGACTCGAGAGAAGCTTTACAGTAGAAGATTGGAAAAATAATTACACCAAAAACAGCTAAAAGCACAAATGACACAAATCTTTTATCATTTCAATATAAAATCAATCATGATATTCTGTACACAAATACAAAACTCTTCAAATGCAAACTACCAGAAACCGAAATGTGCTCTCTCTGTTCCACAGGGAGAGAAACAATTTTACATCTGTTTTTCGAATGCTCTGTCACTAAATCGATATTGCTAGAACTCCAGCAGTTGTTGAAAAATAAATGTAACCTCGACTTGAAAATCACTTCGGAGAAAATAATCGTTGGTAGTGACTCAGTACATACAGTAACTGAAAATGTAATGGATATTTGTATCCTATTATTTAAAAAATATATCTATTCCAGTAAAATACGGGAAATTGAGCCAAACATTAAAGGCCTGTTAGCATGGATCAATAGCTACAGATCTTTGGAAACATATTCAAGACCAAAATGGCTTGGCATATCTAAAAAGGAAAAACTCTTTCATAGTAGATGGCTAAAAGTCGAAGATCTTTTTACTAACTAGTGGTCACGGTGCAACAAGGTGCTTAACTACAAATTCAATTTAAAAACAAAAAAATATAAGCCGAATGCCTTAGAAGCTGCCCACCTACATTTAACAGATTATTGTCTTTTTCAATGTAGCTGCACAGATGTGAGGTGAACTTTGACAAATGTTGTGAACACAAAAGGTTCATAAGAAATTTGTCTATTTTTTTCTTCACAGCCATGTAGTAGCATTGAGAATGACATTCATTTGTTATATTTACATTCCCACATGTACATATTCCTTACAAATTAAAGGACTGATTGAAATTTTAATTGCAAAATATTCCGCCTTGTTTAATTATTTTATATGCATATCATCACATTGGGCGAACTATTAATTAGATGCACATTGTGTACAATAAAGTATTATAAATTATATTTTATAGTGTCATACAGGAGAGTTCACGACAGTTAAAACACCAAAACAAACAAAGTGGTTAAAATGGGGAAAACACTTCATTCAAAATAAATAATCTGGCCCCTTTAACCCCTCTAAACATAAGACGAATTGAAATTTTTTATTCACCACCAATTACAATTTGTGAAAACCCTTATAATATGTATTGATATGTATGTTATATTTCCATGTTTATGACCGAATAAAAATTATAATAAAAAAAAAAATAGGTCGATAATACACGATATACTAATAGTATTATATCATATAATTACCCCTAAACCTGATCTAATTTTTTTTAGTAAGACACACGTGTAGTATCGGCACGCACAGTAACGTAAGGACTTAGCGTATTTATATCGATCAATGTTATTATTTTAATTAGAATATAATTATGATATTCGATTTGTGTTGGGTTATTTAGTGTTGATTATGAGATAAACATGGACGATAAGGGCGGTTGAACAAGTTTGTCAACATGAAAAGACACAATCATCTAGAATGGATTTTTTTTTTTTGGGGGAAATTTATTTACTTCCTCTCTGGTTGTGAGAATGAACTCAATATTGTTTTGTTTTAAATCCCGGTCAGTCGATTCGAGATCGTTTTTCCTTGCTAAAATGTGATTATGTGATAAAGAGGATATCAAATTCGTCATGTATCAGATTATATATAACAAGGGAATACAAAATAACAATTACCTACTCACATATATAATATGTATATACACGTAACAAATAGGATAATACCGACGTGTTTTGGTGCACTATCGCGCGCGATCAATCGTTTGAAAATCTACGTGTGCTTGATTTCGAGGTTACATTTGGCCCGTTTTTAGCTGGGGTGTAGCTTGGTAATTTTGAGCTGCACGGTTCTTTCTCTAGTGATCACATAAGGTCGGGAGCATAATGAACCGAAACCACAAATAAACGTTCTGATTTAAGTTCGTTTAACTATAGAGATGCTCTCCTTGATGACCTGGCTATATTTATTTATCGATTCCCAATATTTTAAGATACCATTTTCGGCATGATCGTAGTAAACCTTTTCCAAATTATTAAATGTTATGTTTCCTCCATGTTATCAAGCCACGCCGACAATCAAACATTAGGCTAAATCACGAGGTTGTACACAATATGTAACTTGAAATATAGGCCTACTGTGTGGTTCTGTATATAATACAATAAAAATATACAATATAAAAAGAACCCATTTATAAAGAGCGTTACACTATGTGTTATATATGCATATTTCCTTACAATACTTTATGTCTTATATGTAGGTTTTTCCCCACTGTTTATATCCCACCTGGAACTGATATTATTGTCTTCGGTTTTCCCAATATAATATTGTATATAAACGGTTCTCAATTCTTTAAGTGCCATATATGCATATTTCAAAAAGATGGAAACAACGGTACTTCCGATGGCTCATTAAAACAATAAAACCTTGCCAGGATAGTGTGTGGATTTCAACAATGCTATGTGTTGTTTACTCTCCGAAACTTAGCCACATTACCAAACACATTCATTCAAATGGCGGTTGTTTGGCGGTTTACATGCGATGTGTTAAGCATATTGTTAATATTATTATCTGGGACCCAAGCGGCCATATACCCGCATGCTAATACATGGATGTGTATTGTTTGACTACCAGTGGATACTAGTACATACATATTATCGGACGCCCCAACTCCCGTGCGACATACATATATTTACATATCAAAATCAATATGTAATCATAGAATATACCCCAAATTTCTAGCGGAGCGTGCGCATTATGGTTTTGATCTGTCCTACCGTCTGTCCATCCATCATTCGGTCTTGGTTTATGTGTGGTGGCTTAAGTTAAGTATCAACTGGAAAAACTATAATCTAGTGTTGGGTTTTCTAACACAGAGTGCAGGCCGGGGCCGCATGTTCGGTGACCGCCGGCCACACCCCCCCCCCCATTTGTGTTGGGATTTCCTTCTATGTACGGCATTGATAAGTCCCAACTGATTTTACTGGGATTACTGGCCCGGGGTGCAGGTTGGGTTCGAGCTTGGAGTCCTACCCGAGGGTTTTACATGTCACATCGCGATATTACTTCTGAGTCAATATATGACGCCCATATAAAAAAGCGTTTAATTTATTAGTTTTTACACGGGAATATGGAAAGATCGGTTAATCCAAGGAAGTCTAGACGTATATTATATACCTGTGGTACTCTTATCTTGACATTTTGTAAACTGCCGCAAGGTAGACTGCTCTGGACATCACTAGTGAAGTTTCCACTATCGAAGTTCAAGACAGGGGTGCCTCTATATGTGGGACCGGGGTGCGTGCATCCATGCACCTGCTCATATATTATGGGTATCACAAAATTATATTTAGTCGATGGTACGTTATATATAGAGTTGTAGTTCTTTTTGTTAACAATGTCACGGAAAGATCAGATCTTGTTAGCGCTGCTGGGCGTATAACTTTTAACAGATTTATCGTGGTATAAGCGAGATCACTGAGTCGCTAACCGTATTGGATCCATCCAGGGCCATTCCGCGGTTTGAGTGCTATAGGTCAAAGTTTTGGGGTAGAATTCCATATATGGAGTTTTGAATATAATATGAGTCATATGAATATAATATATGGAATTCATGAATATTCAAAAGCTCCATTTATTACATAATCCCACCCTTATTCCATTCAATAACCCCATTCTATAAAAGACCTCTGTCTGTTTGTCTGTCTGTTTGTCTGTCATTGATACAAATCTACGATTCTCGACCGATCGGGACGAAACTTGGTACGTGTGTGTAGTTTGACCAGGCGGTGGACGTTGTCGTATTGGCGAGCCCGTGCAGCGCATGCGCAGACGAGATCTCGGAAACGGGTGGAGCTATCGACTTGAAATTTGGTATGTGAATGTATCTTGCCCCGAATACGAATTTTATCGGGTCGCCGAGCCCGTGCGACGCCAGCTTCGCGCATGCGCAGACGAGATCTCGGAAACGGCTGGAGCTATCGGCTTGAAATTTGGTATGTGAATGTATCTTGCCCCGGATACGAATTTTATCGGGTCGCCGAGCCCGTGCGACGTCAGCTTCGCGCATGCGCAGACGAGATATCGGAAACGGGTGGATCGCTATCGACTTGAAATTTGCTGTGTGAATGTATCTTGCCCCGGATACGAATTTTATCGGGTCGCCGTGCCCGTGCGACGCCAGCTTCGCGCATGTGCAGACCAGATCTCGGAAACGGGTAGAGCTATCGGCTTGAAATTTGGTTTTTGAATAGCCCGGACAACGTCGGGCTGGGTGGAGCTATCGATTTGAAATTTGGTTTTTGAATAGCCCGGACAACGTCGGGCTCATCGGCTAGTTGATATATATTATATCTCACGTAACTTTCTCGCATTCTGATTGGCTGCACACTGCTATACTATTTTACGATAGTACCCCAGTAGGATTCCTACATGCCTACTATTATTTTTCTATTTATAGTAACAAACTCATTTCGCGCAATTGGGTTGCCGCCTGAAGATACGGCCAATCTGAAACTATTATATACCTATCGCCACGATTGTGTTTAGAAATTAAAGGTACATATTTTGTGCTTAGATGTTAAGTAGACTCTATATATAGATGTAACTAGCAACACAGATATGCTTCCCTGCCATCGTCAAAAGATTGTCGTAAATTGTAAAATCTGAAAAAGTGACAAAATCAGACACAGAAATTATGTGAGAATTGACACCAATGTTCGATATAATATAGGACCACTATTTTGGCATAGTCAATTCCAAGACATTCATTATCTATATAATAGTTCTCCAAAAATGAAATGTAGTGAGTTGAAACCATTAATTGTTATGTATGAACGAATGCTTAGTAGATAATGTATATACACTGTCCACAAACAGAAACATATATAGTGCGATGTACATACAACATTCGTGACCTAAACAGTTAGTGATGTGTCAACAAGTCCCGCTAATCGTGTAGCAACTTAAACTATTTTAGTCTGAATATGATTTTCAGAATATTTTGTAATGCTTTGTCATTTCCGAATGATTACTGTCAAGTTTGATTAAACGTTGGTATCGTGTTGGACTAATTTAACTTTTTCGGTAATTTCACAGTCACAGTAATGTTTACATAACAATGGTTTTGACAAATTTGATTATTGGAGAGTTATTATTAATAAGGAAATTCAGAATGAAGTCAGTCTGTTTTCATTTACTTGTTGGCGATCGTTGTTTTACATACTTTTATGTTATTTCGCATGAAACAACTTTGAATGCATTAAAACCATTTAAAGTCATATTATGGACTTGTTCGGGTCCGTTAAATTGATAAGTTAATACTTATGCGATATGGCAACTTGGGTAATGTGGCATTCAACTAACGTCGCCAAAAATTTCAAAGAAATCGACCATACCACTCCATAGAAAACATCGTCTGAACTACGCCCAATTGTAAATATTTACATCTCGATTTGGGACGCAACTTTTGACGATAAACTAACATAATTTATTTCGCCATCGAAAGTCATTGCATTTAATTAATATATAAAAATTACCATGTTGGTTGTCAATTTGGATTAATATTCGTAAAAAATAACTATTATGAGCAAGTTTATTCTCAATTTGATCACCCTATATACGGAGTGTTTCACACCACTTTAATGTGGCACTGATGTGACAATTTTCTCGCTTCGCAAAAATGTCAATTCCTCGTAGCTGGAAATTCAAAAGATGATGCCACCGATTTAAGGTTACACAATCCGATTCGATTGTCCCCGTATCATCAGATTCCAACAGCAACAACAACATCAACAAAAACATTTCTTCAAAAGACGCTTTAGTTATGAGAATCGATTAATTTACCAAAAAATATGCTAACCACTGACAAATCCAGCATAAAGTTTCCAAAACGTGTTATATATCAACATTTTGTTCAACGTAATTTGGTATCGAGATTATGTCGATCGGCTCGTCGAATATTTGCTGGGCCACCAAATATTCCATGTGGTGAAAAATTACATGCAGATCTTAAAAATCGATATCTGATAAGTCTTGAGCTTTGATGGGTGGGTTCCTCGACTCGAATAAAAGACATCTTTATCCCCCGAAGTCAAAGAAATAGTAAGTTAGGAGAGTCATATTTGCTCCACTAAAACTCAAGAATAAACTCGTATTCTAATTCTCAAGAAAAACACTTGACATAAGTTACAAATGGTAATACTCGCACAACTTATAGAATATAATTCTTTTTGTTTGACACAAGGAAGTTGACTATGTTGGCAGTAACTGTAACACGCATAATATATGTTTACACTTACAATAAAGAACATCTAATCCAAATTTCAAGCGGACGCTTATAATACAGAGCGTTCATTAATTTAATATTCATTTTGTAACTGACAATTTATCATTTTGATGTGGACAAAAAGTACGTTATATGATATATACGATGTACTCGTAATTATATCTGCTATTTATTAAAGATACATAATCAGATTTAACGCCCCATAATCACTATTTCTTTGGCTTCGGGGGTAAAAAATATTTGATGCCAAACACCGCACGCCCATAACAGTATTTTCTCTATTATGACCTTTTTCGTTCGTTGATCTTATGTAAATACTCGATCTATCGACATAATTATATAATCATTTTTGTTCTCTTATTTGAATATGCATGTTATTGAATTTGGTCAATTTTGAAATCTCATTATTTGTTTTTATCATCTTTGAGTTGATATTGGTTCATTATGTGGATTATAGTGAGACTCAATATAAAAATGAAAAATATTTTATTTTTGACTATCAAATTGATAGTAAGTTATCACAGCTGAAATGTTATTTAGAAAGAAGAGTATAGACCGGTCGCGAAGAGCACAACGTTATTGGGTTTCTCGATATCTGGGCGATCATGCACCTACCTTATTTCCTCTGTCACATGTGTGTTCCGTTTACATGTAGTCTCTGTGGTGTCGTGCACGTTTTATATAGGCGACGTGCGGTGGGAGTTCTCGTTTTAATTGGTTGATGCATCACCGTGCGTGACAATACTCAACCTGCAGACTTTCTTGCACATGTTTCAAAGAACCTTGACCTTCGTGTCAACGTTCGCAACAATTCTGTTAGAATACCGAGAAACCCTCACACGTGAGAACACGCAAACGTCATGCGTGCAAATCAGGTGTCTAAACAAACCAAAGCTTCCCGATCTGTGCACGAATTGTTTGTTGAAATATAATATGTTGACCAACCTGACGAAATGTGATTTGATAATATTGTACCTGCTTAATCTTGTTGGACTTAATCTCACAGAATTGCACGTCAATTGATATAAAATATATGTGAAGGCGTACGAGGACAACTCAAGTCGTCCAGTGAATGTATATCGATGTCACCCACCGATAGTGCAACGACCTAACACCAAAAGTGACCGGGTACCCCTACCCGGCCACGGTAGAACAAATTATAACCAATTTTTTGAAGGAGAAATATATATTGTTCACGATAATGATAGTGAAAAATAACAAAAACGGTGGTGGCTATAATTGTCAAATCGACGATGCACGATACCCACCAGTGACTTTTTACAGAAATTAACGATTTTTGTAAGTCGAGCCCTGTAGTTAAGTCCTAACTTTTTTGCCAACATTGTTGGTATTAAAATTACTACATCATACCATATCTATTTTATATATTACTAGCAGATTAGCCCGCCACTGGCGGGATTGGTCCCATGGCTTTGGTCGATCCATTATTTGTTTTCTTTCAAGGTAACCCCGTACGGGCACGCCGACAGCATGCTATCATTTGCGGGTACCCGTTTCAAGGTCATGTTGGGTGAACAAAATAACCCGAAAAAAATATCACGGACATGTCACAACTAATACTGAAGTTATCAATCAGAAACCATCTCGGACGAACGGATGGACGTTGTCGGCTGTGCGTTGATTAGCTAAGATGTATTTAGATAGAACTATCTAAAGAATTTGACCGATTGGGGCGCATTTTAAGAGAATCGAGTGGAGAAAACTTGGTACCTTTTTCACCAGAAAAACGGACGTCTGATTTACTGCAAATACAAGAGGTACGATTTACTGCAAGTACGTTATTTACGCGATGAATCTAAAACGGAAACATAAGACGATCGATGGAATCAACTCAAAAGTATTGTTCCCGGGCAATACAAAATATCTTATGACTTCCAATAAATCTCTCCTCATAGTCCACACCCTGGGGCATAACTGGGAAGTGAAGACATAATTTTAGAAGGCCTCACATGGGATGAATTGACGCCGAATCGAGTGATTTCGAGTGACAAAAATGACCATGTCGGAAAGAATAAAATATCTCGAACCCGGTGGTCCTAGAATACGATTTTTCATGGGAAAATGGACAGACTCCACGCTTTAATTGTATTAGGCAATTGTCGAAGAGACATAAACGCATTTATTAACAATTTCGCCAGCATTGGGAAGATTCGTAGAAGCGAGTTCTATGCAATGGAAATGCATGCATATTTCCGATGTAACGGTTTAACAGTATATCGAAGATGTTTCTGTATGATGTAGGGGAAGTAACTCTAAAATTTCGGCAATTATTTAACCCATCAATCCCCATTGCGATGGCAGTTGAAGGGTGAAGGAGTGGTCGCATATATACACACACACACACGGAAGTCTCAATATATATATATAGACTAGCAGATTAGCCCGCCACTGGTGGGATTCGTCCCATGGCTTTGGTCGATCCATTAATTTTTGTTTTTCAAGGTAACCCCGTACAGGCACACCGACAGCGTGCTGATGCCCGAAATATATCCCAAGGTCATTTGCGAGTACCCGTGTGAAGGTCACATCGGGTGGACAAACTGACCCGACAAAAATATTTCCCGTCCCGAGTTGACCATACATAACTAATTTCACATCGATGTCACCGCTGATATCACCCAAATGTCATTTGTGGGTACCCGTTTCAATGTCAAGGTCACCTCGGGCGGACAAACTGACCCGACGAAAATCTCCCCGTCCCTTGGAACCCCTAAGTACGAAATTTCGTCTCGATATCCCCAGTTTCCGAGCGAGACGGTCAAATGCAGTATTTTCACTAAAGTAGACAAACGCTCTTTAATAGCGACGCCTCATATACAAACGCTCATTAATTATCACGCGATTAACCCACCAATCCCCATTACGGTGGCAGTTGAAGGGTGAAGGGGTGCTCGGACGTTCTCAGAAGCGGTGCGATGACACTTCCCGTGGCTTTTTACCCTTAGATAGGAAGTTTGGGCTCAATCGGTCGAGCCGTTTTCGAGTCTATAAAGGACATACATATATATATACATATATATATACGGATGTCTCAAAATATATAGTAGACTAGCAGGTTAGCCCGCCACTGGCGGCATTCGTCCCATGGCTTTGTTCGAAAAAGCAATTGCAACAGGTTCCGAGACACTTGTGCTGCATTTGCAGCAATTTTCGGCAATAGTCAGAAAAATTTTAATTTAATTTTTTGTTTTTCAATGAGTTAATTATTTGGTTTTTCAATGAGTTAATTGTGCTTTTGTTTTTAAATTTTACCCGATTTGTTTTTGTTTTTCAAGGAGTTAATTGTGCCTTTTTAATTTTGTTTTTCAATTTTACCCGATTTTTTTTGTTTTTCAATGAACCCGTCCATGACACTTCCCGTATTTAGCAAGTTTGAGCTCAATCGGTTCGAGTCTATAAAGGACACACACATATATATGACACTTCCCGTAGGTAGCAAGTTTGAGCTCAATCGGCATTGCCTGGAATTTCCCAGTAAATATTTAGCAAGTTTGAGCTCAATCGGTTCGAGTCTATAAATGACACACTCATATATATTTGCCGACATTGCCGTGGGGATGCCCGTTCCTACACGCGTTTTCGATTCTATGAAGTACCCACATATATACACACATATTAATAGTAGATTGGCAGATTCCAGTAGCTTTATAACGGTATATCTGGGGAGAAATCTGATGCTATATTCGTGATTATCTGGGATGATTTCGGTATATACCAAAGTTATATACTGTAAAAACAAAGCGCGCCATCCGCGCTCGCAGGGAATAAATTTCGAGCGATAACGTTTGCGTTCCCGTATAACTCTGCAGATGCCAATAACGTTGAATGGGAAACAGACGCTCTTTATAGAGATGCGTCAAAAACAAACGCTCATTAAATAATCACTTGATTAACCCACGCCGTGCCTTTGCGATGATTTGAGATTGGAGAACGGGTGCTCTGAGCTTCTCTAAACCGCGACCACGGTCGTGTCGGTGGGATTTGACACTTACATAGGAAGTTTGAGCTCAATATGTACACGCGTTTTGGATTCTATGAAGTACACACACACACACACACACACATATATACGAAGTCTCAAAATATATAGTACTAGCAGGTTAGCCCGCCACCGGCGGCTTGTCCGAAACATGACATTTTTAAAATATTTTTTTTTAATTTTTAGCTCCACGCGTTTCAATAAGACAAATTTGTACCCGGTAGCTCCACCCGTTTCCGAGATCTGGTCTGCGCATGCGCGAAGCTGGCGTCGCACGGACTCGGCGACCCGATAAAATTTGTACCCGGCGCAAGATACATTCACATAGCAAATTTCAAGTCGATAGCTCCACCCGTTTCCGAGATCTCGTCTGCGCATGCGCTGCACGGGCGTCGCACGGGCTCGGCGACCCGATAAAATTTGTACCCGGCGCAAGATACATTCACATAGCAAATTTCAAGTCGATAGCTCCACCCGTTTCCGAGATCTCGTCTGCGCATGCGCTGCACGGGCGTCGCACGGGCTCGGCGACCCGATAAAATTTGTACCCGGCGCAAGATACATTCACATACCAAATTTCAAGTCGATAGCTCCACCCGTTTCCGATATCTCGTCTGCGCATGCGCTGCACGGGCGTCGCACGGGCTCGCCAATACGACAGCGACGACCACCTGGTCAAACTACACTCACGTACCAAGTTTCGTCCCGATCGGTCGAGGTGTTGGTATCTGATGCAAAAGACGAAATTGTGAGTGTTGGTCAATAGTCCCCGCCGTGAACCTCATCGTCGCAAAGAGCGGACAGCCAATTAACCCCGTTGTGAACCTCAATCACCAACGCGACGTAAACATGTGTTGCGTTCTAAAAATAGGAAAGCATTTTCTCTCTGCATAATTCTGCAGATGCTAATAACGTTGCTCCCCGTAGGTAGCAATATCGTTGTTGTTGATATTTACGGCTTGGGGGCTATTTTCTTATTTAGCAAGTTTGAGCTCAATCGGTTCGAGTCTATAAAGGACACACTCATATATATGACACTTCCCGTGGGTAGCAAGTTTGAGCTCAATCGGCATTCCCTGGAATTTCCCGTAGATTGGGGAGAAATCTGATGCTATATTCGTGATTATCTGGGATGATTTCGGTATATAACTATATACTGTAAAAACAAAGCGCGCCATCCGTGCTCGCAGGGTTGGTCAGAAACAAATGTTTTTTTTAATTTAATGTATGTTCCGTATATCTCTCTGCAGATGCAAATAACGTTGAATGGCAAACAGACGCTCTTTATAGAGATGCGTCAAAAACAAACGCTCATTAAATAATCACTTGATTAACCCACGCCGTGCCTTTGCGGTGATTTGAGATTGGAGAACGGGTGCTCTGAGCTTTTCTAAACTGCGACCACGGTCGTGTCGGTGCGATTTGACACTTACATAGGAAGTTTGAGCTCAATCTGTACACGCGTTTTGGATTCTATGAAGTACACACACACACACATACACACATATATACGAAGTCTCAAAATATATAGTATAGACTAGCAGGTTAGCCCGCCACCGGCGGCTTGTCCGAAACATGACATTTTTAAAATATTTTTTTTTAATTTTTAGCTCCACGCGTTTCAATAAGACAAATTTGTACCCGGTAGCTCCACCCGTTTCCGAGATCTGGTCTGCGCATGCGCGAAGCTGGCGTCGCACGGACTCGGCGACCCGATAAAATTTGTACCCGGCGCAAGATACATTCACATAGCAAATTTCAAGTCGATAGCTCCACCCGTTTCCGAGATCTCGTCTGCGCATGCGCTGCACGGGCGTCGCACGGGCTCGGCGACCCGATAAAATTTGTACCCGGCGCAAGATACATTCACATACCAAATTTCAAGTCGATAGCTCCACCCGTTTCCGATATCTCGTCTGCGCATGCGCTGCACGGGCGTCGCACGGGCTCGCCAATTCGACAGCGACGACCACCTGGTCAAACTACACTCACGTACCAAGTTTCGTCCCGATCGGTCGAGGTGTTGGTATCTGATGCAAAAGACGAAATTGTGAGTGTTGGTCAATAGTCCCCGCCGTGAACCTCATCGTCGCAAAGAGCGGGCAGCCAATTAACCCCGTTGTGAACCTCAATCACCAACGCGACGTAAACATGTGTTGCGTTCTAAAAATAGGAAAGCATTTTCTCTCTGCATAATTCTGCAGATGCTAATAACGTTGCTCCCCGTAGGTAGCAATATCGTTGTTGTTGATATTTACGGCTTGGGGGCTATTTTCTTATTTAGCAAGTTTGAGCTCAATCGGTTCGAGTCTATAAAGGACACACTCATATATATGACACTTCCCGTGGGTAGCAAGTTTGAGCTCAATCGGCATTCCCTGGAATTTCCCGTAGATTGGGGAGAAATCTGATGCTATATTCGTGATTATCTGGGATGATTTCGGTATATAACTATATACTGTAAAAACAAAGCGCGCCATCCGTGCTCGCAGGGTTGGTCAGAAACAAATGTTTTTTTAATTTAATGTATGTTCCGTATATCTCTCTGCAGATGCAAATAACGTTGAATGGCAAACAGACGCTCTTTATAGAGATGCGTCAAAAACAAACGCTCATTAAATAATCACTTGATTAACCCACGCCGTGCCTTTGCGGTGATTTGAGATTGGAGAATGGGTGCTCTGAGCTTTTCTAAACTGCGACCACGGTCGTGTCGGTGCGATTTGACACTTACATAGGAAGTTTGAGCTCAATCTGTACACGCGTTTTGGATTCTATGAAGTACACACACACACACATACACACATATATACGAAGTCTCAAAATATATAGTATAGACTAGCAGGTTAGCCCGCCACTGGCGGCATTCGTCCCATGGCTTTGTTTCAGAAACATGACATTTTTGAATATGAATTTAATGTTTTTTAAATTTAATATATTTTGTTTCTGAATTGATTTTTATTGTTAATTTTTTTAATTTTAAATTGTTTTAATTAAATTGTAAATTGTTTTAATTAATTTTTTGGTTTCTGGCGGAAAAATTTACCCGTAGAAATCCCCCTTCCTAGGAACGACAGACAACGCATTCTTTGTTTCGTGAAATCTCTCTACGATAACATTGCATTGAATTTAAAACAAACGCTTCCCGTCGGGAAATCTGTCTGCATAATATTTTGAGTCTGCCGTACCCGTCGTAATGTCGTGAAATCTCTCTGCATAATAGATAACATTGCATTGAATCTGTTGTTGGCATTCAGGGCTTCGGGTCGTTGTTGTTGGCATCACGGCTCCCCGAAAACTCTCACATTGCCGAAAACGTGTATTTAGTAATATCATTGTTGTTGATATTTACGGCTTGGGGCTATTTTCTTATTTAGCAAGTTTGAGCTCAATCGGTTCGAGTCTATAAAGGACACACTCATATATATGACACTTCCCGTGGGTAGCAAGTTTGAGCTCAATCGGCATTCCCTGGAATTTCCCGTAGATCGGCAGATTCCAGTAGCTTTATAACGGTATATCTGGGGAGAAATCTGATGCTATATTCGTGATTATCTGGGATGATTTCGGTATATAACTATATACTGTAAAAACAAAGCGCGCCATCCGTGCTCGCAGGGTTGGTCAGAAACAAATGTTTTTTAAATTTAATGTATGTTCCGTATATCTCTCTGCAGATGCAAATAACGTTGAATGGCAAACAGACGCTCTTTATAGAGATGCGTCAAAAACAAACGCTCATTAAATAATCACTTGATTAACCCACGCCGTGCCTTTGCGGTGATTTGAGATTGGAGAACGGGTGCTCCGAGCTTTTCTAAACCGCGACCACGGTCGTGTCGGTGGGATTTGACACTTACATAGGAAGTTTGAGCTCAATCTTTACACGCGTTTTGGATTCTATGAAGTACATACATACATATATATATACGAAGTCTCAAAATATATAGTATAGACTAGCAGGTTAGCCCGCCACCGGCGGCTTGTCCGAAACATGACATTTTTAAAATATTTTTTTTTAATTTTTAGCTCCACGCGTTTCAATAAGACAAATTTGTACCCGGTAGCTCCACCCGTTTCCGAGATCTGGTCTGCGCATGCGCGAAGCTGGCGTCGCACGGACTCGGCGACCCGATAAAATTTGTACCCGGCGCAAGATACATTCACATAGCAAATTTCAAGTCGATAGCTCCACCCGTTTCCGAGATCTCGTCTGCGCATGCGCTGCACGGGCGTCGCACGGGCTCGGCGACCCGATAAAATTTGTACCCGGCGCAAGATACATTCACATACCAAATTTCAAGTCGATAGCTCCACCCGTTTCCGATATCTCGTCTGCGCATGCGCTGCACGGGCGTCGCGCGGGCTCGCCAATACGACAGCGACGACCACCTGGTCAAACTACACTCACGTACCAAGTTTCGTCCCGATCGGTCGAGGTGTTGGTATCTGATGCAAAAGACGAAATTGTGAGTGTTGGTCAATAGTCCCCGCCGTGAACCTCATCGTCGCAAAGAGCGGACAGCCAATTAACCCCGTTGTGAACCTCAATCACCAACGCGACGTAAACATGTGTTGCGTTCTAAAAATAGGAAAGCATTTTCTCTCTGCATAATTCTGCAGATGCTAATAACGTTGCTCCCCGTAGGTAGCAATATCGTTGTTGTTGATATTTACGGCTTGGGGGCTATTTTCTTATTTAGCAAGTTTGAGCTCAATCGGTTCGAGTCTATAAAGGACACACTCATATATATGACACTTCCCGTGGGTAGCAAGTTTGAGCTCAATCGGCATTCCCTGGAATTTCCCGTAGATTGGGGAGAAATCTGATGCTATATTCGTGATTATCTGGGATGATTTCGGTATATAACTATATACTGTAAAAACAAAGCGCGCCATCCGTGCTCGCAGGGTTGGTCAGAAACAAATGTTTTTTTTAATTTAATGTATGTTCCGTATATCTCTCTGCAGATGCAAATAACGTTGAATGGCAAACAGACGCTCTTTATAGAGATGCGTCAAAAACAAACGCTCATTAAATAATCACTTGATTAACCCACGCCGTGCCTTTGCGGTGATTTGAGATTGGAGAACGGGTGCTCTGAGCTTTTCTAAACTGCGACCACGGTCGTGTCGGTGCGATTTGACACTTACATAGGAAGTTTGAGCTCAATCTGTACACGCGTTTTGGATTCTATGAAGTACACACACACACACATACACACATATATACGAAGTCTCAAAATATATAGTATAGACTAGCAGGTTAGCCCGCCACCGGCGGCTTGTCCGAAACATGACATTTTTAAAATATTTTTTTTTAATTTTTAGCTCCACGCGTTTCAATACGACAAATTTGTACCCGGTAGCTCCACCCGTTTCCGAGATCTGGTCTGCGCATGCGCGAAGCTGGCGTCGCACGGACTCGGCGACCCGATAAAATTTGTACCCGGCGCAAGATACATTCACATAGCAAATTTCAAGTCGATAGCTCCACCCGTTTCCGAGATCTCGTCTGCGCATGCGCTGCACGGGCGTCGCACGGGCTCGGCGACCCGATAAAATTTGTACCCGGCGCAAGATACATTCACATACCAAATTTCAAGTCGATAGCTCCACCCGTTTCCGATATCTCGTCTGCGCATGCGCTGCACGGGCGTCGCACGGGCTCGCCAATACGACAGCGACGACCACCTGGTCAAACTACACTCACGTACCAAGTTTCGTCCCGATCGGTCGAGGTGTTGGTATCTGATGCAAAAGACGAAATTGTGAGTGTTGGTCAATAGTCCCCGCCGTGAACCTCATCGTCGCAAAGAGCGGACAGCCAATTAACCCCGTTGTGAACCTCAATCACCAACGCGACGTAAACATGTGTTGCGTTCTAAAAATAGGAAAGCATTTTCTCTCTGCATAATTCTGCAGATGCTAATAACGTTGCTCCCCGTAGGTAGCAATATCGTTGTTGTTGATATTTACGGCTTGGGGGCTATTTTCTTATTTAGCAAGTTTGAGCTCAATCGGTTCGAGTCTATAAAGGACACACTCATATATATGACACTTCCCGTGGGTAGCAAGTTTGAGCTCAATCGGCATTCCCTGGAATTTCCCGTAGATTGGGGAGAAATCTGATGCTATATTCGTGATTATCTGGGATGATTTCGGTATATAACTATATACTGTAAAAACAAAGCGCGCCATCCGTGCTCGCAGGGTTGGTCAGAAACAAATGTTTTTTTAATTTAATGTATGTTCCGTATATCTCTCTGCAGATGCAAATAACGTTGAATGGCAAACAGACGCTCTTTATAGAGATGCGTCAAAAACAAACGCTCATTAAATAATCACTTGATTAACCCACGCCGTGCCTTTGCGGTGATTTGAGATTGGAGAATGGGTGCTCTGAGCTTTTCTAAACTGCGACCACGGTCGTGTCGGTGCGATTTGACACTTACATAGGAAGTTTGAGCTCAATCTGTACACGCGTTTTGGATTCTATGAAGTACACACACACACACATACACACATATATACGAAGTCTCAAAATATATAGTATAGACTAGCAGGTTAGCCCGCCACTGGCGGCATTCGTCCCATGGCTTTGTTTCAGAAACATGACATTTTTGAATATGAATTTAATGTTTTTTAAATTTAATATATTTTGTTTCTGAATTGATTTTTATTGTTAATTTTTTTAATTTTAAATTGTTTTAATTAAATTGTAAATTGTTTTAATTAATTTTTTGGTTTCTGGCGGAAAAATTTACCCGTAGAAATCCCCCTTCCTAGGAACGACAGACAACGCATTCTTTGTTTCGTGAAATCTCTCTACGATAACATTGCATTGAATTTAAAACAAACGCTTCCCGTCGGGAAATCTGTCTGCATAATATTTTGAGTCTGCCGTACCCGTCGTAATGTCGTGAAATCTCTCTGCATAATAGATAACATTGCATTGAATCTGTTGTTGGCATTCAGGGCTTCGGGTCGTTGTTGTTGGCATCACGGCTCCCCGAAAACTCTCACATTGCCGAAAACGTGTATTTAGTAATATCACTGTTGTTGATATTTACGGCTTGGGGCTATTTTCTTATTTAGCAAGTTTGAGCTCAATCGGTTCGAGTCTATAAAGGACACACTCATATATATGACACTTCCCGTGGGTAGCAAGTTTGAGCTCAATCGGCATTCCCTGGAATTTCCCGTAGATCGGCAGATTCCAGTAGCTTTATAACGGTATATCTGGGGAGAAATCTGATGCTATATTCGTGATTATCTGGGATGATTTCGGTATATAACTATATACTGTAAAAACAAAGCGCGCCATCCGTGCTCGCAGGGTTGGTCAGAAACAAATGTTTTTTAAATTTAATGTATGTTCCGTATATCTCTCTGCAGATGCAAATAACGTTGAATGGCAAACAGACGCTCTTTATAGAGATGCGTCAAAAACAAACGCTCATTAAATAATCACTTGATTAACCCACGCCGTGCCTTTGCGGTGATTTGAGATTGGAGAACGGGTGCTCCGAGCTTTTCTAAACCGCGACCACGGTCGTGTCGGTGGGATTTGACACTTACATAGGAAGTTTGAGCTCAATCTTTACACGCGTTTTGGATTCTATGAAGTACATACATACATATATATATACGAAGTCTCAAAATATATAGTATAGACTAGCAGGTTAGCCCGCCACCGGCGGCTTGTCCGAAACATGACATTTTTAAAATATTTTTTTTTAATTTTTAGCTCCACGCGTTTCAATAAGACAAATTTGTACCCGGTAGCTCCACCCGTTTCCGAGATCTGGTCTGCGCATGCGCGAAGCTGGCGTCGCACGGACTCGGCGACCCGATAAAATTTGTACCCGGCGCAAGATACATTCACATAGCAAATTTCAAGTCGATAGCTCCACCCGTTTCCGAGATCTCGTCTGCGCATGCGCTGCACGGGCGTCGCACGGGCTCGGCGACCCGATAAAATTTGTACCCGGCGCAAGATACATTCACATACCAAATTTCAAGTCGATAGCTCCACCCGTTTCCGATATCTCGTCTGCGCATGCGCTGCACGGGCGTCGCACGGGCTCGCCAATACGACAGCGACGACCACCTGGTCAAACTACACTCACGTACCAAGTTTCGTCCCGATCGGTCGAGGTGTTGGTATCTGATGCAAAAGACGAAATTGTGAGTGTTGGTCAATAGTCCCCGCCGTGAACCTCATCGTCGCAAAGAGCGGACAGCCAATTAACCCCGTTGTGAACCTCAATCACCAACGCGACGTAAACATGTGTTGCGTTCTAAAAATAGGAAAGCATTTTCTCTCTGCATAATTCTGCAGATGCTAATAACGTTGCTCCCCGTAGGTAGCAATATCGTTGTTGTTGATATTTACGGCTTGGGGGCTATTTTCTTATTTAGCAAGTTTGAGCTCAATCGGTTCGAGTCTATAAAGGACACACTCATATATATGACACTTCCCGTGGGTAGCAAGTTTGAGCTCAATCGGCATTCCCTGGAATTTCCCGTAGATTGGGGAGAAATCTGATGCTATATTCGTGATTATCTGGGATGATTTCGGTATATAACTATATACTGTAAAAACAAAGCGCGCCATCCGTGCTCGCAGGGTTGGTCAGAAACAAATGTTTTTTTAATTTAATGTATGTTCCGTATATCTCTCTGCAGATGCAAATAACGTTGAATGGCAAACAGACGCTCTTTATAGAGATGCGTCAAAAACAAACGCTCATTAAATAATCACTTGATTAACCCACGCCGTGCCTTTGCGGTGATTTGAGATTGGAGAATGGGTGCTCTGAGCTTTTCTAAACTGCGACCACGGTCGTGTCGGTGCGATTTGACACTTACATAGGAAGTTTGAGCTCAATCTGTACACGCGTTTTGGATTCTATGAAGTACACACACACACACATACACACATATATACGAAGTCTCAAAATATATAGTATAGACTAGCAGGTTAGCCCGCCACTGGCGGCATTCGTCCCATGGCTTTGGTCGATCCATTAATTTTTGTTTTTCAAGGTAACCCCGTACAGGCACACCGACAGCGTGCTGATGCCCGAAATATATCCCAAGGTCATTTGCGAGTACCCGTGTGAAGGTCACGTCGGGTGGACAAACTGACCCGACAAAAATATTTCCCGTCCCGAGTTGACCATACATAACTAATTTCACATCGATGTCACCGCTGATATCACCCAAATGTCATTTGTGGGTACCCGTTTCAATGTCAAGGTCACCTCGGGCGGACAAACTGACCCGACGAAAATCTCCCCGTCCCTTGGAACCCCTAAGTACGAAATTTCGTCTCGATATCCCCAGTTTCCGAGCGAGACGGTCAAATGCAGTATTTTCACTAAAGTAGACAAACGCTCTTTAATAGCGACGCCTCATATACAAACGCTCATTAATTATCACGCGATTAACCCACCAATCCCCATTACGGTGGCAGTTGAAGGGTGAAGGGGTGCTCGGACGTTCTCAGAAGCGGTGCGATGACACTTCCCGTGGCTTTTTACCCTTAGATAGGAAGTTTGGGCTCAATCGGTCGAGCCGTTTTCGAGTCTATAAAGGACATACATATATATATACATATATATATACGGATGTCTCAAAATATATAGTAGACTAGCAGGTTAGCCCGCCACTGGCGGCATTCGTCCCATGGCTTTGTTCGAAAAAGCAATTGCAACAGGTTCCGAGACACTTGTGCTGCATTTGCAGCAATTTTCGGCAATAGTCAGAAAAATTTTAATTTAATTTTTTGTTTTTCAATGAGTTAATTATTTGGTTTTTCAATGAGTTAATTGTGCTTTTGTTTTTAAATTTTACCCGATTTGTTTTTGTTTTTCAAGGAGTTAATTGTGCCTTTTTAATTTTGTTTTTCAATTTTACCCGATTTTTTTTGTTTTTCAATGAACCCGTCCATGACACTTCCCGTATTTAGCAAGTTTGAGCTCAATCGGTTCGAGTCTATAAAGGACACACACATATATATGACACTTCCCGTAGGTAGCAAGTTTGAGCTCAATCGGCATTGCCTGGAATTTCCCAGTAAATATTTAGCAAGTTTGAGCTCAATCGGTTCGAGTCTATAAAGGACACACTCATATATATTTGCCGACATTGCCGTGGGGATGCCCGTTCCTACACGCGTTTTCGATTCTATGAAGTACCCACATATATACACACATATTAATAGTAGATTGGCAGATTCCAGTAGCTTTATAACGGTATATCTGGGGAGAAATCTGATGCTATATTCGTGATTATCTGGGATGATTTCGGTATATACCAAAGTTATATACTGTAAAAACAAAGCGCGCCATCCGCGCTCGCAGGGAATAAATTTCGAGCGATAACGTTTGCGTTCCCGTATAACTCTGCAGATGCCAATAACGTTGAATGGGAAACAGACGCTCTTTATAGAGATGCGTCAAAAACAAACGCTCATTAAATAATCACTTGATTAACCCACGCCGTGCCTTTGCGATGATTTGAGATTGGAGAACGGGTGCTCTGAGCTTCTCTAAACCGCGACCACGGTCGTGTCGGTGGGATTTGACACTTACATAGGAAGTTTGAGCTCAATATGTACACGCGTTTTGGATTCTATGAAGTACACACACACACACACACACACACATATATACGAAGTCTCAAAATATATAGTACTAGCAGGTTAGCCCGCCACCGGCGGCTTGTCCGAAACATGACATTTTTAAAATATTTTTTTTTAATTTTTAGCTCCACGCGTTTCAATAAGACAAATTTGTACCCGGTAGCTCCACCCGTTTCCGAGATCTGGTCTGCGCGAAGCTGGCGTCGCACGGACTCGGCGACCCGATAAAATTTGTACCCGGCGCAAGATACATTCACATAGCAAATTTCAAGTCGATAGCTCCACCCGTTTCCGAGATCTCGTCTGCGCATGCGCTGCACGGGCGTCGCACGGGCTCGGCGACCCGATAAAATTTGTACCCGGCGCAAGATACATTCACATAGCAAATTTCAAGTCGATAGCTCCACCCGTTTCCGAGATCTCGTCTGCGCATGCGCTGCACGGGCGTCGCACGGGCTCGGCGACCCGATAAAATTTGTACCCGGCGCAAGATACATTCACATACCAAATTTCAAGTCGATAGCTCCACCCGTTTCCGATATCTCGTCTGCGCATGCGCTGCACGGGCGTCGCACGGGCTCGCCAATACGACAGCGACGACCACCTGGTCAAACTACACTCACGTACCAAGTTTCGTCCCGATCGGTCGAGGTGTTGGTATCTGATGCAAAAGACGAAATTGTGAGTGTTGGTCAATAGTCCCCGCCGTGAACCTCATCGTCGCAAAGAGCGGACAGCCAATTAACCCCGTTGTGAACCTCAATCACCAACGCGACGTAAACATGTGTTGCGTTCTAAAAATAGGAAAGCATTTTCTCTCTGCATAATTCTGCAGATGCTAATAACGTTGCTCCCCGTAGGTAGCAATATCGTTGTTGTTGATATTTACGGCTTGGGGGCTATTTTCTTATTTAGCAAGTTTGAGCTCAATCGGTTCGAGTCTATAAAGGACACACTCATATATATGACACTTCCCGTGGGTAGCAAGTTTGAGCTCAATCGGCATTCCCTGGAATTTCCCGTAGATTGGGGAGAAATCTGATGCTATATTCGTGATTATCTGGGATGATTTCGGTATATAACTATATACTGTAAAAACAAAGCGCGCCATCCGTGCTCGCAGGGTTGGTCAGAAACAAATGTTTTTTTAATTTAATGTATGTTCCGTATATCTCTCTGCAGATGCAAATAACGTTGAATGGCAAACAGACGCTCTTTATAGAGATGCGTCAAAAACAAACGCTCATTAAATAATCACTTGATTAACCCACGCCGTGCCTTTGCGGTGATTTGAGATTGGAGAACGGGTGCTCTGAGCTTTTCTAAACTGCGACCACGGTCGTGTCGGTGCGATTTGACACTTACATAGGAAGTTTGAGCTCAATCTGTACACGCGTTTTGGATTCTATGAAGTACACACACACACACATACACACATATATACGAAGTCTCAAAATATATAGTATAGACTAGCAGGTTAGCCCGCCACCGGCGGCTTGTCCGAAACATGACATTTTAAAAATATTTTTTTTTAATTTTTAGCTCCACGCGTTTCAATAAGACAAATTTGTACCCGGTAGCTCCACCCGTTTCCGAGATCTGGTCTGCGCATGCGCGAAGCTGGCGTCGCACGGACTCGGCGACCCGATAAAATTTGTACCCGGCGCAAGATACATTCACATAGCAAATTTCAAGTCGATAGCTCCACCCGTTTCCGAGATCTCGTCTGCGCATGCGCTGCACGGGCGTCGCACGGGCTCGGCGACCCGATAAAATTTGTACCCGGCGCAAGATACATTCACATACCAAATTTCAAGTCGATAGCTCCACCCGTTTCCGATATCTCGTCTGCGCATGCGCTGCACGGGCGTCGCACGGGCTCGCCAATACGACAGCGACGACCACCTGGTCAAACTACACTCACGTACCAAGTTTCGTCCCGATCGGTCGAGGTGTTGGTATCTGATGCAAAAGACGAAATTGTGAGTGTTGGTCAATAGTCCCCGCCGTGAACCTCATCGTCGCAAAGAGCGGACAGCCAATTAACCCCGTTGTGAACCTCAATCACCAACGCGACGTAAACATGTGTTGCGTTCTAAAAATAGGAAAGCATTTTCTCTCTGCATAATTCTGCAGATGCTAATAACGTTGCTCCCCGTAGGTAGCAATATCGTTGTTGTTGATATTTACGGCTTGGGGGCTATTTTCTTATTTAGCAAGTTTGAGCTCAATCGGTTCGAGTCTATAAAGGACACACTCATATATATGACACTTCCCGTGGGTAGCAAGTTTGAGCTCAATCGGCATTCCCTGGAATTTCCCGTAGATTGGGGAGAAATCTGATGCTATATTCGTGATTATCTGGGATGATTTCGGTATATAACTATATACTGTAAAAACAAAGCGCGCCATCCGTGCTCGCAGGGTTGGTCAGAAACAAATGTTTTTTTAATTTAATGTATGTTCCGTATATCTCTCTGCAGATGCAAATAACGTTGAATGGCAAACAGACGCTCTTTATAGAGATGCGTCAAAAACAAACGCTCATTAAATAATCACTTGATTAACCCACGCCGTGCCTTTGCGGTGATTTGAGATTGGAGAATGGGTGCTCTGAGCTTTTCTAAACTGCGACCACGGTCGTGTCGGTGCGATTTGACACTTACATAGGAAGTTTGAGCTCAATCTGTACACGCGTTTTGGATTCTATGAAGTACACACACACACACATACACACATATATACGAAGTCTCAAAATATATAGTATAGACTAGCAGGTTAGCCCGCCACTGGCGGCATTCGTCCCATGGCTTTGTTTCAGAAACATGACATTTTTGAATATGAATTTAATGTTTTTTAAATTTAATATATTTTGTTTCTGAATTGATTTTTATTGTTAATTTTTTTAATTTTAAATTGTTTTAATTAAATTGTAAATTGTTTTAATTAATTTTTTGGTTTCTGGCGGAAAAATTTACCCGTAGAAATCCCCCTTCCTAGGAACGACAGACAACGCATTCTTTGTTTCGTGAAATCTCTCTACGATAACATTGCATTGAATTTAAAACAAACGCTTCCCGTCGGGAAATCTGTCTGCATAATATTTTGAGTCTGCCGTACCCGTCGTAATGTCGTGAAATCTCTCTGCATAATAGATAACATTGCATTGAATCTGTTGTTGGCATTCAGGGCTTCGGGTCGTTGTTGTTGGCATCACGGCTCCCCGAAAACTCTCACATTGCCGAAAACGTGTATTTAGTAATATCATTGTTGTTGATATTTACGGCTTGGGGCTATTTTCTTATTTAGCAAGTTTGAGCTCAATCGGTTCGAGTCTATAAAGGACACACTCATATATATGACACTTCCCGTCGGGAAATCTGTCTTCGGGTCGTTGTTGTTGGCATCACGGCTCCCCGAAAACTCTCACATTGCCGAAAACGTGTATTTAGTAATATCGTTGTTGTTGATATTTACGGCTTGGGTGCTATTTTCTTATTTAGCAAGTTTGAGCTCAATCGGTTCGAGTCTATAAAGGACACACTCATATATATGACACTTCCCGTGGGTAGCAAGTTTGAGCTCAATCGGCATTCCCTGGAATTTCCCGTAGATTGGCAGATTCCAGTAGCTTTATAACGGTATATCTGGGGAGAAATCTGATGCTATATTCGTGATTATCTGGGATGATTTCGGTATATAACTATATACTGTAAAAACAAAGCGCGCCATCCGTGCTCGCAGGGTTGGTCAGAAACAAATGTTTTTTAAATTTAATGTATGTTCCGTATATCTCTCTGCAGATGCAAATAACGTTGAATGGCAAACAGACGCTCTTTATAGAGATGCGTCAAAAAACAAACGCTCATTAAATAATCACTTGATTAACCCACGCCGTGCCTTTGCGGTGATTTGAGATTGGAGAACGGGTGCTCCGAGCTTTTCTAAACCGCGACCACGGTCGTGTCGGTGGGATTTGACACTTACATAGGAAGTTTGAGCTCAATCTTTACACGCGTTTTGGATTCTATGAAGTACATACATACATATATATATACGAAGTCTCAAAATATATAGTATAGACTAGCAGGTTAGCCCGCCACCGGCGGCTTGTCCGAAACATGACATTTTTAAAATATTTTTTTTTAATTTTTAGCTCCACGCGTTTCAATAAGACAAATTTGTACCCGGTAGCTCCACCCGTTTCCGAGATCTGGTCTGCGCATGCGCGAAGCTGGCGTCGCACGGACTCGGCGACCCGATAAAATTTGTACCCGGCGCAAGATACATTCACATAGCAAATTTCAAGTCGATAGCTCCACCCGTTTCCGAGATCTCGTCTGCGCATGCGCTGCACGGGCGTCGCACGGGCTCGGCGACCCGATAAAATTTGTACCCGGCGCAAGATACATTCACATACCAAATTTCAAGTCGATAGCTCCACCCGTTTCCGATATCTCGTCTGCGCATGCGCTGCACGGGCGTCGCACGGGCTCGCCAATACGACAGCGACGACCACCTGGTCAAACTACACTCACGTACCAAGTTTCGTCCCGATCGGTCGAGGTGTTGGTATCTGATGCAAAAGACGAAATTGTGAGTGTTGGTCAATAGTCCCCGCCGTGAACCTCATCGTCGCAAAGAGTGGACAGCCAATTAACCCCGTTGTGAACCTCAATCACCAACGCGACGTAAACATGTGTTGCGTTCTAAAAATAGGAAAGCATTTTCTCTCTGCATAATTCTGCAGATGCTAATAACGTTGCTCCCCGTAGGTAGCAATATCGTTGTTGTTGATATTTACGGCTTGGGGGCTATTTTCTTATTTAGCAAGTTTGAGCTCAATCGGTTCGAGTCTATAAAGGACACACTCATATATATGACACCTCCCGTGGGTAGCAAGTTTGAGCTCAATCGGCATTCCCTGGAATTTCCCGTAGATTGGGGAGAAATCTGATGCTATATTCGTGATTATCTGGGATGATTTCGGTATATAACTATATACTGTAAAAACAAAGCGCGCCATCCGTGCTCGCAGGGTTGGTCAGAAACAAATGTTTTTTTAATTTAATGTATGTTCCGTATATCTCTCTGCAGATGCAAATAACGTTGAATGGCAAACAGACGCTCTTTATAGAGATGCGTCAAAAACAAACGCTCATTAAATAATCACTTGATTAACCCACGCCGTGCCTTTGCGGTGATTTGAGATTGGAGAACGGGTGCTCTGAGCTTTTCTAAACTGCGACCACGGTCGTGTCGGTGCGATTTGACACTTACATAGGAAGTTTGAGCTCAATCTGTACACGCGTTTTGGATTCTATGAAGTACACACACACACACACATACACACATATATACGAAGTCTCAAAATATATAGTACTAGCAGGTTAGCCCGCCACTGGCGTGCTTGGTCAGAAACATGACATTTTTTAAATACATTTTTTAACGATTGATTCGTTAATTGAACTGAATGGTCAGAATACAGAATTGAAAACGTGAGGAGACAATCAATGAGTTAATTCTGCCTTTATATCAAGAGAAATTATGGTCTCACCATGGACCAATAACAATTCAAGTACAAAAGTTAATTAAATTGTAAATTGTTTTCGTCCCATGGCTTTGTTTCAGAAACATGACATTTTTGTAATTATTTTGTTTTTATTTATTTTTGTTTTTTATTTTTTAATATGAATTTAATGTTTTTAAAATTTAATTTTTTGTTTCTGGCGGAATAATTTACCCGTAGAAATCCCCCCTTCGTAGGAACGACAGACAACGCATTCTTTGTTTCGTGAAATCTCTCTACGATAACATTGCATTGAATTTAAAACAAACGCTTCCCGTCGGGAAATCTGTCTGCATAATATTTCGAGTCTGCCGTACCCGTCGTAATGTCGTGAAATCTCGACTGCATAATATATAACATTGCATTGAATCTGTTGTTGGCATTCAGGGCTTCGGGCCGTTGTTGTTGGCATCACGGCTCCCCGAAAACTCTCACATTGCCGAAAACGTGTATTTAGTAATATCGTTGTTGTTGATATTTACGGCTTGGGGGCTATTTTCTCGCCAACAATGTCGTTGGCGTTCACGGTTTGGGGCAGTGTGTATAGCTGCGTGAGTTAGCAGGAATCGAGGGGTGTAAGTTTAGAGCTTGTTTATATGAATGTTTCGGAAATAGACTAAGATTTTCAGCCGTAACAAAAAATGTATACATCAGAAAATGTAAATTCCATCGGCTTTCATGTGTAGTAAATATGTCTTATAAGCCGACATTGCCGTGGGGATGCCCGTTCCTACACGCGTTTTCGATTCTATGAAGTACCCACATATATACACACATACACATATATCCGATCGGTCGAGGTGTTGGTATCTGATGCAAAAGACGAAATTGTGAGTGTTGGTCAATAGTCCCCGCCGTGAACCTCATCGTCGCAAAGAGCGGACAGTCAATTAACCCCGTTGTGAACCTCAATCACCAACACGACGTAAACATGTGTTACGTTCTAAAAATAGGAAAGCACTTAAGTTTGAGCTCAATCGGCATTCCCTGGAATTTCCCGTAGATTGGCAGATTAATATAATTCCAGTAGCTTCATAACGGTATATCTGGGGAGAAATCTGATGCTATATTCGTGATTATCTCGGATGATTTCGGTATATAACTATATACTGTAAAAACAAAGCGAGCCATCCGTGCTCGCAGGGTTGGTCAGAAACAAATGTTTTTTAAATTTAATGTGTGTTCCGTATATCTCTCTGCAGATGCAAATAACGTTGAATGGCAAACAGACGCTCTTTATAGCGATGCGTAAAAAACAAACGCTCATTAAATAATCACTTGATTAACCCCCGCCGTGCCTTTGCGGTGATTTGGGAGTGGATAAAGAGTGCTCAGGGCTTCTCGTAAACCCGACTACGGCGGTGTCGGTGGGATTTTACACTTACATACGAAATTTGATCTCAATCTGTACACGCGTTTTGGATTCTATGAAGTACACACACACACACACATATACGAAGTCTCAAAATATATAGTATAGACTAGAAGGTGACCCGACTTCGTCCGGGCTATTCAAAAACCAAATTTCAAGTCGATTGCTCCACCCGTTTCCTAGATCTGGTCTGCGCATGCGCGAAGCTGGTGTCGCACGTGCTCGGCGACCCGATAAAATTCGTATCCGGGGCAAGATACATTCACATACCAAATTTCAAGTCAATATCTCAACCCGTTTTCGAGATCTCGTCTGCGCATGCGCGAAGCTGGCGTCGCACGTGCTCGGCGACCCGATAAAATTCGTATCCGGGGCAAGATACATTCACATACCAAATTTCAAGTCGATAGCTACACCCGTTTCCGAGATATATAGCCCAATGTCATTTGCGGATACCTCGGCCGGTGATGAGTTAACGCGACACAGTCAAATGCATCGGCAGGGTGAGAGTTAACGTAATCTAACTTTATGACCTCTGACGACGTCATAGAATTTACGCATTGATTTTATCCTGATAAAAGCATCGTACCACTTGTACCTAATAATTGAGGCAGATAACTAAAACGGATACATACATATTATATATCGTTGGAAAGATGAAGCCACACAGATTCTAACCGTGCAAATTATATGACTGGCAATTTATTATTCGCGCTATATCGTATCGATTTGTGAGCACCGAACTGAAATATATTAGCGCAAAACGGCGTAAAAACAGATTTGACCTCCGCACGTGAAAAGTTGACCTCGCACGGACAAATAAATATGCCTATGTTCGTCTCCTGCCGAAAATACCCTAAAATACCAAATTTCATCGAAATTGGCTTAGTCGTTTTGGAGTCCATCGATTTCAAACACACACACAAACAAACAAACACATACACACACACACACACACACATATCTTTCAAAATATATAATAGACTAGAAGGTGACCCGACTTCGTCCGGGCTATTCAAAAACCAAATTTCAAGTCGATTGCTCCACCCGTTTCCTAGATCTGGTCTGCGCATGCGCGAAGCTGGTGTCGCACGTGCTCGGCGACCCGATAAAATTCGTATCCGGGGCAAGATACATTCACATACCAAATTTCAAGTCGATAGCTACACCCGTTTTCGAGATATATAGCCCAATGTCATTTGCGGATACCTCGGCCGGTGATGAGTTAACGCGACGGTAGAGGATAGCTGCTATCCGTGATTAGGCGATACTTCTGCGCATGACTCGCCGGAAGTTATAACACCATAGAAACGAGAAAGCGTCATGCTCAATATACGTACTTGACTACTTTGCGTACATTTTTGTTACGTTACCTTGCGTTTTACAAATTTACATTTTCGACAGTTTTGGAAATTTAGAAACGCTAAAACGGCATTATTGCACTTAAATGAAAAAGTATATAATATCATAGAGTTGTGCGCTGTTTCGAGATATATGAATCATGATTCGATTGTCGATTCTGAACGTCTGTGTCAGACTCGGAGGCAATTTTGGCCCAAGTCCATACCAATTAATTACCATTGTTATAATTTTATTTTAGAATATAATTTTCTTCTTAATCACAGATGCGCATATTAATATTTTTGTTTCCATCTAATGTTGTAATTACATTACTAAAACACTGAAAAAACCGCCCAGTTTCAAGTTGCTGTAGTATTTTAAATAATTAACCATGGAATAAGATATGGTATTTGGCTCATTGAATCATTAATAATTAATTCTGCAAAATTGAGGCAAACACGTATTTGAAGGCATACAATTCGAAAAATACTTAACGAATCTGGGAACGGTTTTCAGTTCTGGATTCAGAAAATTGAGTTTGACAAAATAGGCATGATATTTGTATGACATATGAATTTAATTTTTTTATACACATCCATGAATATCCATAAATTGATGATTTCAGCAAATTTTCCCAAATTTTTATCACAAAATTCACCTATTTTCTTTTTTTTCGATTTTTGCTGATATTGAGTTTGTTGTTTATGGAGGGTTTCTGTATTGGAGGCCCTTTTCACATTTATTATTTATTTACGCTCAAGCTCAAATATTTGCGCTTAAGCACAAATATTTGCGCTTAAACGCAAATAACCTCTAACATTTGCGCTAAAGCGCAAATAAAAATTAATATGCATTGATCCCCCCTGAATTAATTTTAAATGGCACAGGCCTAAACACATCACTAAAGTTTATATTTCCCCACCATATGAGGGAAACAATCCCCAAGTAACACCAAGATCTGTTTTATGACCATGGAAATGGTATAGATCGATCTGTGCAGGATATGTCCCTTTAATAAAACATACTTGAGCTCTGGGAGTGAGGCACCAATTCTTGGGACACCAGGGACAGAGATGCTGATATGCATATGGATTTTTTTTTCTTCAACTTTCCAGTCTGTATGGGGCTACTACTATATGGGCCCATGATAATATAATATGAGATGGACTCAATCATTCACATCAGAGGGATGTAAGGGAGTGCTAGGTATTTGCGCTTAAGCGCAAATGATTAAGCGAATGAGACCAGCAGTTCACAAGTCAAAATCAGTTGGCGATATCTGGCTAGCAAGGGGATATTGCTGAGCTATTTAATTTTGATTATTATTTAATATATTAATAAATAATTGTTTATTAATTTTACTTGTTGCTTATGGGAGGCCCTTTTCACATTTATTATTTATTTGCGCTTAAGCGCAAATATTTGTGCTTAAGCGTAAATCATAAATGCGCAAATCATTTACGCTTAAGCGCAAATATGTGGCTATCAATTTATTTGCGCTTAAGCGCAAATCATAAGCGCAAATCATTTGGGCTTAAGCGCATATACCTAACACTCCCTTACATCCCTCTGATGTGAATGATTGAGTCCATCTCATATTATATTATAATGGGCCCATAGTAGTAGCCCCATAGAGACTGGAAAGTTGAAGAAAAAACAATCCATATGCATATCAGCATCTCTGTCCCTGGTGTCCCAAAAATTGGTGCCTCACTACCAGAGCTCAAGTATATTTTATTAAAGGGACATCTCCTGCACAGATATATACCATTTCCATGGCCATAAATAGGGAATTAGGGGTTACTGGGTGTTTGCTTCCCTCATATGGTGTACTTATTTACTTGAAATAGGGGAAAAACCCCTATTTTCATAATATATAATAATGTCCCCAATAATGTGTGTCTCCATCCCATAGATATAGTATATTATATAAAAGAGACATATCCTGCACAGATCTATACCATTTCCATGGTCATACAACATATCTTGAGGTTACTGGGGATTGTTTCCCTCATATGGTGGGGCTATATAAACTTTAGTGATGTGTTTAGGCCTGTGCCATTTAAAATTAATTCAGGGGGATCAATGCATATTAATTTTTATTTGGGTTTAAGCGCAAATGATTTCTGCTTAAGCGCAAATGATTTCCGCTTAAGCGCAAATATGATCTATTTGCGCTTAAGTGCAAATGATTTGAGCTTAAGCGTAAAAATAAATAATAAATGTGAAAAGGGCCTTCCATAGTTGCTGGTATTTATTCTCCAATATCAGTTAGATGGCTCAACAATGGTTGTTTCATATGGGAGGCCCTTTCACATTTATTATTTATTTGCGCTTAAGCGCCCGTAACAAACTGTTCCACAAGCCAGAAGATTTTCAAACTTGAAGAGCCAAATGTCAACACAATGAAACATTGTTTACATCGATTATAGTTTCATACTATTTTTAAGTTAATATTGAATTGATGAAGGAATGGAGCTACGAATGAGTGACTCCATAATATTAGTAAATGACTGGCAAATTAATTGCACAAAGCTTTCAAACTTTGTATAATATGTAACCGCGTACAGAGAATGTCAGAAGGAGGCATCTTTGTTGAAGACTTATAATCAGTTTGTCCATATTCTGCCAAGATAAATTATATTAACTCGTTTGTAGAATTAAAGATCCTGTGACAGTGCATTCTCTCATATATGAGTCTCCCATAGGGAGCCCTGCATATATAAGAGAATACACTTGTTTACAAGGTCGAGGTAAATATTATTAGGCCAATGTATTCTCTCATATATGTGAGGATCCCTATGGGAGACTCATATATAAGAGAATGCACTGGCACATGATCTTTATATAAGTAAGAGAATGCATTGGCACAGGGTTTACAAAAAATTTCAAGAAGCCCCAGTCATGGAAGGGTTAATTATAAATGACCATATTGGCTCAATATTGGGAATATAATAACAAATTTAAATTGCAATATTGTAGTATTGTACATGCATGTATCTGTTTCACTTGTGTCCAAACTAGACTGAGTTTTGGGTAAATAATGTGAATGACTTGTTCATTTTCAGTAAATAATACTAAATACTCCATTGGAATTAACCCTTTTATAACTAAACATTGTGGTGAATTGGTGATAGGGGTGGGGTTTATCCACCAGACACCCCCTTTTTTTGGAATTTCATACCTGGTATATTTCAAACTAACTAGGCTATAAGTCGAACATTTTCTGATATTTATTGTTTGCATTTAAAGGGACTAAATGCGTTTTTTTAACTTAGTAAAAAAACATACATGTACCGGTACTGTAGATGATCAACGAAGAGCGCTTGTTATCAGCTCAGAAGATATGTGGGATAATTTGTGCACACAGAGATAAATTGACACAGGGAGTGTCATGGGATAGTTGATATTGACCTCAGATGACTTAAAGAGGCACTAATAATTACAAATAAAGAGCGTTTATTATCAACTTAAAGAAAGAAACTGTGGGAATGTGCCAAATTCCACATTTTCTGGAAAAGTATTTTAAAAGCTAGAGCAAAATTAAATAATTGATATCCATATGCTCTACTTTTCTCATATTAACATTAAGTATACTAGATTGAACAAACTGTTAAAGAATTACAAAAAAAATTGAAGAAAATTAATATATGGCCCTATGAATGTTTAGTCTTGACTCTTTTCCCAAAAAAATCATTTTTGGTGTTTTTGTCTATTTTAAAAGTTTTGGTGCAAATGAAATAAAAAAAACAACAGGTGTTTAATGTGCAAATTCATTTGAACTTTCCTCTTATTTTAAACACTTTAGTTTGAAAAAAATATCATCAACAATGGAAATTCAGTTAGTTTAATCTAGTATTCTTAAAATGTTACAAGAAAAGCAGGGCATATGAATATAAATTTATTGAGTTACATGATCTCAAATATGGCATTTCGTCACACAAGTTTTGTTTCATGGGCAAATTGGGCTATGTCCATACAATGAAAAACACATTTTGTCTTCTTAATCATAGATTATTAAGAAAGAATGTTTTTGCACAATCTAGTCAGAAAATTACTAAAAACAATGAATTAGAGCTTCATTCAATCTAGTTTTTGGAATTCTTAAACGTCAAGTATTGAATTTGGCTCCCAGACAATCATTCTCAATTAGATATATCTTACAGTTCCAGAATATCTGGTACACAGAAATCACCTCTATCTGTTATACTTAGTACTAGTATTCAGCATCAGTTGGAGTCTAAGATCAGGTGAGGGAGAGGCATGGATGGCACCACTGATGACCTCATGGAGAGATTGATTCAAGAACACTGATTTTCAAATTTGATTTATTATGGTACTTGCTATGAATTTGCACCAAATGAATCAATATGTACCGTAGTTAAGTAGTAGTACATACTTTTGAGCAACTTATCAAGTATTAAGTAATTAAATAAAATATAAATAACGATCTGTCAATTGTGAATAACTGATCACAACAATTGACTCGCACTAGCTGTGGCAGACTTGAAATTTAATCCTGGATCCTGGATTGAGAATTTGAGACTACTATGATGCAAATCATAGGGATGAGAAGTGAAAATGAGTCTGAAGTCAATCGCACCTATTCTCAAATTTCAATAGCAATTTTTATGTCAGGCAATTGGAATGAACTCATATATTATAACTGGCAACTTAATTGCCAATGTATATATCGCTGTGCCAAACCTTCGCTTCTAGCAGGATTTATTGTACATGTAGGTCAATATGAGTCATTATGACCGCTCTCCCAGATTGCTGTAGTCAAACTAGAAGGGAAGTTGAAGGGTAGGCACTATGACTATGTTCATGACTGAACTAGATTTATTGTAGAATATTTGGCTAATAACAGCCTAGAGCTATGTGTTAATAAAATACTTGAATACGTACACCTTCCACGTTAGGTTGTTTATTTTATACCACATGACATACTACTTGGAAACAGTCATTTTAAATTTACTAGTGTCAGTACTACTAGTACTACTAGGCAGTAGGGGTAGTAACTGTAAATTCCACAGTTGTAGTTGGCACATTTTCATTCTGTTGCTATACAGTACACACTGTTGTCAGTGTTGAGACTTGAGTGTTGTTGTTGTGTTCCAGTAGTCACTTGCATAAATTTGACAACATTATAATATTATAAATTAATCATAATGTCATTATTAGATCACTTCAGACACTTGTGTTGTGGTTTTTTCTTGTGAGAATGTTCGCTGGTGTATAACCAGTCTGTGTCTAAGGTGTCACAGTGTTTACTCTCCGAGGTTGCTCAATTTCTCTCGTTGAGACCCGAGAGTTGCCTCTAACAAAATTCAATAAAAAATGTCAACAACAATGTGAATGTCAACATCATGATTCACGGTCATCGTCACTGTCACCCGAACTTCAATTTAAGTCGAGTTTTTAACCAGTTTATCAGCCAATAGTCGTTGAAATCATATGGAAGGATGTAACGTTCCCACTCAATACCACATTCAATTTCGGTAAACTCCGATAATCGTATTCAAATGCGTGTTCTAATCAATTAAGTTCGAATTCAGCCAAATGAAAAACTTTGTTCGCGTCATTTTATTAAGTTCAGAAAATTGCATATAGCGCATGCGCGAAACGTAAACAGAAAAGCCGGTGGGAGTTCGGACTGTTAGAAGGAAGTTCGACCTATTGACAAAATACAGATCAAACTTCCCGTGACGTCACAACACCTAATCACGGATAGCAGCTATCCTCTACCTAACGCGACACAGTCAAATGCATCGGCAGGGTGAGAGTTAACGTAATCTAACTTTATGACCTCTGACGACGTCATAGAATTTACGCATTGATTTTATCCTGATAAAAGCATCGTACCACTTGTACCTAATAATTGAGGCAGATAACTAAAACGGATACATACATATTATATATCGTTGGAAAGATGAAGCCACACAGATTCTAACCGTGCAAATTATATGACTGGCAATTTATTATTCGCGCTATATCGTATCGATTTGTGAGCACCGAACTGAAATATATTAGCGCAAAACGGCGTAAAAACAGATTTGACCTCCGCACGTGAAAAGTTGACCTCGCACGGACAAATAAATATGCCTATGTTCGTCTCCGGCCGAAAATACCCTAAAATACCAAATTTCATCGAAATTGGCTTAGTCGTTTTCGAGTCCATCGATTTCAAACACACACACAAACAAACACACACACACACACACCCATACACACACAGATCTTTCAAAATATATAATAGATAGACTAGCAGGTTAGCCCGCCACTGGCGGCATTCGTCCCATGGCTTTGTTTCAGAAACATGACATTTTTGTAATTATTTGTTTTTATTTATTTTTGAATATGAATTTAATGTTTTTAAAATTTAATATATTTTGTTTCTGAATTGTTTTTTTATTGTTAATTTTTTTTAATTTTAAATTGTTTTAATTAAATTGTAAATTGTTTTAATTAATTTTTTTGTTTCTGGCGGAAAAATTTACCCGTATAAATCCCCCCTTCCTAGGAACGACAACCAACGCATTCTTTGTTTCGTGAAATCTCTCTACGATAACATTGCATTGAATTTAAAACAAACGCTTCCCGTCGGGAAATCTGTCTTCGGGTCGTTGTTGTTGGCATCACGGCTCCCCGAAAACTCTCACATTGCCGAAAACGTGTATTTAGTAATATCGTTGTTGTTGATATTTACGGCTTGGGTGCTATTTTCTTATTTAGCAAGTTTGAGCTCAATCGGTTCGAGTCTATAAAGGACACACTCATATATATGACACTTCCCGTGGGTAGCAAGTTTGAGCTCAATCGGCATTCCCTGGAATTTCCCGTAGATTGGCAGATTCCAGTAGCTTTATAACGGTATATCTGGGGAGAAATCTGATGCTATATTCGTGATTATCTGGGATGATTTCGGTATATAACTATATACTGTAAAAACAAAGCGCGCCATCCGTGCTCGCAGGGTTGGTCAGAAACAAATGTTTTTAAAATTTAATGTATGTTCCGTATATCTCTCTGCAGATGCAAATAACGTTGAATGGCAAACAGACGCTCTTTATAGAGATGCGTCAAAAACAAACGCTCATTAAATAATCACTTGATTAACCCACGCCGTGCCTTTGCGGTGATTTGAGATTGGATAAAGGGTGCTCAGAGCTTCTCGAAAACACGACTACGTCGGTGTCGGTGGGATTTGACACTTACATAGGAAGTTTGAGCTCAATCTGTACACGCGTTTTGGATTCTATGAAGTACACACACACACACACACATATATACGAAGTCTCAAAATATATAGTATAGATAGACTAGCAGGTTAGCCCGCCACTGGCGGCAATCGTCAGAAACGTTGACAATTTTTTAATTTTTTAATTAATTTTTTTAATTAAATTTTTTGTTTTTCAATGAGTTAATTGTGCCTTTTTAATTTTTTAATTAAATTTTTTGTTTTTCAATTTTACCCGATTTGACCTTGAATTGATCATTTTCAAGGTCAAGATCACAATTTAACCCGTCCATGACACTTCCCGTAGGTAGCAAGTTTGAGCTCAATCGGTTCGAGTCTATAAGGACATACACATATATATCATTTGTGGGTACCCGTTTCAAGGTGAAGATCACCTCGGGCGGAAAAACTGATCCGATGAAAATCTCCCCCGATCCTAGGAAGCCCTAAGTACGTAAGAATCACACAACACGCTCATGTCTGGATACAGTCTTACGTCTGGACACAGACGTAAGAATCACACTACACGCATACGCTCTTTATCAACGCCACTGCGGATATGAACGCTCTTTAACTATCAACGCGATTGGTCTTATTTGGATACAAATAATGTAATTCACAATTAGCAATAGGTCGATATCCTTTCCGTAATCATTACAATCCAATATCATATCATGATCAATTTTTACACCATTACTCCAGGATGAATAATGCTCAGCCGTAGTTTCATTGGTCTTATTCGTGTGAGTAGTAATTAAAAGTTTCACTGTGGCTGGATTTCGCGGGGATTTCTTGAGTCATTAATTGATTTGACTTCACAAGAGCTGGACCAACTGTGATTTGAGTTTGAATGGCTTAAAGCCAAACGATTCACCCACCCATCCCAACCCTAATTTTGAGTATATTAACATCATAATTATATGCAGCTGTTTTTTATTCCTTTATTTCCATCAAGATAATAACATCATTATCCTTAATGACACTGCAGTTAGTTGTTATTTAATCATTACTTATTTATTTGAATTTGCATGAAATAGACAATTTGATTTGAATTATTTGCATGAAGCTTGCTTGCTCATCATTTGTATATTTTGTTTTGTTTATGTTGATTCAGCTCTTGTGTGGTCTAATCAGCCGTCAATAAATCATAATTAATTTAATTAGTGTCACCCTTTTAAATTTATAGTTCCCGGGCTACATGCAGTGAATTAACAACACAGTGCCGTTTTTTGTAGCTTTTTTTAAGTTTTCCCGAAATAGAAATAGCTCGATAAACACTTGAAATACCTTTCTATGAGCAGTATAATATGTCACAGAAAGACACATTTGAGTCATGAAAAATACAACTTTGAACCCGATGTTTGCACGACATGGAACAGAAAAGAGCGTTCCGTGTTAAGCCGCTTTCACACATGTCCGTTTCTCGGATGCGTTTCCTTGCGTTTCTAATATTTTAACGCATCGGTCGAAATAGTGAAGCTAGCCACACATGCTTGTGTATGCTTTTTTTAGAAACGCAGGCGAAACGCAGCATTTCAAGTCCGAGACATGAAAAAAAAGAAACGCATCCGGCAAACGCACATGTGTGAAAGACCCAGTGATATATGGGTCTATTCTCATTGCACACGCGCGTGCGATTAATCGCAGCGTTTTTTAAGGTCGAGCGGCTCTATATGTGTGCGTTCGATTGCATTCCTTCCTCCCACTGCTAACAGTTCCCCCAATAGGGGTGGGGTCTGACGAACACATTCATACACAGGGCTAGGGTAGGTTGGAGGATGATAAAGTACTTTTGGTTGGGGGGTGACCACATATATATATATGCTGACACATTAACTTTAATTTCCCTCAGTTCGATTTACTCGGGCATATGTTGAGTATAACGAGCCATGCCATCAAAAAAGTTTTGAGGGTACAATTTATATCTAGCTAATTATAATTAGAAATAGAGGGTTCAATTGCATGCAGATGGGCACAAATATGCATATTTTATTCCAACTTGAAACGTATGTAACACTATATAGTACGATCACAACCCAGATTACAGGAGTTTTATGTACATAATCGTAATTATCACTCAAAATTATCAAAAGTGTACGATTCAAGTGGTTCGATCAGATCATTAAAATTTTTACTTAAAATTATAGCTATAGGTCTGACAAAAATCGTCTTTCTGTATAAAGCTCATTTAACACAGTTACACTCAAACATATGATATCCAGTAAAACTTATGGGGAAAGAGGGGGTGCACATGGGACCCCAATCTGTTGAAGGAAAAAAACTAGATTCTCATGTAGGGAGGATGGTGGACCCATGATGGTTGGGAGGGATTTTTTATGTTCAACCCTGAGTATGAACGATTTTTTCAGACCCCCCCCCCCATCACCGAGTGTTCATGTATATAGCCGGTGGCAACAATGACAATGCGGCACTAGAATTGATGAACCATGTGCCATTCAAATAGAATAAGTGCATGATGGGACTCAGAATTCGACATTAAGAGTCACACACGCAGCGTTTAAGGTCGAATTCTATCGATTGATTCGATTGTACGCTGTTCACATAAGTGATTGATTTCAATTTGATCGTGATTGGCGGCTTATCATCAGTGGTCGCACATGCTTAACGGCACATGAATATCTATTGTGGCCAAATATCTGACCTATTATGTTAACGTTCTGTCAGAAGCAGGTTATTCAGTTGCAAAATGCCGGCCAGACGGAGTTCTCTGTCGCAAAAGCGGAAATTAATTGCCTTGTGGTTGGCCGGAATGGCACACAAACGTTCTTTGAGCCAAAAACGATTCTGGGTTCATCCAATTTGTCAAAGAAAAAATATGTTTGGAATTCCGGGCAGTCTTTTAGATGACATCAGAAGGGACGAGGACAAGTTCAAAGAGTTTCTGAGGATAGAAATAGAAGAGTTCGACGAACTTCACAAAATCTTGAAAAATTCGATAACCAAGATGGATACACTGTTTCGTCCAGCAATACCATCAGAAAAGCGGTTATAGCTGTATGCTTCGGTTTCTGGGCACTGGTCAGACATTTGGCGATATAGGCGTGCAATTTGATGTTGGAAAAACCACCGTCAGGGGAATTGTACTGGAAACCTGTACAGCAATATGGAATACAATGCACGAGAGATATCTGTCTACCCCAAATGCAGCTGAATGGGTGGAAATTGCTGAAGATTTTGAATCGGAATGGAATTTCCCCCACTGTATTGGGGCGCTGGATGGAAAACACATCAGCATAACTGCTCCTCCAAACTCTGGCACAAAATTTAGAAATTATAAAGGTTTCTTTTTTATTGTTCTGCAAGCCTTGGTTGACGCTCACTACATGTTCCGTGTTGTGGACATAGGGGCGTACGGGAGCCAAAATGACGCCGGAGTCTTTTCTAATTCTGAATTTTGCTCGAGACTGGAAAGTAATTTGATGGATTTGCCACTAGATGGAACCCTATTTGGGGGAGACTCAACGATTCCGATGCCATATGTAATTGTTGCCGATGATGCATTTCCCCTGAAAACATTCATCATGAAGCCATATCCAGGAAATATTCTGACAAACGACCAAAGAATTTTTAATTACAGACTTTCTAGGGCTCGGCGTGTGGTCGAAAATTCATTCGGCATTTTAACACAGAGGTTCAGAGTTCTACAGGGACGAATATGTATGGACCCGGAACATGCGGATACCATCGTCAAATCAGCAGTTATCCTCCATAACTTTCTTCAGAATAACAAGGATGGTGTACGTTCTTTAATTACGACTGCAAATGATAATTCTCAAACTACTGATGGAAGAATCACACCCATGTCTGCGACAGCCGTTCGCGATAAATTTTGTGACTATTTTGTCTCCAATTCAGGGAAGATTCCTTGGCAGGATGATATGGTCAATATTGTGTGAAATGCAGATATACATTTACACACTTCCACCAGCTGTGAACTTGAGTGTTGAGTAAACAGGAAATTATATTTTTCGTTTTGGAAATAATTAATATCGAAAAGAGTTTCTATTGAATATTTGTCTTCACTGTGCGTCATCGGGGAAATGTCCCAGTTAATAATTAAATTTGAGACCAGGAGTCCACTTCCCAAATAGCATTCTTCCTTTCATTTTCAATTGAAAAACTTCTGCAGGAGATATATTGATAATTTTTAATGGTATTTTCAACACTCAGATGAAGTTAAAGATGGTCTATCTCTTGCCACAACACATTTTATATAGTTTCCGGGGTATGTAATAATATTAATCGAAGACCCATGTCGGAAATTTTATATATTGTATATCAATTTTTCTGGTGTATTACATACACTCAATTGGGAGATTGTTACGGGAAAAATTTGGAACAGATCGGCCACGATCTCGGTAGATATATATAGTTCTCCCGCTTGCTACTCTCCTGAAACTTTCGGAGCGTAGCACGCGGAATAACTCTATCTTGTTAGCACTTTTCACCAAGGAAAAATATAAGATATTTTGCCCCAAACTCGGGAATAAATCACTTTATTGCGTCTTTATAGACAAATAATATACAAAATATTCAGTTTGTTATGGTTTCATTTACATAAAAAGTTATTCGTAATCTTCAAATCGGGTTTTATAAAAACAATTATGTGGTTATAATTGTGTCACTGAAAAGATAAACCATCTTTAAGTAGAGTACACACTTGTAATGAGCACTCACTTTAATGTTCTGGAATTACAATATGTGAAGCTGAAAGTACTTTCTTTGCACCAATGTTGAATGGGAATTCCAATGCACAATTCCGGATCAATTCGGTTCACGATACAATTCTTCCTCGGAGGAGCTCTATGTCAACCACCGGATTGTAATAAAATATATGCATTCTATTTTTTATGGGAGTTAAACCACTATAGCCGAAAACATTTATAATGGCAGATTGTAGAAAGACAATTAAAAAGCAAAAACACTCATATAACATCATGTATAGTCAAATTCATGGTCAGTATTTATATCTGGAATACACACACTGAAGCATTAATATCCATTGGTTGCAAATGTTCAGATAATATTTTCAACAAACGATTGTTGAACTTATTATCTTATATCTGTCAGTATTTAACATAGAAAGGGTTAATCCATAACATTGATCGTTCACGTCGACTTTATATACTGTTGTCATGGGTTGCTGATAAAGTCGACTTTTCGTAAAATTCTCAATGAGCTAATACATGAGGGATAAATAAGCTTTTCCTAACACGACCCCCGTGTATATTCACACAATTCAGAACAATCCGAACTATATCACTATATCAGGCTAAACAATAATAACAATGAAATTTAACTAATTAATTACTGTATTATGTATCAATTTATTCGAACTGCAGTTCGTGAATAATGCCTAGAATTCGAATTTTAGCAAGTGAAAAATTACAAGGTGCCAAAGCCTTCATCGAAGGCTCCAAGCTCTTTAAAAAAAGTGCCATTTCGTCCTCTGGTGATGAGTCGTCAGGTTCGATGAGTTTTTGTGCCACTTCAAGCATCTTCTCGTTGAAGTAGTCATTTGCTCTTCTTGTATTACGTTTTCCGAAAATCGGCACGTCGATATTGCTCTCGGTGACAGTGTTGTTCGCGGAAGTCATGTTTTCATTGTCGTTAGTATTGTCCTCATCCAGTTGACCATTTCAAAACTGATCAGGACTGGGTCGATTACTATTCTCGGCTGAATCTGGGGGTGCCGAATCACCCAAGCTGGAACAAGTGGCTCTCGGCTCTGAGCAACTTTTCAGGAACAGCATGGCTTCATAAAATGTCCACTTGACGTTTTTTCCGCCACCACCGTCGCCGCTTTTTTTCTTAACCTCCCCTTTATGTTTCGTGTTGAAGTAATCTTTGAGGTTCCTCCATTTCGACTTGCAAGAATCAACTGGAACAAAAACAGAATAAATGTTAATCGATTCACTAAATACTTTCACATATTTTGCTTTGGTCATTGTCTTTATTGGCAAATATATTTATATAACATGAAACCACTATTATGTCATTAAAAGCTATTACATATTTCGTTATAACACATAGTGTATATGTCACTAGTGACGATTTAGCGCGTGCTTCCCGACAACATGGCGGCGCGACAAAATATTACTTTACATTGATTAGGCGGATTAATACTATTTTGAAAAGCCGCGCATGTCTCAAAAACCAGACACTGCAAATTGATTGATTTGTTCATTAAAGTTATTGTCCAAAGTCGTTGCACAAACGAAAATAGAAACAAAACAAAGAGGCAAATTGGGAACTATATTTTTCGTCGCAATCCTGAGCGCTCAATACTGTCGTATACGTTTGTGAAGCGTCTCAGCCAACAATGTATATGTCCGGATTTTTTAGCTTCTATTCAGGATTTTCTTTTAGGCGTAAATCTCTAGTTTTTTTCATGAAAAAACTCGTTTGATAAATTTGATTCACAACTCGTCTACGACTCGTTTCATAACATCTTATATCCCAACATAACTCGTTGGAGATAGTAGCATTTATTTATATACACATTCTTTAATATTATCTAGAATTTAGAATGCCATTACACAGTGCCTGTTATATGAAAATGCTTTCATATCATTTTCAAAACGAGAGGCCGATCACGATCGGCAGATGTTTAACCCATGCCTTAGCGATAGCGATTAGATATAACTGATAATTGGCCAAGATATGATCACAGTAATCCATATATCAGTACCAAACTTAAAATCAAAAGCTCAAATAATATGTCTTAAGAAGGTGCTAAAGTGTTGGGTGGGGAGGAGTCGTTTTAAATCTCATAACTCCGTCCCTATTCACACAAGGACCTCTCACTGTGAGATCCAATGGTTTAGCCATTAATCGATTTGACAGATAGGATAAACAATTATCCAGCCAGCAGGTTGTTTATCTTTACCTTCATATAACCACACCATAGAGCTCTTAACCATATGCAATCACTCAATTAATAACAGATTTCGCTTGGAATGACATCTATTAAAGTTACTCTCATATACTCAGGATATTGGATGTTCCCATGGTAATTTATTGCAATAAAATTTTCATATTTTCATAACAGAACATCACACCTAATTAGTGGTATACAACTAAAACAAATTAGTGTCAATGAAAATTTTGTTTTCAATTAAATAATTTTGTTATTATTTATATAAAAGTTTTTTAATATTTTTTGTGTGTTAATATGAGCGAGGAGTTCAATCTAAAAAAAATGAAATGAAAATATCGAATTTAAAAAAAAGGGTCATAACTCCTTTAAAATAAATCGGATCAAACCCATATTCAAACTCGTACTGTATTTTGGGCTGAGAAACTCGCATACCAAATTTGGTTCCGATCAAATGAAAATTGTTTGAGTTGTGACAGCATGCATGAATTCGAAGTCGAAAAAGGGCCATAACTCCGTATAAAAAACTCGGATCAAACCCATATTCTAACTTGATCTGTATTTTGGTTCCGGTCGGATAGAAAATGTTCGAGTTATCGCACCATGCGTAAAGTGTCTACGGACAGACTGACAGACAGACGGACGGACTAACGACGAGTGGTCAATCCGGACGTTGACACTATGTTTACCATACTATGGTATGCGTAAAGTAAACATAAAAATCGGTATAAAAACGGTGATACTCACGGGCTCTCCATACATGGCAAATCGACGACAACCCGTTTACAAACACATATCACTGACTAGATTAGCATCACTTTCGTAATTTCTGAACATACAATATTTTCATATTGCGAAAAATGTCCATATAATTTTAAAAAAACATATTGTCAACTGTGATGCCCTCCAGAGACGTGGGGTAATGGGGTATGAGACCCACCCATCCCTTCTAATTTTGGCATAAATTTTCAACAGTTGTACACTAATGCTTGGCACAATCGCAGTTGAAAATTCAGACCATCATCTGGCTGAAATTGTGCTGTTAGATTAATTTTTCAAATTGTTTTCAGACCAAATTCATATAATTTAATTTCTACTTTCGTTGAACTTTCCGACTAATATGGCTATGATTTTGAAAGACCAGAAGTCGAATCATTTCCTACTTCCGCAAGGGGGCAGGAAACAACTCCAGGATACAAGATTGAAATTATATGTTTTTTAATTTTTGGGACCCATTGCACCACCCCTGGTACGCAAGTTGTTTCCTTTCCGATTTCGGTGCGGTGAAAATAGCAGGATACGGCAGACAAAGGGTGAGAATTTTTAAATAACCATCCGGATGTAATGGCAATCAGATAAGCTTAATGGAAAGCACCATAAATCTCAGAAAAACACTCAAAGGTACTCAATCCGATTCGATGGTCCCCATACCATAAGATTCCAACAACAATAAAAACAAAATTAAATACTGCTTCAGTTATCAGAATCGATTAATTACCCCAAAACAATGCTAACCACAGTCAACTATAATATAAAATTGCCCCAAAAACGTGTTATTTATCAACATTTTGTTTAACGGAATTTGGCCGGATTGCTAAATGTCTAACACCAAAGTCACTTGGTTTTAGTGTTATCCATCTTCATCCGCAATTTGATCCGAGACCGTCGGCTTAACACTAATTTTCTAGGCCGCCAAAAATTACATATCTCGGGAAATAACAAATTTCAAAAATCGATATCTGATCACTCTGAGCTTCGATGATGGGTTCCTCGAATCGAATCAAATATGTTTTACTCCGAACCAAACAAATAGTAGCCTGGGAGCGTTAATTCGGATTATGTATCTTTAACTAAACTTGTCAAATAAGGTTACCGGCTAACATATGCGATAAAGTTGGGTTGAACATAATTAAAGTTATCTAATCCAACGTTTAGTTAATCGAATCCGACTAGTCGTTGGGTCAGAACTGTTATATTAACTAAACTAGTTGGATTAGACAAAAGTGACCAAACATTGGGTTATGGTAACCCAACTTCGTAATCAAACATTGGGATAAACTAATCAAACTTTGAGTTTGAAGTAACTAAACATGGTGTTAGAGAAAACATATCAACATATAATTATATTTCATTTCAATTGATGAATTTTAACCATATCATCTGAGATTCTAGTCATTAAATATGATCCCAAAAATAAGTCCAATCAATGGATTAATTTCTGTCCTTAACGTTTGAATAGAGGAGGGTTGTTGAATTCCGACATAAGAGATGCCTTAACCGTGTATATATTTGAGATTGACACCAATACAGCGAAGCATATATGAAAACGAGAGCTCACATCCAGCAAATATTGATCAAGGGGCGCAACTGAAAAACAGTGATTATTAATTGAACTAACCTAACCCAACAATATATCCCAACAATTGAACCCAACTTCTGGAATTTGGCCCAACCATTAATCCAAATTTGGATAACCAAACTATTTTGACTAAACTCTATTTTGGGTTACTATGGTACAGTCTCTGTATCGATTATATAATAATCCATCTGTGGTCTGTTGCATTAACCAATATCAACGTATTGAAGAACACCCTGTTAGAATACATGTATGCTTTATAAATGGCAGAAACAGGGGCATGTAACGCGCTCTCCAAATTGCACTACACTTGTACGCCTTACTTATACGTATTTACCCCCCCCCCCCCCCCCCCCAACCACACAGACTTGATGCACCATTCCTACTAGTATATATGTTCCTGCTTCACGTCAGTGTAGTATACATGAGACACACACGTTATATAAATGCTGTCATGATGTATAGAGCAGGCACGTATATATGGACGGTACATAAGGGCCGTGTGGGTTATAGGATGGCTCATGTGGCAGAACATATATACCGAAATAAAATGTTATCATCTCAAAGATGAAAACTTGTTTTTTAATAATTAGAATGTTATGTTCAATTAATCAGCTTCTCATTATATCGATTAGTCCCAGTAATCCAAGGTCCCATCTACCCAATGATAAACATCATATATACAATAATACAAGAAATTTGTTTATATTTCAATATTAATCATACCATTTAAAGCACCGGAAGTATTAAATAATAAAATGGCATAATTAAATGCCAAAATCAACACTGAGAACTAATAGAAAATATTAATTTTTCAGTGCATTTCGTAAGAAGCTGGACCCACCACATTATATCGTGTTATAAAGGAACAAATATTGGGTCAGTATTTAGATGGAGCCCCTTCTCTTGATTAACGCTCTATTTGTTCCAGTTTATATTTAGTCTGCGCATTTGCAATCATTTTAGTAGTCATAATTTATCTTTAAACATGGATTCAAAATTTTACATGGCATTGAGAAAATATTCTATTGGCACCCAGATCCACCCACCCACCGGATCTTGTATCCTGGAGTTTTTTTCCTGGCCGCCCCTGACGGTTTTCAAGTTCCCGGCTGAATTGTCTATCAGTTGTAAATATTCCGATCATAGGGATTGCAGGATCGAAATATTTCCGATTTGTAATTTTTTTGTCACCAATTAGGCAAATGTCAAAATATATATCAGGGGCTTGGGTAAATAGGATTTTGTTGGAATCTCGGACTCCAACTAGGTGGTTTAAAATATACCCCAAGCGAAAAATGTCAACCCAAGGGAGTGGGGTGAATAAAGATCACGCATTTAGGAGTTTCGGTTTCCAAGAGGAATGGTTAAGTTGCACCCCCCCCCCCCCCCCCCCAACGGAGACTCTCTATAATTCGATTTTATTTTACAAAACTCACCACTGATGCCAACCTCGTTGGAAACTGCATTCCAAGCCATTTCCTTTCTGTTTCTGTCTTTGTATTCTGGTTTTGTTGTATCCCAGAGACACGGATATTTGCGAACTTCGTTTATTATTGCGTCGGCCATTATTTATGATAATGACTGTACCGGACAGTATATGCTGGTCGAGTGAACCATGCCATTTTGTAACGGCGACCTCGAGGACGATGTTGATTGCAGAAGATGATTGGTCACGAACAGAACGTGGTTGAATAGTCACTAATAGCTCTGCGTTATGTTAACACGCACCTTAAAAAACGCTGCGATTAATCGCACGCGCGTGTGCAATGAGAATAGACCCTAAGCACTCGATGATGGGGGAGGGGTCTGAAGAAAGAAAAAAACTTTCATACACAGGGTTAACATGAAAATCCCTCCCAACCATGGGTCTACCATCCTCCCTGCATGCAAATCTATTTGTTTTTCCTCCAACAAACTGGGGTCTCATCCCCTCTTTCCCCATAATTTTTACTGGATATCATGTTTGAGTACAACTGTTTTAAATGATCTTTATTCAGAAAGACGATTTTTGTCAGACCTAATTCAACCACTTGAATCGTACACTTTTGATAATATTGAGTGATAATAACAATACTATACACAAAACTCCTGTAATCTGTGTTGTGCTCGTACTATATAGTGTTATGTTCGTTACAACCTGGAATAAAATATGCATATTTATGCCCAACTACATGGAATTGAACCCTCTATTTTTAATTATAATTAGCTATATAAATTGTGTCCTCAAAACTTATGTCATTTTGATGGCACGGCTAGTTATACTCAAATTATACCTGAGTAAATCTAACTGAGGAAAATTAAAGTTAATATGTCAGCATATATATGTGGTCACCCCCAACCAAAAGTACTTTATCAGCCTCCAACCCACCCTAGCCCTGTGTATGAATGTGTTCGTCAGACCCCCACCCCTATTGGGGGACCACTTAGCAGTGGGAGGAAGGAATGCAATCGAACACACATATAGATCTAGAGTCGCTCGACCTTAAAAAACGCTGCGATTAATCGCACGCGCGTGTGCAATGAGAATAGACCCATATATCACTGGGTCTTTCACACATGTGCGTTTGCCGGATGCGTTTCTTTTTTTTTCATGTCTCGGACTTGAAATGCTGCGTTTCGCCTGCGTTTCTAAAAAAGCATACACAAGCATGTGTGGCTAGCTTCACTGTTTTGACCGATGCGTTTTCCGGATGCGTTAAAATATTAGAAACGCAAGGAAACGCATCGGAGAAACGGACATGTGTGAAAGCGGCTTTAGTCTATTCTTGATATGGCTGCACCATCGAGAAGTTTAGTTTTTGAAAAATTCCTTTAACTACCAATGCTGCATGAAACATGTTATCCAGTGCCATGTTAAATTGGCTCAAATGGTTTACTGAAACCCAAGAATGTTCAACATTTTAAATGTTTGGGTCACCATCATGCCTCCTGCAGGATTCTAATATATGGATAATAATATAATACATTCCCCATGAGATGGTGCACGTAATCACCGTGTTTGATGGTAATGCAATGTTAGTCACGTAATTCAAAATTCTCTCAATTCATTCACATTAAGCTGAAAATATTCGAGGTGGGCGAAATAAATATATTTCAAAAATCGAAATAGCTCTGAGCTTTGAAGGGTGGATTCCTCAACTTAAATAAAAACAATTTCACCCCCAAAGTCAAATGAATAGTAATTTAGCATATTAAATCGGACAGGGTATCTTTAATTTAGGGGTGTTAAATCAGACAGAGTATCTTTAAGTAATGACTGTAGCTGGAGTATGTTTTATTGAAGGGTATACAAGTCTACAAATAGTGTGTCAGTCATTTGCAGAACGAGGTCCTCATAGAGTTAATTTAGTGATGCTATCCCCCACAGCAGGGAAGAGTTACCAAATTTCCCCTCTGGGGACATCATTCTGCTTAGGCCTCAACTGCTTTGAGAGACCTAGGATCATATTGAAGTTCCCCAGTTGAAGTATGTGATGTTCATCAATTAGTCAAATGTTAATTTGAGACTATAAATACTACTTCCCAGTAGATGAGGCCTAAGCAAAATGAGATCCCCAGAGGGTGAATTTGGTGATGCTAGCCCGCTTTGTGGGATAGCGTAACTGAATTCACCCTCTGGGGACCTCAATCTGTAAATGACAGACACACTATTTGCAGGTTTGACGGTATAGCGATGTGGCGGTTGGTCACACTAAATATGCTACAATGGCCACAGCGATATAACTATCAATAAAACACACTAAATATACAGTTATTCCTTATATTTATATAGCTTATTCCTTGTAAATTTCTATTCTATCTGGCTGATTTTTTTCTGAAATATGTCTGCAGTTTGTTTACAAAACACATCCAGTTATTCTGTCTACCACTTTTTGTCATCTAGGATCTTTGACATCTGTTCGTGTTAAGGTGTGTTTTATTGGGTATAAAATTCATGACCCAATTGGCAGGTGACAAATCACATAACATAATTTAGTGTAACACATACAGTCTATGTAAACATTCTGTAAAACAGCTCCGGTGATTTCTGCGACCTCTGTGGCTATTGGAATGATGGCTAGAAATTGGCTACAAATACAGCTCATTGCTTTGTGATTTATCCAATAACTCCGCTGTATATTTGGTCCCTACCATCTTACAATCGATGGCGCTCGTAAGAAATGAGGCATCTAGCATTACTACTGAACAAAACAACATACACAAATAAACTAATCTGCTGTGAATGTGGCATAACAATGAACTTATACATACAATGTTTCAATGCAACTCTATGACACTTATTCATCTTCGGAACATATTCTGGGAGCGAGCAATTTATGTTTTCGGAATTGACGCATATGCATTGTTGCAAGCTATTCCAACATGAAGCTTAGTAGCTATATTCTTGGGACTACCGAAGATCACATCCGTTCAGATGTGATCCATAGTTATGGGAACTAAATAATTGATGCCTCTATCTTTTTGCTTCACAACAGCAGTGCAGTGAAAGGAATTCCCGTCTTGTAAATGGGTCAATATTTCAAAAGTGTGCATTCTGGGTGAATAAAAAAACTAATTTTGAAACAAGGATACTGAAGGAAGTTAAATACTTATTATCAATATACATGGTTGGCAGGTACTGGAAACATGCGCAGCAGTGCTAAAAGTGCCATGGCAACCATAAGTAACCAAGCGTGAGCCAAATTTGTGTCATTCATGTTACTATCAACCAAGGGTGTGGTGCTCTAAAAACAGAAAAGTTATTCTGACCAAAACTTGTCATGCTTAACAGGTAGGTAGGTCATACCTGCTGAATTCAACATATGATGCATATGGAAATTGGAAAATTATATACATTTTAAGATATGGTATGTTATCGCTGTTATATGATAACATTTTATAAATTTGGTCTCAGTTTGTTTTTGCAAATAATGTGGCCATGAATAATTTCCCAATCAAACTATATGTAGGAGCTATATAAGTCCATATGTATTTACCTGTGGCAGAAAAATAATAGCAACAATGCTCACTGGTTTTCTTAAGAGATGCATTTTATTACGGTAACACCAATGACATGAGGGTAACACCAATGACATTTTTGGATTTTGCTTTAGAAATCATTCTCCATTCCTTTGAAAAACACAACATTTCAAACAAATAAAAAGATACATAACATTTAAAAGTGGAAATAGTACCATATGTGACAGGTGTGTGAACTAACTGGCTAATGGCTATTCATGTGTTACTTCAAGCAGTATGAATTTAATATAATCAGATTGATAGAGTTAGAAAGTTTATATCTGAGAAATTAGTTGGAAATTTCACACCAACAATAGTTTGAAAATGTTCTTGGAGTTTGATTTTCCAACAATTTATTAGTGGGGAATTTGCTGTATTTAGACAAACATTTGCATATTTTCCTAGTTTTTTTTTTCTTCAAAATTTTGGACTGACATGGCCATTGGTTGGAAATTTTCCATCCTCAGGGGCGGAAGTTTCCAATACAACATGTAATTGTACCTATTCTATCGCTCCTGGATGGAGGTAATTAATTAATAACAAATACTAATACTGACTTAGAGCTGTGGGAAAAGAGGACGCAATATAATAGGTTTGAATATAAAGGTGTATATAGTTATCATGGTAAAAGACGACACAATATATAATAGGTTTGAATATACAGGAGGTGTGGCTATCATGGGAAAAGCTAGAAGATGCTATGTAATAGGTTTGAATATAAAGGTGTGGTTATCATGGTAAAATAGGATACAGTATATAATAGGTTTGAATATACTGGAGTTGTGGCTATCATGGGAAAAGCAGACGCAAGATAATATGTTTGAATATAGATACAGGAGGTGTGGCTATCATGGTAAAAGCAGAAGCAATATAATAGGTTTTAATGTTATCGGTTGCTGTATACTACCTGAAACAGGCTCCATTTGGGAACCTTTATTCCACTGCAACCCCTTTGTGTGCAAAGCAGTCATTTTGATCTTTTTAACATTTTGATTTAAAAAAGTTGAATTAGATTTTTTTTAGAGATTGAACTTCTTGAACATAATCCGATTTAACACCCATAAATTATTATTTCTTCGGCTTTGGGAGCAAATAATATTAGATTTGAGTCGAGGAACCCACCCATCAAAGCCCAGAGTGATCAGATTTTGAGTTTTGAAATTTGTATTTTTCCAAACCTTGAATATTTGGCGGCCTGGCAAAATATTTGACGAATGCCGACAACATACTCTTGATACCATATTGCGTTGAACGAAATATCAATATGAATATGTCCACATCTATATATATCTCTGTTATGTCAACATGTACGACGATTTGAGATTAATTAAATTCTGATTCTGAAATGTTGATATATAACACTTTTTGGGCAATTTTATACTTGAGTTGACAGTGGTCCGCATTATTTTTTAATCGATTCTGATAACTGCAGCGGCATTTCAAGAAATGTTGTTATTGGAATCTGATGATATGGGGACCATCAAATCGGATTGTGTACCAATAAAAAAATGTGTTTAAAAAAAATACTTATTTTTTTAAATCCATATTTTGAAAAATAAATGCTATCGATATTTTGAAAAACTTATATTTAAAAAAACTGATGCTATCCATAATTTGAAAAAACTAATATCAACCGGGGCTATCCATATTTTGAAAAAACTAATATCCACTGGGATACCCCGAGTCACCACAACAAATTTGGTTGAAATCGGTCAAGGGGTCTGAGAGAAAAATCGCAAACAGAGAGACACATCCAACTCTTTTATTTATATAGACAGGGGCGGGTCCAGGAAATTTGAAAAGGGAAATTATTTGGATACCACATTCAAAACGACGCGTTTTCCTAGAGAAGGAATACTATTGAGTTACTCATATGAATTTGATATGTTCCAATCTGGGTATGCACACATAAAACATAAATCTCAGTTTCTGTAGCTTATATGGAGCTGGTGACAATCAAATTTACTCGGATCAATGAATGTATCGATGTTAGTACACCAGGACTGGATACATCACACGCGTTGCAGTACTTTATAAACATGGCCATACGGTATGCTATATGGAGAGTTGTGCAGTGCATGATAGAAGATTAAAGCTTCTATGGTTTCACACCAGTGATATGTCATCAAAATATATGGCAGGAATGTACGTGTCAACACTGCAGATTGTGTGTTCAAAATACTACGATTGTTGGACGATTGGGACATTGGACGATTGGGACCTTGGGTCCAAATCGTCCGAGGTCCCAATCATCCAACTTAAGGTCCCAATCGTCTGGATACCCCAGGGCCACCGGGTAAACTATATATGGTTTGGGCCGGTGCAATGGATAAATATTTCAATTCAATCCTGGCTTCTACTATAGATGCGTTTGGGCTGACAAAACAATAAATCTATATCCGATGTACTCGTCTTGTTTTGTAAATGTTTGGGTCACAAAAAATATGTTCAATCAACTAAGTATGATAACGACACCTGGAAAAATATGTGTTTTGAATCACTCGATCGTTACTCTCTTTTCAATTAAACAATGACAGTTTATGTGTCGAATCCTCGCTGTCTTTTGTGCCACAATTGTTCCAACAAGTGATTGAAGTTATACCTTCGAAGTTATAGCCGATTCTCATTGTCCATACAATTTTAAACGAACCAGAACTGTATTTCTATACTGAAAAGACACTACATGTTTAATAGTATACCATGGTATCGAGTAGGCCTATATATATAATTTCTTTATGATGATATAATGCGGTCAGTGCAGTTCGATGGTTTGAAGTTAGATAGTCCGAGACAAATCTGCGTACTATTGAATGCTCAGACTATATATATACTTTGTACATGTACAGGCATACCCCAAAGTGTAGCCATCTCATTTCTATTGCTACATGTATATATATAGATGGAATTTACATTTGACACCACAGTTAGAATTGCTATATCTATGTTTATATAAAAACTTCGGGCGCCTAAAACTTGGCGCCGAGCCAGATATTTTCAGACGCCCAGAAACAAAATGTCGACAGAATTATTTTGCTCTGCATGGCAAAAATAGTCCATGCAGGGCGCGCCCACATCACGGGATTGGTTTCGCCCTTGCATGGATATACATCCATTCACAGTTGAAATAATTGTACTTGAGTCAGATTAATGTAAACATGTAAACTGTCTCCGAGCGCCGGAAGTTTCTGCACTTAATATTCCTAACATACATGCATATATATATGCATGTATTTTAGGAATATTAAGTGCAGAAACTTTGGGCGCTCGGACACGTCCCAAAAATTCCTTGCTCTGGCGAAAATAGGGGGGGGCACGCCGAGGGCGCCGGATGATAGATCCGCCCTTGATAGATGTCCCTTTCATAGATGAATACTCTCACTGATTAATGAGAAATTATTCGATTCCTATTGATTCATTTGTACGAATGTACCCTCTAACAAGGGGTACGCATCTAAGATGTTTTTGTCGAGTTTTTTGGCAGTCGAACCAAACTTCTGCCAATAAGGTGCACAACTCCGGGAAAAAAAGTTGGACGGTGGTATATTATTGCAATAGACCTATATACCAAATATCAATTGAATCCGTTAATATTTCATTGAGGTATCGCACTAACGGTGATAAAATTGTGATTAAAATAGACAAACTAAGACCCATAACTCCGGAAAAAAAATTCGGACAAACCAGGTTTTCGATCTCGTCTGAGATATTGTTGCAATAGACTCATATACCAAATATTGTTTAAATCGGTTAATATTTCATTGAGTTATCGCGCTAACGGTGATAAAATTGCTAAAAATAGACAAACTAAGACCCATAACTCCGGAAAAAAAATTCGTTCAAACCTGGTTTTCGAACTTGTGTGAGATATTGTTGCAAGAGTCTCATATACCAAATATAGTTGAAATTGGTTAATATTTGCGTGAGTTATCGCGCTAACGGTGAAAAACTTAACTAAAAACCATCTAAGATGGATAACTCTTGTTAAAAAGTTCGGACGTGACCCATTTTCTACAGGCAGTAAATAGTCATTGGGAGCAACTGCCATACCAACATTTTTTTTAATCCGTTCACAAATGTCAAAGTTATAAGGCATTCTTTAGGTCCGCCCGTCCGACCGCCCGCCCCTCGCCAAACCATAAGTCGAGTTTTTGAAAAACTCGACTAAAAATAAAAACACAGCCCTATTAATAGCTGTATGTTCCAGAAATGAATCCTGTTGATTTATAGTATCTAATCACCCCTATAAATGAAGAATTCCAATATATTTTCATAAAACTAAATGTGAGAATCCATTAAAGTGATGTGAAACACTCTGATAGGGTGACCAAATAGAAATGAAGGATAATATTGCTCAAAGTAGTTATTTTTACAAATATTAAATCCAACACACACCGTCATTATTATGTATTAATTAAATTTAGTGACTCTTGATAGCGAAATCATGTTCGTTACTTTATCGCTGATAGTTGCGCCTGAATCGAGACGTAAATATTTACAATTGAGCGTAGTTCACATGATATTTTGTATGGAGTGGTACGGTCAATTTGCTTGAAATTTTAGATGATGTAGTAGAATGCTATATTCCTCCTGTTGACATAGTGCTAGTCCAAGTCTTCTCGTACTAAAGCCGGCTAAGATATCGGGATGGAGGTGCCGGTCTTTAGTCCGAGTTCCAGGCCCATGCATTCCTTTGACAGGACTTAAGCGTTAGTGATCCGCTCAAATAAAACCACAATTATATGAAATAAAATATCACAATTGCTACAATAAACGGATAGTTTCCGCAGAAGACATGCTATTTTATCTGAAACCCACATCGGTTGTGAATTGAAAGCGGTAATTTAATGTGAAAAGAAACATTTGCCGCAGTGTTTACATATTTTTTAAAGTATGCGAACTCAGTTGACCTTGCGAACTGCGTTCGGCATTTTCCGTTGAAAATATTCCGTAGATTTTGGACAACAACGCAAATTACGATGAATTCTCCATTGTAATCGTAATTATGTGTGTCAATAAATAAAATAATAAATAGATTAATTAAACATTGGAGATATAAATGTAATACACTAAATAAATGAACCTTAAGTTTGAAAAGTCCCACTAAAACGGAAGAACTATATTTCGAAACTGTGTGATTCGGTTCTCCGATTATTTTATCAACACAGATGTCAAATGCACATCACGCATGGCAAGTCAGACACAAGAGTTCTAATTTGCTCCAATTTTGACAAGTTGCTTGCGAAAATTGTCAACAAAACTACCGTTCTGATCATCCATTGTGTCATTAAGTTTTTAGTGCGGGAATTGTTCTGAAAGCACATAGAAAACTGGACTTTCGGGCGATCGGTTTTCGCTATTTTTGTTCGGAAAACCCGCGCTATATATAGAAACGGAAAGTAGAATTAGTAGAACAAACAGCGGATTATGCCGAACTTATTCGGACCACTTCGGCTTTCGGTTAAAATGTAAACAAACAGAGACACAAATCGATGTGTGTGGCAATCAACCGGAATATTCTATGTGTAATTTAACATTAAAGTTAGATTATTATACACCATTATGACCATAAGATGTAAGCCTTTCCGATGCATATAGCATCATGTATTGATTTGCTAGGTAAATCCAGTAAAATACACCACAAATTCCCGCCACAGATCGTGGGCGTAAGTCGTGTCAAAGGATTGGTATACAAGCGGTCTTGGACTAAAGACCAGCATCGCCATCCCAATATCTTAGCTGGTTTTAGTACAAGAAGACTTGGACTAACATAGTGCCTGAATACTAACTTAATAGCTTAACGCACCCGAACAAGTCCATAATATGTCTTTAATGGTGTGGACCAGACTGAACCGCAAATGGTGGTCTGGTTCACTGCCATGATGGTCCACACTGGTCCAGGTCCAACCTTTTCTGGACTGGTGCAGTCAATGTTAATTAATATCCTTAAATCAGAATATGTACATGAAAAATAGAAAATTCTGCATTGAATATATAACTGAGGTTCCTATAGACAATGTACATAGCACTGTGTGTGCTCACTCTCTCATTAAAAAAAATATACCCTGCCTCAATCTAAAAACTAAATCCCTTTAAACTATTACAATACAGAGAAGCAGCCCTGCAATATGAAATGCCAAATATAAAGACACAATTTTTAGAAACAACGTTGGGAAGACAAGCTGTGTAATCAATTATAAAAATGCAATGTACATCAGTACATGTGACTCAATATTTGATCAAAGAAACATACCATGTGTCGCTTCCCCGACTCAGTTATAATGCACAGTGCAGTAAAAATAAATTGATTACAGCCTGCATACAACCCTTGAAATAGTGTTTTTCATTTGTAGTTACGCTATCCCGCACAGCAGGCTAGCATTACCAAATTCACCTTCTGGGGACCTCATTCTGCTTAGCCCTCAACACCCATGGGAGACCTAGGATCAGAATGAAGTTCCCCAGTTGAATTTGATAAAAACAATGTTAATTTGAGACTTTTGAGACTATATATACTTCCTAAAGATGAGGCCTAAGCAGAATGAGGTCCCCAGAGGGTGAATTTAGTGATGCTCACCCGGGGTAGCATAACTAAATTCACCCTCTGTGGACCTCATTCTGCAAAAATTAGAGGCACACTATTTCAAGGCTTGTGTACCTGACCAGACCAGGAGGCTGGACCATGGATTGGACTGGTTCAATCCAGTCTTTATCCCTAGAATCAACATGTGCTAATGTACTGTAACAATCTGTCTTTACTTTTCCCATTAGAGTATTTACCAAATAGAACTCTAATGTTTATGTTAGGACAAGGGAGAAATAAAATGAGGGTCAAGTTATCAGTATTAATTATCAGTATTAATGAAGGTAAACAGAACATCAATTACATTGTATTAAAATAATAAAGCTCAACATTGAATCAGTAATCAAGAAGCCCACCCACATTGTACTATACCCCGCAAAATAAAATTAAATCATGTCATCATAATTCTCACAAACAAATTAGCACAGATCAAATGGATCAATATATACAAATCGCAATATACCTTAAAGCCAGAACATGAGCCGAAATCATTTCAAAGATCTACTGAACCAGAGTTCTGATTTGTGGGTTGAATTATTAAGAGAATTGAGAGTAGAAAAATGCTTTTGTTGATAGTTCTTTTGACAATATTTATTCCTACAGGGAGTGAAAATGCTGCAAAATCTCTTTACAATTCCATTTTTGAAAACTATACATCAAAAATAATTCCAGTTAAACCAGGACAAGAAACTGTTTATCTTGATGTCGACTTTTATTTGACGAAGGTTTTCAAGCTGGACGAAATTAACCAGATTCTTTGGACGACGGGATTTCTGAGAATTACATGGAATGATTACTCGCTGACGTGGAACAGCAGTGATTACGGTGACATATCCGAGATTTTGGTTCCGATACAAGAAATATGGATGCCAGATATTGTACTCTCCAATTTCCACGAATCTAAAACAACACTCTACGAATCGACACAACACGTGGTATTAAAAAACAGTGGCAACGTAGAGTGGATTCCTGGTGCAACATTTCAAAGTGACTGTAATGTTGTAATATCGTACTTTCCGTATGATTCTCAAACGTGTTATTTGATATTTGAAGATTGGTCCAACAGATGGAGCTTAATTAACACAATGTTTAAGAAGAAAAATACAACCAACCTCAAATGTCTGGTGTCCGGAAATAGCAACTGGGAAATGAGATCGGAGCTGGTATCAACGAGTCATGATGGCCTTTACTACATCGTGAGTGTCGCACTGAAGAGACGCCCATTGTTTATTGTCCTGAACACCATCATTCCCGTCCTAATTCTCAGTATTTTAAATGTGTTCATATTTAAAATTCCGATTCGATCTGGAGAACGCAATTCTTATGCCATAGCAGTTTTTCTATCATTTGCCATCTTCCTCAATTATATTTCTACGCTATTGCCAGCGAATGGAGACAATATTTGCTATCTAGAGGTATTCATCATACTGATGTTGGGCCAGAGTGGCGCCTCAGTTGTAGCTACAAACATGGTATGTAACATTGGGCATCTGGGTAAAAATATTCCTCGATTCTGCATGTTTATTACTCGACTGAAGCATGAGGATTATGATGGGGAACACCATTCGGAGCAGAACGACACAAATGATGAGAAACCAAAACGTAAACCTGACACAAGCTCCTTGATACAAACGAAATTGGATTCTATTCTCTTCAAAGTCACGTTGGTGATCTTTGTTGTAACGTCAGGTTCGTTTGGACTTTTATTCTATTTGAAAAATAATCAAAAGAACGCTGAACAAGAAATCGTCTTTCTCGATAAATGTGATGCTCAGTTCTGGCCTGCTGCGAGATAAGCAAAGAGATGGGGAAAAATAATTCCTTTCCAGCTGAATGCGACACTAGTTTGGTTTTCTGGAAAAAAAAGTGAGGAGCAATTCATTTGAATTGAACATGATACTCAGTCCTTATCCTCACATGTTTTTTGAGAGATAAAGTGTGTTATAGTTAAAAGTAAGCAAACTCAATTAATTAATACATCTTTCCATGATTGTCAATCAAATAATTATTAGCTGATATATTTTACCAATTAGCGACCAAGTCCGCTGTTTGTGTATGGAAATTTCTGAAGCCATGTTTGTGTATTTGTTCTCACTGATTGGATATCCTTGCATACATAAATGAGAAACCAGACAGTAAACATGACAAAAGCTGCTTGATACAAAAGAAATTGGATTCATTTTTTGGACTTTTATTCTATTTCAAGAATAACCAGAAGAACAGTGAAGAAACAATCATCTTTCTCGATAAATGTGATGCTCAGTCCTGGCCTTCTGTGAAATAAGCAAAGAAACGGAGAAAAATCATTCCTTTCCAGCTGATTGCGACACTAGTTTTTGTTATTTTCTGAGAAACACTGACAAAAATTGATGAGCATGATACTCAGTCCTTGTATATTTTTTGAGAGATAAGGCACTGGATAAGGTGTGTTATTGTTAGAAGTAAACTCAAGCTCATCAATAAATCCATCTTTCAATGGTTGTCAATCTAATTATTAGCTGATACTGTATATTCTGCCAATCAACGACCAAGTCCGCAATTTGTGCATTCAAATTTCTGAAGCCATTTTATTCACACTAATTTGCATATCTGGGCATACTTAAATCAGGGGGTTGTCAAACAACTGTTTTGTTGTCAAAACTTAATTCATTGCACTTGTGATTGTGTGCTTTGCGATGTTGGAAATTTTCCATTGTTATAACAGTGAATTTAATTTAACATGAAGATAAAGGTTCTTGTGTGTCTTCCAACATAGCCACACACTGTACCCAAAAACATTTTTTTTTTTACAAATACAGTTTTAGCACATCCTATGGTTTATTTGTCAAAATATAGTCTATTAGAAGCCACATTATACACAAAACCCAACCTAACAAAAAGCAACCAAAACAATGAGATAATATGATCAGACATATCAACAGCACAAATAGCCAAACTTATAATGATATGCCAATGGAAAGTTCAGCCCTATTAATTAACCCCTCCATGAATGGAGCTTCCTGAAAGTTTGTGAAAACCCTGTGCCAATGCTATATGTTATTAATTGGTTGTTTCCATATTGGCCGAGTTATGAGGCCGAGGTCTGTCGTATTGGCCTGAGGCAGCAGGCCGAAGGCTAATACGACAGACCGAGGCCTCATAACTCGATCAATGTGGAAACAACCAATTAATAAGTATTTTATTAATTAGCAACAATGTAATAATTGTTTCACAGGATGAATATATTAACGCAGATATACCAAGTTGTGTGTTTGATTAAATTAACAATTATTCAAGCAATTTTCTACTTATTGGCCGACTTTTTGTTACTTATTGGCCGCGTTTTTTACTTATTGGCCGACTTTTTGTTACTTATGATGCAGGCAGTGTTCTACTTATTGCGGCCGATAACCTATAGCTAAAAATTAATAAATTCTCTTATATATGTGAGTCTCCCATAGGGAGTGCTGACCATATTGGCCTTGAACGGACTTCAAATTGAAACAGAAAACTTATCTAAGGCTATGCAAACCAATTTCCCGTTTCTCACATCCAACGTAGCATTCTACATCTGCATCAGCTAAATTCCATGTGATTTATTTCGTAAAAAATCAACTTATCTAGTACGACCGACACATTTTTTACTGAGTAAATAGTCTCAATTCTTCACAGAATCATATGCCGGAAATTAATTTATAAAGTTCCCCGATAGATTGAACATGATTGAAAAGGCTGCACACGCAGGGATTTGGGATGAAGATAACTTGGTCAGAAAAAAATAAGAGGTCCCTTTGTTTAATCAGCAAATTCTAACTCGAACTAAAGTTATCATCCAGAAACCATCTGGATGGAATAATGGACAGATGAAAGGACCTGTGATTTCTATAGTCCCAAAACAAAAATTTCGGGAGACAACTATATAATTTCAGGACAAAAAGGTCAGCCATCGCACTAAAAGAGATATTTTTATATCACAAGCTTCCTGTGGCATTAACCCTTTGAGTGCCAGGTCCGATTTTTGTATCAACCCATATACACTGTGCCAATGCATTCTCTTATATATGCGAGTCGACCATAGGTCGCCTCGCATATATAAGAGAATGCATTGGTCTAACAATTTTTCATCATTTGTTATTATTTTTTACAATTTTAATATTTTTTCTTATATTCTTTAACTCTTCAGTGCCAGACTTATTTTGTAGGTTTAGTGCCAGGGAATCTTACGTTTTTCATGGGCATCAAAATTATTACTATTAATACTTGGTGATAGTTTTGAGTTATAACATGCCCCTAAGGTTTTATCCAGTTTGTTTTTAAATTCGCTATAGCATGCTTAAGCATACCCAAAAAAAATTCAACCAAAAAAAATAATCTAAAAAATCAAACAAATTTAGGGCCGATTTTACAGACCGTAAATTAGGGTCGATGAGATCGGTCCCTGGCACTGAAAGGGTTAAATAAACATGAAATAACATAAAAGTATAAACAACTATCACCAACAAGTACATGAAAATAAATATTGATTTTGTTTTTATTTTCATTATTAAATAATGAGATTTCGTATGTCAAAACCAGTGCTATGCAAACATTACTGTTACGTTAGAATTACCAATAAAAGTTCAATTAGTCCAATAAAATATCAAATTTTAATCAAAATTTGTCGGTAAACATTCAAAATGGTCTAAAGCATGGAAAACTATTCTGAAAATCATATTCAGACTAAAATATTACTACTACACTATTAGCAATGATTGTTTGTTGACAAATCACTTTAGCAGTTTTGTTTACATAACAATTATTTCAATATTCAAAATTTAGTTACTGGATAACTATCAATAATGAATATAAGAATAAAGTTGATACATTTCTCCATGTTCTTCTTAGTGGTGATGTTTTTGCAGAGTCTACAAGTCCAAAACAGCTTGGGATAACGGTTGGGTTGATGCCTGTTTTGGACCGAGTCTCGTCCCATTTTACTCTTCTATAACGGGCTTTCATTGAAAGTCGTACTACATTTACATGTGAAGCCCGGGCATTCACGTGAACTCAGGCATGTGATTAATGATCTGACATGTCCGTGATTACTCTGTCTTCAAAATGATATATCATTTACCCTGATAGAAAAAGACAAGTGCACCGCTGGGCAGAGGTAACGCCCCCGACTGTACAATCAGAGAGGATTTTTCTTATTTTTGTGCAAATACTTATTAAATGGCACTTTGTAAAGTTATGTTATTCATGAGTATTTAGTACGAATGTTGTTCTATATTAGCTTCAAATTTGGTCTGGTGCCACAAAAATAGAAGGAAAACTGAATTTTCTAAAAAAAAAAGGAAGAATTTTTTAAGTCGAAAAAGAGTCATAACTCTCACAAAAATTATCCGATTGAACCGAAATGTTACCTTGACCTGTATTGCGATATTGGTAATACACAAAAAAACGGGTTTTGCAAATAAACAATCCAAAATCAAGTTATCATCTGGAAACCAAAAAAAGTAGCAGAAAACCTGAATTTTCTAAGTCCAAAAAGGGGCGTAACTCTGGAAAAATTGGGCGGACGAAACAGCAGTTATGGGGAAATCTTGTCCCCCCGGCTGGTCTATTAGCATACCAAAGATCAACTGAATTGAGTTAGCGAAACCAAAGTTATGAGTTGAAACGTTCGTACGGACAGACGGAAGGACGGACGGAAGGCTAGACGGAAGGAAGGAAGGACGGAAGGACGGACGTACGGAGGGCTCCACTATATACCCCCAAATCTCCATCAGAGATCGGGGGCATAATAAAGTGATTACTACGATCGTTTAATGTATTTACATACATTTTCTGATAAAGTGTCAAATCAAAATTCTTTGTTTACTTATAAACCTTGTTGCTTTGACATTGATCGGACCTCTGATATATGCATGTTTGACATCGTCATGCTTGGGAAAGGCTACCCTCTATGATCATATATGCAAAGTGTCCATTTTACCCAATCCGATGATACACAAGCATAACTTCTGCCCATGATTCTGGGTGTAAAGTCCGTTATAGAAGATTAACGGGATGGGACTCGGTCCAAAACAGATTCAACCCAACTGATATCTCAGGCTGTTGCAGGCCGAGAAGACTTGGTCCAGTGCATTCGGTCCCTTTAAGAATATGATACAACTTCTAATTTCTCATCTGTTTGATCACTGGTAGCTGGCACGTCTAGCTTCTGAAACTCAGTGCTTGTTCTTCTTAAGAGGTACACAGCTGCTGAAAGACCTCCTATGTTCACATTTAGAATTGTCTTTCTTGACCAGTAATTACTGAATGTAGATAGAGCCTGAAATGATACCATGAAATGGTGAAAACATCACAGTCACGCCTGGAAAAAAAGTGTCTGACTTTTGCAGAAGGAGGTCCCCAGAGGGTGAATTTAGTGATGCTATCCCACATAGCGGGCTAGCATCACGAAATTCACCCTCTGGGGAACTCATTCTGCTTTGGTCTCATTTTCTGGGAAGTATCTATATGATCAAATTAACATTGTTTTTAGTTACTTTTTCCCTTCTTTTCAGTTTCTATATCCCTAATTTGCAGAAGATAAAATGCATAATCGATGTGACTAATGGGTGAACATCACCAACTTCAACTGGGGAACTTCAATCTGATTCTTGATCTCCCATAGCAGTTGAGGCCTAAGCAGAATGAGGTTCCCAGAGGGTAAATTTGGTGATGCTAGCCCACCATGCAGGATAGCATAATTAAATTCATCCTCAGGGGATCCCATTCTGCAAATTACAGACACGCTATTTCCAGGCATGATCATGGTTAACACTGTTCACCCACAGTCTAATGGCCTATTATCCTGGACACCCAAGCAATGTATTTAAAGTGATTTGAAACACTCCGGTAGGGTGATCACATAGAAATTGAGAACAATCTTTCTCAAAGAAGTTATTTGTTACGAATATTAATCCAAATTGACGATATACACCATCAGTCTTATATATTAATTAAATGCAATGACTCTCGGTGGCTTAATCATCTGTGTTAGATTATCGCCGATAGTTGCGTCCCGAATCGAGATGTTAATATTTACAATTGGGCGCAGTTCAGATGATGTTTTCTATGGAGTGGTATGGTCGATTTCTTTGAAATTGTCGGCGATGTTAGTAGAATGCTACATTCCTCCAGTTGGCATAGCACTTGAATACTAACTGACCAGTTTAATATGTCTTTAAACATTCGCTGATGAGAAATAAGACCACGCAAAATAAATTTCCCATTTCTCAGGCCCGTGCATATTGTCCCAAAACCCTGCGCATGCAACTTTTTATTCAAATTTAAAATGTTGGAAAATTTCAATTGTTAAGAAATAACTGCAGTATGTTTTTTATCATTTATTTTAAACATTGTGAAAGGTCGATTGAACCCCCCCCCCCCCCCCCCCCCCCCCCCCCCCCCCCCCCCCCCCCCCCCCCCCCCGACTCATTATTGTAACTTGTCACTATAATTGGTACTGAGTTCAAATGATTTGCAAACGTGAATAATGGCGTCTGCAATCTCAGTCAAAATTGTCAAAAATATGTCAGTAATACTTGATTGGATGATTATGTCCAAATTAAATTGACCAACAAACTTTTTGAGGACATCAATAAGAAAATAAGGCCATGGGCGATTGAAATTAGACCAAAACTAGCTGATGCAGAGGATAAAGTCTCTCTTGATAGGTCCCCCAGAAATAAAAATGAAAATATAAAATCATATGTTCCCATGCTTTTCAAAGTTTTTTGGCCTGAGAAAAGGGAAATTGATTTTGCATGGCTGAACAATGCATTGCTTTTCCTATTCCTTAGTGTGCGTTATTCATGTGGCATATGTCTGGGAATAATACTGGGATCATTTACGGTAGTGATATCATGGTTAGTTGTTTACCATGCCATCAGCGTCGCCATTGCAAAATTTCCCATTGGAAAGTTAGTGGTATTTTCAGTATTTTATTGAGGTTGATTTATCGGTTAAGTATTGCAGGCTAGCATCACTAAACTCACCCTCTGGGAACCTCATTCTGCTCAAGCCTCAACAACTATGGGAGACCTAGGATCAGATTGAAGTTCACCAGTTGAAGTTGGTGATGTTCACCCATTAATCACCTCGATTACATGTATATATATATCTTTAATTCCTCCTTAATAGAAGATCATAGAATACAATATATCATTGAAACAAATTAAAGAAATATAAGCAAAATGAACAACCCATAACCCAAAAGTGTTGTAGAACAAAAATACGGAAATAAAGACAAAAGCACCCTATCAATCCATCATATATATGCTAAACAGTCATCCTTAACCGCACACATGTACAGTCGCGCCATACCAACACAAAACCACATTCGAGCACAGTCACGCCAATTATGTCAAAATAGAGACATTACACTCACACACAAGCATACACACACGCACACGGAAAGAAAGAAAAAAAGAAAAAAAAAAGAAAAAAAACCTCAACTCAAACAAACTTACACACCAACAACCTTCCATACAGAGACTTACAACAAAACACGCATAAATGGACACCTATATACATACTCCTGCAGGCTTGATAAGTGCAGTAGGCACATGTGTATTGTACTCGCCAAATTAGTTACATCTCGACAGATGGACGGACAAACCTAGTTAAAACAAAAACAAACAAACACCAGAACACGTGTGAACCTATGTAACTCGACTAAAATCTACATACACGCGATCAATCCACAATTAGTTTGTTAAACAAATGGTTCCAATTAGTTGACTGACTAGTTGATAGTGATTTTATCCATGATAAAAAAACAATTTAGGTGGAGAGTCCATATAGAAATTCCACTGTACCAAAGACATTTAGTGGCTTTAATGAAAAAGCGCAACAAGTGAATACTCCGTATAGGAATTAAGTCTAGAAGATGATGTGGCATGTGGCCAAGAAACAAGGCAATTTGCTGATCTATGGGAAGATTGTCAATGTACTGATAAGCAACAACTGGAAACCTGTCAATGAATAAGTACCAAAATTTATTTCGTGATTCTGCGAGGGCAGGACAATCTATTAAAAAGTGTCTAGCGACATCAGTATACATAGTGTTACATGCACAACATTTGTTTGGATTGGTAGATGCATGAGTACACAACAACCACAAAGCCAAATCAAAGTCCTCTTTGTCGTCGGGATATTTCCTACAAACATACCATAAGTATGACATATCTGGCCTAGTATGTACTAGTCGAAATCTATGAAACGACAAATCGTTATAAACCCTTTCTAACCATTCTTGCTTCCAGAACAAGGATCCACGTTTAACTAAGAGCTTCCAATTAGATTTTGTAGGGAATGTGGCGGTTGACGCATACTCAAGCAGATATCGATCCAAACCAAACTGTTGTAGAATCTGCTTCAAATCCCTGAAAAATGTACATGTATTTATGTGTGGATAAGGTTCGTTATGAACGAACTGTGTCAACCTGGCAATAAAAATTTTCTTAGTGGTCTTCTCAAGCGAGAGGTTACATAATGAGCATAACAGAGACAGTTTACGGCGATATATGTAATGCACCAGTGGTGGAGTACCCAACAGACCAAGAACCATATCAGTTCGCGTTCTAACGTGAAGACCTTGAATGTGCTTCAGACATAAGCGATGTGCACGTTCAAGGCGTTCACATTCTGTCTCATTTAAGCCAAATAGCAGTTCGCTGCCATATAGACCTTTAGGTATAATCACCGAATTATAAATTTTTAGAGAGCTCATTGGTGTTATTCCACCCGCGTAAATACCAATGTTTGACAGAGAAAAATAAGTACTCCTCAGTTTAGAACATATTTTATCAACGAAAGATGCACTGAAATTGTGTTTACTGAGGGGAATACCCAAATGTGTAATACTATCGGTCTCTAAAATATTATGTGATCCGAGCTTCCATTGTTTTGTGCGTTTCCGTGAATCACTGGTGGATTCGTTGAATACGATAACCTGCGTTTTTGACGGGTTGTATTTGTAACGCCATTTGGAACTGTATCGTACACACATATCAACTAACGATTGTAATCCTGAAGCAGTGAGTGAGAGTAGAACCATGTCATCAGCATGGGTAAGGCAGCAGCAATTAATACCATTCATTGTATAGCCGTATGATGAATTTTCAAGTTCGTAAAGTAAACTATCTATGTATAGGGAGTAGAGCAGAGGTGACACAGTACCCCCCTGCCTTGTTCCTTGTAGCATGGGAATCCAGCGTGATGTACAGTTTTGATGTCGAATACAACAATGCATATCAGAAAGTAAGATTTTAAACAATCTCCAAGATTTGCCTTGTATATGTTTTTTAAACAGTTGGAAGAGTAAACCGTTTAACCATACGGTGTCAAATGCTTTCCAGACGTCCAAGGAGCAAGCAAACAAACGACTATGCTTCTCGGACGCGTAGGCAATACATTCTGTGACCAGGAAAGAAGAAGTCATGCAGCTGATATCACGCTGAAATTCATTTTGCAAGGGATGAGTTTTTATTAATGATGGCATATGAAGCTCCAGTCTTGTGAGAAGTAATCTTTCATATAGTTTATATATAACAGGCAGTAGGGTTATGGCCCTGTAACTATCAAAAGAGTCCTTCGGTTTAGGGCTACCCTTGTATAAAGAAAATATCAATCCACGCTTAGCTGCAGGTGGAATATATTCAAACTGCATAAAATAGTTGAAGAGGTGAGACAAGGCTGTAGCTAGGCTATCGTCGCCGTATATAATATGCTCATAGTTGATACCATCAAAACCAGAAGCCTTATTAAGATTAAGGCGGCGGTATAAGGATACTACCTCCATTCGAGTAACCGGAAAAGTAATGAGACTATCTAAAGGGCTTACAGAACATGACTTTGCTACGTTTGCGATAAATGTGTTTACATTTTCATAATGCTGATTAATATAAAAAGATGGGTCTGTTAACGGAACAGAAAAGATATCGCTAAAATAGTCTGCCCAAGCTTCTGCTATCTCTTGAGAATCTCGTACAATAGTTCCATTGTGTTTGAAATGTGAACAGGACATGGTCCCTAATTTTTTTACGTTTTGCGTTGAAAAGTCGAAAAAATGTATCTTGGTCTGATTCAGCACATTCATCAATGCTGTTATTAAAAGATTGTAGGTATTGCTTAGATGCCCTGCTATATTCACGCCTGAATATGCATTTAGCTTCTTTATAGCTGTGGTATAAACCAGTCGTGTCATTAACTGGTCTATCTGCTGCTATCCAGACTGATCTATAATACCTCATATTTTGATGCAGTGACTTGAGCTGCTGTGACCAGAATGGTTTCAAAAACTTCTTAAATTTCTTTTGAGGGATGTTGTTTTGTGCAGATGTAGTTATAGCTTGAACTATGCCATCATAAAAAGAGTCTATATCATTTTGGTCTTTCGCAAAAGCATTTGGGAGTAGATATTTTAGATCAGCCTGGTAGCTAGCATGTGTCCACGTTTCTGTGCAGAATTTTTTCCAATTGAATGTATGCTTTAAATTATCATTATTTGAAATGATGTCACATTAGTATCCACACGGAGTATTAAAGAGCGATGATTTGAAACATCCAAGGCATCGTCGTCTAAAACTCGAAAGTCGATAATGGACTGCTTGAGTGACTTATGTATGACAAAATGGTCTATTATTGACCCTGGAAAACCCATCGAAGGAACATGTGTTGCAAGAGACATGGAACATAAAGGCGAATTGTTTACAGAAAACAGGCCTTGACTATTCATAAATCCTTGAAGGCATTCACCCGTGAGTCACCGCGCTGGAGGCTGGCGTTAAAATCGCCCATGAAAATGACTGTCCCCAATTTGTGATATGTGTACCATAAGTCATATAGGATCATGAAATAATCTCTATATACATGAATAGAATGGTTTGAAGACGGAAGATATATTTGAAATATATAAAAGTATCCGGTCCCGTTGTTCAATTGAATACCGACTATTCTGTCATTATCCAAGTCAATTGGTGATACTCTACTACCAATAGTAGCACGGTTCCACATAATACACACTCCACCAGAATAACGACCCCGTTGCATGGGTAGGCGCTGCGTAAAGTCGCTGAATGCACAATAATCGTAGGCGGGGTTTATTGATTCAAAGTAATGGAGATCCTTCTGAGGTAACCAGTGCTCGCTTATGCCGCAAATATCTAAGTTCTGACCTATATCAGGAGAAAGAAGTTGAGATAGGAAGCCGACGACATTATTCCGGTCGCGTTCCAAGTTCCTATGGAAATCATGGTGCTAATCAGACCTGTGGTGAATAAGCTTCCCAGAAAGAGACGGGGCCTCGGTTGGGTGAATGCCAAAAAGGTTATAACATGCCGTTCTACATGTGGATTATTGTATGCTGTAAACAGAAGTTTGAGTAAACACAAAATTATCAAATACTTTCGAATGCTGACCATGACATTAATTTAGCTGATGACGGTGACGTCGACATAAATCTTGCATAATACAGATAAAACAAATTAATATTTGAGACTCTGTGATGTAACAGTGAGTGATCCAAGAGAGATAACTCTATGTAGAACGATCTAGTGACCTAATAGTCTCCCTTGCTCCGCTGCCTGAGAAAAGCGTTCCTGGATAGCCACCTGGAACAATAAATTTCGTGCGGCCAGAAGTTATCTGACAAAGCTTTGTCGACGTCATCTAAGGAAACATGTATTCTGGCAGAGAAAGAGTTGGAATTCTTGGCATTAAAAGAACGAATTACCGAGAACATGACGTTCTGTTCATCCATATAATCTTTTAAACATTCGGCACTCCAGAACTTAGGAATGTTCTGCACAAAGACACGCGTTGTCTTTATGGGACTTGCATTGCGTTGAAAGATAACCTTACGAGGTCGACGATCGTCATCTGAATCGTGTCGACTGCGACTTTCTGGATTCCTGCCGTCGGAATGTGCATGTGAATTATTTCCAGCACGATTAGAAGGTGAATGTGGGTAGCGATTTGGTCGCTCACGATCACTTCCCTGATGTTTATATTTGTGGGGTGCTGATTGAGATGCTGACGGTGACTTGCGATCTGTATGGTTGTATGAAGGGGGTGTTTGACCACCCATAGAAACACTCTGAAGACTGTTTTGTGCCGATTTAGAAGCTGGGCTTTGAACAGCATTTTGTGATATACGACGATCGTTGATCGAACTTGACAATGAAAATGATAAATCACACATGTTGATAATGTTACGAGAAATATCAGTTTGGCATTTATTAATAAAGAGTAGTGAATCCTTTAATGAATCAGAATTTTTTTCCATTTTCTCCACTGTAGTAGTAGCCATTGTGTCCATTGTGTCTTTTGAGAACTTCATAAATTCTTTTGTTGCATCTTGGGTAGCTTTATCAGTAGGGGTTTGTTTCTTTTTGAAAGTGTCACTAAGAGTTGAAATAGAACCTGACTGGCTTGACAGTTTTCTTTCAATTCCAATACACTGTTCGTTTAGCTCCGCAATATCTTTGTCGATGTGTCTCATGTCTCGCTTCATGCACACTTTGTAGTCAGAGAAATCACCTATATTCTTGTCGAGACATGTTTGCTGTTCCACGGACCAATCACATAACGACATCACCTTTGATTCAAGTGAAGCGATTCGTTCTTTAGCTTAGGAACTGAGTTGAGTTCAAGAAGTTTTGATTCTAATGATACCAGTCGAGACTCGATATTGGCTACGACACCTTTGAGAAGGGGTATTTCGAATAAAGCTGATTTATTTGTTGAAATTTGATCAGATTTCAAAGATAGGAGTTCCTGATGTACGTCCATCAGCGTCTTTGCTAAGGTTTGAGGTTGAGAGTGAACATTGTCATTTTGATTTTCTTTAGTACTTTGTGAAACAGGATGTTGAATTCGAGATTTTCCTTTGCTAATTATTTCTGCAATCAGATCCATGTTTCCGTCTATTAAAACCATTATAAGGTTGAAAACGTCCGATATGAGTTTTGATGAGACAGATTTAGAAGGGTCTTGAGATTTTGTTCTCTTCTTGGGGACAGCATCATGGTCATATTTGTATGAGTGGCACAACCTAACACGTCGAAAAACAAACAGTCTGAGACGTTCTATTGTATCGTCTGAAAAATTTAACACCTGAAAAGTATCCACAATTTCATCTTTGGTATATCTGTTGAAGTATGATTTAATATATTCTAAGACATGTAGTATTTCTTCCTCGCCATTGAAGGGATCTGCCTCGTTTAGAAAAAGTTGCGAGTCGCATTGATTCAGAAGACGAATTAGTGAAAGAATTGTGTTCTGCAGATTTGCCAGTGAATAAACATGGTCACCAGTGAAATTACTGGCTTCATTGGATAATGTATTGCACTGCTCTGATGCTGAGGTCGAAATGCCTGCTTTATTGTCCATGTCCGACCACAACTCCTCGGTGGACTCCATAGTATTGTTTAATATGTTCATAGAACTTGTAAGAAGTCCATTCATCTTCTTAGAGCGAAGTGTGAAGTTGCAGTTATTTCTTAATTGCATACATGTTGACAAAAGTCAATTCGAAAGAATATATGCGTTCTCACTTACGCCCGCGCCTTTGTCTGAGTGAAAAGCAAGAACAGTTCAAAAGTCATTGTAATAACGAAAATAGAAGGAAAGTGTATCGCGATTGCATGGGACTGCATACGATAATGTATACGATCAGTATGATGAAATGTCAATAAGGCGGACTTTACCGTGAGAGTGAATAGTACTCCAGACAGTTAGTGACATTGTAAACAATCCAAGTAGGTCACGACTTTGCATGTCCGAATAGAAAATGTGGTCAGACAAAACATCATCAAAACACACATTGCACTATCATATCTCGGCGAACACCGCGACTATCTGATGAACTATCGTCTAAGAAAAACATCAGAATGATCCAAAGGAATATTCCCGATGATTATAACGAAAAAACATCGAAACTTCGAGGTCGACTCGAGGCAACGAACACACACGCCGCCATCTTGATGAACCCGAAATTATGGGATATAGAAAAGTAAATGAAACAATGTTAATTTGAGACTATAGATACTTCCCAGAAGATGAGGCCTAAGCAGAATGAGGTCCCCAGAGGGTGAATTTAGTGATGCTAGCCTGCTGGAGATAACTTATATTGCAGGGGGTACATGGAAATTCAATAATAGTTTACTCAGAGACAAGAAGTATGTCGAGTCAGTTAAAACAACAATTGCAGACACAGTCAACCAATATACATGTAATAGCAATAATACAAACACAGTTATTGGGGAAGAGAACTGTTTTACAATTAACGATCAACTATTTTGGGAAACTTTAAAAATCATGATCCGCGGACAGACTATAGCCTACTCCTCAATATTGAAAAAAGAAAGAGATAACTTAGAAAAAAACTTGGAGCTTAAACTTTTGAAGCTTACGGAAGAACTGGAAAGTAGAAACGAATCAACCTCAGAAGAAATTGAAAAAGTTAAATCAGAGTTAGTTAGATTAAGGGACAAAAAAATACAAGGAATCATACTAAGAACAAAGGCAAAATGGAAAGTAGAAGGGGAGAAATCAACTAAATACTTTTGCAATTTGGAAAAAAGAAGCTACACTGAGAAAAGCATACCGAGATTAATATGAAAGTGTCAATGACACTGTAGCTCAACTTAGGTAGGGGAATAATTTAATGGTTGATAGTAAATGGAGGAATAGGAAAGGTGCTAATTGAAATGTCTAACCTGCGCCAAAGGATTTAGTGATGCAAAGAGTAAAATACAAGATGGCTGCTGGTGGCCATTTTTTTTGGCCAATTGACCCCAAAAGGACTCATTCCCATCTACGTATAATTGTTAACATCCATGACAAATTTTATGAAGATCTGACCAAAGCTACGACCTACAAATTTCATGATGATCAGACGAACAGTACGACCTGTAGACTGTGCCAATGGATTGAATTTTGAAATCCAAGATGGCCACTGGCAGCCATGTTTTTTGGCCGAATGACCCCAAAACGACTCGTTCCCATCTACATGTCATTGTTATAATTCATGACAAATTTCTTGACCATCTGACCAAAGCTACGACCTGTAGCCCGCACCAAAGGATTTAGTCATGCAAAGAGTAAAATCCAAGATGGCTGCTGGCGGCCATGTTTTTTTACCGAATGACCCCAAAACGACTCGATCCCATCTACATGTCATTGTTATCATTCATGACAAATTTCATGATGATCAGACAAACAGTACGACCTGTAGCCCGCGCCAATGGATTGAATTTTGAAATCCAAGATGACCGCCAGTGGCCATGTTTTTTGGCCGAATGACCCCACAATAATTCGTTCCCATCTACATGTCAATGTCAACGTTCATGACAAATTTTATAAAGATTAGACCAAAGGCAACCTATAGCCCGCGCCAAAGGATTTAGTCATGCAAAGAGTAAAATCCAAGATGGCTGCTGGCGGCCATGTTTTTTGGCTGAATGACTCCAAAATCACTCGTTCCCATCTACATGTCATTGTTAACATCCATGACAAATTTCATGATGTTCCGATCAAAGCTACGACCTGTAGCCCGCGCCAAAGGATTTAGTCATGCAAAGAGTAAAATCCAAGATGGCTGCTGGCGGCCATGTTTATTGGCCGAACGACCCCAAAATGACTCGTTCCCATCTACATGTCAATATTAATATCCATGACAAATTTCATGATGATCAGACGAACAGTACGACCTGTAGCCCGCGCCAATGGATTGAATTTTGAAATCGAAGATGGCCGCCAGCGGCCATGTTTTTCGGCCGAATGACCCCACAATGATTCGTTCCCATCTACATGTCAATGTCAACATTCATGACAAATTTCATAAAGATTAGACCAAAGGTACAACCTGTAGCCCGCGCCAAAGGATTTAGTCATGCAAAGAGTAAAATCCAAGATGGCTGCTGGCGGCCATTTTTTTTGGCCGAACAACTCCAAAATCACTCGTTCCCATCTACATGACAGTGTTAACATCCATGACAAATTTCATAAACTTCCGACCAAAACAACGACCTGTAGCCCGCGCCAAAGGATTTAGTCATGCAAAGAGTAAAATCCAAGATGGCTGCTGGCAGCCATGTTTTTCGGCCGAACGACCCCAAAATCACTTGTTCCCATCTACATGTCATTATTAACATCAATGACAAATTTCATGATGATCAGATGAACAGTACGACCTGTAGGCCGCGCCAATGGATTGAATCTTGAAATCAAAGATGGCTGCCAGCGGCCATGTTTTTTGGCCGAATGACCCCAAAATGACTCGTTCCCATCTACATGTCAATGTCAACATTCATGACAAATTTCATGAAGATCAGATCAAAGGTACAACCTGTAGCCAGCGCCAAAGGAAATTGTTGACGGACACACGGACACACAGACACACGGACGACGGACGCCAAACCATGGCAATAGCTCAAACTTACAAAAGTAAGTTGAGCTAAAAAACCGATGGGTCTGAAACAAGCAATTTATCAGAAATAATGAAAAAACAGCATGCCTTCTATAAAGATCTATATGAATCAAAACTCTCTCCCATAACAGCGGAAAATGAAGAATTAACTTTTTGTGATGAAAGCAACCCTTTCCTGAAATTTTTAGATGACAATGAAAGTCAGTCTCTAGAGGGCATATTAAAGGAAATTGAATGTTCAACTGCACTCAAAAAAATGAAAAATGAAAAATCTCCAGGGTCAGATGGATTCACAGTGCCATTCTACAAATTTTTCTGGAAAGATGTTGGACACTTTGTGATAAATTCATTAAATCATGGATTTAAAATGCAAACACTCTCAGTAACCCAGAGATGTGGAATAATAACTTGCTTACCAAAACCCAATAAACCAAGAGAATATATAAAAAATTGGAGACCTATCACTCTCCTGAATGTTGATGCGAAGATTGCATCATCTGTAATTGCTAACAGAATGAAAACATTCCTGCCCAAGCTGATCTCAGACTCCCAATTAGGATTTCTAGCAGGACGATATATTGGTGAATCAACCCGTCTCATTTTCGACCTAATGGATAAATGCGAACAGAACAACATACCTGGCTTATTAACCATCATCGATTTTGAAAAAGCTTTGGTTCTTTGGAATGGAGTTACATGGAAAAATGTTTGAAATTCTTTAAATTCGGACCAGATATTATTAGTTGGGTTAAAACATTCTACACAGACAGTTTTAGTTATATTATTAACAATGGGAATTTATCCGAAAGATTAGATATACACAGAGGTGTGAGACAGGGAGACCCTTTATCACCGTATCTGTTCATCCTGGCTGTGGGGACTCTCAGCGCATCAATTAAACACAACCCAGACATAAAAGGTATACAAATCAATGGATCAGAATTTGTAATATCACAATATGCAGATGATATGACCCTGTTCCTTGGGGATGACTCACAATCCTTGAACGAAGCGTTTAATTCGAAAATTCTCCCAAATATCAGGTCTAAAGGCTAATTTTGAAAAAAACACAAGTATTATGGATTGGATCGAAACGGGGCTGTGCTGAAAAAATAAGAACAGAAGAACCTGTTATATGGAACCATTCAAACTCTGTAACTATTCTTGGTATAGAATTTAATCTGTTCAATGAAAACTATATTGAAAACAACTACCGGACAAAATTGCAAAAAATGGAAAATCTTCTGAATGACTGGTCATTCAGGCAGTTATCTCTCAATGGAAAAACAACTGTAATAAAGACCCTAGCACTTCCTATGCTAACACATTGTCTATCAGTATTACCTCCCCCCTCCAGAGATACCACAGAAAAAATACAGCAAGCTTTCTTTCGCTTTCTGTGGTCGGGGAAAAAATGATAAAATAAAACGCAAAGTTATTATCAATCGTATTGAGGATGGTGGTTTGAAGTTTCCCCATCTAGAGTCTTTCTCCAATGCTTTGAAAATATCCTGGGCGAAAAAATTACTTGATCCATCCAACCTGGCAAGCTGGAAAATTATTATCATGAATGATTTAGAGCCATTTGGTGGTAATAAAATTTGGCATCTTCACACTGAAGCCTTAAATGTTTTGGGGAAAAAGGTGAACCCTTTTTGGAAAAGTGTTTTATATGCTTGGAGTCTAGTGGATCAAAATCTCAGCACAGCCCCGGAAGATATCCTATCCCAACTGATTCATTTAAATAAACATATCATAGTGGACAGGCATATGTTCATTAATAAAGAGTGGATAAAGAATAATATATTCTTTATAAATGATCTTATGAAAGATGACTCAGGATTCGTGGACTATGGTGAATTTTGTTGTAAATATAATTTACGCACTCCTTTTACATGTTACCAGGGACTTTTGAATGCAATACCATCTCAATGGAGAACATGTGTGAGGGGAAATAGAAAACTTAATCTGATAAAAAAAATCAAAAATAGATAAGTTGGAAAACTTGACAAAAACCTGTAAAACAGTTTATTCCATATTTCTGGAAAATATTGTTGAACAACCTACCCATATTCAAAACAAATGGGCAAAAAGATTAGGAAAACCCATTAGTGGTTTGAATTGGAGTGAAATCTATAAACATCCGTACCAAATTACAGATGATACAGGGTTACTTAATTTCCAATTTAAGATCAATCATGATATACTGTATACAAATTCGAAACTATTCAAGTGCAAACTATCAGAGACAGAACTCTGCCCTTCTGTGGAAACTCAAGAGAAACAGTTCTACATCTCTTCTATGAATGTTCCATTTCAAAAACTGTATTGCTTCAATTTCAACAGCTACTCAAAGAAAAATGTGCATTTTCAATAGATCTCACCCCAGAATATACAATATTTGAAATATTGGATATTTGTATATTACTTTATAGAAAATATATATATTTATATAAAATGAGGAAAAACTTTAACTGGCCTCATTGAACATCTTAAATACTACCAAAACATTGAATGTCTCAGTACAAGTCACTTGGAAGTAAGTAGGGCTCATCATCTTAAAACAAGATGGGAAGACTTGAAAACATTGTTAACATATCAATAAGTTAACAGAAAACTGGAAAGAAAAATTGTTTATGTTACCATCAATTCTAAATTCAACTAATGTTTTTGCATACCAATTGTAGGGATGAAGATAAATGTAATTCACATGTACTCTCCACTGAGATGAATGCCCCCTCCACCCCACGGCAATAATATATCAATAAACTAAACATTTATTTGTTTACTATAATTGTAAAAAGTTTGGTACAAAAGCAATAATATATCAAACATACAAGCTATACTTTATGTTCAATATAATAATCAACCATCATAATAATATATTAATATGTGTACACCTATTTATGAGATATGCTTATCAGGATCTTAATAAAAAATAAATAAAAAAAATTAAAAAAAATTATATTGCAGACTTTCAAGCTAAACTTGTTCAGTTTTCATGAATTTGCAGAAATATGCAGCAGTTAAAGATGGTCTATCTCTTCTGGCCACAATTAAAACAAGATAATTTTTTATAAATCTTGATGCACTCAATCACAGGATCTTCATTGCACCAGTGCAGCTCCCGTCATGAAAGGGTTAAAGACATATTATGTATTTGTTCGGGAGCGTGAAACTGATAAGTTATTATTCAGGGGCTATGCCAATTGGGGGGAATGTACCATTCTACTAACATCACAAAAAATCTCAAGCAAATCGACCGTACCACTCCATAGAAAACATTGTCTGAACTACACTAAAATTGTAAATATTTACTACTCGAATCGGGACACTTCTATCGGCGATAAACTAATGAAAAAGATTTCGCAATCGGCAGTCACTGCATTTAATTAATATATGCGAATGATGGTGTGTGTTGTCAATTTAGATATAAATATCTGTAAAAATAACTACTTTGAACAACATTATTCTCCATTTCTATTTGATCACCCTACCGGAGTGTTTCACATCACTTTAATAATTAATTACCGTCAATTAAATGTTACCTTCATTATGGCTCGTTTATCAGAGGTTAGGAGACATAATCGGCTTGTCCCTCGTTTAGCGACTCTTGCCATGTCCTCCACAGCATCCTGATATAACTGCCAATTGTCAGCTTTCCTACCAAGCCTGGAGTTAGATAGGAAGAAACGAACGTAGAATTATTTTTATCGTTACGGGGGGTTAAAGGACACACAGGTCATATTGGCAGGTACAAACGCACATGCACTGGTCATTTGGACTTTTCGTTGGTCATTGACCCGTGACCGGATGCTTATTTCCAGGCTTGTTACCCGATGGAGAAAACAAAGAGACCATTTTATCTTGAGGTCAACAGTTCCAAAGCATAGCAAGAAGTTGCACCTCAGTGCTGGAACACCCCCACTCTACCAAACTGAAACATGAGCAGGACGGAACCCAAGTTTAAAATAAACAAAGAAGGATTACTCTAGAATCCAAAATGCTAACGTCGTTGGGCACTCTTTTGAATGCAGTCATGATAGCGAACCTCCATACCAAATTTAATTCAGATCCCATGTGCATGTATACATGTATCTGCACGGATGCAGAAAATATGTCCAGATAAACAAACGAGAGGCCGATCCCGATCGGCAGATGTTTAACCCATACCTTGGCGATAGTGATTAGCTATTTTCAGCTTGGACGCTAAAATCCTATCTTTTTTAAAAAGGGCCATAATTCTGTTAAAAAAATCTAATCAAACCCAAATTATTAAATCTATCTGTATTTTGGGCTGAGAAACTCACATTAAAAATTTGGTTTCAATCAGATAAATTTGTTTTGAGTTATTGCGGCATGCATGAATTCTAAGTCAAAGAAGGGCCATAACTCCATAAAAAAAACTGTAAATGGAGGAATAGGAAAAGTGCTAATTGAAATGTCTAAGTAAGACTAGATGTACATGTCAATATCAACATTCATAACAGGTTTCATAATGATCGGATCAGGGATGTGGTGATTATGGTGTGCCAAAGGATTTATTGATGCAAAGAGTAAATTCTAAAATGGCCACTGGCAGCCATGTTTTTTTCCGAATTACCCCAAAATGACTTGTTCCCATCTACAGCCTTTACAAATCTCATAATGATCTGATCAAAGGTATGACCTGTAGCCTGTGCCAATGGATTTAGTCATGCAAAGAGTAAAATCCAAGATGGCTGCTGGCGGCCATGTTTTTCGGCTGAACGACCCCAAAATGACTCGTTTCCCATCTACATGTCATTGTTAACATACATGACAAATTCTTGAAGTTCTGACCAAAGCTACGACCTGTAGCCCGCACCAAAGGATTTATTCATGCAAAGAGTAAAATCCAATATGGCTGCTGGCGGACATGTTTTTTAGCCAAACGACCCCAAAATGACTCGTTCCCATCTACATGTTAATATTAACATCCATGATAAATATCATGATGATCAGACAAACAGTACGACCTGTAGCCCGAGCCAATGGATTGAATTTTGAAATCCAAGATGGCTGCCAGCGGCCATGTTTTTTGGCCGTATGACCCCAAAATGACTCGTTCCCATATACATGTCAATATCAATATTCATGACAAATTTCATAAAGGTCAGACCAAAGGTACGACCTGTAACCCGCGCCAAAGGATTTAGTCATTGAAAGAGTAAAATCCAAGATGGCTGCTGGCGGCCATGTTTTTTGGCCGAACGACCACAAAATCACTCGTTCCCATCTACATGTCATTGTTAACATCCATGACAAATTTCATGAAGTTCTGACCAAAGCTACAACCTGTAGCCCACGCCAAAGGATTTAGTCATTGAAAGAGTAAAATCCAAGATGGCTGCTGGCGGCCATGTTTTTTGGCTGAACGACCCCAAAATCACTCGTTCCCATCTACATGTCAGTATTAACATCCATGACAAATTTCATGATGATCAGACGAACAGCACGACCTGTAGCCCGAGCCAATGGATTGAATTTTGAAATCCAAAATGGCCACCAGCGGCCATGTTTTTTGGCCGAATGACCCCAAAATGACTCGATCCCATCTACATGTCAATGTCAACATTCATGACAAAATTCATAAAGATCAGACCACAGGTACGACCGGTAGCCCGCGCCAAAGGATTTAGTCATGCAAAGAGTAAAATCCATGATGGCTGCTGGCGGCCATGTTTTTTGGCCGAACAACCCCAAAATTACTCGTTCCCATCTACATGTCATTGTTAACATCCATGACAAATTTCATGAAGTTCTGATCAAAACTACGACCTGTAGCCTGCGCCAAAGGATTTAGTCATGCAAAGATTAAAATCCAAGATGGCTGCCAGCGGCCATGTTTTTTGGCCGTATGACCCCAAAATGACTCGTTCCCATATACATGTCAATATCAATATTCATGACAAAATTCATAAAGGTCAGACCAAAGGTACGACCTGTAACCCGCGCCAAAGGATTTAGTCATGCAAAGAGTAAAATCCAAGATGGCTGCTGGCGGCCATGTTTTTCGGCTGAACGACCCCAAAATCACTCGTTCCCATCTACATGTCATTGTTAACATCCATGACAAATTTCATGAAGTTCTGACCAAAGCTACAACATGTAGCCCGCGCCAAAGAATTTAGTCATGCAAAGAGTAAAATCCAAGATGGCTGCTGGCGGCCATGTTTTTTGGCTGAACAACCCCAAAATCACTCGTTCCCATCTACATGTCAATATTAACATCCATGACAAATTTCATGATGATCAGACGAACAGCACGACCTGTAGCCCGCGCCAATGGATTGAATTTTGAAATCCAAAATGGCCACCAGCGGCCATGTTTTTTGGCCGAATGACCCCAAAATGACTCGTTCCCATCTACATGTCAGTGTCAACATTCATGACAAAATTCATAAAGATCAGACCATAGGTACAACCTGTAGCCTGCGCCAAAGGATTTAGTCATGCAAAGAGTAAAATCCAAGATGGCTGCTGAGGCCATGTTTTTTGGCCGAACAACCCCAAAATTACTCGTTCCCATCCACATTTCATTGTTAACATCCATGACAAATTTGATGAAGTTCTGATCAAAACTACGACCTGTAGCCTGCGCCAAAGGATTTAGTCATGCAAAGAGTAAAATCCAAGATGGCTGCTGGCAGCCATGTTTTTGGCCGAACGACCCCAAAATGACTCGTTCCCATCTACATGTCAATATTAACATCCATGACAAATTTCATGATGATCAAACGAACAGTACGACCTGTAGCCCGCGCCAATGGATTGAATTTTGAAATCAAAGATGGCCACCAGCGGCCATGTTTTTTGGCAGAATGACCCCAAAATGACTCGTTCCCATCTGCATGTCAATGTCAACATTCATGCAAAATTTCATAAAGATCAGACCAAAGGTACGACCTGTAGCCCGCGCCAAAGGAAATTGTTGACGGACACACGGACACACGGACGACGGACGCCAAGCCATGGCAATAGCTCAAACTTACAAAAGTAAGTTGAGCTAAAAACCCATGCAAGTGAAGGAGGAGAAAACTGGAGATATAATATAATGAATAAATGAACAATATAATATAGCCAGTACAATGGATGACCAGAGTTAATAATTTTAACTCTATAAAATTAGGGGACTGTACCAGGTATGTCACTTGAATATTGCTTTGATAGGTTATCACTGGAGAGATACAAGTCTATAGACAGCAGACACCAGAGATCTATGTGGGAGTTAATGAACTCTGGGCCACCACTGTCATTTCATTTCTGCAGTACAGTGAGATGTGAGATCAGATTATAGGAATGTGAGATTTTATAACAATAAACAAACACTGCACACAACCCAGATGCTGGCAGGCTTCGAGTACAGCTCCATTATTCACTTGTTGATAAACAATTATCCCCAAAGTTAATTGTCTGTCTCCAACTAGCACTGCCCAAAGATTTTCATGTGAAATGACATCAAGAGGGAATGTTATCATTATATTTATAATAGAGTTGTCCACCACTCCACCAAATAGCTTTTAAAATGGCTTTGGGCTTACAGGTATATGTAAAACAAATGTAGTCTCAACTTTGCATATTGGATATTCACATGATAATTTATTGATAGCATTATATTAAGTGCAACTATTACAATTAAATCTTCATACAGGACATCACACCTAATTAATGTATAAAACTATCAAATAATGTTCATTAATAACCCTGGTTCAAGAGTATAAGGTTAATTAATCAAAACCAAAATCCATACAGATGAAGAGAGTGCTAAGGAAAACCTAGGTACCGTAAGAAATATGAGGTAAATCAAAAGAAACGTATATTACTTATTGCTTTGGATGGCATGTCTGTGAAAGGGTTAATTATTTCTAAACCAATCAACCAATCGATACCAAAAAAAATAAAAAATAAAAATAAAACCCTCCCTCCCTCATTGATTTGAAAAAAAAATTGTCCGAGAACCAAAAAACTTTTTTTTTTGGACCTAATCATTTGAATTTTTTTTGGGACTACAGTACATGTACAACTATTGTAATACGACCCTGACTAACTATGCTTAAAAGCCATGTCCTGATTGGCCAGTGGCCCGAGTTACCATGGCTATCTCGTTCCAGTTTTGTGGTACAATTCTACTTTTTCCAATTGTACCACGAAAAAAATCGGTTTATTCAGATCGCCGCACGCGACTTTTCCCGTCTTTTCTAACTCCGCGCAAACGGGGCATCAACGGAGTACACCCGCACCCGTAGCCAACCCTTTGATTGAATTTTGCTACATCTTGACAATCTTGCGAATTTTCTAGCGATTTGTCGCTTGAAACCAGTTTGGTTGCCAATGAATATGGTCCAAATGATGTTATGGTATATTGATATATGTTATGACCAAAGAAAGTTACTTAATAAGTATATTAAATGACAAAATAAATCCATGGGGCCGGGCTGTGCATTCGTCGATTCGAATCTCGATCATATTCGATATTTCGGAATCAAGTTGAAAATGAAAGCATTTGTTCACCAGTACAGAAGGGGAATAAGATTAGTTTAGTAAACTAGATCATTTAGATCGCTTTGTGTAAGGAAAATGGTCCATAGTCGATGATCATATTCATGTTGTCCCAACAACGTTCAAAACAGAAATGACCGCATCGTATTTCCTGTACAATTTAAATGAAACGCACGGGCGCCGCTGAAAACACATCGTTTTTTAGCCAATCACAACGATTATTTCTAGAAGATGTGCCTCGAAAAGTCAACAGGGGAATTTCATAACAAGACAAGACATTACCCGAGTACTCCATGCAAAGAAATCGAGTACGCCCAATACGAATTACACCACAAAATGTTTTCTCACCTGAGACCGAAAAAGCGCAGTATTTCGTTGACTATTCAGTCGAATTGTGACTATAAACTTTCAGTCCTATTACAAAAGAAATAAATACACGGTGTATCGGTGTGTATGGTCAAGTTGTACCACAAAAAACTGATTGTAGGACTCCGCTACGCGTCGTCCTACAATCAGTTTTTTGTGGTACAACTTGACCATACACACCTCTACACCGTGTATTTATTTCTTAATTGAAATTCAAGTATCATTGATGAATAGTTTCCTTAGGCCAATATAAAAATATTGCTTGATTTACATCCCCTCCCGACCCGATTTTTAGTCCTTTCCTCAATTTTTTTTATTTGCATATCTTTTATGCAAATTTTTTCTCATATGTCATCATAAACCTGCATATAAAATATGAACACAATCGGACAAAAAATACTTAAGTTATGGCATTGGATAGAACCTGACCATTTATGGATGGAAAGTGTTATTTCATTTCTAAACCGATAAACCGATCGATACCAAAAACTATACAGGTGAGGGGTGTGTCATCGTGAACATGCACATGAAATTTGAACACGATCCGATAAAAATTACTTGAGTAAACGAATCGCATAGCAAGTGTCTACAGACATACGGATGGACAGACGAACGACGGATGGTTGATCCAGACGTCAGCATTATGTGTACCATACATGGTATGGGTACACATAAAAAGGATAACTCTGGAAAATGTGAACATCTCTTGCCCTTATTTTAAAGCAGTCATGACGGCAAATCTCCATACCAAATTTCATTCAGATCTGAAAACTCATGGCTGAGATATCTGCCTGGTCAGACAAAAACAAACAAACAAGATTTTCAGATAAACAAAGAATAACTCTAGAATGGAAAAAAGTCAATTGCCCTTCTTTTGAAAGCTGCCATGATGGTGAATATTCATATCAAATTTCATTCATATCCGATAACCAATGGCTGAAATATATGCACAGACAGACAGATGGATGGACATATGGCTAGATAGTCAAAGTCAATCTACAACTCTTTTTTTTCTTTGATAAGTGAGGGAATATATTCTGTATACTTCATTTATTTATTGACATATTTTTATCGTTGAAATCATAGATGTAGTGTGACAAAAGCAAGAATTGCAAGGTTATATTTAAAATGAAAGTTTCTACAGGCTTTCTACGACCCACATGATGAAATTTATTTGTATGACCCACATGGGAGATCAAAGGGATGATGCCCAATGAAATTTGAGTCCAAGACAAGAGGTACAGTAATGCTCTAAGTAATCCACTTCTTAACCACAGCAGAATTATGGGTAACTTTTCAGGATTTAGTCGGAAATATGGCTTGTTGCCATTCATGCAACAAGCCATATTTCCGACTAAATCCTGAAAAGTTACCCATAATTCTGCTGTGGTGAGGAGTTGATTACTTAGAGTATTACTGTACCATGTCTTCCCACCGGAAGGTGACATAAGCTAATGCCGTAAGGCAGTTTCAGAATCAGTCAGAAAGTTGAAATAAAATGAACAAATGCACGCCATTCCGTATATTGGGTTTCGAGATTTACCGTATATACTGTACTTGAATTAAACTTCTAAACCATTTATATAAGATAATAAATAAATAACTTTTTATTGTTGTTGTACAATCTATAAAATAAAAGTAACTTTTGCGCAAGTACAGGAGATGTACTTATGCAGCATATATGGCATGTGGGTCAAAAGAAAAGTAACTACTGGTACGGCCAAGCCTTGAAATTATGTGTCTGTCATTTGCAGAATGAGAGGGTGAGTTTAGTGATGCTATCCCACACGATGGGCTAGCATCAACAAATTCACCCTCTGGAAGACCTAGGATCAGATTAGGGGATATAGAAACTGAACAGAATGGAAAAAGTAACTCAAAACAATGTTAATTTGAGACTAGATACTTCCCAGAATGAGGTCCCCATAGGGGTGAGTTTGGAGATGCTATCCCACTGTGTGGGGTAGCATCACTAAATTCACCCTCTGGGGACCTCATTCTGCAAATGGCAGACACAGTATTTCAAGGGTATGGTATGTACACAAACTATTATTTCAGACCCTCTATATTCTTAAATCTTACCTTTTTCCAAATGGCTGCAAAGAGAATGAAAACCAAGTTAGTTTTATCAAAACATCTTGATGATGAATATCGAAGAAGATGTCAATACAGCTATAAGAAGTTATATTTGTTAACCAATACAGGTAAGTGGGTGCCTGACAAGGTGACACATCTGCCCGGGTCAACAAAAATCACACCTAGCCCTCCGGAATGACAATAACAAGTCAGAATGGAGCACTGGCTGATGGACCATACTGCCTTTCCGGCTGTCAACATAAGTATAGTGAAAGAAATAATGGCTTACAACATATAATTTCCCCACATAATAAAGGTGGTACATATAATATGTATGGATGTCAAAAGAAAGGGGAGGATGTTTGCTAGGCATATTAAAGAAGATTCGAGGCTAAATATGATGATCACCAAGGTCCCAATTTCTCGCAGACAAATTGCTCCTTGTTCTAATGACATGAATTTTGAGGTAGAAGCTGGATCCTGGAGTGGTTTAATGGCATTTTGAAAATAGTTTTAGAACGTACCCCACAAAATCAAGATTTTAATTTAAGTCAAAGGTAGAATTTAGACATTTTGGAAATTACTCCCAATGAGTTAAAAAGATGCCAAATTGTTTGGATAAGATCATCATCAGTTGCAGATTGCTGACTATGTGCATGTTAAGCACATGTGACATTATGCTTCGACACGACAGCATGCCAAGGTATTTAGATATGCAAAGGGTAAAATCCAAAGATGGCTGCTTGGGGCAATGTTTTCCAATAAAAATCTTTTAAATTTGATAGCTCACATCTAGAAGTGATCATAAACATGCCTGTAAATTTTAACAACATTACTCAAATAAATGTGGGCTACAGGGTGTGGTGATGAATTCAAATGTGAAATCCAAGATGGCTGCTGGTGGCCATATTTTTAAACAAATTTCGGAAAAAATTGATGGTTCCCATCTGGAGGTCACTCCGAAGATCCATTTGATGTTTGGTGACAATCAGATCAGGAATGTGGCCTGTAGGATGTGCTGAAGGAAATTGTTGAAGGACGCACGGATGGACGATAACTTTAGGGCCCTGCCCTTTCATTTTGAATCGAATCGGGTAAAAGATTTGAAATCGCATTGAATCTCAAATCAAATCGTTATATGGAGTGCATCAAAATTTAAGAGATGGAACAGTTCAGGGAAACACTTACATTGGTAGCTGCACCGAACCGAAAACCTATTAATAACTAGTCACCAATGGATTGTATATTACCTAACCATATTAAAGCATCTTCTGCGCAATATGCATGCATCTCATTTACCTCATACATACTGATGGATCTAAATCATTGAATGCAATGAGTGGTGGATGGGGATTAACTATTTATAATGTGCTTTCAAACTTTCGTAGTCGTCAAACTTCATCGATCTCCGTGATGACCTGAAATCTGCCACCTATGGCAGTATATATGGGATGGAGACTTGTGAGGTTTGCCGATTGACTTTGTATGGCTGTAATTCCCTTGTGACATTCAACTCCTGGAATCCGAGTCATGTTGGGTTTACGCCATTCTTACTGAGATTATAATGAATTGAATAATATTCTGGTCTATTTATAGATAATTTGCAAGTGTTATCTGTATGTGCTAGTATTGCGTAGTTTCTTAGCACAGGAGCAATGTAAGTACTCTAGCTTTAGTCTATAGAAACCCAAGCCTTGAAATAGTGTGTCTGTCATTTGCAGAATGAGGTCCCTAGAGGGTGAATTTAGTGATGCTACCCCGCATAGTGGGCTAGCATCACCAAATTCACCCTCTGGGGACCTCATTCTGCTTACACCTCAGCAGAATGAGATTCCCAGAGGGTGAATTTGGTGATGCTAGCCCGCTATGCGGGGGTAGCATCACTAAATTCACCCTCTGGGGACCTCATTCTGCAAATGACAGACACACTATTTCAAGGCTTGAGCTTTAGTCTATAGAAACCATGGGAATGCACTCAATGCACCTGAGAGAACAGATTCGATAAAATTTGAATCAGGACAGCGATTTCAAATCGAATCAAATCAGACAAACAATTTTGAATCGCATCGAATCGAATCAATTCGCAGGGCCCTAGCTAACTTCATCAAGTTGATCTAATGAACGGTTAATACATACCAGATCTGTGATGAACACATCTACACTTTCATTTCTTAGTGGAGAGTGACAGGCATTCCATCGTACAGCATCAAGCTGTATCCTAGGGCTGAAAATAATTCATCATTTTGATCAAACCATTTCATGAAATCTATAGTTGTATGAACCTTACTAAATTTTCCTCCATCCTGACCAGCTTTAAATATCATTTCTTAGCACACAACTATGGTTATGACATCGGCAAATTTCAAACTGACCGAATTTTTAATAGGTATCAATTAAATGACAGTCAGAGTCAATTAATTCAGAGTCAGACTCCATGGTAACTTAGGGAGGTGTGAAAATGGATCGTAACCACAGATTCGGGGGATTATTATGATACATTCCACTGTAACCATAGTGATGAGTGATTATGAACCTACCTTTGGATACTTTTCACTGTAACCATAGTGATGTGCGATGATTATGAACCTGCCTTTAGATACTTTCCACGATAAACATAGTGATGAGTGATTATGAACCTACCTTTGGATACTTTCCACCGTAACCATAGTGATGAGTGATTATTATGAACCTACATTTGGATACTTTCCACCGTAACCATAGTGACGGGCGATGATTATGAACCTGCCTTTAGATACTTTCCACGATAAACATAGTGATGAGTGATTATGAACCTACCTTTGGATACTTTCCACTGTAACCATAGTGATGAGTGATTATTATGAACCTACCTTAGGATACTTTCCATCGTAACCATAGTGATGAGTGATTATTATGAACCTACATTTGGATACTTTCCACCGTAACCATAGTGATGAGTGATTATTATGAACGTACATTTGATTACTTTCATGCTTCTTGTTTATAGATGAGATATTATCAGCTGTCTTCTCAAGTCCTCTCAGAGAAATGTCACCACAAAGATGGATATTATCATGCCAACTTAACGCAGCCTGGAAAAAGAGTTATTATAGCTTAATTGGACAGTGATTATGTTTTGGTTATTTTGGTATTAAGCCTGGAAATAACTCAAATTTTGGTACCTATCAAAAAGACAGCCACCCATTGGTTCATGTCGGTCATTTTGTTCTAGTCCAGAGTGCAGAATTGACCAATAATACCTTGCAAAGAGAACAAAATAAAGTATTTCTAAGAATTTCAGAACTTTTAAAACAAATTTGTTATTTGCAAAAACAAAATTGAATGCATATATCTGTCAATCATAAAACTAATTTTAATTCAAAATGTACACATTGACATCATACTGCAGGGATTGCCCGGAGAAGCTATTTATAGCAGCGGTAATATATGGTGAAATCACTCATACTCTGTGGTGTAATTTTGAAAACACACATTGTTTTATTGTTTTGTTTTTATGAAAAACATATTCAAATATATAATAAATTTATATGAAACTATGTACATACCTGTATTGGAATACTACCACTTCCACACATAGGATCGCAGACAACTTCTCCAATCGTTGGTTTACACATCCTGCAGTGTAAAATATACTATCGGCGAGATGTACAAAGATTGTGTATTATACTCACACATATTCACGGCATATACTCAAGCAATGCACATGCAAGGTATTGTTTGTGTATTCTGCAGGTACAGTAATGCCCTAATTAATCAACTCCTTAACCACAACAGAATTATGGGTAACTTTTCAGGATTTAGTCGGAAATATGGCTTGTTGCCATTCATCGGAAAGCTCTCGGGGGAGAATTATGGGTAACTTTTCAGGATTTAGTCGGAAATACGGCTTGTTGCCATTCATCGGAAAGCTCTGCTGTGGTTAAGGAGTTGATTAATTAGGGCATTACTGTAACCATGACTGGCCATTGTATTGCTATGGTGTGATTGTTTCTTAGGATTTACTGGCCTCGGGTGTTAGATTGGCATTGATATTAATAGTTTGTATTAGTGAGTCGATATTGCTGTTGGGATCACATTTCATGAAAATTGGTCATTTGTGAAAATAGATGCTCTCTTCATTTGATAATGAACATTATTTTTCTCTTTCGCCGTTTGATTTCTGGTATAGTTGCATAGACCTTATACATACAATGACAACAACGGTCATGGCATGCATGCCTATAATTATTCATTATAATGCAGCTGAGCAGTCTATAATCATTGGTCATCGTCTGTCCAATATTTCATTATTACACAGATGAGCATATCATAATTAATCTGTTGTTTGTCGCAGCGTTGTTTGTCCAATATTTCATTATTACACACCTGAGCATACTATAATTAAGTTATCGCTTGTTGCAGGGACCAGCCGAGAGGGCGACGTGGGCGACTTCTTCGCCCTAGCGCCATCCGCTTCGCCTTATTTTTGCAGTCGGGCGAAGTTCAAGTCGCCCTGAAAATTCCAAAGTTCACTGACGAAAATCGGCAAAATGTCCCAAATAATTTATGATAATTTACAACTGTCAACTGTGATTGCACACAATACTCCACTATCAGGGTGTATCAGGGTGTTATAAAACAATTAACACCTGTATTGCTCCAATCTGGAAGCATGTTGACAACGGAGTCTGATTACTGGCAGCTGTGAAAACATCGTCAGGCCTCAAGTGTTAATCTGGTTGTTGTTATTTTTAGATTACCGTGATTACCACACCTTGCAATGAAAATTACAACTCACACCTCTCACAATGTGTCAATTCATCACTCCATCTATGGAGTTTGGTTAAAGAAATTTTAAAACAAATTCTTTGTGAATATTAAAATTTCAAACGGGATTACTAACAGAGCGCAGTAAAAGTGTTCATGATTTCGTTTCGTTTCGGTTTGATAAATATTGTTGGCATTTTTAAAAACCCGAAAAATATGAAATAAAATCCTGTCATTCTCCCACAATTACGATATAAAATGCTGCTATCCTCTCACAATTATGTTTGGGTATTATTAATAGTTATTAGGGTCATGAAGTGAACATAATGACTCCATATTTCAACCATTGTTTCATAAGTTTAATTGACATATTTCATCTCTCCTATTTTCGTTCTATAGCGACTCCTGTCGTAGTACTGATAAATTTAAATTTTGTAGACTCACTTCGCCCTATAGAACGGCCACTTCGCCTTATTTTTATAGTAGGGCGAAGTCATTTCGCCCTGAAAATCGGGTCTAGGCTGGTCCCTGGCTTGTTGCAGCATTGTCTGTCAAATACTTCATTATCACTCACCTGAGCATGTTATATGCTATCGTTGGTCGCAGAGTTGTAGCCCCAAAATTAGAAATATTTCTTCTGTGCAAACTGTCCTCAGTCAGCGCTATTGAGACAGAAACATCTTGTTCGACGACATTCAAGATAATTTCAAAGTCAAATTTCGTCAAATTCACATTCCATCCAAAATAATCATTTATCGCACCGCCAAAGTTTGCAGCAGCACACATGGAATCGAATGAATGATTTTCACCCACTCTGTTGCACGTAACTCGGAATGATGGCTTGGTTGGATCATATACGGTGCTCTTGACTTTTTGCTGCTCGACAGTACTTGTTGGGTTTGCCGTACTGTTCTCTGTTTGAGCATCCAGTCCACTATTGGCCGATTGATTACTAACTTCAGAGTCATTGTTCGCAAGCCCTTCAGGTGGAACATCATTTGAAATAGGATCTTTCGGTTTGTCATTACTCTCTGCTTGGTTTTCATTACTCTCCCCTTGGTTTTCATTACTCTCTGCTTGGTTTTCAGGATTACTAGATTTTGCAGGGCCACCAGTAGTTCGCTTTTTTGGTTTTCGTTTTGACGTTTTTGGAATCCTAGGTCTATCTACTATAATTGCCTCACCTACATTGCCAGGCAAAACATCTGGTTCTGATTGTATGTTTCCACCAGCAAAAGAGTGAAACTCACTCCAAACTCGGATTCCCAGCTTCCAGTTGACTTCTCGAACAAGCTCACGTAGTCTTCGCATGCACTCCAACTACAAAAAAAATCAAATAATTTAAGTCATATATTGTCACTTGTTGCCAGAATTATTTGATCTATAGCATTTAATCCAGGCTAAATGAATGGACAAACTTTTTTATTGTTTGGAAGAGAACAAAAATTTAATTAAAAACTGAAACTATCGTGGCCCAGAACACCAAAAAGTCATTATTTAAGAATATCTGTTAACCCTTTCTATATTAAAGGATTTTTCCACTCAGTTATAAATACATACATTGGAATTGTCTATTATTCATCTGGAGGGGTTTTCAGAAAAAACAAGCAGTCGCAGATGGCGGTATCCCCCGCCGAATTGTGCAGTTGGGGAAGTACATTCTCAATAATGTTTGCATTCTCAGTATGAGCTAAACAAGAGGTGGGATTTTTCCATAAAGCCTGGCTTGCGAACTCATTTTAGGCACTGACATTTGTGGAAATTAGCCATGTGACGTCGTCCATTTGCACCAAAAATAATAAAGAAAGTCCAATAACTGCTGAAAATATCCGGCCGGACCTGTTTGCGAACTCGTTCTAGATACTGGTCATGTGAACTCATATACCAAAAATCTTTGAAATCCATTGACATTTGTGGAAATGAGCCGTGTGACGTCGTCCATTTGCACACAAAAAAATAAACAAAGTCCAATAAGTCCGCTTAAAATATTGGCTGGACCTGGTTTGCGAACTCGTTCTAGATACTGGTCAAGTGAACTCATATACCAAATATCTTTGAAATCCGTTGAGATTTGTGGAAATGAGCCCTGTGACGTCGTCTATTTGGTAAATTTGACAAAAATAATAAACAAAGTCCAATAAATCCGGTAAAAATATCCGGCCAGACCTGGCTTGCGAACTCATTCTAGGTAATGGTCAGGTGAACTGATGTACCAAATATCTTTGAAATCCATTGAGATTTGTGGAAATGAGCCCTGTAAAGTCGTCTATTTGCTATTTGGTAAATTTGACAAAAATAATAAACAAAGTCCAATAACACCGGTAACAATATCCGCCGGACCTGGCTTGCGAACTCATTCTAGGTAATGGTCAGGTGAACTCATATACCAAAATTCTTTGAAATCCGTTGACATTTGTTCAAGTTATGACTCTTACAAATTCGGGATGGACGGACGGACAGACAGACGGACGGAACCCATTCCTATATCCCCCGCAAATTTTCAATTTGGCAGGGGATAATAAGCAGATGAAAGATAGAGGGGATCTCCAACGAGTTATGTTGGGATATAAGATTTATGAAACGAGTTTGATTCACAATGACTCGTTTCATAAAATCTTAAATCCCAACATAATGAGCTGAAGATCTTGTATATCACATGAAAAAAAATAGAGCTTAATGCCTTTTTAACAAAACAAAATCATTAACAGAAGCTTATAAAAATGCACACACTTACACTTACAACCATATATGACGGGAGCTGCATGTGCTGGCGCAACACTAAAGACCCTGTGCCATTGCATTCTCTTATATATGCGAGTCGACAATAAGTCGCATAGCATATATAAGAGAATGCTTGACCTACCATTATAATTTTTGACCAATTTTCCTTACATTCTTCAACAATTTTCAGAATTTTTTATAATTTTTTCTTACATTCTATAACAATTTTTATGTTTTTCTTATTTTCTTTGACAATTTTATAATTTTTTTTATCTTATTTCTTACATTCTTTAAGATTTTTTTTTATCATTTTTTCTTCTTACATTCTTTAACAATATAAAAAATAATAAAAAATTTGTCAGGCCAATGCATTCTCTTATATATTTGAGGCGACCTATATATATATGGTCGCCTTGGATCTATAAGAGAATGCATTGGCACAGGGTTTTTGCAAAAATTCAGAAAGCTCTCATCATGAAAGGGTTAAAAAAAATGACTGTTAACGAGCCATTATGCCTCATATTGCAAAAACATTTCTTTACTAAATAATCATTGAAGAGTATTTACTAAATACTCATTGACGAGTTGTTACTAAATACACATTGACAAGTAGTTACTAAATACTCATTGACGAGTAGTTCCATTAGGAAATGTTCCGATAATAATTCGACGGCCATTGCAACATATTATCTCTACATAAACCATCTAATAATCCATCTATGCTTGCATTAGCAGTTTGCGGCCTGTCATCTGCTCACTTTTCCTTGACGCCCCATTGGATGAATAATAGACCATCTCAATGTATACTCACTGAGAGCTTTCTGATGAATGGCAACAAGCCATATTTCCGACTAAATCCTGAAAAATTACCCATAATTCTGCTATGGTTAAGTAGTCGATTACTTAAAGCAATACTGTAGATGGGGTACCCCGACATTGCTTGGGTAAATAATTAGTAAATTATTAGTGCCATTTTAAGACATCTGAGGTCAACGGGACCTATCTAATAAGATTCTCCAGGTCAAATTACTCCTATGTAAAACTTTTCAGCTCCGAGGGTCCAGCTGTTTGGTCGCCTATAGCGGGCAGACAAAAAAAAACAAACAAACAAAATTGATTTTTATCAGTATGGATGGGAGAATCTATTCAGTAATGGGGTTAATGCATGATAAATGTAGGGTCTTCAAATGTCAATGTACAATTTAAGTACTGTGTCTAAGAACTAGAAAGTATGTTAAATAGTCCAGGCTTTTAATATTGAGTTTTTAATCACAGACATTTAGAAGGAATCTGCTAAGAATAACGACGTACACAACAGCTTCATATAAATTGCTAATGGAAGCCGCATCAAACTTAATGGATGCTCGATATAAAGTAATACAGCTGTTAAATTACACTTTACAATAAATAAGAAGAAGTCCAGGTCCAAACAAACTTCTTCCAGTATATTAAAAACTAGGGATATAAGACATAGCAAGAACATGTATGTTGTTTTATAAAGACACTGAGACAGAGCTCATTTACAGCATATTGATATGAAATATACATGTGTAACACAAAAATTTGGTCTTGTCTGCAGGTTATTCTTATGGAATATATCAAACACATATCATCAAAACTAGGAGACAGAGCAGTTTATTCTTCAAAACTCTAAAAGTAAATTTATATGGAGGATATCCAACATATTACATCATTGGAACGTTGCAACACTCCATACAATTAATTCTGGGAACTTGTCATCTGATCAGTCTACAGAACATTCATATGGAATACATGTACATAGACATATTACATCACCAGGAATTAGCGCTTAACATTGGATTATCTTCAATTGTTTTAGCTGTGAGGCGTTTCGACAAAAACAAATTTACATTACATACAATTAATATACAATTAATATACAATTAATTAGGAATATAGTGATTCTCTTTCACAGATATATTTAACCAAATATAAATTGGTCCAAATAATTAGGTAAATTTTAACATTTATGCACAGTTCTCTTTGAAACTCCATCGCTTTCGTGGGAGTAGTGTTCGGGAATAAATTAATTCTTCATCTCTTCATACAACATAGGTATACTGTGATGTAAAGTTGGAAACGTGACTATAAGTGCATTATATACCTTTAGATATGTTTGTTTTGTACGTTACATTTGTATTTAACATTCTCACTGTTAATGGATACAACCCACTCAGACCTCTGTATGAATCTGTGTTTGAGAACTACAGCTCTAAGATCATTCCTGTAGAGAAGGGACAACATATTCTATTACTTGATGTTGATTTCTATTTGTTCAATTTTCTCAAACTGGATGAAAAGGACCAAGTATTATGGACAAGTGGATTTATGTCTGTTAGATGGAAGGACTTGAGCCTTCAATGGAACAGTAGTGATTATGATAACATCACATCGATTATGGTACCAGCACAGGACATGTGGTTACCTGATATAGTAATAACAAATTACTATGAGTCAAGGACATCGTTACATCATTCGATGGCGCCTATGATTCAAGTTGAGAATAATGGTGATATAAAATGGATACCAGGAGATATTTTCAAAACAAGTTGCGAAATTATTATATCATATTTCCCTTTTGATTCCCAAACCTGCTATTTGGTGATTGAGGAGTGGTCTAACGGATGGGTAGAACCCATCAAAACAAAATTTGTAGAGAAAAACGAAACAGTGCCAACCAAATGCATGCTAACTAGCAATGGTAACTGGGAAATAAGTAAAGAGTTACTGATTAAAACAGAATTGGACGGACATTTCCTAGGTGTGAAAATTACTCTACAAAGACGACCAACCTTCATTGTGCTAAATACAATTGTTCCTTTAACAATTTTAAGCATCTTGAATATCTTCAATCACTACGTACCGGTGAATTCTGGAGAACGGATTTCCTACTCCATCACAGTGTTTCTGTCATTCGCAATTTTCCTCAATTATATTTCAACGGTTCTGCCAGCGAACATAGATAATCTTTGCTATCTTGAAGTTTTCATCACTGGCATGTTGTGTCAAAGTGGGTTTTCTGTTGTTATAACTATTGTTATATGCAACATCGGCCAGATCAACAAAGGCCTTTTGAAATTTCTCGCATTCATTGTGCGACAAAGGATGGAAAATGATACCAAACAAGACCCAGATGAACACTGTAGCATTGATGAGCATGCACAGACCGCTGTTTGGCATGACGCACTCCAGAAGAAACTTGATTCAATCTTTTTTAAGTTGACATTTTTTAGTTTCATTTTATTGTCAATTACATTTGGATTTGTATTCAGTTTCAGCGATACAACGTCCGCTGAAAATCCATTTGAACTTCTGAAAAATTGCAATGTCGGCTAACGTTGATCAGATATGACACAATAATACTATTATTTGTACCTTCTCTATAGCAGAAATTGAACGTGTCAATGACACTGAAGCTCAACTTGGAGAGGTGTTAATGTCAAATGTTCAGTTAATGAATATGGAAATTAGGTACGTCTATGTAATACTAAATGTCAACATGAATAAATATATGAAGTATGGGGTTTCAGCAGTCACCCTGAGGATCCATATGAAGTTTGGTGACAATCGGATGAGGTATGTGGCCTGCAGGGTGTGCCAACGGATTTAATCATACAAAGAGAAAAAATACAAGATGGCCACTGGCAGCCATGTCTTAACAGCCATGTCTTAAAAATACCATCTAGAGGTCACCCATGCTAAACTGCAGTGACTGGGCAGCAACAATATACCTGCACACACTAATGGGAACCAAGGCACAACATGCACGCAATATACCTGCACTCAAGTTCAACACCATGGCCTCTTCTTTGTCCATAACCCCCTGACATCTACCCAGTTTGCATTTGTTTGGTCACTGGGTAGATGTCAAAATCCGCATCTGCACATGCCATCCTGGTCCTGACGAATACAATGACATCAATCTCCCCACACCCAATGTGTCCCTCACTACAGTAATTGGCGGTGACGACTCGCAAAGGGGAACAAAACGTACAAGCACAAAACTGAAACAAGAAACCTCCACAACACCACCCGACTCCCAGCACAGCACCTCTGTGCACACACATGAAAAGATGACAGGAATTGAATGATAACACATTTATAGACTCATTAGTGTCTAATGCACACAAGCTTTCCGCCTTCTGTGAAGCCTTTATCAAGTAAAAACATTTTCACTTGATAAAGACTTGACAGAAGGCTGAAAGCTTGTGTGCATTATACACTAATCTATATGCATACAAGAGTAGGATTTGTCTGTATGTCCGTCTGTCCGGATTTTTCTCCCAGACTGCTGGTCCGATTTCAACCAAATTTTGTGTGGTGACTCTGGGTAACCTGGTGGAGGTTAAAATGGCATTAGTTTTTCAAAATTTTGATTTAATAAAATTTAATTAACTCTTTACTCCCCATAAGCGTCCCTGGACACTTTGCACTATATCCCCATAAGCGCCTGTGTACGCCTCGCAACATATCCCTAGAAGCGCATAAGAGCGCGTTACCAGACTTCCCCACAAGCGCTCTAGATCGCCACACTAGGCCCAGACTGTACTAATGAGTTCGCCCATATGCCCCCGCTAGTTTCTAATCGAGTCCACCCGGTTATGTCAACTCGTTATTTGCCTATCTAATAACAATAAACGTGGCACCGTGGGCATCGCGCGCGACACATGCTGTGTTATTTGGGGTTTATATTGGGGACATACATCAGTGGTACCATTCTAAGTATTTACGAACAACATGGCTGCAACATTTCCGCAACAGCAAGTTCGCGGTGGGTATGGTGTTAAAATATTCATCTCCTTGAAAAACCACCATAAACAGAAGGAATAGTAAGATATAGACATACTTTGTTCTTATTCCAATCAGAAATATGGCATAAACAGTATGTTATTGTCAATTTGTTCCCCTTTGTTATGTAAACAAAAGCAAAAAACGTTACGTTTCCTGGCTTTTGTTTAGATCTGGATATGGTAAACATAAAGCGCGTTATTTGTTACTGTTTTCCTGATATGGAAATAATAAAGAGCATTTATATCATTTTTGTATGAATAACCAATAGAATTTCGGTCTGTTATGTTATTTACGTACACCATTGTACGTCTTGACGACAGTACACTATTTACGCGCTGATTATGTTTGGCATATGAGTGGAACTGTATACAAATGTATGTTAGCGTTCATTCTGTAACTTGATGTCGATTTGAACAAATATAAATATTTCTGCAACGGATGCTGCCCGTGACTTTAATAATGGTTGCATTAGTTGAAAATCGACTATAATCAAGATCGCTATTTGCGTCGTTTTAGAAAAACCAACACAGATATTATTATATTTTTAAACAAGAGGTGGCATCAGAGATGCTGTGTCTCGTTTTCGGTGGCTTATCGCCGGTGGCTACCGCCAATTGGTGTGCATCAGTTTCGGTAGACTAATTAATAGGTAAAATCGAAAAATGACTAATTAAGGGCCATAACTCCATCAAATTTTATCGGGCCAGGCTGGTTTTCGAACTCGTCCAGGATATTATTGGAAGACACTTATATACCAAATTTTAGTTGAACCGGATGAAGTTTGTTTAAGTTATCGTGCTAACGAGCTCAAAATTCGTACAAAATGACTACTTAAGGACCATAACTGTATCAAATTTTATCACATTTTTAATCCGTCAATAAACGGTTGAGTTATAAGCAAAACACGTCGCCCGCACGCCCACCCGTCCACTGCCCGTCCGCCCACCGTCCCTCATCAAACTATAAGTCGAGTTTTGGAAAAAAACTCGACTAAAAATATACATGTTCTTGAATGTTTTTTTTTTTTTATCAAATCGCTCTAGTTATCCAATCACTGTGAAAATTACAACTTTAGAAGAATAACGGTACTTGTTTGTAACGGAATCAGTTTGCCCTACCCGCATCATAGCAATTAACATGACCACCGGCATCATAGCATATTAGCATGACCACTTGACCGGGGGTGGACACACGACAGCTCAGCTCCAGTTATGTATTATTGTTTCAAACTGCTGAACATCAAATGACTGGTGTTACATGCATGTTTCAGTCGGACGTTATGTTACAATTTGCTTGATCGAAGAGTTCACAAACTATTTTCTCAAACATGTTTGGTTTTTGAGTAAAAGGAAAAATCTATATCAACACAATTTGTACATTGTGCGGTCCTTTTTCTGATAATGTTGGTACATTGTATATGTTTCTGACGTATGTGATAAAATAGTGTGTATTCGCACACCTATATATACCGGTATATGGATTGCTTCAAATTTCTCTTAAATATTCTATAATGCTAAATTTTAAATGGTGATGCCATACAGTGTTTGCAAGAAGATAAACTTCCAAGCATGACGTGTTATATAGTAGGTGTTTTTGAAGTCGAACAGCAAAGTTGATATTGAGTAATGAGACAACGCGCCATAAAACCAATGAGATATACACGTATACCTATATTCTAGCCTGCATCATTATATAGGACGATTAGATTACCATTGATTTGTGCTAATAAATCAGAAGCTGTGCGGTATATACACGTAGGCATTACGCACTCTGGAAGCGGAACATACTTATGTATGTACAGCGAATTACCAATGAATAATAATTATAATTGAATTGTATGTGTATGTTCTATATTATTACTGCTGTTAAATGTTACATTTGCATGTTAGTTTATAGTAATAAACAATCGCAAACATCACTGTTCCGAAAATATATTTATAACCTTACTTGAATTTCGTAGTGCGACATCACGTTATTTTGGCTGAACGAAATAGAGGATATCTAGCGTTCTGAATTGATACCGGACAAATATATTTAATTATTTACGCGACCGACTAGCTGCACTTTTCGCCAGCGGAAATACATTTTTTCTGGCAGTATACATAACAACAGAAACTCATTATCGCCAGAAACAATGTACATTTGGTGACGACAAGTTGGTCGCGAAATTTAGTCCTTGAGCCATATCATGAGATATTTCTGGTATCCACTTAAAATATTATAGATATCATCTCTTTAATTGTCTTCTTAGACATTAATTATTAGAAGAAAACAGAACACATTTGCTTTGAATTGTTTACAAAATACTTTTGGGAGTTGGTGACTTTTTCCAAATAAGACGAGTCTAAATCCTGAACAAGGATCATTCGTATAAGACATATTTTATTGTCGCAATGTGACATTCGTGTGCATACACGTCGTGGTCACTTCACCTCATGTAAGCTGAGTAAATAATGACATTTTGTATGGAATATTAAAAGCAACATTTCAGAGCTGACGAAATGCACAATGTCGAAGACACTTGCTTGCCCAGGGCTCTTATACACATGTTTCGATTTTTCTCATGTTACGACACACGTCCCGGCTTACGGTCATTATCCCCAGTTGGAGCTGTCACTCCAACACATTACCCTCACAGCGTCAACACAGTAACAGGTTTACCACCATTTATGGAGCAACGGGATACTTTCTGACAAGCCAAAACTTATGGGGAAATAGCGTCTGGTACTTGATATATGCCCGGGAACACACCGTCGGTATTATGTTATAGCTGCAGGGAGATGACGGGGTGGCTTATACAGCTAGTGTGGGAACTAAAGAGTTAAACAAATAACAAAATAAAAGGCCGTCTAGTTTATAGACATGAAGAGAAAAGTAAAACCCAAAATGACTCGTTCCCATCTACATCTCATTATTAACATTCTTGACAAATTTTATGATGATCAGACTAAAGGTACGACATGTAGCCCGTGCTAAAGAATTTAGTCATACAAAGAGTAAAATCCAAGATGGCTGCTGGCGGCCATGTTTTTTTGGCCAAATGTCCCCAAAATTACTCGTTCCCATCTACATGTCAATATTAACATCCCTGACAAAATTCATGATGATCAGACGAACAGTACGACCTGTGGCCCGTGCTAAAGGATTAAATTTTGAAATCCAAGATGGCCGCTGGCAGCCATGTTTTTTGTCCGAATGACCCCAAAATGACTCGTTCCCATCTACATTCCAATTTCAACAGCCATGACATAACGTCAACGTAACGTCAATGATGTAACGAGAATTGACATAATTCACTAGAGACATTACCATTTTTAATTAACGGCGTTTTCAATGTAAATCGCGCATAGGAGTGAAATAAATGTATATATTCACTATTTACTATATGTTCATGCCTTTATGACTGAATTTCTACCTTGCAAATGTAGTGTATATACCATTATTAGTGCTAGTTTCATATTCATATGTTTATTATTATTATTATTATTATTATTATTATAGATACATTTAGAACGCATTATACAATAAATTAGTTTCAATGCGCTTAGAATACAAACATGCCACACATCCTAAAATAATAATGCACAAATGGATCAAATTATATACAAACAACCTAACTAGATAATACCAACTTAACCTAATAATCAACCGCAGTAAGGCAATAATAACAGCTAGACCATTTAAAATACACGAAGATATACGATTGAATCACAGCTAAAATTATATGGTGAAAATAAAAGTTAATATATGGGTTAAACGGTCTAGACTCACACGCACATAACAGACTCTGGTAAACAGCTATCAAAGAACACCTTTTTTTTGGCAGATTGAAGCATATCTCGAACAAGTGAGTCTTAAGTTTTGACTTGAATTTGTGGAAAGTAGCACAATTCCGGATGTCCATTGGAAGTCTATTCCAGTTGTTGATGGAAGTCTCTTGGAAACATGATCGTGTCACACCCCCGCTTTTCAGAACAAACATGTCAGAAATGTACACAGGAACCGTATGATTTAGCGATTTGAATACTGTGACCTCACATTTGTATTCCATTCTAAACTGAAAAGTCATATGTTCACTAATCAACGTCTTGGTTATATGGTCGTATTTGCTTTTATTGTCGATAAGTCTTGCACAGTTGTTAATTAAGACATCAATCCGGTGCATATTCTCCTTGGTGATATTTGTCAGCAGAGAATTCAGACTATCAACACGTGACATGACAAGCGATAAGACTGCGCGTTTCATAGCTTTTTTGCTCAGGTGACATCGAACTCTGCGCAGGCATCTAAGGTGGTAGTAACATGTTCGCAGTATGTCAGACAGTGTTCGCGCTGGACCGAAAAAAACTTTAGCCAAAAGTTTAGCCAAATGAAAATTTTATTAGCCAAATGAAAAAAACTTTAGCCAAATGTTTTTTGGCCAAATTAAAAAAGAATTTGGCCAATTAAATCATAGTTTTCTGGTCGGTTCACAATTAATGACTAAAACGTAAAATCTAACAGACACAGGTAAAATACACAATAATTTAAATAATTTTGATGAACTAGAAGTATTTTTATATATATCATTTATTAAAAATTTATTAATCTTTATGTGAAAGAGTGATTTGGGGGGGGGGGGGGGTGGGTAACCCGGGATTGCCCTTAATGTCATTATTTTTTTGTTTTATATCAATATCTTTTTTTAAATCATTAAATATTTATCCTTGCGAAAATATCTAAGTGACATCTGGAAACTAATAACTTAAAATTGTTACGCCATTATCAAATTACAATCTGTCATAAAAGCATGCATATTATTTTGACTGTAGGCCTATCGGTATTGACGACAAATAGCCACAAAATATATGTCGTGATTCACATTTGGCTGATTAAGCTATTGTCTTACACTTGGTGCTCATAAACCTGGACCGTCATAAATACAATGTCATCATAAACATGCATTGTGCAGACGCGCCGTGGGTGACCAGACAGACAATGGGCTGAATGGGGGATTAGGGGATTAAATGTAAAAATTAATAATGACCTTTTGCTGCTTCGTGCAGAGTGACGTAATCTTTCGCCAGATTAAAACAGCCTGTTACGAAGAAATTGCTAATACATGTATACCGGCGTCAATGCACTTTACAAAACATTGCTTTCTTCACATTGTCATAATTCAACCATGGTCGGTTTAATGTCCATGCGTCTTTGAATGTCCGTCCTGTGAAAACTAAAGATGATTGCATATCACTTTGTGATCGCTTGATTGATAGAGTTGTCGATCGGGTTTCCCTTTGTACGATATTTCATAAGTAAGAAAATACTTAAATACTTTCGTCACCTAACTTCGTCTTGAATGTCGATCTATTGAGCGCTTTTATTAATTAGCTTTCTGGCTCCATGCTTTCACAGTCTCCATTTGGGGTCAAAAAAAGTTTAGCCTAAAGTTTAGCCAAATGAAATTTTTATTAGCCAAATTCGAAAAATATTAGCCATTGGCTAATTTGGCTACCGACAGCGCGAACACTGATGTCAGATACCATTTTGTCAAGACACATGGTAGAATCAAAGTGCGCACCAAGGTTCCGAAGATCACTACACGATAGAATAACGCTGTCGCCGAGCTGAATTTCAAACTCTGGCTCTGTGTTTTTACCCAGAGAGCGATAGTTCTTTGATGGAATATTTGGAGCCAATTACCATGAACTCGGACTTTAAGTTTAAGTTTGTTATTCTGCATCCAAGATTTTACTTTACAGAAACATTCTTCCAGACAATGTATTGCGTTGTTATAGCCATTCGGATCATTTCTAGAAAATTCTACATATATTTGAGTGTCATCAGCATACAGATGGTATTTAACCGAATGACCTTCGAGAATCCGTCAAAGTGGCAAGGTGTAAATGAGGAATAAGATCGGTCCTAATATAGATCCCTGAGGCACTCCGACATCTAGGCTGACTTCCCTTGAGAATGACTCTCCAATCACGACCCTTTGCTTTCGATTGATGTTGATACATAACAATAAATACCTTATAACCAGTATAAGTTTTCACTTCACAATGTCTTCAATTAACCCTTTCATGATGGGAGCTGCGCTGGCACAATATTAAAGACCCTGTGCCAATGCATTCTTTCATATTGTAAATCATCCATAGGTCACCTCGCATATACAAGAGAATGCATTGGCCTAACAATTTTTTATCATTTTATAGTTATTTACTATTCAGAGATATAGAGTTACAGTATATGATAAATACACAGCTTAGAATACAGATCTTTTAAATGAGCGCAGTGTCTTGTGAAAATTCCACAAATTTTGCCATACATAAGGACTAGTGCATGGCTTAAAGGCATAGTGTCCATAGGTCAGTTTCTACATTATAAGTGACAAACAATGGCAACAGTTGGTGGATATACAGGATGATGGCCAGGCATGGTAGCATCAAGAACAAAAACACTTGCCTATAAACTCTCATTAGATTATTGAAGGAAATGAGCAGTGTCTTGTGAAAATTACACACAATTTGCTATATGGAACATGTGGATGGCATAAAGGCATAGGGTCGATTGGTCGTTGTGAAGTCTTATTGATCAGTTTCTGCCATTATACATGTAAGTGAACTAAACTATGGCAAACTGTTGGTAATATATGGGATGATGGCCAGCCACGGTAGTGGTAGCATCAAAAACAAAATGCCTGACCTATGAACTCTAGGTATTTTTCAGAATTGTATCAGCATTTAATTCTTCCTAATTAAGAACCTAACATGGAACATCAAACATGTTATGACAACTACTAATTTCACTTGCTTAATAAAAAGGGGAGTGATTACTAGTTAGTATGCATGGTGACAGGGTTTACATAGCTATTCCTTTTTGTTTCGATATGCCCTTTTGATGAAGAAACTCAAGCTGCAAAACAGAGTTCAGTCCCCTCGCTACAGGCTAATTCTGAATGCTGCCTGCATGTGTATTTTCTTAATTAAATATAACATTGTTTATTGAAGTGTTTTGTCAGTTACAATTCATTCTGGCTTGATCTAGACAATTTTCAAATGAATATGGACAGTTCAGTTTTCAGAATAATGCAGAATGAATTGTAACCTACAAAAGTCTCAAATAAATCAATGTGACATTTCTTCACATCATGTGTAGGTGCAGGCAGCAGTAAGTCGTGCATTGGGGACTGAACTCCGCATGGAGCTTGGAAGAAACGCTCTATCAATTTTTTGTTTTGTTTTATAATAAACCACAGTGGAGAGGCGACAATTATCAATAATTAACTGCTTCAGATCAGAAGTCATTCAAAAAGCGATTGTCGAAACATTAGACTCAATGTCACAGAAACTTATAGAATTTGGCCACTTTTAATAGCATTTGGCAAAAATTAATTTGATTTGGCAAAAGTATATTTCGGGCAGGCACGGACCCTGGCAATGGTAGATTTTAGATCAGATTTTATTTGTACAATAACAATAGGTAAAATTTTACAAATGACATATAATAAAAGTTTTTGCACAGGAGCAGAATGACCATAGTTGGTCGTCTTTCTGCTGCCCCTAGTATAGCACTTACTAATGCAAAAGATGACAGATGGATTTACGAATATCAACGAATGAAGTATAAATTCTGTTCCAGACTTGAGTAATTTAATAGGTGGATGTTGATAAGATTGTACAATTATCTATGATTAGTAATAAGGGCAATGTGTTATGTATGCAGGTGTTTCCATAGCCATATAATTCCTGTTAGGAAGAAATATTACTAAACAATCAAAGCGACTGAGGAAAAATATGGTGAGACCAAAGTAATGAGGGCACAGAACTCTACCTTGTGAATCATAATCACATTCTGAGCACTTACACACAGAATTCAGCAATGGGTATGCAATGAAGCTTTTACTCTATCACTTAGAGATTACAATGAGTATATAATAATAATGAAGCTTTTAATGTATCACTTAAAGAATTCAACAACAAGTTTGTAATGAAGCTTTTAATGTACCACTTAATGCATTATGTTGGTTTGAGTTATAATGGATTATATTCCTTCTCAAGACAACATAGTCCACCAGCCTTAAACTAAAAGACTAACAATCATGCGAAAAGTGATGACAAGGCCATGCAATATTATAGTCAGGTTAACATGATGGCTGCGACTATGAGTTAACTCATATGAGTTAACTCCTAGTAAAAGGTTCCATAGGGACTGCTACTATGAGATAACTTGTAGTGGTGTCCATACCACATAACACAAACAGAAACCACAAGCAGCATTGGTTTACATGCCAATACATACCCAACGACACCATTGATCGATTGTATAAGGATTAACTGTCATGTGGACTGTTTTTATGGAGATGTAACGGTGAGGTAAGTGGACATAACTTGTGTAAAACCCGAAGGGTTTTACATACAAGTTATGTCCACTTACCTCACCGTTACATCTCCATAAAAATAGTCCACATGACAGTTAATCCTTATATTTATATACATTTAGCGAAAAAGCCGCTTTTGTAAATATATTTAAATCGAAAAGTGTATCGTGACAAGATCAGCCCAAAATACCCAATAGCACCCTTGGCAAAAGTTAATAGGAACAATTTCTCTTCATGTTGAAACCCAATGATGTATTAAGTCAATCCTGCGCGAGTCAAAAGGCGCCCAAAGCATTACGCGTTCGTCTTTCCAAACCTAATGACGTATCGATGGTGTTATTAGCTTGGTGTTATGAGGTGTTACGCATTCACCGAGAAATAACTGCAACTAGCCACGTGGGCGCCGACCAATCAGAATGCTGGATTTAGTGATGACAACACTTAGTGTGTAAATATATATGTATAACTAGATTGATTGTATATGTATAACTAGATTGATTGTATATGTATAACTAGATTGATTGTATATGTATAACTAGATTGATTGTATATGTATAACTAGATTGATTGTATATGTATAACTAGATTGGCTTCAGATATAACACTTCCTGCATCACAAAAGGAATGGGAGTGCAATTTGAAATCTTGCATTGACACTCCAATTCACCAGAACCTCTTTCGTACATCACTGACCCATGGTACACATGTGAAATAAGACCTTTCCCGGACAATATAGAGGGCTTTCATTGTATAAATCAGTAATCAGTTAGCTTTAGATTTTTGCGGTCTCATAAATAAATTGAAGCTATAAGCCGAAAATGATAATACACCCCATCATTTGAGGAAAAGCCACTGCAAGGTCCGCCAAATATCTCAAGTTTGGCTATGTAATATATAATAGAACAACACTTACATGTATGTTATGATTATTTCTAAATCAGCACAATGCTTGAGTTCGCCAATTTCTAAATTCTAACTAATTAAATCTGATTATCAGCTGTATTTCTATGTTTAATACACAGAGGCTGTTGGAAACTCGAGCTAGCCCTACATTAAGTGTATTGCACAAGCGAATACATGTGGCTTGTCAAGGTCAGTTCCCTGGCAATGAGCATACAAGTGTGTGTTTATAAATTCATTTATTGTGTCTCATACAAATTTAGTCAACCAATATTGGATAAAATGATGCTGAAACATGTTATAAAGCTATTACGAGATAGTCTGGTTTCGTTTGCGAAATTTTAGATGATGTAGAGTGTACCCGAGTGTTTATATATAAATTCATTTGCCGTGTATAGCACTCTTCATCATATAAGTCGTAGAAAACATAATTTTATTTACCTATGAGATGACTCGTAGCCGACACCAGCGATGATGCACTGGTAAATTCCATCCCAGTTGCCAACTACGAGTTATCTTGTAGTAACCTTGTGACATGTTTCGGTGTCATATAATCCGATATGGGTCAAAACATCACTATATATGCATAAAATATCAACTACTGTCGGCAAAACATGCAATCCCATGTTGGCATACAGAATATAATTAGCAATTAGTTTTCGGTAGTGAACGCTTAACAAACATTTTGTTGGATTAAAATACATTCATCACCACTCAAACAATCGGCAAAGATTGGCACTGTAGTGACTGTACATACAATTTCACAAGGTTTTGAAAATACTTTATTCAAATAATTAGATAGTTTTATTTTTTTTTACAATATTGGAAACTAAGTTGCAGGATGGGTTAGTAAACCAGACTATTAATAGGATGGGTTCATAAACCAGGCTATTTATAGGATGGGTTCGTAAACCAGGCTATTAATAGAATGGATTTGTAATCCAGGCTATTAATATGATGGATTCGTAAACCAGGCTATTAATAGAATATATTTGTAAACCAGGCTATTAATAGAATGGGTTTGTAAACCATACTATTAAATTGGTGTTGCCCAACTAAAAATAACTGCATTCAAGAAACAAGAGTGCATTAATACAATGTTGATTCCTCAGTGGGTCGATGGGACCTGGAAATAAATGCTGTAATGGAGGCTTAAAAGGTATGTTTTAACTATTTCCTAACTAAATGGTCTGACAACAAGTGGTGTTTGAAACAACGATATCAGTTCAGAGAAATCAAGACCAGCTCATATGTTCGTGTTTTCTTCAGTCTGATTGAGTGAAATTACAGAAAACTTGCATTAGAATTTCGATATTTAAAATTCAAAATGTTGGTATATAGTATTGTCTTGATTATATTTATTCCATATTGTTTGACAAAGAAAACACAGCATGAACTTCTATATGAACACATTATAGCTGGACACAATACGAAAGCTATACCAATGGAAGAAGGACAGACAGTTATTGAGGTGGAAATTGTATTCAATTTGATGAAAATTTTGAAACTTGATGAGATTCAACAAACTTTGTGGACAAGTGGTTATCTCGAACTTAGATGGAAGGACATATCTTCACAGTGGAACCCGACAGATTACGGAAACATTTCAGATATTATTCTCAAGGCAGAAGACGTCTGGCTACCGGGTGTCGGTCTGACCAACTCTCATGCATCAAAGATTAGCCACCTCGACGAAAAAAATTCCATGTTGAATGTTAAAAGTGATGGAAGAATCTATTGGATTCCAGGAGGGATATTCCAGAGTGACTGTAATGTTGTGATATCTTACTTCCCGTTTGACCAGCAGAAATGTAAACTGGTATTTGAAGATTGGGTGTATGTATTTGGGGAATTTCATACTAAATTGAAGAAAAGAAATGATGCAAATCGTTTGTGTATCTTATCACATAACAGTAACTGGGATGTGATTGGTTGTGTTGAAGACCATGTTAGCAACTTCACTATTTACACTCTTTATGTAGCAGAAATTACTATGAAGAGACGACCAACTTTTATTATACTAAACACTATTATTCCATTAGTCGTGCTTAGTATTTTGAGCATGTTCACTTTCAAAATTCCAGTTCACTGTGGTGAAAGAATCTCCTACGCCATCACAGTCCTGTTATCTTTCGCAATAATTATGAGCTTCATATCGACAATTCTACCGGCCAATGGAGACAATATATGCTACCTGGAAGTATACATAACTCTGATGCTTTGCTACAGTGCTGCCTCTGTGATACTGACAATAACAACTTGTGATATTGAAAAGGCCAGCAAACCAGCACTATGCATATATGCCTTCATTACAAGATTAAGAATGCCAGAATGGGACGACAAAGATGATGAAAATGATGGAACAGATTTTGAGGAAGAGATCTCAAAAAAGAAGTGGTTTGATTCGCTTCATGAAAAACTCGACTCAGTTTTCTTCAAAATGGCCCTTTTTCTGTTTCTAATTACATCTGGTGTATTTGTTACGATTTTCTATTTGGGTGATAATTCACACATTGAGAACCAAGATATATTGACATGTAAACCTTGTAATGGCACAACGTAGTTCATGTGATAGCCGTGATGTAGTCACATGTGAACCTTGTAACGGCATGACAGAGATCATGTGATAGCCAGGATGTAGCCACATGTAAATATTGTAACAGCACAACGTAGTTCATGTGATAGCCAGAATACATGCACAGAGATTACATGATAGCCGGGATATATTGACATGTAAACCTTGTAATGGCACAATGTGGTTCATGTGATAGCCGGGATATATTCACGGAGTTCATGTGATAGCTGGGATATATTCACATGTAAACCTTGTAATGGCACAATGTGGTTCATGTGATAGCCGGGATATATTGACATGTAAACCTTGTTATGGCACAATGGAGTTCATGTGATAGCCGGGATATATTCACGGAGTTCATGTGATAGCTGGGATATATTCACATGTAAACCTTGTAATGGCACAATGTGGTTCATGTGATAGCCGGGATATATTCACATGTAAACCTTGTTATGGCACAATGTAGTTCATGTGACAGGTGGGATGTATTCACAGTGGAGATCATGTTATAGCCGGGATATATTCACATGTAAACCTTGTAATGGCACAATGTGGTTCATGTGATAGCCGGGATATATTCACATGTAAACCTTGTTATGGCACAATGTGGTTCATGTGATAGCCGGGATATATTCACATGTAAACCTTGTAATGGCACAATGTGGTTCATGTGATAGCCGGGATATATTCACATGTAAACCTTGTTATGGCACAATGTAGTTCATGTGATAGCCGGGATATATTCACATGTAAACCTTGTTATGGCACAATGTAGTTCATGTGATAGCCGGGATATATTCACATGTAAACCTTGTTATGGCACAATGTAGTTCATGTGATAGCCGGGATATATTCACATGTAAACCTTGTTATGGCACAATGTGGTTCATGTGATAGGTGGGATATATTCACGGAGTTCATGTGATAGCCGGGATATATTCACATGTAAACCTTGTTATGGCACACAATGGAGTTCATGTGATAGCCGGGATATATTCACATGTAAACCTTGTTATGGCACACAATGGAGTTCATGTGATAGCCGGGATATATTCACATGTAAACCTTGTTATGGCACACAATGGAGTTCATGTGATAGCTGGGATATATTCACATGTAAACCTTGTTATGGCACACAATGGAGTTCATGTGATAGCCGGGATATATTCACATGTAAACCTTGTTATGGCACACAATGGAGTTCATGTGATAGCCGGGATATATTCACATGTGAACCTTGTTATGGCACAATGGAGTTCATGTGATAGCTGGGATATATTCACATGTAAACCTTGTTATGGCACAATGGAGTTCATGTGATAGCTGGGATATATTCACATGTAAACCTTGTAATGGCACAATGGAGTTCATGTGATAGCCGGGATATATTCACATGTAAACCTTGTTATGGCACACAATGGAGTTCATGTGATAGCCGGGATATATTCACATGTGAACCTTGTTATGGCACAATGGAGTTCATGTGATAGCCGGGATATATTCACATGTAAACCTTGTTATGGCACACAATGGAGTTCATGTGATAGCCGGGATATATTCACATGTGAACCTTGTTATGGCACAATGGAGTTCATGTGATAGCCGGGATATATTCACATGTAAACCTTGTTATGGCACACAATGGAGTTCATGTGATAGCCGGGATATATTCACATGTGAACCTTGTTATGGCACAATGGAGTTCATGTGATAGCCGGGATATATTCACATGTGAACCTTGTTATGGCACAATGGAGTTCATGTGATAGCTGGGATATATTCACATGTAAACCTTGTTATGGCACAATGGAGTTCATGTGATAGCTGGGATATATTCACATGTAAACCTTGTTATGGCACAATGGAGTTCATGTGATAGCCGGGATATATTCACATCTAAACCTTGTAATGGCACAATGTAGTTCATGTGATAGCCGGGATATATTCACATGTAAACCTTGTAATGGCACAATGGAGTTCATGTGATAGCCGGAATATATTCACATGTAAACCTTGTAATGGCACAATGTAGTTCATGTGATAGGTGGGATATATTCACATGTAAACCTTGTAATGGCACAATGTAGTTCATGTGATAGCCGGGATATATTGACATGTGAACCTTGTAATGGCACAATGTAGTTCATGTGATAGCCGGGATATATTGACATGTAAACCTTGTAATGGCACAATGTAGTTCATGTGATAGCCGGGATATATTCACATGTAAACCTTGTAATGGCACAATGTAGTTCATGTGATAGCCGGGATATATTCACATGTAAACCTTGTAATGGCACAATGTAGTTCATGTGATAGCCGGAATATATTCACATGTAAACCTTGTAATGGCACAATGTAGTTCATGTGATAGCCGGGATATATTCACATGTAAACCTTGTAATGGCACAATGTAGTTCATGTGATAGCCGGGATATATTCACATGTAAACCTTGTAATGGCACAATGTAGTTCATGTGATAGGTGGGATATATTCACATGTGAACCTTGTAACAGCACAACGTAGTTCATGTGATAGCCAGAATACATGCACAGAGATTACATGATAGCCGGGATATATTGACATGTAAACCTTGTAATGGCACAATGTAGTTCATGTGATAGCCGGGATATATTCACATGTAAACCTTGTAATGGCACAATGTAGTTCATGTGATAGGTGGGATATATTCACGGAGTTCATGTGATAGCCGGGATATATTCACATGTAAACCTTGTAATGGCACAATGTAGTTCATGTGATAGCCGGGATATATTCACATGTAAACCTTGTAATGGCACAATGTAGTTCATGTGATAGGTGGGATATATTCACATGTAAACCTTGTAATGGCACAATATTATTCACATGATAGCCGGGATATATTCACATGTGAACCTTGTAACAGCACAACGTAGTTCATGTGATAGCCAGAATACATGCACAGAGATTACATGATAGCCGGGATATATTCACATGTAAACCTTGTAACAGCACAACATAGTTCATGTGATAGGTGGGATATATTCACGGAGTTCATGTGATAGCCGGGATATATTCACATGTAAACCTTGTAATGGCACAATGTAGTTCATGTGATAGCCGGGATATATTCACATGTAAACCTTGTAATGGCACAATGGAGTTCATGTGATAGCCGGGATATATTCACATGTAAACCTTGTAATGGCACAATGTAGTTCATGTGATAGCCGGGATATATTCACATGTAAACCTTGTAATGGCACAATGTAGTTCATGTGATAGGTGGGATATATTCACATGTAAACCTTGTAATGGCACAATGGAGTTCATGTGATAGCCGGGATATATTCACATGTAAACCTTGTAATGGCACAATGGAGTTCATGTGATAGCTGGGATATATTCACATGTAAACCTTGTAATGGCACAATGTAGTTCATGTGATAGGTGGGATATATTCACATCTAAACCTTGTAATGGCACAATGGAGTTCATGTGATAGCAGGGATATATTCACATGTAAACCTTGTAATGGCACAATGTAGTTCATGTGATAGCCGGGATATATTGACATGTAAACCTTGTAATGGCACAATGGAGTTCATGTGATAGCCGGGATATATTCACATGTAAACCTTGTAATGGCACAATGTAGTTCATGTGATAGCCGGGATATATTCACATGTAAACCTTGTAATGGCACAATGTAGTTCATGTGATAGCCGGAATATATTCACATGTAAACCTTGTTATGGCATAATGGAGTTCATGTGATAGCCGGAATATATTCACATGTAAACCTTGTAATGGCACAATGTAGTTCATGTGATAGCCGGGATATATTGACATGTAAACCTTGTAATGGCACAATGGAGTTCATGTGATAGCCGGGATATATTCACATGTAAACCTTGTAATGGCACAATGTAGTTCATGTGATAGCCGGAATATATTCACATGTAAACCTTGTAATGGCACAATGGAGTTCATGTGATAGCCGGGATATATTCACATGTAAACCTTGTAATGGCACAATGGAGTTCATGTGATAGGTGGGATATATTCACGGAGTTCATGTGATAGGTGGGATATATTCACATCTAAACCTTGTAATGGCACAATGGAGTTCATGTGATAGCTGGGATATATTCACATGTAAACCTTGTTATGGCACAATGGAGTTCATGTGATAGCCGGGATATATTCACATGTAAACCTTGTAATGGCACAATGTAGTTCATGTGATAGCTGGGATATATTCACATGTAAACCTTGTAATGGCACAATGTAGTTCATGTGATAGGTGGGATATATTCACATGTAAACCTTGTAATGGCACAATGGAGTTCATGTGATAGCTGGGATATATTCACGGAGTTCATGTGATAGCCAGGATATATTCACATGTAAACCTTGTAATGGCACAATGTAGTTCATGTGATAGCTGGGATATATTCACATGTAAACCTTGTAATGGCACAATGTAGTTCATGTGATAGGTGGGATATATTCACATGTAAACCTTGTAATGGCACAATGGAGTTCATGTGATAGCTGGGATATATTCACGGAGTTCATGTGATAGCCAGGATATATTCACATGTAAACCTTGTAATGGCACAATGTAGTTCATGTGATAGCTGGGATATATTCACATGTAAACCTTGTAATGGCACAATGTAGTTCATGTGATAGCTGGGATATATTCACATGTAAACCTTGTAATGGCACAATGGAGTTCATGTGATAGCCGGGATATATTCACATGTAAACCTTGTAATGGCACAATGGAGTTCATGTGATAGCCGGGATATATTCACATGTAAACCTTGTAATGGCACAATGGAGTTCATGTGATAGCCGGGATATATTCACATGTAAACCTTGTAATGGCACAATGGAGTTCATGTGATAGGTGGGATATATTCACATGTAAACCTTGTAATGGCACAATGTAGTTCATGTGATAGCTGGGATATATTCACATGTAAACCTTGTAATGGCACAATGGAGTTCATGTGATAGCCGGGATATATTCACATGTAAACCTTGTAATGGCACAATGGAGTTCATGTGATAGGTGGGATATATTCACATGTAAACCTTGTAAAGGCACAATGGAGTTCATGTGATAGCCGGGATATATTCACATGTAAACCTTGTAAAGGCACAATGGAGTTCATGTGATAGCCGGGATATATTCACATGTAAACCTTGTAATGGCACAATGGAGTTCATGTGATAGCCGGGATATATTCACATGTAAACCTTGTTATGGCACAATGGAGTTCATGTGATAGGTGGGATATATTCACGGAGTTCATGTGATAGCCGGAATATATTCACATGTAAACCTTGTAATGGCACAATGGAGTTCATGTGATAGCCAGGATATATTCACATGTAAACCTTGTAATGGCACAATGGAGTTCATGTGATAGCCGGGATATATTCACATGTAAACCTTGTTATGGCACAATGGAGTTCATGTGATAGGTGGGATATATTCACGGAGTTCATGTGATAGCCGGAATATATTCACATGTAAACCTTGTAATGGCACAATGGAGTTCATGTGATAGCCAGGATATATTCACATGTAAACCTTGTAATGGCACAATGGAGTTCATGTGATAGCCGGGATATATTCACATGTAAACCTTGTAATGGCACAATGGAGTTCATGTGATAGGTGGGATATATTCACATGTAAACCTTGTAATGGCACAATGGAGTTCATGTGATAGCCGGGATATATTCACATGTAAACCTTGTAATGGCACAATGGAGTTCATGTGATAGGTGGGATATATTCACATGTAAACCTTGTAATGGCACAATGGAGTTCATGTGATAGGTGGGATATATTCACGGAGTTCATGTGATAGCCGGAATATATTCACATGTAAACCTTGTAATGGCACAATGGAGTTCATGTGATAGGTGGGATATATTCACGGAGTTCATGTGATAGCCGGGATATATTCACATGTAAACCTTGTAATGGCACAATGGAGTTCATGTGATAGGTGGGATATATTCACATGTAAACCTTGTAATGGCATAATGTAGTTCATGTGATAGCCGGAATATATTCACATGTAAACCTTGTAATGGCACAATGGAGTTCATGTGATAGCTGGGATATATTCACATGTAAACCTTGTAATGGCACAATGTAGTTCATGTGATAGCCGGGATATATTCAATGAGTTCATGTGATAGCTGGGATAAATTCACATGTAAACCTTGTAATGGCACAATGTAGTTCATGTGATAGCCGGGATATATTCATTGAGTTCATGTGATAGCTGGGATATATTCACATCTAAACCTTGTAATGGCACAATGGAGTTCATGTGATAGCCGGGATATATTCACATGTAAACCTTGTAATGGCACAATGGAGTTCATGTGATAGGTGGGATATATTCACATGTAAACCTTGTTATGGCACAATGGAGTTCATGTGATAGGTGGGATATATTCACGGAGTTCATGTGATAGCCAGAATATATTCACATGTAAACCTTGTAATGGCACAATGGAGTTCATGAGATAGCCAGGATATATTCACATGTAAACCTTGTAATGGCACAATGGAGTTCATGTGATAGCCGGGATATATTCACATGTAAACCTTGTAATGGCACAATGGAGTTCATGTGATAGGTGGGATATATTCACATGTAAACCTTGTAATGGCACAATGGAGTTCATGTGATAGCCGGGATATATTCACATGTAAACCTTGTAATGGCACAATGGAGTTCATGTGATAGGTGGGATATATTCACATGTAAACCTTGTAATGGCACAATGGAGTTCATGTGATAGGTGGGATATATTCACGGAGTTCATGTGATAGCCGGAATATATTCACATGTAAACCTTGTAATGGCACAATGGAGTTCATGTGATAGCCGGGATATATTCACATGTAAACCTTGTAATGGCACAATGGAGTTCATGTGATAGGTGGGATATATTCACGGAGTTCATGTGATAGCCGGGATATATTCACATGTAAACCTTGTAATGGCACAATGGAGTTCATGTGATAGCCGGGATATATTCACATGTAAACCTTGTAATGGCACAATGGAGTTCATGTGATAGCCGGGATATATTCACATGTAAACCTTGTAATGGCACAATGGAGTTCATGTGATAGCCGGGATATATTCACATGTAAACCTTGTAATGGCACAATGGAGTTCATGTGATAGGTGGGATATATTCACATGTAAACCTTGTAATGGCACAATGGAGTTCATGTGATAGCTGGGATATATTCACATGTAAACCTTGTTATGGCACAATGGAGTTCATGTGATAGGTGGGATATATTCACGGAGTTCATGTGATAGCCGGAATATATTCACATGTAAACCTTGTAATGGCACAATGGAGTTCATGTGATAGCCAGGATATATTCACATGTAAACCTTGTAATGGCACAATGGAGTTCATGTGATAGCCAGGATATATTCACATGTAAACCTTGTAATGGCACAATGGAGTTCATGTGATAGGTGGGATATATTCACGGAGTTCATGTGATAGCCGGGATATATTCACATGTAAACCTTGTAATGGCACAATGGAGTTCATGTGATAGGTGGGATATATTCACATGTAAACCTTGTAATGGCACAATGGAGTTCATGTGATAGCCGGGATATATTCACATGTAAACCTTGTAATGGCACAATGGAGTTCATGTGATAGCCGGGATATATTCACATGTAAACCTTGTAATGGCACAATGTAGTTCATGTGATAGCCGGGATATATTCACATCTAAACCTTGTAATGGCACAATGTAGTTCATGTGATAGGTGGGATATATTCATGGAGTTCATGTGATAGCCGGGATATATTCACATCTAAAGCTTGTAATGGCACAATGGAGTTCATGTGATAGCCGGGATATATTCACATGTAAACCTTGTAATGGCACAATGGAGTTCATGTGATAGCCGGGATATATTCACATGTAAACCTTGTAATGGCACAATGGAGTTCATGTGATAGCCAGGATATATTCACATGTAAACCTTGTAATGGCACAATGGAGTTCATGTGATAGGTGGGATATATTCACATGTAAACCTTGTAATGGCACAATGGAGTTCATGTGATAGCCAGGATATATTCACGGAGTTCATGTGATAGGTGGGATAAATTCACATGTAAACCTTGTAATGGCACAACGTAGTTCATGTGATAGCCGGGATATATTCACATGTAAACCTTGTAATGGCACAATGGAGTTCATGTGATGGATGTATTCACGGAGTTCATGTGATAGCCGGGATATATTCACGGAGTTCATGTGATAGGTGGGATATATTCACATGTAAACCTTGTAATGGCACAATGTAGTTCATGTGATAGGTGGGATATATTCACATGTAAACCTTGTAATGGCACAATGTAGTTCATGTGATAGCCGGGATATATTCACATGTAAACCTTGTAATGGCACAATGGAGTTCATGTGATAGGTGGGATATATTCACGGAGTTCATGTGATAGCCGGGATATATTCACATGTAAACCTTGTAATGGCACAATGGAGTTCATGTGATAGCCGGGATATATTCCCATGTAAACCTTGTAATGGCACAATGGAGTTCATGTGATAGCCGGAATATATTCACATGTAAACCTTGTTATGGCACAATGTAGTTCATGTGATAGCCGGGATATATTCACATGTAAACCTTGTTATGGGACAATGGAGTTCATGTGATAGCCGGGATATATTCACGGAGTTCATGTGATAGCCGGGATATATTCACATGTAAACCTTGTAATGGCACAATGTAGTTCATGTGATAGCTGGGATATATTCACGGAGTTCATGTGATAGCCGGGATATATTCACATGTAAACCTTGTAATGGCACAATGTAGTTCATGTGATAGCTGGGATATATTCACATGTAAACCTTGTAATGGCACAATGTAGTTCATGTGATAGCCGGAATATATTCACATGTAAACCTTGTAATGGCACAATGGAGTTCATGTGATAGCTGGGATATATTCACATGTAAACCTTGTAATGGCACAATGGAGTTCATGTGATAGCCGGGATATATTCACATGTCAACCTTGTAATGGCACAATGGAGTTCATGTGATAGGTGGGATATATTCATTGAGTTCATGTGATAGCCGGGATATATTCACATGTAAACCTTGTAATGGCACAATGTAGTTCATGTGATAGCCGGAATATATTCACATGTCAACCTTGTAATGGCACAATGGAGTTCATGTGATAGGTGGGATATATTCACGGAGTTCATGTGATAGCTGGGATATATTCACATGTAAACCTTGTAATGGCACAATGTAGTTCATGTGATAGCCGGAATATATTCACATGTAAACCTTGTAATGGCACAATGGAGTTCATGTGATAGCCGGGATATATTCACATGTAAACCTTGTAATGGCACAATGTAGTTCATGTGATAGCTGGGATATATTCACATGTAAACCTTGTTATGGCACAATGGAGTTCATGTGATAGCCGGGATATATTCACATGTAAACCTTGTAATGGCACAATGGAGTTCATGTGATAGGTGGGATATATTCACGGAGTTCATGTGATAGCCGGGATATATTCACATGTAAATCTTGTAATGGCACAATGGAGTTCATGTGATAGGTGGGATATATTCACGGAGTTCATGTGATAGCCGGAATATATTCACATGTAAATCTTGTAATGGCACAATGTAGTTCATCTGATAGCCAGGATATATTGACATGGGAACCTTGTAATGGCACAATGGAGTTCATGTGATAGGTGGGATATATTCACGGAGTTCATGTGATAGGTGGGATATATTCACATGTAAACCTTGTAATGGCACAATGTAGTTCATGTGATAGCCGGGATATATTCACATGTAAACCTTGTAATGGCACAATGGAGTTCATGTGATAGGTGGGATATATTCACGGAGTTCATGTGATAGCCGGGATATATTCACATGTAAATCTTGTAATGGCACAATGTAGTTCATGTGATAGCCAGGATATATTGACATGGGAACCTTGTAATGGCACAATGGAGTTCATGTGATAGGTGGGATATATTCACGGAGTTCATGTGATAGGTGGGATATATTCACATGTAAACCTTGTAATGGCACAATGGAGTTCATGTGATAGCCGGGATATATTCACATGTAAACCTTGTAATGGCACAATGGAGTTCATGTGATAGGTGGGATATATTCACATGTAAACCTTGTAATGGCACAATGTAGTTCATGTGATAGCTGGGATATATTCACATGTAAACCTTGTAATGGCACAATGGAGTTCATGTGATAGCCGGGATATATTCACATGTAAACCTTGTAATGGCACAATGGAGTTCATGTGATAGGTGGGATATATTCACATGTAAACCTTGTAAAGGCACAATGGAGTTCATGTGATAGCCGGGATATATTCACATGTAAACCTTGTAAAGGCACAATGGAGTTCATGTGATAGCCGGGATATATTCACATGTAAACCTTGTAATGGCACAATGGAGTTCATGTGATAGCCGGGATATATTCACATGTAAACCTTGTTATGGCACAATGGAGTTCATGTGATAGGTGGGATATATTCACGGAGTTCATGTGATAGCCGGAATATATTCACATGTAAACCTTGTAATGGCACAATGGAGTTCATGTGATAGCCAGGATATATTCACATGTAAACCTTGTAATGGCACAATGGAGTTCATGTGATAGCCGGGATATATTCACATGTAAACCTTGTTATGGCACAATGGAGTTCATGTGATAGGTGGGATATATTCACGGAGTTCATGTGATAGCCGGAATATATTCACATGTAAACCTTGTAATGGCACAATGGAGTTCATGTGATAGCCAGGATATATTCACATGTAAACCTTGTAATGGCACAATGGAGTTCATGTGATAGCCGGGATATATTCACATGTAAACCTTGTAATGGCACAATGGAGTTCATGTGATAGGTGGGATATATTCACATGTAAACCTTGTAATGGCACAATGGAGTTCATGTGATAGCCGGGATATATTCACATGTAAACCTTGTAATGGCACAATGGAGTTCATGTGATAGGTGGGATATATTCACATGTAAACCTTGTAATGGCACAATGGAGTTCATGTGATAGGTGGGATATATTCACGGAGTTCATGTGATAGCCGGAATATATTCACATGTAAACCTTGTAATGGCACAATGGAGTTCATGTGATAGGTGGGATATATTCACGGAGTTCATGTGATAGCCGGGATATATTCACATGTAAACCTTGTAATGGCACAATGGAGTTCATGTGATAGGTGGGATATATTCACATGTAAACCTTGTAATGGCATAATGTAGTTCATGTGATAGCCGGAATATATTCACATGTAAACCTTGTAATGGCACAATGGAGTTCATGTGATAGCTGGGATATATTCACATGTAAACCTTGTAATGGCACAATGTAGTTCATGTGATAGCCGGGATATATTCAATGAGTTCATGTGATAGCTGGGATAAATTCACATGTAAACCTTGTAATGGCACAATGTAGTTCATGTGATAGCCGGGATATATTCATTGAGTTCATGTGATAGCTGGGATATATTCACATCTAAACCTTGTAATGGCACAATGGAGTTCATGTGATAGCCGGGATATATTCACATGTAAACCTTGTAATGGCACAATGGAGTTCATGTGATAGGTGGGATATATTCACATGTAAACCTTGTTATGGCACAATGGAGTTCATGTGATAGGTGGGATATATTCACGGAGTTCATGTGATAGCCAGAATATATTCACATGTAAACCTTGTAATGGCACAATGGAGTTCATGAGATAGCCAGGATATATTCACATGTAAACCTTGTAATGGCACAATGGAGTTCATGTGATAGCCGGGATATATTCACATGTAAACCTTGTAATGGCACAATGGAGTTCATGTGATAGGTGGGATATATTCACATGTAAACCTTGTAATGGCACAATGGAGTTCATGTGATAGCCGGGATATATTCACATGTAAACCTTGTAATGGCACAATGGAGTTCATGTGATAGGTGGGATATATTCACATGTAAACCTTGTAATGGCACAATGGAGTTCATGTGATAGGTGGGATATATTCACGGAGTTCATGTGATAGCCGGAATATATTCACATGTAAACCTTGTAATGGCACAATGGAGTTCATGTGATAGCCGGGATATATTCACATGTAAACCTTGTAATGGCACAATGGAGTTCATGTGATAGGTGGGATATATTCACGGAGTTCATGTGATAGCCGGGATATATTCACATGTAAACCTTGTAATGGCACAATGGAGTTCATGTGATAGCCGGGATATATTCACATGTAAACCTTGTAATGGCACAATGGAGTTCATGTGATAGCCGGGATATATTCACATGTAAACCTTGTAATGGCACAATGGAGTTCATGTGATAGCCGGGATATATTCACATGTAAACCTTGTAATGGCACAATGGAGTTCATGTGATAGGTGGGATATATTCACATGTAAACCTTGTAATGGCACAATGGAGTTCATGTGATAGCTGGGATATATTCACATGTAAACCTTGTTATGGCACAATGGAGTTCATGTGATAGGTGGGATATATTCACGGAGTTCATGTGATAGCCGGAATATATTCACATGTAAACCTTGTAATGGCACAATGGAGTTCATGTGATAGCCAGGATATATTCACATGTAAACCTTGTAATGGCACAATGGAGTTCATGTGATAGCCAGGATATATTCACATGTAAACCTTGTAATGGCACAATGGAGTTCATGTGATAGGTGGGATATATTCACGGAGTTCATGTGATAGCCGGGATATATTCACATGTAAACCTTGTAATGGCACAATGGAGTTCATGTGATAGGTGGGATATATTCACATGTAAACCTTGTAATGGCACAATGGAGTTCATGTGATAGCCGGGATATATTCACATGTAAACCTTGTAATGGCACAATGGAGTTCATGTGATAGCCGGGATATATTCACATGTAAACCTTGTAATGGCACAATGTAGTTCATGTGATAGCCGGGATATATTCACATCTAAACCTTGTAATGGCACAATGTAGTTCATGTGATAGGTGGGATATATTCATGGAGTTCATGTGATAGCCGGGATATATTCACATCTAAAGCTTGTAATGGCACAATGGAGTTCATGTGATAGCCGGGATATATTCACATGTAAACCTTGTAATGGCACAATGGAGTTCATGTGATAGCCGGGATATATTCACATGTAAACCTTGTAATGGCACAATGGAGTTCATGTGATAGCCAGGATATATTCACATGTAAACCTTGTAATGGCACAATGGAGTTCATGTGATAGGTGGGATATATTCACATGTAAACCTTGTAATGGCACAATGGAGTTCATGTGATAGCCAGGATATATTCACGGAGTTCATGTGATAGGTGGGATAAATTCACATGTAAACCTTGTAATGGCACAACGTAGTTCATGTGATAGCCGGGATATATTCACATGTAAACCTTGTAATGGCACAATGGAGTTCATGTGATGGATGTATTCACGGAGTTCATGTGATAGCCGGGATATATTCACGGAGTTCATGTGATAGGTGGGATATATTCACATGTAAACCTTGTAATGGCACAATGTAGTTCATGTGATAGGTGGGATATATTCACATGTAAACCTTGTAATGGCACAATGTAGTTCATGTGATAGCCGGGATATATTCACATGTAAACCTTGTAATGGCACAATGGAGTTCATGTGATAGGTGGGATATATTCACGGAGTTCATGTGATAGCCGGGATATATTCACATGTAAACCTTGTAATGGCACAATGGAGTTCATGTGATAGCCGGGATATATTCCCATGTAAACCTTGTAATGGCACAATGGAGTTCATGTGATAGCCGGAATATATTCACATGTAAACCTTGTTATGGCACAATGTAGTTCATGTGATAGCCGGGATATATTCACATGTAAACCTTGTTATGGGACAATGGAGTTCATGTGATAGCCGGGATATATTCACGGAGTTCATGTGATAGCCGGGATATATTCACATGTAAACCTTGTAATGGCACAATGTAGTTCATGTGATAGCTGGGATATATTCACGGAGTTCATGTGATAGCCGGGATATATTCACATGTAAACCTTGTAATGGCACAATGTAGTTCATGTGATAGCTGGGATATATTCACATGTAAACCTTGTAATGGCACAATGTAGTTCATGTGATAGCCGGAATATATTCACATGTAAACCTTGTAATGGCACAATGGAGTTCATGTGATAGCTGGGATATATTCACATGTAAACCTTGTAATGGCACAATGGAGTTCATGTGATAGCCGGGATATATTCACATGTCAACCTTGTAATGGCACAATGGAGTTCATGTGATAGGTGGGATATATTCATTGAGTTCATGTGATAGCCGGGATATATTCACATGTAAACCTTGTAATGGCACAATGTAGTTCATGTGATAGCCGGAATATATTCACATGTCAACCTTGTAATGGCACAATGGAGTTCATGTGATAGGTGGGATATATTCACGGAGTTCATGTGATAGCTGGGATATATTCACATGTAAACCTTGTAATGGCACAATGTAGTTCATGTGATAGCCGGAATATATTCACATGTAAACCTTGTAATGGCACAATGGAGTTCATGTGATAGCCGGGATATATTCACATGTAAACCTTGTAATGGCACAATGTAGTTCATGTGATAGCTGGGATATATTCACATGTAAACCTTGTTATGGCACAATGGAGTTCATGTGATAGCCGGGATATATTCACATGTAAACCTTGTAATGGCACAATGGAGTTCATGTGATAGGTGGGATATATTCACGGAGTTCATGTGATAGCCGGGATATATTCACATGTAAATCTTGTAATGGCACAATGGAGTTCATGTGATAGGTGGGATATATTCACGGAGTTCATGTGATAGCCGGAATATATTCACATGTAAATCTTGTAATGGCACAATGTAGTTCATCTGATAGCCAGGATATATTGACATGGGAACCTTGTAATGGCACAATGGAGTTCATGTGATAGGTGGGATATATTCACGGAGTTCATGTGATAGGTGGGATATATTCACATGTAAACCTTGTAATGGCACAATGTAGTTCATGTGATAGCCGGGATATATTCACATGTAAACCTTGTAATGGCACAATGGAGTTCATGTGATAGGTGGGATATATTCACGGAGTTCATGTGATAGCCGGGATATATTCACATGTAAATCTTGTAATGGCACAATGTAGTTCATGTGATAGCCAGGATATATTGACATGGGAACCTTGTAATGGCACAATGGAGTTCATGTGATAGGTGGGATATATTCACGGAGTTCATGTGATAGGTGGGATATATTCACATGTAAACCTTGTAATGGCACAATGTAGTTCATGTGATAGCTGGGATATATTCACATGTAAACCTTGTAATGGCACAATGGAGTTCATGTGATAGCCGGGATATATTCACATGTAAACCTTGTAATGGCACAATGGAGTTCATGTGATAGGTGGGATATATTCACGGAGTTCATGTGATAGCCAGGATATATTCACATGTAAACCTTGTAATGGCACAATGTAGTTCATGTGATAGCCGGAATATATTCACATGTAAACCTTGTAATGGCACAATGGAGTTCATGTGATAGCCGGGATATATTCACATGTAAACCTTGTAATGGCACAATGTAGTTCATGTGATAGCTGGGATATATTCACATGTAAACCTTGTTATGGCACAATGGAGTTCATGTGATAGCCGGGATATATTCACATGTAAACCTTGTAATGGCACAATGGAGTTCATGTGATAGGTGGGATATATTCACGGAGTTCATGTGATAGCTGGGATATATTCACATGTAAACCTTGTTATGGCATAATGGAGTTCATGTGATAGGTGGGATATATTCACATCTAAACCTTGTAATGGCACAATGGAGTTCATGTGATGGCTGGGATATATTCACATGTAAACCTTGTTATGGCACAATGGAGTTCATGTGATAGGTGGGATATATTCACGGAGTTCATGTGATAGCCAGGATATATTCACATGTAAACCTTGTAATGGCACAATGTAGTTCATGTGATAGCTGGGATATATTCACATGTAAACCTTGTAATGGCACAATGTAGTTCATGTGATAGCTGGGATATATTCACATGTAAACCTTGTAATGGCACAATGGAGTTCATGTGATAGGTGGGATATATTCACATGTAAACCTTGTAATGGCACAATGGAGTTCATGTGATAGCCGGAATATATTCACATGTAAACCTTGTAATGGCACAATGTAGTTCATGTGATAGCTGGGATATATTCACATGTAAACCTTGTAATGGCACAATGTAGTTCATGTGATAGCTGGGATATATTCACATGTAAACCTTGTAATGGCACAATGGAGTTCATGTGATAGCCGGGATATATTCACATGTAAACCTTGTAATGGCACAATGGAGTTCATGTGATAGGTGGGATATATTCACATGTAAACCTTGTAATGGCACAATGGAGTTCATGTGATAGCCGGGATATATTCACATGTAAACCTTGTAATGGCACAATGGAGTTCATGTGATAGCCGGGATATATTCACATGTAAACCTTGTAATGGCACAATGGAGTTCATGTGATAGCCGGGATATATTCACATGTAAACCTTGTAATGGCACAATGGAGTTCATGTGATAGGTGGGATATATTCACGGAGTTCATGTGATAGCCGGAATATATTCACATGTAAACCTTGTAATGGCACAATGTAGTTCATGTGATAGCTGGGATATATTCACATGTAAACCTTGTAATGGTACAATGGAGTTCATGTGATAGCCGGGATATATTCACATGTAAACCTTGTAATGGCACAATGGAGTTCATGTGATAGCCGGGATATATTCACATGTAAACCTTGTAATGGCACAATGGAGTTCATGTGATAGCCGGAATATATTCACATGTAAACCTTGTAATGGCACAATGTAGTTCATGTGATAGCCGGGATATATTGACATGTAAACCTTGTAATGGCACAATGGAGTTCATGTGATAGCCGGGATATATTCACGGAGTTCATGTGATAGCCGGGATATATTCACATGTAAACCTTGTAATGGCACAATGTAGTTCATGTGATAGCCGGGATATATTCACATGTAAACCTTGTAATGGCACAATGGAGTTCATGTGATAGGTGGGATATATTCACGGAGTTCATGTGATAGCTGGGATATATTCACATGTAAACCTTGTAATGGTACAATGGAGTTCATGTGATAGCCGGGATATATTCACATGTAAACCTTGTAATGGCACAATGGAGTTCATGTGATAGCCGGGATATATTCACATGTAAACCTTGTAATGGCACAATGGAGTTCATGTGATAGCCGGAATATATTCACATGTAAACCTTGTAATGGCACAATGTAGTTCATGTGATAGCCGGGATATATTGACATGTAAACCTTGTAATGGCACAATGGAGTTCATGTGATAGCCGGGATATATTCACGGAGTTCATGTGATAGCCGGGATATATTCACATGTAAACCTTGTAATGGCACAATGTAGTTCATGTGATAGCCGGGATATATTCACATGTAAACCTTGTAATGGCACAATGGAGTTCATGTGATAGGTGGGATATATTCACGGAGTTCATGTGATAGCCGGGATATATTCACATGTAAACCTTGTAATGGCACAATGGAGTTCATGTGATAGCCGGGATATATTCACATGTAAACCTTGTAATGGCACAATGTAGTTCATGTGATAGGTGGGATATATTCACATGTAAACCTTGTAATGGCACAATGGAGTTCATGTGATAGCCGGGATATATTCACATGTAAACCTTGTAATGGCACAATGGAGTTCATGTGATAGCCGGGATATATTCACATGTAAACCTTGTAATGGCACAATGGAGTTCATGTTATAGGTGGGATATATTCATGGAGTTCATGTGATAGCCGGGATATATTCACATGTAAACCTTGTAATGGCACAATGTAGTTCATGTGATAGCTGGGATATATTCACATGTAAACCTTGTAATGGCACAATGTAGTTCATGTGATAGCCGGGATATATTCACATGTAAACCTTGTAATGGCACAATGTAGTTCATGTGATAGGTGGGATATATTCACATCTAAACCTTGTAATGGCACAATGTAGTTCATGTGATAGCCGGGATATATTCACATCTAAACCTTGTAATGGCACAATGTAGTTCATGTGATAGCCGGGATATATTCACATCTAAACCTTGTAATGGCACAATGTAGTTCATGTGATAGGTGGGATATATTCACATGTAAACCTTGTAATGGCACAATGTAGTTCATGTGATAGCCGGGATATATTCACATCTAAACCTTGTAATGGCACAATGTAGTTCATGTGATAGGTGGGATATATTCACATGTAAACCTTGTAATGGCACAATGGAGTTCATGTGATAGCCGGAATATATTCACATGTAAACCTTGTAATGGCACAATGGAGTTCATGTGATAGCCGGGATATATTCACATGTAAACCTTGTAATGGCACAATGGAGTTCATGTGATAGGTGGGATATATTCACATGTAAACCTTGTAATGGCACAATGGAGTTCATGTGATAGCCGGGATATATTCACATGTAAACCTTGTAATGGCACAATGGAGTTCATGTGATAGCCGGGATATATTCACATGTAAACCTTGTAATGGCACAATGGAGTTCATGTGATAGCCGGGATATATTCACATGTAAACCTTGTAATGGCACAATGGAGTTCATGTGATAGCCGGGATATATTCACATGTAAACCTTGTAATGGCACAATGGAGTTCATGTGATAGGTGGGATATATTCACATGTAAACCTTGTAATGGCACAATGGAGTTCATGTGATAGCCGGGATATATTCACATGTAAACCTTGTAATGGCACAATGGAGTTCATGTGATAGCCGGGATATATTCACATGTAAACCTTGTAATGGCACAATGGAGTTCATGTGATAGCCGGGATATATTCACATGTAAACCTTGTTATGGCACAATGGAGTTCATGTGATAGGTGGGATATATTCACGGAGTTCATGTGATAGCCGGAATATATTCACATGTAAACCTTGTAATGGCACAATGTAGTTCATGTGATAGCTGGGATATATTCACATGTAAACCTTGTAATGGCACAATGTAGTTCATGTGATAGCCGGGATATATTCACATGTAAACCTTGTAATGGCACAATGGAGTTCATGTGATAGGTGGGATATATTCACGGAGTTCATGTGATAGCCGGGATATATTCACATGTAAACCTTGTAATGGCACAATGGAGTTCATGTGATAGCCGGGATATATTCCCATGTAAACCTTGTAATGGCACAATGGAGTTCATGTGATAGCCGGAATATATTCACATGTAAACCTTGTTATGGCACAATGTAGTTCATGTGATAGCCGGGATATATTCACATGTAAACCTTGTTATGGGACAATGGAGTTCATGTGATAGCCGGGATATATTCACGGAGTTCATGTGATAGCCGGGATATATTCACATGTAAACCTTGTAATGGCACAATGTAGTTCATGTGATAGCTGGGATATATTCACGGAGTTCATGTGATAGCCGGGATATATTCACATGTAAACCTTGTAATGGCACAATGTAGTTCATGTGATAGCTGGGATATATTCACATGTAAACCTTGTAATGGCACAATGTAGTTCATGTGATAGCCGGAATATATTCACATGTAAACCTTGTAATGGCACAATGGAGTTCATGTGATAGCTGGGATATATTCACATGTAAACCTTGTAATGGCACAATGGAGTTCATGTGATAGCCGGGATATATTCACATGTCAACCTTGTAATGGCACAATGGAGTTCATGTGATAGGTGGGATATATTCATTGAGTTCATGTGATAGCCGGGATATATTCACATGTAAACCTTGTAATGGCACAATGTAGTTCATGTGATAGCCGGAATATATTCACATGTCAACCTTGTAATGGCACAATGGAGTTCATGTGATAGGTGGGATATATTCACGGAGTTCATGTGATAGCTGGGATATATTCACATGTAAACCTTGTAATGGCACAATGTAGTTCATGTGATAGCCGGAATATATTCACATGTAAACCTTGTAATGGCACAATGGAGTTCATGTGATAGCCGGGATATATTCACATGTAAACCTTGTAATGGCACAATGTAGTTCATGTGATAGCTGGGATATATTCACATGTAAACCTTGTTATGGCACAATGGAGTTCATGTGATAGCCGGGATATATTCACATGTAAACCTTGTAATGGCACAATGGAGTTCATGTGATAGGTGGGATATATTCACGGAGTTCATGTGATAGCCGGGATATATTCACATGTAAATCTTGTAATGGCACAATGGAGTTCATGTGATAGGTGGGATATATTCACGGAGTTCATGTGATAGCCGGAATATATTCACATGTAAATCTTGTAATGGCACAATGTAGTTCATCTGATAGCCAGGATATATTGACATGGGAACCTTGTAATGGCACAATGGAGTTCATGTGATAGGTGGGATATATTCACGGAGTTCATGTGATAGGTGGGATATATTCACATGTAAACCTTGTAATGGCACAATGTAGTTCATGTGATAGCCGGGATATATTCACATGTAAACCTTGTAATGGCACAATGGAGTTCATGTGATAGGTGGGATATATTCACGGAGTTCATGTGATAGCCGGGATATATTCACATGTAAATCTTGTAATGGCACAATGTAGTTCATGTGATAGCCAGGATATATTGACATGGGAACCTTGTAATGGCACAATGGAGTTCATGTGATAGGTGGGATATATTCACGGAGTTCATGTGATAGGTGGGATATATTCACATGTAAACCTTGTAATGGCACAATGTAGTTCATGTGATAGCTGGGATATATTCACATGTAAACCTTGTAATGGCACAATGGAGTTCATGTGATAGCCGGGATATATTCACATGTAAACCTTGTAATGGCACAATGGAGTTCATGTGATAGGTGGGATATATTCACGGAGTTCATGTGATAGCCAGGATATATTCACATGTAAACCTTGTAATGGCACAATGTAGTTCATGTGATAGCCGGAATATATTCACATGTAAACCTTGTAATGGCACAATGGAGTTCATGTGATAGCCGGGATATATTCACATGTAAACCTTGTAATGGCACAATGTAGTTCATGTGATAGCTGGGATATATTCACATGTAAACCTTGTTATGGCACAATGGAGTTCATGTGATAGCCGGGATATATTCACATGTAAACCTTGTAATGGCACAATGGAGTTCATGTGATAGGTGGGATATATTCACGGAGTTCATGTGATAGCTGGGATATATTCACATGTAAACCTTGTTATGGCATAATGGAGTTCATGTGATAGGTGGGATATATTCACATCTAAACCTTGTAATGGCACAATGGAGTTCATGTGATGGCTGGGATATATTCACATGTAAACCTTGTTATGGCACAATGGAGTTCATGTGATAGGTGGGATATATTCACGGAGTTCATGTGATAGCCAGGATATATTCACATGTAAACCTTGTAATGGCACAATGTAGTTCATGTGATAGCTGGGATATATTCACATGTAAACCTTGTAATGGCACAATGTAGTTCATGTGATAGCTGGGATATATTCACATGTAAACCTTGTAATGGCACAATGGAGTTCATGTGATAGGTGGGATATATTCACATGTAAACCTTGTAATGGCACAATGGAGTTCATGTGATAGCCGGAATATATTCACATGTAAACCTTGTAATGGCACAATGTAGTTCATGTGATAGCTGGGATATATTCACATGTAAACCTTGTAATGGCACAATGTAGTTCATGTGATAGCTGGGATATATTCACATGTAAACCTTGTAATGGCACAATGGAGTTCATGTGATAGCCGGGATATATTCACATGTAAACCTTGTAATGGCACAATGGAGTTCATGTGATAGGTGGGATATATTCACATGTAAACCTTGTAATGGCACAATGGAGTTCATGTGATAGCCGGGATATATTCACATGTAAACCTTGTAATGGCACAATGGAGTTCATGTGATAGCCGGGATATATTCACATGTAAACCTTGTAATGGCACAATGGAGTTCATGTGATAGCCGGGATATATTCACATGTAAACCTTGTAATGGCACAATGGAGTTCATGTGATAGGTGGGATATATTCACGGAGTTCATGTGATAGCCGGAATATATTCACATGTAAACCTTGTAATGGCACAATGTAGTTCATGTGATAGCTGGGATATATTCACATGTAAACCTTGTAATGGCACAATGTAGTTCATGTGATAGCTGGGATATATTCACATGTAAACCTTGTAATGGTACAATGGAGTTCATGTGATAGCCGGGATATATTCACATGTAAACCTTGTAATGGCACAATGGAGTTCATGTGATAGCCGGGATATATTCACATGTAAACCTTGTAATGGCACAATGGAGTTCATGTGATAGCCGGAATATATTCACATGTAAACCTTGTAATGGCACAATGTAGTTCATGTGATAGCCGGGATATATTGACATGTAAACCTTGTAATGGCACAATGGAGTTCATGTGATAGCCGGGATATATTCACATGTAAACCTTGTAATGGCACAATGGAGTTCATGTGATAGGTGGGATATATTCACGGAGTTCATGTGATAGCCGGGATATATTCACATGTAAACCTTGTAATGGCACAATGGAGTTCATGTGATAGCCGGGATATATTCACATGTAAACCTTGTAATGGCACAATGTAGTTCATGTGATAGGTGGGATATATTCACATGTAAACCTTGTAATGGCACAATGGAGTTCATGTGATAGCCGGGATATATTCACATGTAAACCTTGTAATGGCACAATGGAGTTCATGTGATAGCCGGGATATATTCACATGTAAACCTTGTAATGGCACAATGGAGTTCATGTTATAGGTGGGATATATTCATGGAGTTCATGTGATAGCCGGGATATATTCACATGTAAACCTTGTAATGGCACAATGTAGTTCATGTGATAACTGGGATATATTCACATGTAAACCTTGTAATGGCACAATGTAGTTCATGTGATAGCCGGGATATATTCACATGTAAACCTTGTAATGGCACAATGTAGTTCATGTGATAGGTGGGATATATTCACATCTAAACCTTGTAATGGCACAATGTAGTTCATGTGATAGCCGGGATATATTCACATCTAAACCTTGTAATGGCACAATGTAGTTCATGTGATAGCCGGGATATATTCACATCTAAACCTTGTAATGGCACAATGTAGTTCATGTGATAGGTGGGATATATTCACATGTAAACCTTGTAATGGCACAATGTAGTTCATGTGATAGCCGGGATATATTCACATCTAAACCTTGTAATGGCACAATGTAGTTCATGTGATAGGTGGGATATATTCACATGTAAACCTTGTAATGGCACAATGGAGTTCATGTGATAGCCGGAATATATTCACATGTAAACCTTGTAATGGCACAATGGAGTTCATGTGATAGCCGGGATATATTCACATGTAAACCTTGTAATGGCACAATGGAGTTCATGTGATAGGTGGGATATATTCACATGTAAACCTTGTAATGGCACAATGGAGTTCATGTGATAGCCGGGATATATTCACATGTAAACCTTGTAATGGCACAATGGAGTTCATGTGATAGCCGGGATATATTCACATGTAAACCTTGTAATGGCACAATGGAGTTCATGTGATAGCCGGGATATATTCACATGTAAACCTTGTAATGGCACAATGGAGTTCATGTGATAGCCGGGATATATTCACATGTAAACCTTGTAATGGCACAATGGAGTTCATGTGATAGGTGGGATATATTCACATGTAAACCTTGTAATGGCACAATGGAGTTCATGTGATAGCCGGGATATATTCACATGTAAACCTTGTAATGGCACAATGGAGTTCATGTGATAGCCGGGATATATTCACATGTAAACCTTGTAATGGCACAATGGAGTTCATGTGATAGCCGGGATATATTCACATGTAAACCTTGTTATGGCACAATGGAGTTCATGTGATAGCTGGGATATATTCACGGAGTTCATGTGATAGCCGGAATATATTCACATGTAAACCTTGTAATGGCACAATGTAGTTCATGTGATAGCTGGGATATATTCACATGTAAACCTTGTAATGGCACAATGTAGTTCATGTGATAGCTGGGATATATTCACATGTAAACCTTGTAATGGCACAATGGAGTTCATGTGATAGCCGGAATATATTCACATGTAAACCTTGTTATGGCACAATGTAGTTCATGTGATAGGTGGGATATATTCACATGTAAACCTTGTAATGGCACAATGTAGTTCATGTGATAGCCGGGATATATTCACATGTAAACCTTGTAATGGCACAATGGAGTTCATGTGATAGCCGGGATATATTCACATGTAAACCTTGTAATGGCACAATGGAGTTCATGTGATAGCCGGGATATATTCACGGAGTTCATGTGATAGCCGGGATATATTCACATGTAAACCTTGTTATGGCACAATGTAGTTCATGTGATAGCTGGGATATATTCACATGTAAACCTTGTAATGGCACAATGTAGTTCATGTGATAGCTGGGATATATTCACGGAGTTCATGTGATAGCCGGGATATATTCACATGTAAACCTTGTAATGGCACAATGTAGTTCATGTGATAGCTGGGATATATTCACATGTAAACCTTGTAATGGCACAATGTAGTTCATGTGATAGCTGGGATATATTCACGGAGTTCATGTGATAGCCGGGATATATTCACATGTAAACCTTGTAATGGCACAATGTAGTTCATGTGATAGCTGGGATATATTCACATGTAAACCTTGTAATGGCACAATGTAGTTCATGTGATAGCCGGAATATATTCACATGTAAACCTTGTAATGGCACAATGGAGTTCATGTGATAGCTGGGATATATTCACATGTAAACCTTGTAATGGCACAATGGAGTTCATGTGATAGCCGGGATATATTCACATGTAAACCTTGTAATGGCACAATGGAGTTCATGTGATAGCCGGGATATATTCACATGTCAACCTTGTAATGGCACAATGGAGTTCATGTGATAGGTGGGATATATTCACGGAGTTCATGTGATAGCCAGGATATATTCACATGTAAACCTTGTAATGGCACAATGTAGTTCATGTGATAGCCGGAATATATTCACATGTAAACCTTGTAATGGCACAATGGAGTTCATGTGATAGCCGGGATATATTCACATGTAAACCTTGTAATGGCACAATGTAGTTCATGTGATAGCTGGGATATATTCACATGTAAACCTTGTTATGGCACAATGGAGTTCATGTGATAGCGGGGATATATTCACATGTAAACCTTGTAATGGCACAATGGAGTTCATGTGATAGGTGGGATATATTCACGGAGTTCATGTGATAGCCAGGATATATTCACATGTAAACCTTGTAATGGCACAATGGAGTTCATGTGATAGGTGGGATATATTCACGGAGTTCATGTGATAGCCGGGATATATTCACATGTAAACCTTGTAATGGCACAATGTAGTTCATGTGATAGGTGGGATATATTCACATGTAAACCTTGTAATGGCACAATGGAGTTCATGTGATAGGTGGGATATATTCACGGAGTTCATGTGATAGCCGGGATATATTCACATGTAAACCTTGTAATGGCACAATGTAGTTCATGTGATAGCCGGGATATATTCACATGTAAACCTTGTAATGGCACAATGTAGTTCATGTGATAGCCGGGATATATTCACATGTAAACCTTGTAATGGCACAATGGAGTTCATGTGATAGGTGGGATATATTCACGGAGTTCATGTGATAGCCGGGATATATTCACATGTAAACCTTGTAATGGCACAATGTAGTTCATGTGATAGCCGGGATATATTCACATGTAAACCTTGTAATGGCACAATGTAGTTCATGTGATAGCCGGGATATATTCACATGTAAATCTTGTAATGGCACAATGGAGTTCATGTGATAGGTGGGATATATTCACGGAGTTCATGTGATAGGTGGGATATATTCACATGTAAACCTTGTAATGGCACAATGGAGTTCATGTGATAGCCGGGATATATTCACATGTAAACCTTGTAATGGCACAATGGAGTTCATGTGATAGCCGGGATATATTCACATGTAAACCTTGTAATGGCACAATGGAGTTCATGTGATAGGTGGGATATATTCACATGTAAACCTTGTAATGGCACAACGTAGTTCATGTGATAGCCGGGATATATTCACATGTAAACCTTGTTATGGCACAATGGAGTTCATGTGATAGCCGGGATATATTCACATGTAAACCTTGTTATGGCACAATGGAGTTCATGTGATAGGTGGGATATATTCACGGAGTTCATGTGATAGCCGGGATATATTCACATGTAAATCTTGTAATGGCACAATGGAGTTCATGTGATAGGTGGGATATATTCACGGAGTTCATGTGATAGGTGGGATATATTCACATGTAAACCTTGTAATGGCACAATGGAGTTCATGTGATAGGTGGGATATATTCACATGTAAACCTTGTAATGGCACAATGGAGTTCATGTGATAGCCGGGATATATTCACATGTAAACCTTGTAATGGCACAATGGAGTTCATGTGATAGCCGGGATATATTCACATGTAAACCTTGTAATGGCACAATGGAGTTCATGTGATAGCCGGGATATATTCACATGTAAACCTTGTAATGGCACAATGGAGTTCATGTGATAGCCGGGATATATTCACATGTAAACCTTGTTATGGCACAATGGAGTTCATGTGATAGGTGGGATATATTCACGGAGTTCATGTGATAGCCGGAATATATTCACATGTAAACCTTGTAATGGCACAATGTAGTTCATGTGATAGCTGGGATATATTCACATGTAAACCTTGTAATGGCACAATGTAGTTCATGTGATAGCTGGGATATATTCACATGTAAACCTTGTAATGGCACAATGGAGTTCATGTGATAGCCGGAATATATTCACATGTAAACCTTGTTATGGCACAATGTAGTTCATGTGATAGGTGGGATATATTCACATGTAAACCTTGTAATGGCACAATGTAGTTCATGTGATAGCCGGGATATATTCACATGTAAACCTTGTAATGGCACAATGGAGTTCATGTGATAGCCGGGATATATTCACATGTAAACCTTGTAATGGCACAATGGAGTTCATGTGATAGCCGGGATATATTCACGGAGTTCATGTGATAGCCGGGATATATTCACATGTAAACCTTGTTATGGCACAATGTAGTTCATGTGATAGCTGGGATATATTCACATGTAAACCTTGTAATGGCACAATGTAGTTCATGTGATAGCTGGGATATATTCACGGAGTTCATGTGATAGCCGGGATATATTCACATGTAAACCTTGTAATGGCACAATGTAGTTCATGTGATAGCTGGGATATATTCACATGTAAACCTTGTAATGGCACAATGTAGTTCATGTGATAGCTGGGATATATTCACGGAGTTCATGTGATAGCCGGGATATATTCACATGTAAACCTTGTAATGGCACAATGTAGTTCATGTGATAGCTGGGATATATTGACATGTAAACCTTGTAATGGCACAATGGAGTTCATGTGATAGCCGGGATATATTCACATGTAAACCTTGTAATGGCACAATGTAGTTCATGTGATAGCCGGAATATATTCACATGTAAACCTTGTAATGGCACAATGGAGTTCATGTGATAGCTGGGATATATTCACATGTAAACCTTGTAATGGCACAATGGAGTTCATGTGATAGCCGGGATATATTCACATGTAAACCTTGTAATGGCACAATGGAGTTCATGTGATAGCCGGGATATATTCACATGTCAACCTTGTAATGGCACAATGGAGTTCATGTGATAGCCGGGATATATTCACGGAGTTCATGTGATAGCCAGGATATATTCACATGTCAATCTTGTAATGGCACAATGGAGTTCATGTGATAGGTGGGATATATTCACGGAGTTCATGTGATAGCCAGGATATATTCACATGTAAACCTTGTAATGGCACAATGTAGTTCATGTGATAGCCGGAATATATTCACATGTAAACCTTGTAATGGCACAATGGAGTTCATGTGATAGCCGGGATATATTCACATGTAAACCTTGTAATGGCACAATGTAGTTCATGTGATAGCTGGGATATATTCACATGTAAACCTTGTTATGGCACAATGGAGTTCATGTGATAGCCGGGATATATTCACATGTAAACCTTGTAATGGCACAATGGAGTTCATGTGATAGGTGGGATATATTCATGGAGTTCATGTGATAGCCGGGATATATTCACATGTAAACCTTGTAATGGCACAATGTAGTTCATGTGATAGCCGGGATATATTCACATGTAAATCTTGTAATGGCACAATGGAGTTCATGTGATAGGTGGGATATATTCACGGAGTTCATGTGATAGGTGGGATATATTCACATGTAAACCTTGTAATGGCACAATGGAGTTCATGTGATAGCCGGGATATATTCACATGTAAACCTTGTAATGGCACAATGGAGTTCATGTGATAGCCGGGATATATTCACATGTAAACCTTGTAATGGCACAATGGAGTTCATGTGATAGGTGGGATATATTCACATGTAAACCTTGTAATGGCACAACGTAGTTCATGTGATAGCCGGGATATATTCACATGTAAACCTTGTTATGGCACAATGGAGTTCATGTGATAGCCGGGATATATTCACATGTAAACCTTGTTATGGCACAATGGAGTTCATGTGATAGGTGGGATATATTCACGGAGTTCATGTGATAGCCGGGATATATTCACATGTAAATCTTGTAATGGCACAATGGAGTTCATGTGATAGCCGGGATATATTCACATGTAAACCTTGTAATGGCACAATGGAGTTCATGTGATAGGTGGGATATATTCACGGAGTTCATGTGATAGGTGGGATATATTCACATGTAAACCTTGTAATGGCACAATGGAGTTCATGTGATAGCCGGGATATATTCACATGTAAACCTTGTAATGGCACAATGGAGTTCATGTGATAGCCGGGATATATTCACATGTAAACCTTGTAATGGCACAATGGAGTTCATGTGATAGCCGGGATATATTCACATGTAAACCTTGTAATGGCACAATGGAGTTCATGTGATAGGTGGGATATATTCACGGAGTTCATGTGATAGCCAGGATATATTCACATGTAAACCTTGTAATGGCACAATGTAGTTCATGTGATAGCCGGAATATATTCACATGTAAACCTTGTAATGGCACAATGGAGTTCATGTGATAGCCGGGATATATTCACATGTAAACCTTGTAATGGCACAATGTAGTTCATGTGATAGCTGGGATATATTCACATGTAAACCTTGTTATGGCACAATGGAGTTCATGTGATAGCCGGGATATATTCACATGTAAACCTTGTAATGGCACAATGGAGTTCATGTGATAGGTGGGATATATTCACGGAGTTCATGTGATAGCTGGGATATATTCACATGTAAACCTTGTTATGGCATAATGGAGTTCATGTGATAGGTGGGATATATTCACATGTAAACCTTGTTATGGCATAATGGAGTTCATGTGACAGCCGGGATATATTCACATGTAAACCTTGTAATGGCACAATGGAGTTCATGTGATAGGTGGGATATATTCACATGTAAACCTTGTTATGGCACAATGTAGTTCATGTGATAGCCGGGATATATTCACATGTAAACCTTGTAATGGCATAATGGAGTTCATGTGATAGGTGGGATATATTCACATGTAAACCTTGTTATGGCACAATGTAGTTCATGTGATAGCTGGGATATATTCACATGTAAACCTTGTTATGGCACAATGTAGTTCATGTGATAGCCGGGATATATTCACATGTAAACCTTGTAATGGCATAATGGAGTTCATGTGATAGGTGGGATATATTCACATGTAAACCTTGTTATGGCATAATGGAGTTCATGTGATAGCCGGGATATATTCACATGTAAACCTTGTAATGGCACAATGTAGTTCATGTGATAGGTGGGATATATTCACATGTAAACCTTGTAATGGCACAATGGAGTTCATGTGATAGCTGGGATATATTCACATGTAAACCTTGTAATGGCACAATGGAGTTCATGTGATAGGTGGGATATATTCACGGAGTTCATGTGATAGGTGGGATATATTCACATGTAAACCTTGTAATGGCACAATGGAGTTCATGTGATAGCCGGGTTATATTCACATGTAAACCTTGTAATGGCACAATGGAGTTCATGTGATAGCCGGGATATATTCACATGTAAACCTTGTAATGGCACAATGGAGTTCATGTGATAGCCGGGATATATTCACATGTAAACCTTGTAATGGCACAATGGAGTTCATGTGATAGGTGGGATATATTCACGGAGTTCATGTGATAGCCAGGATATATTCACATGTAAACCTTGTAATGGCACAATGTAGTTCATGTGATAGCCGGAATATATTCACATGTAAACCTTGTAATGGCACAATGGAGTTCATGTGATAGCCGGGATATATTCACATGTAAACCTTGTAATGGCACAATGTAGTTCATGTGATAGCTGGGATATATTCACATGTAAACCTTGTAATGGCACAATGGAGTTCATGTGATAGCCGGGATATATTCACATGTAAACCTTGTAATGGCACAATGGAGTTCATGTGATAGGTGGGATATATTCACATGTAAACCTTGTAATGGCACAATGGAGTTCATGTGATAGCCGGGATATATTCACATGTAAACCTTGTAATGGCACAATGGAGTTCATGTGATAGCCAGGATATATTCACATGTAAACCTTGTAATGGCACAATGGAGTTCATGTGATAGCCGGGATATATTCACATGTAAACCTTGTAATGGCACAATGGAGTTCATGTGATAGCCGGGATATATTCACATGTAAACATTGTAATGGCACAATGGAGTTCATGTGATAGCCGGGATATATTCACATGTAAACCTTGTAATGGCACAATGGAGTTCATGTGATAGCCGGGATATATTCACATGTAAACCTTGTAATGGCACAATGGAGTTCATGTGATAGCCAGGATATATTCACATGTAAACCTTGTAATGGCACAATGGAGTTCATGTGATAGCCGGGATATATTCACATGTAAACCTTGTTATGGCACAATGGAGTTCATGTGATAGGTGGGATATATTCACGGAGTTCATGTGATAGCCGGAATATATTCACATGTAAACCTTGTAATGGCACAATGGAGTTCATGTGATAGCCGGGATATATTCACATGTAAACCTTGTAATGGCACAATGGAGTTCATGTGATAGCCAGGATATATTCACATGTAAACCTTGTAATGGCACAATGGAGTTCATGTGATAGCCGGGATATATTCACATGTAAACCTTGTTATGGCACAATGGAGTTCATGTGATAGGTGGGATATATTCACGGAGTTCATGTGATAGCCGGAATATATTCACATGTAAACCTTGTAATGGCACAATGTAGTTCATGTGACAGCCGGGATATATTCACATCTAAACCTTGTAATGGCACACAATGTAGTTCATGTGATAGCCGGGATATATTCACATGTAAACCTTGTAATGGCACAATGGAGTTCATGTGATAGGTGGGATATATTCACGGAGTTCATGTGATAGCCGGGATATATTCACATCTAAACCTTGTAATGGCACACAATGGAGTTCATGTGATAGGTGGGATATATTCACATGTAAACCTTGTAATGGCACACAATGGAGTTCATGTGATAGCCGGGATATATTCACATGTAAACCTTGTAATGGCACAATGGAGTTCATGTGATAGGTGGGATATATTCACGGAGTTCATGTGATAGCCGGGATATATTCACATGTAAACCTTGTAATGGCACAATGGAGTTCATGTGATAGCCGGGATATATTGACATGTGAACCTTGTAATGGCACAATGTAGTTCATGTGATAGCCGGGATATATTCACATGTAAACCTTGTAATGGCACAACGGAGTTCATGTGATAGCCGGGATATATTCACATGTAAACCTTGTAATGGCACAATGGAGTTCATGTGATAGGTGGGATATATTCACGGAGTTCATGTGATAGCCGGAATATATTCACATGTAAACCTTGTAATGGCACAATGGAGTTCATGTGATAGGTGGGATATATTCACGGAGTTCATGTGATAGCCGGGATATATTCACATGTAAACCTTGTAATGGCACAATGGAGTTCATGTGATAGGTGGGATATATTCACATGTAAACCTTGTAATGGCACAATGGAGTTCATGTGATAGCCGGGATATATTCACATGTAAACCTTGTAATGGCACAATGGAGTTCATGTGATAGCCGGAATATATTCACATGTAAACCTTGTAATGGCACAATGGAGTTCATGTGATAGCCGGGATATATTCACATGTAAACCTTGTAATGGCACAATGGAGTTCATGTGATAGCCGGGATATATTCACATGTAAACCTTGTTATGGCACAATGGAGTTCATGTGATAGGTGGGATATATTCACGGAGTTCATGTGATAGCCGGAATATATTCACATGTAAACCTTGTAATGGCACAATGGAGTTCATGTGATAGCCGGGATATATTCACATGTAAACCTTGTAATGGCACAATGGAGTTCATGTGATAGGTGGGATATATTCACGGAGTTCATGTGATAGCCGGAATATATTCACATCTAAACCTTGTAATGGCACAATGGAGTTCATGTGATAGGTGGGATATATTCACATGTAAACCTTGTAATGGCACAATGGAGTTCATGTGATAGCCAGGATATATTCACATGTAAACCTTGTAATGGCACAATGGAGTTCATGTGATAGCCGGGATATATTCACATGTAAACCTTGTAATGGCACAATGTAGTTCATGTGATAGCCGGGATATATTCACATCTAAACCTTGTAATGGCACAATGGAGTTCATGTGATAGGTGGGATATATTCACATGTAAACCTTGTAATGGCACAATGGAGTTCATGTGATAGGTGGGATATATTCACGGAGTTCATGTGATAGCCGGAATATATTCACATGTAAACCTTGTAATGGCACAATGGAGTTCATGTGATAGCCAGGATATATTCACATCTAAACCTTGTAATGGCACAATGGAGTTCATGTGATAGGTGGGATATATTCACATGTAAACCTTGTTATGGCACAATGGAGTTCATGTGATAGGTGGGATATATTCACGGAGTTCATGTGATAGCCGGAATATATTCACATGTAAACCTTGTAATGGCACAATGGAGTTCATGTGATAGCCAGGATATATTCACATGTAAACCTTGTAATGGCACAATGGAGTTCATGTGATAGCCGGGATATATTCACATGTAAACCTTGTAATGGCACAATGGAGTTCATGTGATAGGTGGGATATATTCACATGTAAACCTTGTTATGGCACAATGGAGTTCATGTGATAGCCGGGATATATTCACATGTAAACCTTGTAATGGCACAATGGAGTTCATGTGATAGCCGGGATATATTCACATGTAAACCTTGTTATGGCACAATGGAGTTCATGTGATAGCCGGGATATATTCACATGTAAACCTTGTTATGGCACAATGGAGTTCATGTGATAGGTGGGATATATTCACGGAGTTCATGTGATAGCCGGAATATATTCACATGTAAACCTTGTAATGGCACAATGGAGTTCATGTGATAGCCAGGATATATTCACATGTAAACCTTGTAATGGCAAAATGGAGTTCATGTGATAGCCGGGATATATTCACATGTAAACCTTGTAATGGCACAATGGAGTTCATGTGATAGGTGGGATATATTCACGGAGTTCATGTGATAGCCGGGATATATTCACATGTAAACCTTGTAATGGCACAATGGAGTTCATGTGATAGGTGGGATATATTCACATGTAAACCTTGTAATGGCACAATGGAGTTCATGTGATAGCCGGGATATATTCACATGTAAACCTTGTAATGGCACAATGGAGTTCATGTGATAGCCGGGATATATTCACATGTAAACCTTGTAATGGCACAATGTAGTTCATGTGATAGCCGGGATATATTCACATCTAAACCTTGTAATGGCACAATGTAGTTCATGTGATAGGTGGGATATATTCATGGAGTTCATGTGATAGCCGGGATATATTCACATCTAAAGCTTGTAATGGCACAATGGAGTTCATGTGATAGCCGGGATATATTCACATGTAAACCTTGTAATGGAACAATGGAGTTCATGTGATAGCCGGGATATATTCACATGTAAACCTTGTAATGGCACAATGGAGTTCATGTGATAGCCAAGATATATTCACATGTAAACCTTGTAATGGCACAATGGAGTTCATGTGATAGGTGGGATATATTCACATGTAAACCTTGTAATGGCACAATGGAGTTCATGTGATAGCCGGGATATATTCACGGAGTTCATGTGATAGGTGGGATATATTCACATGTAAACCTTGTAATGGCACAACGTAGTTCATGTGATAGCCGGGATATATTCACATGTAAACCTTGTAATGGCACAATGGAGTTCATGTGATGGATGTATTCACGGAGTTCATGTGATAGGTGGGATATATTCACATGTAAACCTTGTAATGGCACAATGTAGTTCATGTGATAGGTGGGATATATTCACATGTAAACCTTGTAATGGCACAATGGAGTTCATGTGATAGCCGGGATATATTCACATGTAAACCTTGTAATGGCACAATGGAGTTCATGTGATAGGTGGGATATATTCACGGAGTTCATGTGATAGGTGGGATATATTCACATCTAAAGCTTGTAATGGCACAATGGAGTTCATGTGATAGCCGGGATATATTCACATGTAAACCTTGTAATGGAACAATGGAGTTCATGTGATAGCCGGGATATATTCACATGTAAACCTTGTAATGGCACAATGGAGTTCATGTGATAGCCGGGATATATTCACATGTAAACCTTGTAATGGCACAATGGAGTTCATGTGATAGCCGGGATATATTCACATGTAAACCTTGTTATGGCACAATGGAGTTCATGTGATAGGTGGGATATATTCACGGAGTTCATGTGATAGCCGGAATATATTCACATGTAAACCTTGTAATGGCACAATGGAGTTCATGTGATAGCCAGGATATATTCACATGTAAACCTTGTAATGGCACAATGGAGTTCATGTGATAGCCGGGATATATTCACATGTAAACCTTGTAATGGCACAATGGAGTTCATGTGATAGCCGGGATATATTCACATGTAAACCTTGTTATGGCACAATGGAGTTCATGTGATAGGTGGGATATATTCACGGAGTTCATGTGATAGCCGGAATATATTCACATGTAAACCTTGTAATGGCACAATGGAGTTCATGTGATAGCCAGGATATATTCACATGTAAACCTTGTAATGGCACAATGGAGTTCATGTGATAGCCGGGATATATTCACATGTAAACCTTGTAATGGCACAATGGAGTTCATGTGATAGCCGGGATATATTCACATGTAAACCTTGTAATGGCACAATGGAGTTCATGTGATAGCCGGGATATATTCACATGTAAACCTTGTAATGGCACAATGGAGTTCATGTGATAGCCGGGATATATTCACATGTAAACCTTGTAATGGCACAATGGAGTTCATGTGATAGCCAGGATATATTCACATGTAAACCTTGTAATGGCACAATGGAGTTCATGTGATAGCCGGGATATATTCACATGTAAACCTTGTTATGGCACAATGGAGTTCATGTGATAGGTGGGATATATTCACGGAGTTCATGTGATAGCCGGAATATATTCACATGTAAACCTTGTAATGGCACAATGGAGTTCATGTGATAGCCGGGATATATTCACATGTAAACCTTGTAATGGCACAATGGAGTTCATGTGATAGCCAGGATATATTCACATGTAAACCTTGTAATGGCACAATGGAGTTCATGTGATAGCCGGGATATATTCACATGTAAACCTTGTTATGGCACAATGGAGTTCATGTGATAGGTGGGATATATTCACGGAGTTCATGTGATAGCCGGAATATATTCACATGTAAACCTTGTAATGGCACAATGTAGTTCATGTGACAGCCGGGATATATTCACATCTAAACCTTGTAATGGCACACAATGTAGTTCATGTGATAGCCGGGATATATTCACATGTAAACCTTGTAATGGCACAATGGAGTTCATGTGATAGGTGGGATATATTCACGGAGTTCATGTGATAGCCGGGATATATTCACATCTAAACCTTGTAATGGCACACAATGGAGTTCATGTGATAGGTGGGATATATTCACATGTAAACCTTGTAATGGCACACAATGGAGTTCATGTGATAGCCGGGATATATTCACATGTAAACCTTGTAATGGCACAATGGAGTTCATGTGATAGGTGGGATATATTCACGGAGTTCATGTGATAGCCGGGATATATTCACATGTAAACCTTGTAATGGCACAATGGAGTTCATGTGATAGCCGGGATATATTGACATGTGAACCTTGTAATGGCACAATGTAGTTCATGTGATAGCCGGGATATATTCACATGTAAACCTTGTAATGGCACAACGGAGTTCATGTGATAGCCGGGATATATTCACATGTAAACCTTGTAATGGCACAATGGAGTTCATGTGATAGGTGGGATATATTCACGGAGTTCATGTGATAGCCGGAATATATTCACATGTAAACCTTGTAATGGCACAATGGAGTTCATGTGATAGGTGGGATATATTCACGGAGTTCATGTGATAGCCGGGATATATTCACATGTAAACCTTGTAATGGCACAATGGAGTTCATGTGATAGGTGGGATATATTCACATGTAAACCTTGTAATGGCACAATGGAGTTCATGTGATAGCCGGGATATATTCACATGTAAACCTTGTAATGGCACAATGGAGTTCATGTGATAGCCGGAATATATTCACATGTAAACCTTGTAATGGCACAATGGAGTTCATGTGATAGCCGGGATATATTCACATGTAAACCTTGTAATGGCACAATGGAGTTCATGTGATAGCCGGGATATATTCACATGTAAACCTTGTTATGGCACAATGGAGTTCATGTGATAGGTGGGATATATTCACGGAGTTCATGTGATAGCCGGAATATATTCACATGTAAACCTTGTAATGGCACAATGGAGTTCATGTGATAGCCGGGATATATTCACATGTAAACCTTGTAATGGCACAATGGAGTTCATGTGATAGGTGGGATATATTCACGGAGTTCATGTGATAGCCGGAATATATTCACATCTAAACCTTGTAATGGCACAATGGAGTTCATGTGATAGGTGGGATATATTCACATGTAAACCTTGTAATGGCACAATGGAGTTCATGTGATAGCCAGGATATATTCACATGTAAACCTTGTAATGGCACAATGGAGTTCATGTGATAGCCGGGATATATTCACATGTAAACCTTGTAATGGCACAATGTAGTTCATGTGATAGCCGGGATATATTCACATCTAAACCTTGTAATGGCACAATGGAGTTCATGTGATAGGTGGGATATATTCACATGTAAACCTTGTAATGGCACAATGGAGTTCATGTGATAGGTGGGATATATTCACGGAGTTCATGTGATAGCCGGAATATATTCACATGTAAACCTTGTAATGGCACAATGGAGTTCATGTGATAGCCAGGATATATTCACATCTAAACCTTGTAATGGCACAATGGAGTTCATGTGATAGGTGGGATATATTCACATGTAAACCTTGTTATGGCACAATGGAGTTCATGTGATAGGTGGGATATATTCACGGAGTTCATGTGATAGCCGGAATATATTCACATGTAAACCTTGTAATGGCACAATGGAGTTCATGTGATAGCCAGGATATATTCACATGTAAACCTTGTAATGGCACAATGGAGTTCATGTGATAGCCGGGATATATTCACATGTAAACCTTGTAATGGCACAATGGAGTTCATGTGATAGGTGGGATATATTCACATGTAAACCTTGTTATGGCACAATGGAGTTCATGTGATAGCCGGGATATATTCACATGTAAACCTTGTAATGGCACAATGGAGTTCATGTGATAGCCGGGATATATTCACATGTAAACCTTGTTATGGCACAATGGAGTTCATGTGATAGCCGGGATATATTCACATGTAAACCTTGTTATGGCACAATGGAGTTCATGTGATAGGTGGGATATATTCACGGAGTTCATGTGATAGCCGGAATATATTCACATGTAAACCTTGTAATGGCACAATGGAGTTCATGTGATAGCCAGGATATATTCACATGTAAACCTTGTAATGGCACAATGGAGTTCATGTGATAGCCGGGATATATTCACATGTAAACCTTGTAATGGCACAATGGAGTTCATGTGATAGGTGGGATATATTCACGGAGTTCATGTGATAGCCGGGATATATTCACATGTAAACCTTGTAATGGCACAATGGAGTTCATGTGATAGGTGGGATATATTCACATGTAAACCTTGTAATGGCACAATGGAGTTCATGTGATAGCCGGGATATATTCACATGTAAACCTTGTAATGGCACAATGGAGTTCATGTGATAGCCGGGATATATTCACATGTAAACCTTGTAATGGCACAATGTAGTTCATGTGATAGCCGGGATATATTCACATCTAAACCTTGTAATGGCACAATGTAGTTCATGTGATAGGTGGGATATATTCATGGAGTTCATGTGATAGCCGGGATATATTCACATCTAAAGCTTGTAATGGCACAATGGAGTTCATGTGATAGCCGGGATATATTCACATGTAAACCTTGTAATGGAACAATGGAGTTCATGTGATAGCCGGGATATATTCACATGTAAACCTTGTAATGGCACAATGGAGTTCATGTGATAGCCAGGATATATTCACATGTAAACCTTGTAATGGCACAATGGAGTTCATGTGATAGGTGGGATATATTCACATGTAAACCTTGTAATGGCACAATGGAGTTCATGTGATAGCCGGGATATATTCACGGAGTTCATGTGATAGGTGGGATATATTCACATGTAAACCTTGTAATGGCACAACGTAGTTCATGTGATAGCCGGGATATATTCACATGTAAACCTTGTAATGGCACAATGGAGTTCATGTGATGGATGTATTCACGGAGTTCATGTGATAGGTGGGATATATTCACATGTAAACCTTGTAATGGCACAATGTAGTTCATGTGATAGGTGGGATATATTCACATGTAAACCTTGTAATGGCACAATGTAGTTCATGTGATAGCCGGGATATATTCACATGTAAACCTTGTAATGGCACAATGGAGTTCATGTGATAGGTGGGATATATTCACGGAGTTCATGTGATAGCCGGGATATATTCACATGTAAACCTTGTAATGGCACAATGGAGTTCATGTGATAGCCGGGATATATTCCCATGTAAACCTTGTAATGGCACAATGGAGTTCATGTGATAGCCGGAATATATTCACATGTAAACCTTGTTATGGCACAATGTAGTTCATGTGATAGCCGGGATATATTCACATGTAAACCTTGTTATGGGACAATGGAGTTCATGTGATAGCCGGGATATATTCACGGAGTTCATGTGATAGCCGGGATATATTCACATGTAAACCTTGTAATGGCACAATGTAGTTCATGTGATAGCTGGGATATATTCACGGAGTTCATGTGATAGCCGGGATATATTCACATGTAAACCTTGTAATGGCACAATGTAGATGATGTGATAGCTGGGATATATTCACATGTAAACCTTGTAATGGCACAATGTAGTTCATGTGATAGCTGGGATATATTCACGGAGTTCATGTGATAGCCGGGATATATTCACATGTAAACCTTGTAATGGCACAATGTAGTTCATGTGATAGCTGGGATATATTCACATGTAAACCTTGTAATGGCACAATGTAGTTCATGTGATAGCCGGAATATATTCACATGTAAACCTTGTAATGGCACAATGGAGTTCATGTGATAGCTGGGATATATTCACATGTAAACCTTGTAATGGCACAATGGAGTTCATGTGATAGCCGGGATATATTCACATGTCAACCTTGTAATGGCACAATGGAGTTCATGTGATAGGTGGGATATATTCACGGAGTTCATGTGATAGCCAGGATATATTCACATGTAAACCTTGTAATGGCACAATGTAGTTCATGTGATAGCTGGGATATATTCACATGTATACCTTGTAATGGCACAATGTAGTTCATGTGATAGCCGGAATATATTCACATGTAAACCTTGTAATGGCACAATGGAGTTCATGTGATAGCTGGGATATATTCACATGTAAACCTTGTAATGGCACAATGGAGTTCATGTGATAGCCGGGATATATTCACATGTAAACCTTGTAATGGCACAATGGAGTTCATGTGATAGCTGGGATATATTCACATGTAAACCTTGTAATGGCACAATGGAGTTCATGTGATAGCCGGGATATATTCACATGTAAACCTTGTAATGGCACAATGGAGTTCATGTGATAGCCGGGATATATTCATTGAGTTCATGTGATAGCCGGGATATATTCACATGTAAACCTTGTAATGGCACAATGTAGTTCATGTGATAGCCGGAATATATTCACATGTAAACCTTGTAATGGCACAATGGAGTTCATGTGATAGCCGGGATATATTCACATGTAAACCTTGTAATGGCACAATGTAGTTCATGTGATAGCTGGGATATATTCACATGTAAACCTTGTTATGGCACAATGGAGTTCATGTGATAGCCGGGATATATTCACATGTAAACCTTGTAATGGCACAATGGAGTTCATGTGATAGCCGGAATATATTCACATGTAAACCTTGTAATGGCACAATGGAGTTCATGTGATAGCCGGGATATATTCACATGTAAACCTTGTAATGGCACAATGGAGTTCATGTGATAGCCGGGATATATTCACATGTAAACCTTGTAATGGCACAATGGAGTTCATGTGATAGGTGGGATATATTCACATGTAAACCTTGTTATGGCACAATGGAGTTCATGTGATAGCCGGGATATATTCACATGTAAACCTTGTAATGGCACAATGGAGTTCATGTGATAGCCGGGATATATTCACATGTAAACCTTGTTATGGCACAATGGAGTTCATGTGATAGCCGGGATATATTCACATGTAAACCTTGTTATGGCACAATGGAGTTCATGTGATAGGTGGGATATATTCACGGAGTTCATGTGATAGCCGGAATATATTCACATGTAAACCTTGTAATGGCACAATGGAGTTCATGTGATAGCCAGGATATATTCACATGTAAACCTTGTAATGGCACAATGGAGTTCATGTGATAGCCGGGATATATTCACATGTAAACCTTGTAATGGCACAATGGAGTTCATGTGATAGGTGGGATATATTCACGGAGTTCATGTGATAGCCGGGATATATTCACATGTAAACCTTGTAATGGCACAATGGAGTTCATGTGATAGGTGGGATATATTCACATGTAAACCTTGTAATGGCACAATGGAGTTCATGTGATAGCCGGGATATATTCACATGTAAACCTTGTAATGGCACAATGGAGTTCATGTGATAGCCGGGATATATTCACATGTAAACCTTGTAATGGCACAATGTAGTTCATGTGATAGCCGGGATATATTCACATCTAAACCTTGTAATGGCACAATGTAGTTCATGTGATAGGTGGGATATATTCATGGAGTTCATGTGATAGCCGGGATATATTCACATCTAAAGCTTGTAATGGCACAATGGAGTTCATGTGATAGCCGGGATATATTCACATGTAAACCTTGTAATGGAACAATGGAGTTCATGTGATAGCCGGGATATATTCACATGTAAACCTTGTAATGGCACAATGGAGTTCATGTGATAGCCAGGATATATTCACATGTAAACCTTGTAATGGCACAATGGAGTTCATGTGATAGGTGGGATATATTCACATGTAAACCTTGTAATGGCACAATGGAGTTCATGTGATAGCCGGGATATATTCACGGAGTTCATGTGATAGGTGGGATATATTCACATGTAAACCTTGTAATGGCACAACGTAGTTCATGTGATAGCCGGGATATATTCACATGTAAACCTTGTAATGGCACAATGGAGTTCATGTGATGGATGTATTCACGGAGTTCATGTGATAGGTGGGATATATTCACATGTAAACCTTGTAATGGCACAATGTAGTTCATGTGATAGGTGGGATATATTCACATGTAAACCTTGTAATGGCACAATGTAGTTCATGTGATAGCCGGGATATATTCACATGTAAACCTTGTAATGGCACAATGGAGTTCATGTGATAGGTGGGATATATTCACGGAGTTCATGTGATAGCCGGGATATATTCACATGTAAACCTTGTAATGGCACAATGGAGTTCATGTGATAGCCGGGATATATTCCCATGTAAACCTTGTAATGGCACAATGGAGTTCATGTGATAGCCGGAATATATTCACATGTAAACCTTGTTATGGCACAATGTAGTTCATGTGATAGCCGGGATATATTCACATGTAAACCTTGTTATGGGACAATGGAGTTCATGTGATAGCCGGGATATATTCACGGAGTTCATGTGATAGCCGGGATATATTCACATGTAAACCTTGTAATGGCACAATGTAGTTCATGTGATAGCTGGGATATATTCACGGAGTTCATGTGATAGCCGGGATATATTCACATGTAAACCTTGTAATGGCACAATGTAGATGATGTGATAGCTGGGATATATTCACATGTAAACCTTGTAATGGCACAATGTAGTTCATGTGATAGCTGGGATATATTCACGGAGTTCATGTGATAGCCGGGATATATTCACATGTAAACCTTGTAATGGCACAATGTAGTTCATGTGATAGCTGGGATATATTCACATGTAAACCTTGTAATGGCACAATGTAGTTCATGTGATAGCCGGAATATATTCACATGTAAACCTTGTAATGGCACAATGGAGTTCATGTGATAGCTGGGATATATTCACATGTAAACCTTGTAATGGCACAATGGAGTTCATGTGATAGCCGGGATATATTCACATGTCAACCTTGTAATGGCACAATGGAGTTCATGTGATAGGTGGGATATATTCACGGAGTTCATGTGATAGCCAGGATATATTCACATGTAAACCTTGTAATGGCACAATGTAGTTCATGTGATAGCTGGGATATATTCACATGTATACCTTGTAATGGCACAATGTAGTTCATGTGATAGCCGGAATATATTCACATGTAAACCTTGTAATGGCACAATGGAGTTCATGTGATAGCTGGGATATATTCACATGTAAACCTTGTAATGGCACAATGGAGTTCATGTGATAGCCGGGATATATTCACATGTAAACCTTGTAATGGCACAATGGAGTTCATGTGATAGCTGGGATATATTCACATGTAAACCTTGTAATGGCACAATGGAGTTCATGTGATAGCCGGGATATATTCACATGTAAACCTTGTAATGGCACAATGGAGTTCATGTGATAGCCGGGATATATTCATTGAGTTCATGTGATAGCCGGGATATATTCACATGTAAACCTTGTAATGGCACAATGTAGTTCATGTGATAGCCGGAATATATTCACATGTAAACCTTGTAATGGCACAATGGAGTTCATGTGATAGCCGGGATATATTCACATGTAAACCTTGTAATGGCACAATGTAGTTCATGTGATAGCTGGGATATATTCACATGTAAACCTTGTTATGGCACAATGGAGTTCATGTGATAGCCGGGATATATTCACATGTAAACCTTGTAATGGCACAATGGAGTTCATGTGATAGCTGGGATATATTCACATGTAAACCTTGTTATGGCACAATGTAGTTCATGTGATAGCCGGGATATATTCACATGTAAACCTTGTTATGGCACAATGGAGTTCATGTGATAGCCGGGATATATTCACATGTAAATCTTGTAATGGCACAATGGAGTTCATGTGATAGGTGGGATATATTCACGGAGTTCATGTGATAGGTGGGATATATTCACATGTAAACCTTGTAATGGCACAATGGAGTTCATGTGATAGCCAGGATATATTCACATGTAAACCTTGTAATGGCACAATGGAGTTCATGTGATAGGTGGGATATATTCACGGAGTTCATGTGATAGCCGGGATATATTCACATGTAAATCTTGTAATGGCACAATGGAGTTCATGTGATAGCCGGGATATATTCACATGTAAACCTTGTAATGGCACAATGGAGTTCATGTGATAGCTGGGATATATTCACATGTAAACCTTGTTATGGCACAATGTAGTTCATGTGATAGCCGGGATATATTCACATGTAAACCTTGTTATGGCACAATGGAGTTCATGTGATAGCCGGGATATATTCACATGTAAATCTTGTAATGGCACAATGGAGTTCATGTGATAGGTGGGATATATTCACGGAGTTCATGTGATAGGTGGGATATATTCACATGTAAACCTTGTAATGGCACAATGTAGTTCATGTGATAGCTGGGATATATTCACATGTAAACCTTGTAATGGCACAATGGAGTTCATGTGATAGCCGGGATATATTCACATGTAAACCTTGTAATGGCACAATGGAGTTCATGTGATAGGTGGGATATATTCACGGAGTTCATGTGATAGCCAGGATATATTCACATGTAAACCTTGTAATGGCACAATGTAGTTCATGTGATAGCCGGAATATATTCACATGTAAACCTTGTAATGGCACAATGGAGTTCATGTGATAGCCGGGATATATTCACATGTAAACCTTGTAATGGCACAATGTAGTTCATGTGATAGCTGGGATATATTCACATGTAAACCTTGTTATGGCACAATGGAGTTCATGTGATAGCCGGGATATATTCACATGTAAACCTTGTAATGGCACAATGGAGTTCATGTGATAGGTGGGATATATTCACGGAGTTCATGTGATAGCTGGGATATATTCACATGTAAACCTTGTAATGGCACAATGGAGTTCATGTGATAGGTGGGATATATTCACATCTAAACCTTGTAATGGCACAATGGAGTTCATGTGATGGCTGGGATATATTCACATGTAAACCTTGTTATGGCACAATGGAGTTCATGTGATAGGTGGGATATATTCACGGAGTTCATGTGATAGCCAGGATATATTCACATGTAAACCTTGTAATGGCACAATGTAGTTCATGTGATAGCTGGGATATATTCACATGTAAACCTTGTAATGGCACAATGTAGTTCATGTGATAGCTGGGATATATTCACATGTAAACCTTGTAATGGCACAATGGAGTTCATGTGATAGGTGGGATATATTCACATGTAAACCTTGTAATGGCACAATGGAGTTCATGTGATAGCCGGAATATATTCACATGTAAACCTTGTAATGGCACAATGTAGTTCATGTGATAGCTGGGATATATTCACATGTAAACCTTGTAATGGCACAATGTAGTTCATGTGATAGCTGGGATATATTCACATGTAAACCTTGTAATGGCACAATGGAGTTCATGTGATAGCCGGGATATATTCACATGTAAACCTTGTAATGGCACAATGGAGTTCATGTGATAGGTGGGATATATTCACATGTAAACCTTGTAATGGCACAATGGAGTTCATGTGATAGCCGGGATATATTCACATGTAAACCTTGTAATGGCACAATGGAGTTCATGTGATAGCCGGGATATATTCACATGTAAACCTTGTAATGGCACAATGGAGTTCATGTGATAGCCGGGATATATTCACATGTAAACCTTGTAATGGCACAATGGAGTTCATGTGATAGGTGGGATATATTCACGGAGTTCATGTGATAGCCGGAATATATTCACATGTAAACCTTGTAATGGCACAATGTAGTTCATGTGATAGCTGGGATATATTCACATGTAAACCTTGTAATGGCACAATGTAGTTCATGTGATAGCTGGGATATATTCACATGTAAACCTTGTAATGGCACAATGGAGTTCATGTGATAGCCGGGATATATTCACATGTAAACCTTGTAATGGCACAATGGAGTTCATGTGATAGCCGGGATATATTCACATGTAAACCTTGTAATGGCACAATGGAGTTCATGTGATAGCCGGAATATATTCACATGTAAACCTTGTAATGGCACAATGTAGTTCATGTGATAGCCGGGATATATTGACATGTAAACCTTGTAATGGCACAATGGAGTTCATGTGATAGCCGGGATATATTCACATGTAAACCTTGTAATGGCACAATGGAGTTCATGTGATAGGTGGGATATATTCACGGAGTTCATGTGATAGCCGGGATATATTCACATGTAAACCTTGTAATGGCACAATGGAGTTCATGTGATAGCCGGGATATATTCACATGTAAACCTTGTAATGGCACAATGTAGTTCATGTGATAGGTGGGATATATTCACATCTAAACCTTGTAATGGCACAATGTAGTTCATGCGATAGCCGGGATATATTCACATCTAAACCTTGTAATGGCACAATGTAGTTCATGTGATAGCCGGGATATATTCACATCTAAACCTTGTAATGGCACAATGTAGTTCATGTGATAGGTGGGATATATTCACATGTAAACCTTGTAATGGCACAATGTAGTTCATGTGATAGCCGGGATATATTCACATCTAAACCTTGTAATGGCACAATGTAGTTCATGTGATAGGTGGGATATATTCACATGTAAACCTTGTAATGGCACAATGGAGTTCATGTGATAGCCGGAATATATTCACATGTAAACCTTGTAATGGCACAATGGAGTTCATGTGATAGCCGGGATATATTCACATGTAAACCTTGTAATGGCACAATGGAGTTCATGTGATAGGTGGGATATATTCACATGTAAACCTTGTAATGGCACAATGGAGTTCATGTGATAGCCGGGATATATTCACATGTAAACCTTGTAATGGCACAATGGAGTTCATGTGATAGCCGGGATATATTCACATGTAAACCTTGTAATGGCACAATGGAGTTCATGTGATAGCCGGGATATATTCACATGTAAACCTTGTAATGGCACAATGGAGTTCATGTGATAGCCGGGATATATTCACATGTAAACCTTGTAATGGCACAATGGAGTTCATGTGATAGGTGGGATATATTCACATGTAAACCTTGTAATGGCACAATGGAGTTCATGTGATAGCCGGGATATATTCACATGTAAACCTTGTAATGGCACAATGGAGTTCATGTGATAGCCGGGATATATTCACATGTAAACCTTGTAATGGCACAATGGAGTTCATGTGATAGCCGGGATATATTCACATGTAAACCTTGTTATGGCACAATGGAGTTCATGTGATAGGTGGGATATATTCACGGAGTTCATGTGATAGCCGGAATATATTCACATGTAAACCTTGTAATGGCACAATGTAGTTCATGTGATAGCTGGGATATATTCACATGTAAACCTTGTAATGGCACAATGTAGTTCATGTGATAGCTGGGATATATTCACATGTAAACCTTGTAATGGCACAATGGAGTTCATGTGATAGCCGGAATATATTCACATGTAAACCTTGTTATGGCACAATGTAGTTCATGTGATAGCCGGGATATATTCACATGTAAACCTTGTTATGGGACAATGGAGTTCATGTGATAGCCGGGATATATTCACGGAGTTCATGTGATAGCCGGGATATATTCACATGTAAACCTTGTTATGGCACAATGTAGTTCATGTGATAGCTGGGATATATTCACATGTAAACCTTGTAATGGCACAATGTAGTTCATGTGATAGCTGGGATATATTCACGGAGTTCATGTGATAGCCGGGATATATTCACATGTAAACCTTGTAATGGCACAATGTAGTTCATGTGATAGCTGGGATATATTCACATGTAAACCTTGTAATGGCACAATGTAGTTCATGTGATAGCTGGGATATATTCACGGAGTTCATGTGATAGCCGGGATATATTCACATGTAAACCTTGTAATGGCACAATGTAGTTCATGTGATAGCTGGGATATATTCACATGTAAACCTTGTTATGGCACAATGGAGTTCATGTGATAGCCGGAATATATTCACATGTAAACCTTGTAATGGCACAATGTAGTTGATGTGATAGCCGGAATATATTCACATGTAAACCTTGTAATGGCACAATGGAGTTCATGTGATAGCTGGGATATATTCACATGTAAACCTTGTAATGGCACAATGGAGTTCATGTGATAGCCGGGATATATTCACATGTAAACCTTGTAATGGCACAATGGAGTTCATGTGATAGCCGGGATATATTCACATGTCAACCTTGTAATGGCACAATGGAGTTCATGTGATAGGTGGGATATATTCACGGAGTTCATGTGATAGCCAGGATATATTCACATGTAAACCTTGTAATGGCACAACGGAGTTCATGTGATAGGTGGGATATATTCACATGTAAACCTTGTAATGGCACAATGGAGTTCATGTGATAGCCGGGATATATTCACATGTAAACCTTGTAATGGCACAATGGAGTTCATGTGATAGGTGGGATATATTCACATGTAAACCTTGTAATGGCACAATGGAGTTCATGTGATAGCCGGGATATATTCACATGTAAACCTTGTAATGGCACAATGGAGTTCATGTGATAGGTGGGATATATTCACATGTAAACCTTGTAATGGCACAATGTAGTTCATGTGATAGCCGGAATATATTCACATGTAAACCTTGTAATGGCACAATGGAGTTCATGTGATAGCCGGGATATATTCACATGTAAACCTTGTAATGGCACAATGTAGTTCATGTGATAGATGGGATATATTCACATGTAAACCTTGTTATGGCACAATGGAGTTCATGTGATAGCCGGGATATATTCACATGTAAACCTTGTAATGGCACAATGGAGTTCATGTGATAGGTGGGATATATTCACGGAGTTCATGTGATAGGTGGGATATATTCACATGTAAACCTTGTTATGGCACAATGGAGTTCATGTGATAGCCGGGATATATTCACATGTAAACCTTGTAATGGCACAATGTAGTTCATGTGATAGGTGGGATATATTCACATGTAAACCTTGTAATGGCACAATGGAGTTCATGTGATAGCCGGGATATATTCACATGTAAACCTTGTAATGGCACAATGGAGTTCATGTGATAGGTGGGATATATTCACGGAGTTCATGTGATAGCCGGGATATATTCACATGTAAATCTTGTAATGGCACAATGGAGTTCATGTGATAGGTGGGATATATTCACGGAGTTCATGTGATAGGTGGGATATATTCACATGTAAACCTTGTAATGGCACAATGGAGTTCATGTGATAGCCGGGATATATTCACATGTAAACCTTGTAATGGCACAATGGAGTTCATGTGATAGCCGGGATATATTCACATGTAAACCTTGTAATGGCACAATGGAGTTCATGTGATAGGTGGGATATATTCACGGAGTTCATGTGATAGCCAGGATATATTCACATGTAAACCTTGTAATGGCACAATGTAGTTCATGTGATAGCCGGAATATATTCACATGTAAACCTTGTAATGGCACAATGGAGTTCATGTGATAGCCGGGATATATTCACATGTAAACCTTGTAATGGCACAATGTAGTTCATGTGATAGCTGGGATATATTCACATGTAAACCTTGTTATGGCACAATGGAGTTCATGTGATAGCCGGGATATATTCACATGTAAACCTTGTAATGGCACAATGGAGTTCATGTGATAGGTGGGATATATTCACGGAGTTCATGTGATAGCCGGAATATATTCACATGTAAACCTTGTAATGGCACAATGTAGTTCATGTGATGGCTGGGATATATTCACGGAGTTCATGTGATAGGTGGGATATATTCACATGTAAACCTTGTAATGGCATAATGGAGTTCATGTGATAGGTGGGATATATTCACATCTAAACCTTGTAATGGCACAATGGAGTTCATGTGATGGCTGGGATATATTCACATGTAAACCTTGTTATGGCACAATGGAGTTCATGTGATAGGTGGGATATATTCACGGAGTTCATGTGATAGCCAGGATATATTCACATGTAAACCTTGTAATGGCACAATGTAGTTCATGTGATAGCTGGGATATATTCACATGTAAACCTTGTAATGGCACAATGTAGTTCATGTGATAGCTGGGATATATTCACATGTAAACCTTGTAATGGCACAATGGAGTTCATGTGATAGGTGGGATATATTCACATGTAAACCTTGTAATGGCACAATGGAGTTCATGTGATAGCCGGAATATATTCACATGTAAACCTTGTAATGGCACAATGTAGTTCATGTGATAGCTGGGATATATTCACATGTAAACCTTGTAATGGCACAATGTAGTTCATGTGATAGCTGGGATATATTCACATGTAAACCTTGTAATGGCACAATGGAGTTCATGTGATAGCCGGGATATATTCACATGTAAACCTTGTAATGGCACAATGGAGTTCATGTGATAGGTGGGATATATTCACATGTAAACCTTGTAATGGCACAATGGAGTTCATGTGATAGCCGGGATATATTCACATGTAAACCTTGTAATGGCACAATGGAGTTCATGTGATAGCCGGGATATATTCACATGTAAACCTTGTAATGGCACAATGGAGTTCATGTGATAGCCGGGATATATTCACATGTAAACCTTGTAATGGCACAATGGAGTTCATGTGATAGCCGGGATATATTCACATGTAAACCTTGTAATGGCACAATGGAGTTCATGTGATAGGTGGGATATATTCACATGTAAACCTTGTAATGGCAAAATGGAGTTCATGTGATAGCCGGGATATATTCACATGTAAACCTTGTAATGGCACAATGGAGTTCATGTGATAGCCGGGATATATTCACATGTAAACCTTGTAATGGCACAATGGAGTTCATGTGATAGCCGGGATATATTCACATGTAAACCTTGTTATGGCACAATGGAGTTCATGTGATAGGTGGGATATATTCACGGAGTTCATGTGATAGCCGGAATATATTCACATGTAAACCTTGTAATGGCACAATGTAGTTCATGTGATAGCTGGGATATATTCACATGTAAACCTTGTAATGGCACAATGTAGTTCATGTGATAGCTGGGATATATTCACATGTAAACCTTGTAATGGCACAATGGAGTTCATGTGATAGCCGGGATATATTCACATGTAAACCTTGTAATGGCACAATGGAGTTCATGTGATAGCCGGGATATATTCACATGTAAACCTTGTAATGGCACAATGGAGTTCATGTGATAGCCAGGATATATTCACATGTAAACCTTGTAATGGCACAATGGAGTTCATGTGATAGCCGGGATATATTCACATGTAAACCTTGTAATGGCACAATGGAGTTCATGTGATAGCCAGGATATATTCACATGTAAACCTTGTAATGGCACAATGGAGTTCATGTGATAGCCGGGATATATTCACATGTAAACCTTGTTATGGCACAATGGAGTTCATGTGATAGGTGGGATATATTCACGGAGTTCATGTGATAGCCGGAATATATTCACATGTAAACCTTGTAATGGCACAATGTAGTTCATGTGATAGCCAGGATATATTCACATGTAAACCTTGTAATGGCACAATGTAGTTCATGTGATAGCCGGGATATATTCACATGTAAACCTTGTAATGGCACAATGTAGTTCATGTGATAGGTGGGATATATTCACATGTAAACCTTGTAATGGCACAATGGAGTTCATGTGATAGGTGGGATATATTCACATGTAAACCTTGTAATGGCACAATGGAGTTCATGTGATAGCCGGGATATATTCACATGTAAACCTTGTAATGGCACAATGTAGTTCATGTGATAGGTGGGATATATTCACATGTAAACCTTGTAATGGCACAATGTAGTTCATGTGATAGGTGGGATATATTCACATGTAAACCTTGTAATGGCACAATGGAGTTCATGTGATGGCCGGGATATATTCACATGTAAACCTTGTAATGGCATAATGGAGTTCATGTGATAGGTGGGATATATTCACATGTAAACCTTGTAATGGCATAATGGAGTTCATGTGATAGCCGGGATATATTCACATGTAAACCTTGTAATGGCACAATGGAGTTCATGTGATAGCCGGGATATATTCACATGTAAACCTTGTAATGGCACAATGGAGTTCATGTGATAGCCGGGATATATTCACATGTAAACCTTGTAATGGCACAATGGAGTTCATGTGATAGGTGGGATATATTCACGGAGTTCATGTGATAGCCGGGATATATTCACATGTAAACCTTGTAATGGCACAATGGAGTTCATGTGATAGCCGGGATATATTCACATGTAAACCTTGTAATGGCACAATGTAGTTCATGTGATAGGTGGGATATATTCACATCTAAACCTTGTAATGGCACAATGTAGTTCATGTGATAGCCGGGATATATTCACATCTAAACCTTGTAATGGCACAATGTAGTTCATGTGATAGGTGGGATATATTCACATGTAAACCTTGTAATGGCACAATGTAGTTCATGTGATAGCCGGGATATATTCACATCTAAACCTTGTAATGGCACAATGTAGTTCATGTGATAGGTGGGATATATTCACATGTAAACCTTGTAATGGCACAATGGAGTTCATGTGATAGCCGGGATATATTCACATGTAAACCTTGTAATGGCACAATGGAGTTCATGTGATAGCCAGGATATATTCACATGTAAACCTTGTAATGGCACAATGGAGTTCATGTGATAGCCGGGATATATTCACATGTAAACCTTGTAATGGCACAATGGAGTTCATGTGATAGCCAGGATATATTCACATGTAAACCTTGTAATGGCACAATGGAGTTCATGTGATAGCCGGGATATATTCACATGTAAACCTTGTTATGGCACAATGGAGTTCATGTGATAGGTGGGATATATTCACGGAGTTCATGTGATAGCCGGAATATATTCACATGTAAACCTTGTAATGGCACAATGTAGTTCATGTGATAGCCAGGATATATTCACATGTAAACCTTGTAATGGCACAATGTAGTTCATGTGATAGCCGGGATATATTCACATGTAAACCTTGTAATGGCACAATGTAGTTCATGTGATAGGTGGGATATATTCACATGTAAACCTTGTAATGGCACAATGGAGTTCATGTGATAGCCGGGATATATTCACATGTAAACCTTGTAATGGCACAATGTAGTTCATGTGATAGGTGGGATATATTCACATGTAAACCTTGTAATGGCACAATGTAGTTCATGTGATAGGTGGGATATATTCACATGTAAACCTTGTAATGGCACAATGGAGTTCATGTGATGGCCGGGATATATTCACATGTAAACCTTGTAATGGCATAATGGAGTTCATGTGATAGGTGGGATATATTCACATGTAAACCTTGTAATGGCATAATGGAGTTCATGTGATAGCCGGGATATATTCACATGTAAACCTTGTAATGGCACAATGGAGTTCATGTGATAGCCGGGATATATTCACATGTAAACCTTGTAATGGCACAATGGAGTTCATGTGATAGCCGGGATATATTCACATGTAAACCTTGTAATGGCACAATGGAGTTCATGTGATAGGTGGGATATATTCACGGAGTTCATGTGATAGCCGGGATATATTCACATGTAAACCTTGTAATGGCACAATGGAGTTCATGTGATAGCCGGGATATATTCACATGTAAACCTTGTAATGGCACAATGTAGTTCATGTGATAGGTGGGATATATTCACATCTAAACCTTGTAATGGCACAATGTAGTTCATGTGATAGCCGGGATATATTCACATCTAAACCTTGTAATGGCACAATGTAGTTCATGTGATAGGTGGGATATATTCACATGTAAACCTTGTAATGGCACAATGGAGTTCATGTGATAGCCGGGATATATTCACATCTAAACCTTGTAATGGCACAATGTAGTTCATGTGATAGGTGGGATATATTCACATGTAAACCTTGTAATGGCACAATGTAGTTCATGTGATAGCCGGGATATATTCACATCTAAACCTTGTAATGGCACAATGTAGTTCATGTGATAGGTGGGATATATTCACATGTAAACCTTGTAATGGCACAATGGAGTTCATGTGATAGCCGGAATATATTCACATGTAAACCTTGTAATGGCACAATGTAGTTCATGTGATAGCTGGGATATATTCACATGTAAACCTTGTAATGGCACAATGTAGTTCATGTGATAGCTGGGATATATTCACATGTAAACCTTGTAATGGCACAATGGAGTTCATGTGATAGCCGGGATATATTCACATGTAAACCTTGTAATGGCACAATGGAGTTCATGTGATAGGTGGGATATATTCACATGTAAACCTTGTAATGGCACAATGGAGTTCATGTGATAGCCGGGATATATTCACATGTAAACCTTGTAATGGCACAATGGAGTTCATGTGATAGCCGGGATATATTCACATGTAAACCTTGTAATGGCACAATGGAGTTCATGTGATAGCCGGGATATATTCACATGTAAACCTTGTAATGGCACAATGGAGTTCATGTGATAGCCGGGATATATTCACATGTAAACCTTGTAATGGCACAATGGAGTTCATGTGATAGGTGGGATATATTCACATGTAAACCTTGTAATGGCACAATGGAGTTCATGTGATAGCCGGGATATATTCACATGTAAACCTTGTAATGGCACAATGGAGTTCATGTGATAGCCGGGATATATTCACATGTAAACCTTGTAATGGCACAATGGAGTTCATGTGATAGCCGGGATATATTCACATGTAAACCTTGTTATGGCACAATGGAGTTCATGTGATAGGTGGGATATATTCACGGAGTTCATGTGATAGCCGGAATATATTCACATGTAAACCTTGTAATGGCACAATGTAGTTCATGTGATAGCTGGGATATATTCACATGTAAACCTTGTAATGGCACAATGTAGTTCATGTGATAGCCGGGATATATTCACATGTAAACCTTGTAATGGCACAATGGAGTTCATGTGATAGCCGGGATATATTCACATGTGAACCTTGTAATGGCACAATGGAGTTCATGTGATAGCCGGGATATATTCACATGTAAACCTTGTAATGGCACAATGGAGTTCATGTGATAGCCAGGATATATTCACATGTAAACCTTGTAATGGCACAATGGAGTTCATGTGATAGCCGGGATATATTCACATGTAAACCTTGTTATGGCACAATGGAGTTCATGTGATAGGTGGGATATATTCACGGAGTTCATGTGATAGCCAGGATATATTCACATGTAAACCTTGTAATGGCACAATGGAGTTCATGTGATAGCCGGGATATATTCACATGTAAACCTTGTTATGGCACAATGGAGTTCATGTGATAGGTGGGATATATTCACGGAGTTCATGTGATAGCCGGAATATATTCACATGTAAACCTTGTAATGGCACAATGGAGTTCATGTGATAGCCAGGATATATTCACATGTAAACCTTGTAATGGCACAATGGAGTTCATGTGATAGCCGGGATATATTCACATGTAAACCTTGTAATGGCACAATGGAGTTCATGTGATAGGTGGGATATATTCACATGTAAACCTTGTAATGGCACAATGGAGTTCATGTGATAGCCGGGATATATTCACATGTAAACCTTGTTATGGCACAATGGAGTTCATGTGATAGGTGGGATATATTCACGGAGTTCATGTGATAGCCGGAATATATTCACATGTAAACCTTGTAATGGCACAATGGAGTTCATGTGATAGCCAGGATATATTCACATGTAAACCTTGTAATGGCACAATGGAGTTCATGTGATAGCCGGGATATATTCACATGTAAACCTTGTAATGGCACAATGGAGTTCATGTGATAGGTGGGATATATTCACATGTAAACCTTGTTATGGCACAATGGAGTTCATGTGATAGCCGGGATATATTCACATGTAAACCTTGTAATGGCACAATGGAGTTCATGTGATAGCCGGGATATATTCACATGTAAACCTTGTTATGGCACAATGGAGTTCATGTGATAGCCGGGATATATTCACATGTAAACCTTGTTATGGCACAATGGAGTTCATGTGATAGGTGGGATATATTCACGGAGTTCATGTGATAGCCGGAATATATTCACATGTAAACCTTGTAATGGCACAATGGAGTTCATGTGATAGCCAGGATATATTCACATGTAAACCTTGTAATGGCACAATGGAGTTCATGTGATAGCCGGGATATATTCACATGTAAACCTTGTAATGGCACAATGGAGTTCATGTGATAGGTGGGATATATTCACGAAGTTCATGTGATAGCCGGGATATATTCACATGTAAACCTTGTAATGGCACAATGGAGTTCATGTGATAGGTGGGATATATTCACATGTAAACCTTGTAATGGCACAATGGAGTTCATGTGATAGCCGGGATATATTCACATGTAAACCTTGTAATGGCACAATGGAGTTCATGTGATAGCCGGGATATATTCACATGTAAACCTTGTAATGGCACAATGTAGTTCATGTGATAGCCGGGATATATTCACATCTAAACCTTGTAATGGCACAATGTAGTTCATGTGATAGGTGGGATATATTCATGGAGTTCATGTGATAGCCGGGATATATTCACATCTAAAGCTTGTAATGGCACAATGGAGTTCATGTGATAGCCGGGATATATTCACATGTAAACCTTGTAATGGCACAATGGAGTTCATGTGATAGCCGGGATATATTCACATGTAAACCTTGTAATGGCACAATGGAGTTCATGTGATAGCCAGGATATATTCACATGTAAACCTTGTAATGGCACAATGGAGTTCATGTGATAGGTGGGATATATTCACATGTAAACCTTGTAATGGCACAATGGAGTTCATGTGATAGCCGGGATATATTCACGGAGTTCATGTGATAGGTGGGATATATTCACATGTAAACCTTGTAATGGCACAACGTAGTTCATGTGATAGCCGGGATATATTCACATGTAAACCTTGTAATGGCACAATGGAGTTCATGTGATGGATGTATTCACGGAGTTCATGTGATAGCCGGGATATATTCACGGAGTTCATGTGATAGGTGGGATATATTCACATGTAAACCTTGTAATGGCACAATGTAGTTCATGTGATAGGTGGGATATATACACATGTAAACCTTGTAATGGCACAATGTAGTTCATGTGATAGCCGGGATATATTCACATGTAAACCTTGTAATGGCACAATGGAGTTCATGTGATAGGTGGGATATATTCACGGAGTTCATGTGATAGCCGGGATATATTCACATGTAAACCTTGTAATGGCACAATGGAGTTCATGTGATAGCCGGGATATATTCCCATGTAAACCTTGTAATGGCACAATGGAGTTCATGTGATAGCCGGAATATATTCACATGTAAACCTTGTTATGGCACAATGTAGTTCATGTGATAGCCGGGATATATTCACATGTAAACCTTGTTATGGGACAATGGAGTTCATGTGATAGCCGGGATATATTCACGGAGTTCATGTGATAGCCGGGATATATTCACATGTAAACCTTGTAATGGCACAATGTAGTTCATGTGATAGCTGGGATATATTCACGGAGTTCATGTGATAGCCGGGATATATTCACATGTAAACCTTGTAATGGCACAATGTAGATGATGTGATAGCTGGGATATATTCACATGTAAACCTTGTAATGGCACAATGTAGTTTATGTGATAGCTGGGATATATTCACGGAGTTCATGTGATAGCCGGGATATATTCACATGTAAACCTTGTAATGGCACAATGTAGTTCATGTGATAGCTGGGATATATTCACATGTAAACCTTGTAATGGCACAATGTAGTTCATGTGATAGCCGGAATATATTCACATGTAAACCTTGTAATGGCACAATGTAGTTCATGTGATAGCTGGGATATATTCACATGTAAACCTTGTAATGGCACAATGGAGTTCATGTGATAGCCGGGATATATTCACTTGTCAACCTTGTAATGGCACAATGGAGTTCATGTGATAGGTGGGATATATTCACGGAGTTCATGTGATAGCAGGATATATTCACATGTAAACCTTGTAATGGCACAATGTAGTTCATGTGATAGCTGGGATATATTCACATGTAAACCTTGTAATGGCACAATGTAGTTCATGTGATAGCCGGAATATATTCACATGTAAACCTTGTAATGGCACAATGGAGTTCATGTGATAGCTGGGATATATTCACATGTAAACCTTGTAATGGCACAATGGAGTTCATGTGATAGCCGGGATATATTCACATGTAAACCTTGTAATGGCACAATGGAGTTCATGTGATAGCTGGGATATATTCACATGTAAACCTTGTAATGGCACAATGGAGTTCATGTGATAGCCGGGATATATTCACATGTAAACCTTGTAATGGCACAATGGAGTTCATGTGATAGCCGGGATATATTCATTGAGTTCATGTGATAGCCGGGATATATTCACATGTAAACCTTGTAATGGCACAATGTAGTTCATGTGATAGCCGGAATATATTCACATGTAAACCTTGTAATGGCACAATGGAGTTCATGTGATAGCCGGGATATATTCACATGTAAACCTTGTAATGGCACAATGTAGTTCATGTGATAGCTGGGATATATTCACATGTAAACCTTGTTATGGCACAATGGAGTTCATGTGATAGCCGGGATATATTCACATGTAAACCTTGTAATGGCACAATGGAGTTCATGTGATAGCTGGGATATATTCACATGTAAACCTTGTTATGGCACAATGTAGTTCATGTGATAGCCGGGATATATTCACATGTAAACCTTGTTATGGCACAATGGAGTTTCATGTGATAGCCGGGATATATTCACATGTAAATCTTGTAATGGCACAATGGAGTTCATGTGATAGGTGGGATATATTCACGGAGTTCATGTGATAGGTGGGATATATTCACATGTAAACCTTGTAATGGCACAATGGAGTTCATGTGATAGCCAGGATATATTCACATGTAAACCTTGTAATGGCACAATGGAGTTCATGTGATAGGTGGGATATATTCACGGAGTTCATGTGATAGCCGGGATATATTCACATGTAAATCTTGTAATGGCACAATGGAGTTCATGTGATAGCCGGGATATATTCACATGTAAACCTTGTAATGGCACAATGGAGTTCATGTGATAGCTGGGATATATTCACATGTAAACCTTGTTATGGCACAATGTAGTTCATGTGATAGCCGGGATATATTCATATGTAAACCTTGTTATGGCACAATGGAGTTCATGTGATAGCCGGGATATATTCACATGTAAATCTTGTAATGGCACAATGGAGTTCATGTGATAGGTGGGATATATTCACGGAGTTCATGTGATAGGTGGGATGTATTCACATTTAAACCTAGAAATGGCACAATGTAGTTCATGTGATAGCTGGGATATATTCACATGTAAACCTTGTAATGGCACAATGGAGTTCATGTGATAGCCGGGATATATTCACATGTAAACCTTGTAATGGCACAATGGAGTTCATGTGATAGGTGGGATATATTCACGGAGTTCATGTGATAGCCAGGATATATTCACATGTAAACCTTGTAATGGCACAATGTAGTTCATGTGATAGCCGGAATATATTCACATGTAAACCTTGTAATGGCACAATGTAGTTCATGTGATAGCCGGGATATATTCACATGTAAACCTTATAATGGCACAATGTAGTTCATGTGATAGCTGGGATATATTCCACATGTAAACCTTGTTATGGCACAATGGAGTTCATGTGATAGCCGGGATATATTCACATGTAAACCTTGTAATGGCACAATGGAGTTCATGTGATAGGTGGGATATATTCACGGAGTTCATGTGATAGCTGGGATATATTCACATGTAAACCTTGTTATGGCATAATGTAGTTCATGTGATAGCCGGAATACTATTCACATGTAAACCTTGTTATGGCACAATGGAGTTCATGTGATAGCCGGGATATATTCACATGTAAACCTTGTTATGGCACAATGGAGTTCATGTGATAGCCGGGATATATTCACATGTAAACCTTGTAATGGCACAATGGAGTTCATGTGATAGGTGGGATATATTCACGGAGTTCATGTGATAGCCGGGATATATTCACATGTAAACCTTGTAATGGCACAATGGAGTTCATGTGATAGCCGGATATATTCACATGTAAACCTTGTAATGGCACAATGGAGTTCATGTGATAGGTGGGATATATTCACGGAGTTCATGTGATAGCCAGGATATATTCACATGTAAACCTTGTAATGGGCACAATGTAGTTCATGTGATAGCTGGGATATATTCACATGTAAACCTTGTAATGGCACAATGTAGTTCATGTGATAGCTGGGATATATTCACATGTAAACCTTGTAATGGCACAATGGAGTTCATGTGATAGGTGGGATATATTCACATGTAAACCTTGTAATGGCACAATGGAGTTCATGTGATAGCCGGAATATATTCACATGTAAACCTTGTAATGGCACAATGTAGTTCATGTGATAGCTGGGATATATTCACATGTAAACCTTGTAATGGCACAATGTAGTTCATGTGAATAGCTGGGATATATTCACATGTAAACCTTGTAATGGCACAATGGAGTTCATGTGATAGCCGGGATATATTCACATGTAAACCTTGTAATGGCACAATGGAGTTCATGTGATAGGTGGGATATATTCACATGTAAACCTTGTAATGGCACAATGGAGTTCATGTGATAGCCCGGGATATATTCACATGTAAACCTTGTAATGGCACAATGGAGTTCATGTGATAGCCGGGATATATTCACATGTAAACCTTGTAATGGCACAATGGAGTTCATGTGATAGCCGGGATATATTCACATGTAAACCTTGTAATGGCACAATGGAGTTCATGTGATAGGTGGGATATATTCACGGAGTTCATGTGATAGCCGGAATATATTCACATGTAAACCTTGTAATGGCACAATGTAGTTCATGTGATAGCTGGGATATATTCACATGTAAACCTTGTAATGGCACAATGTAGTTCATGTGATAGCTGGGATATATTCACATGTAAACCTTGTAATGGCACAATGGAGTTCATGTGATAGCCGGGATATATTCACATGTAAACCTTGTAATGGCACAATGGAGTTCATGTGATAGCCGGGATATATTCACATGTAAACCTTGTAATGGCACAATGTAGTTCATGTGATAGCTGGGATATATTCACGGAGTTCATGTGATAGCCGGGATATATTCACATGTAAACCTTGTAATGGCACAATGTAGATGATGTGATAGCTGGGATATATTCACATGTAAACCTTGTAATGGCACAATGTAGTTCATGTGATAGCTGGGATATATTCACGGAGTTCATGTGATAGCCGGGATATATTCACATGTAAACCTTGTAATGGCACAATGTAGTTCATGTGATAGCTGGGATATATTCACATGTAAACCTTGTAATGGCACAATGTAGTTCATGTGATAGCCGGAATATATTCACATGTAAACCTTGTAATGGCACAATGGAGTTCATGTGATAGCTGGGATATATTCACATGTAAACCTTGTAATGGCACAATGGAGTTCATGTGATAGCCGGGATATATTCACATGTCAACCTTGTAATGGCACAATGGAGTTCATGTGATAGGTGGGATATATTCACGGAGTTCATGTGATAGCCAGGATATATTCACATGTAAACCTTGTAATGGCACAATGTAGTTCATGTGATAGCTGGGATATATTCACATGTAAACCTTGTAATGGCACAATGTAGTTCATGTGATAGCCGGAATATATTCACATGTAAACCTTGTAATGGCACAATGGAGTTCATGTGATAGCTGGGATATATCACATGTAAACCTTGTAATGGCACAATGGAGTTCATGTGATAGCCGGGATATATTCACATGTAAACCTTGTAATGGCACAATGGAGTTCATGTGATAGCTGGGATATATTCACATGTAAACCTTGTAATGGCACAATGGAGTTCATGTGATAGCCGGGATATATTCACATGTAAACCTTGTAATGGCACAATGGAGTTCATGTGATAGCCGGGATATATTCATTGAGTTCATGTGATAGCCGGGATATATTCACATGTAAACCTTGTAATGGCACAATGTAGTTCATGTGATAGCCGGAATATATTCACATGTAAACCTTGTAATGGCACAATGGAGTTCATGTGATAGCCGGGATATATTCACATGTAAACCTTGTAATGGCACAATGTAGTTCATGTGATAGCTGGGATATATTCACATGTAAACCTTGTTATGGCACAATGGAGTTCATGTGATAGCCGGGATATATTCACATGTAAACCTTGAATGGCACAATGGAGTTCATGTGATAGCTGGGATATATTCACATGTAAACCTTGTTATGGCACAATGTAGTTCATGTGATAGCCGGGATATATTCACATGTAAACCTTGTTATGGCACAATGGAGTTCATGTGATAGCCGGGATATATTCACATGTAAATCTTGTAATGGCACAATGGAGTTCATGTGATAGGTGGGATATATTCACAGAGTTCATGTGATAGGTGGGATATATTCACATTTAAACCTAGAAATGGCACAATGTAGTTCATGTGATAGCTGGGATATATTCACATGTAAACCTTGTAATGGCACAATGGAGTTCATGTGATAGCCGGGATATATTCACATGTAAACCTTGTAATGGCACAATGGAGTTCATGTGATAGGTGGGATATATTCACGGAGTTCATGTGATAGCCAGGATATATTCACATGTAAACCTTGTAATGGCACAATGTAGTTCATGTGATAGCCGGAATATATTCACATGTAAACCTTGTAATGGCACAATGTAGTTCATGTGATAGCCGGGATATATTCACATGTAAACCTTATAATGGCACAATGTAGTTCATGTGATAGCTGGGATATATTCACATGTAAACCTTGTTATGGCACAATGGAGTTCATGTGATAGCCGGGATATATTCACATGTAAACCTTGTAATGGCACAATGGAGTTCATGTGATAGGTGGGATATATTCACGGAGTTCATGTGATAGCTGGGATATATTCACATGTAAACCTTGTTATGGCATAATGTAGTTCATGTGATAGCCGGAATATATTCACATGTAAACCTTGTTATGGCACAATGGAGTTCATGTGATAGCCGGGATATATTCACATGTAAACCTTGTTATGGCACAATGGAGTTCATGTGATAGCCGGGATATATTCACATGTAAACCTTGTAATGGCACAATGGAGTTCATGTGATAGGTGGGATATATTCACGGAGTTCATGTGATAGCCGGGATATATTCACATGTAAACCTTGTAATGGCACAATGGAGTTCATGTGATAGCCGGGATATATTCACATGTAAACCTTGTAATGGCACAATGGAGTTCATGTGATAGGTGGGATATATTCACGGAGTTCATGTGATAGCCAGGATATATTCACATGTAAACCTTGTAATGGCACAATGTAGTTCATGTGATAGCTGGGATATATTCACATGTAAACCTTGTAATGGCACAATGTAGTTCATGTGATAGCTGGGATATATTCACATGTAAACCTTGTAATGGCACAATGGAGTTCATGTGATAGGTGGGATATATTCACATGTAAACCTTGTAATGGCACAATGGAGTTCATGTGATAGCCGGAATATATTCACATGTAAACCTTGTAATGGCACAATGTAGTTCATGTGATAGCTGGGATATATTCACATGTAAACCTTGTAATGGCACAATGTAGTTCATGTGATAGCTGGGATATATTCACATGTAAACCTTGTAATGGCACAATGGAGTTCATGTGATAGCCGGGATATATTCACATGTAAACCTTGTAATGGCACAATGGAGTTCATGTGATAGGTGGGATATATTCACATGTAAACCTTGTAATGGCACAATGGAGTTCATGTGATAGCCGGGATATATTCACATGTAAACCTTGTAATGGCACAATGGAGTTCATGTGATAGCCGGGATATATTCACATGTAAACCTTGTAATGGCACAATGGAGTTCATGTGATAGCCGGGATATATTCACATGTAAACCTTGTAATGGCACAATGGAGTTCATGTGATAGGTGGGATATATTCACGGAGTTCATGTGATAGCCGGAATATATTCACATGTAAACCTTGTAATGGCACAATGTAGTTCATGTGATAGCTGGGATATATTCACATGTAAACCTTGTAATGGCACAATGTAGTTCATGTGATAGCTGGGATATATTCACATGTAAACCTTGTAATGGCACAATGGAGTTCATGTGATAGCCGGGATATATTCACATGTAAACCTTGTAATGGCACAATGGAGTTCATGTGATAGCCGGGATATATTCACATGTAAACCTTGTAATGGCACAATGTAGTTCATGTGATAGCTGGGATATATTCACGGAGTTCATGTGATAGCCGGGATATATTCACATGTAAACCTTGTAATGGCACAATGTAGATGATGTGATAGCTGGGATATATTCACATGTAAACCTTGTAATGGCACAATGTAGTTCATGTGATAGCTGGGATATATTCACGGAGTTCATGTGATAGCCGGGATATATTCACATGTAAACCTTGTAATGGCACAATGTAGTTCATGTGATAGCTGGGATATATTCACATGTAAACCTTGTAATGGCACAATGTAGTTCATGTGATAGCCGGAATATATTCACATGTAAACCTTGTAATGGCACAATGGAGTTCATGTGATAGCTGGGATATATTCACATGTAAACCTTGTAATGGCACAATGGAGTTCATGTGATAGCCGGGATATATTCACATGTCAACCTTGTAATGGCACAATGGAGTTCATGTGATAGGTGGGATATATTCACGGAGTTCATGTGATAGCCAGGATATATTCACATGTAAACCTTGTAATGGCACAATGTAGTTCATGTGATAGCTGGGATATATTCACATGTAAACCTTGTAATGGCACAATGTAGTTCATGTGATAGCCGGAATATATTCACATGTAAACCTTGTAATGGCACAATGGAGTTCATGTGATAGCTGGGATATATTCACATGTAAACCTTGTAATGGCACAATGGAGTTCATGTGATAGCCGGGATATATTCACATGTAAACCTTGTAATGGCACAATGGAGTTCATGTGATAGCTGGGATATATTCACATGTAAACCTTGTAATGGCACAATGGAGTTCATGTGATAGCCGGGATATATTCACATGTAAACCTTGTAATGGCACAATGGAGTTCATGTGATAGCCGGGATATATTCATTGAGTTCATGTGATAGCCGGGATATATTCACATGTAAACCTTGTAATGGCACAATGTAGTTCATGTGATAGCCGGAATATATTCACATGTAAACCTTGTAATGGCACAATGGAGTTCATGTGATAGCCGGGATATATTCACATGTAAACCTTGTAATGGCACAATGTAGTTCATGTGATAGCTGGGATATATTCACATGTAAACCTTGTTATGGCACAATGGAGTTCATGTGATAGCCGGGATATATTCACATGTAAACCTTGTAATGGCACAATGGAGTTCATGTGATAGCTGGGATATATTCACATGTAAACCTTGTTATGGCACAATGTAGTTCATGTGATAGCCGGGATATATTCACATGTAAACCTTGTTATGGCACAATGGAGTTCATGTGATAGCCGGGATATATTCACATGTAAATCTTGTAATGGCACAATGGAGTTCATGTGATAGGTGGGATATATTCACAGAGTTCATGTGATAGGTGGGATATATTCACATGTAAACCTTGTAATGGCACAATGGAGTTCATGTGATAGCCAGGATATATTCACATGTAAACCTTGTAATGGCACAATGGAGTTCATGTGATAGGTGGGATATATTCACGGAGTTCATGTGATAGCCGGGATATATTCACATGTAAATCTTGTAATGGCACAATGGAGTTCATGTGATAGCCGGGATATATTCACATGTAAACCTTGTAATGGCACAATGGAGTTCATGTGATAGCTGGGATATATTCACATGTAAACCTTGTTATGGCACAATGTAGTTCATGTGATAGCCGGGATATATTCACATGTAAACCTTGTTATGGCACAATGGAGTTCATGTGATAGCCGGGATATATTCACATGTAAATCTTGTAATGGCACAATGGAGTTCATGTGATAGGTGGGATATATTCACGGAGTTCATGTGATAGGTGGGATATATTCACATGTAAACCTTGTAATGGCACAATGTAGTTCATGTGATAGCTGGGATATATTCACATGTAAACCTTGTAATGGCACAATGGAGTTCATGTGATAGCCGGGATATATTCACATGTAAACCTTGTAATGGCACAATGGAGTTCATGTGATAGGTGGGATATATTCACGGAGTTCATGTGATAGCCAGGATATATTCACATGTAAACCTTGTAATGGCACAATGTAGTTCATGTGATAGCCGGAATATATTCACATGTAAACCTTGTAATGGCACAATGGAGTTCATGTGATAGCCGGGATATATTCACATGTAAACCTTGTAATGGCACAATGTAGTTCATGTGATAGCTGGGATATATTCACATGTAAACCTTGTTATGGCACAATGGAGTTCATGTGATAGCCGGGATATATTCACATGTAAACCTTGTAATGGCACAATGTAGTTCATGTGATAGCTGGGATATATTCACATGTAAACCTTGTTATGGCACAATGGAGTTCATGTGATAGCCGGGATATATTCACATGTAAACCTTGTAATGGCACAATGGAGTTCATGTGATAGCTGGGATATATTCACATGTAAACCTTGTAATGGCACAATGGAGTTCATGTGATAGGTGGGATATATTCACATCTAAACCTTGTAATGGCACAATGGAGTTCATGTGATGGCTGGGATATATTCACATGTAAACCTTGTTATGGCACAATGGAGTTCATGTGATAGGTGGGATATATTCACGGAGTTCATGTGATAGCCAGGATATATTCACATGTAAACCTTGTAATGGCACAATGTAGTTCATGTGATAGCTGGGATATATTCACATGTAAACCTTGTAATGGCACAATGTAGTTCATGTGATAGCTGGGATATATTCACATGTAAACCTTGTAATGGCACAATGGAGTTCATGTGATAGGTGGGATATATTCACATGTAAACCTTGTAATGGCACAATGGAGTTCATGTGATAGCCGGAATATATTCACATGTAAACCTTGTAATGGCACAATGTAGTTCATGTGATAGCTGGGATATATTCACATGTAAACCTTGTAATGGCACAATGTAGTTCATGTGATAGCTGGGATATATTCACATGTAAACCTTGTAATGGCACAATGGAGTTCATGTGATAGCCGGGATATATTCACATGTAAACCTTGTAATGGCACAATGGAGTTCATGTGATAGGTGGGATATATTCACATGTAAACCTTGTAATGGCACAATGGAGTTCATGTGATAGCCGGGATATATTCACATGTAAACCTTGTAATGGCACAATGGAGTTCATGTGATAGCCGGGATATATTCACATGTAAACCTTGTAATGGCACAATGGAGTTCATGTGATAGCCGGGATATATTCACATGTAAACCTTGTAATGGCACAATGGAGTTCATGTGATAGGTGGGATATATTCACGGAGTTCATGTGATAGCCGGAATATATTCACATGTAAACCTTGTAATGGCACAATGTAGTTCATGTGATAGCTGGGATATATTCACATGTAAACCTTGTAATGGCACAATGTAGTTCATGTGATAGCTGGGATATATTCACATGTAAACCTTGTAATGGCACAATGGAGTTCATGTGATAGCCGGGATATATTCACATGTAAACCTTGTAATGGCACAATGGAGTTCATGTGATAGCCGGGATATATTCACATGTAAACCTTGTAATGGCACAATGGAGTTCATGTGATAGCCGGAATATATTCACATGTAAACCTTGTAATGGCACAATGTAGTTCATGTGATAGCCGGGATATATTGACATGTAAACCTTGTAATGGCACAATGGAGTTCATGTGATAGCCGGGATATATTCACATGTAAACCTTGTAATGGCACAATGGAGTTCATGTGATAGGTGGGATATATTCACGGAGTTCATGTGATAGCCGGGATATATTCACATGTAAACCTTGTAATGGCACAATGGAGTTCATGTGATAGCCGGGATATATTCACATGTAAACCTTGTAATGGCACAATGTAGTTCATGTGATAGGTGGGATATATTCACATCTAAACCTTGTAATGGCACAATGTAGTTCATGTGATAGCCGGGATATATTCACATCTAAACCTTGTAATGGCACAATGTAGTTCATGTGATAGCCGGGATATATTCACATCTAAACCTTGTAATGGCACAATGTAGTTCATGTGATAGGTGGGATATATTCACATGTAAACCTTGTAATGGCACAATGTAGTTCATGTGATAGCCGGGATATATTCACATCTAAACCTTGTAATGGCACAATGTAGTTCATGTGATAGGTGGGATATATTCACATGTAAACCTTGTAATGGCACAATGGAGTTCATGTGATAGCCGGGATATATTCACATGTAAACCTTGTAATGGCACAATGGAGTTCATGTGATAGCCGGGATATATTCACATGTAAACCTTGTAATGGCACAATGGAGTTCATGTGATAGCCGGGATATATTCACATGTAAACCTTGTAATGGCACAATGGAGTTCATGTGATAGCCGGGATATATTCACATGTAAACCTTGTAATGGCACAATGGAGTTCATGTGATAGGTGGGATATATTCACATGTAAACCTTGTAATGGCACAATGGAGTTCATGTGATAGGTGGGATATATTCACATGTAAACCTTGTAATGGCACAATGGAGTTCATGTGATAGCCGGGATATATTCACATGTAAACCTTGTAATGGCACAATGGAGTTCATGTGATAGCCGGGATATATTCACATGTAAACCTTGTAATGGCACAATGGAGTTCATGTGATAGCCAGGATATATTCACATGTAAACCTTGTTATGGCACAATGGAGTTCATGTGATAGGTGGGATATATTCACGGAGTTCATGTGATAGCCGGAATATATTCACATGTAAACCTTGTAATGGCACAATGTAGTTCATGTGATAGCTGGGATATATTCACATGTAAACCTTGTAATGGCACAATGTAGTTCATGTGATAGCTGGGATATATTCACATGTAAACCTTGTAATGGCACAATGGAGTTCATGTGATAGCCGGAATATATTCACATGTAAACCTTGTTATGGCACAATGTAGTTCATGTGATAGCCGGGATATATTCACATGTAAACCTTGTTATGGGACAATGGAGTTCATGTGATAGCCGGGATATATTCACGGAGTTCATGTGATAGCCGGGATATATTCACATGTAAACCTTGTTATGGCACAATGTAGTTCATGTGATAGCTGGGATATATTCACATGTAAACCTTGTAATGGCACAATGTAGTTCATGTGATAGCTGGGATATATTCACGGAGTTCATGTGATAGCCGGGATATATTCACATGTAAACCTTGTAATGGCACAATGTAGTTCATGTGATAGCTGGGATATATTCACATGTAAACCTTGTAATGGCACAATGTAGTTCATGTGATAGCTGGGATATATTCACGGAGTTCATGTGATAGCCGGGATATATTCACATGTAAACCTTGTAATGGCACAATGTAGTTCATGTGATAGCTGGGATATATTCACATGTAAACCTTGTAATGGCACAATGTAGTTGATGTGATAGCCGGAATATATTCACATGTAAACCTTGTAATGGCACAATGGAGTTCATGTGATAGCTGGGATATATTCACATGTAAACCTTGTAATGGCACAATGGAGTTCATGTGATAGCCGGGATATATTCACATGTAAACCTTGTAATGGCACAATGGAGTTCATGTGATAGCCGGGATATATTCACATGTCAACCTTGTAATGGCACAATGGAGTTCATGTGATAGGTGGGATATATTCACGGAGTTCATGTGATAGCCAGGATATATTCACATGTAAACCTTGTAATGGCACAACGGAGTTCATGTGATAGGTGGGATATATTCACATGTAAACCTTGTAATGGCACAATGGAGTTCATGTGATAGCCGGGATATATTCACATGTAAACCTTGTAATGGCACAATGGAGTTCATGTGATAGCTGGGATATATTCACATGTAAACCTTGTAATGGCACAATGGAGTTCATGTGATGGCTGGGATATATTCACGGAGTTCATGTGATAGGTGGGATATATTCACATGTAAACCTTGTAATGGCACAATGGAGTTCATGTGATAGGTGGGATATATTCACATGTAAACCTTGTAATGGCACAATGGAGTTCATGTGATAGCCGGGATATATTCACATGTAAACCTTGTAATGGCACAATGGAGTTCATGTGATAGGTGGGATATATTCACATGTAAACCTTGTAATGGCACAATGTAGTTCATGTGATAGCCGGAATATATTCACATGTAAACCTTGTAATGGCACAATGGAGTTCATGTGATAGCCGGGATATATTCACATGTAAACCTTGTAATGGCACAATGTAGTTCATGTGATAGCTGGGATATATTCACATGTAAACCTTGTTATGGCACAATGGAGTTCATGTGATAGCCGGGATATATTCACATGTTAACCTTGTAATGGCACAATGGAGTTCATGTGATAGGTGGGATATATTCACGGAGTTCATGTGATAGGTGGGATATATTCACATGTAAACCTTGTTATGGCACAATGGAGTTCATGTGATAGCCGGGATATATTCACATGTAAACCTTGTAATGGCACAATGTAGTTCATGTGATAGGTGGGATATATTCACATGTAAACCTTGTAATGGCACAATGGAGTTCATGTGATAGCCGGGATATATTCACATGTAAACCTTGTAATGGCACAATGGAGTTCATGTGATAGGTGGGATATATTCACGGAGTTCATGTGATAGCCGGGATATATTCACATGTAAATCTTGTAATGGCACAATGGAGTTCATGTGATAGCTGGGATATATTCACATGTAAACCTTGTAATGGCACAATGTAGTTCATGTGATAGCCGGGATATATTCACATGTAAACCTTGTAATGGCACAATGGAGTTCATGTGATAGGTGGGATATATTCACATGTAAACCTTGTAATGGCACAATGGAGTTCATGTGATAGCCGGGATATATTCACATGTAAACCTTGTAATGGCACAATGGAGTTCATGTGATAGGTGGGATATATTCACATGTAAACCTTGTAATGGCACAATGGAGTTCATGTGATAGCCGGGATATATTCACATGTAAACCTTGTAATGGCACAATGGAGTTCATGTGATAGCCGGGATATATTCACATGTAAACCTTGTAATGGCACAATGGAGTTCATGTGATAGCCGGGATTTATTCACATGTAAACCTTGTAATGGCACAATGGAGTTCATGTGATAGCCGGGATATATTCACATGTAAACCTTGTAATGGCACAATGGAGTTCATGTGATAGGTGGGATATATTCACGGAGTTCATGTGATAGCCAGGATATATTCACATGTAAACCTTGTAATGGCACAATGTAGTTCATGTGATAGCCGGAATATATTCACATGTAAACCTTGTAATGGCACAATGGAGTTCATGTGATAGCCGGGATATATTCACATGTAAACCTTGTAATGGCACAATGTAGTTCATGTGATAGCTGGGATATATTCACATGTAAACCTTGTTATGGCACAATGGAGTTCATGTGATAGCCGGGATATATTCACATGTAAACCTTGTAATGGCACAATGGAGTTCATGTGATAGGTGGGATATATTCACGGAGTTCATGTGATAGCCGGAATATATTCACATGTAAACCTTGTAATGGCACAATGTAGTTCATGTGATGGCTGGGATATATTCACGGAGTTCATGTGATAGGTGGGATATATTCACATGTAAACCTTGTTATGGCATAATGGAGTTCATGTGATAGGTGGGATATATTCACATCTAAACCTTGTAATGGCACAATGGAGTTCATGTGATGGCTGGGATATATTCACATGTAAACCTTGTTATGGCACAATGGAGTTCATGTGATAGGTGGGATATATTCACGGAGTTCATGTGATAGCCAGGATATATTCACATGTAAACCTTGTAATGGCACAATGTAGTTCATGTGATAGCTGGGATATATTCACATGTAAACCTTGTAATGGCACAATGTAGTTCATGTGATAGCTGGGATATATTCACATGTAAACCTTGTAATGGCACAATGGAGTTCATGTGATAGGTGGGATATATTCACATGTAAACCTTGTAATGGCACAATGGAGTTCATGTGATAGCCGGAATATATTCACATGTAAACCTTGTAATGGCACAATGTAGTTCATGTGATAGCTGGGATATATTCACATGTAAACCTTGTAATGGCACAATGTAGTTCATGTGATAGCTGGGATATATTCACATGTAAACCTTGTAATGGCACAATGGAGTTCATGTGATAGCCGGGATATATTCACATGTAAACCTTGTAATGGCACAATGGAGTTCATGTGATAGGTGGGATATATTCACATGTAAACCTTGTAATGGCACAATGGAGTTCATGTGATAGCCGGGATATATTCACATGTAAACCTTGTAATGGCACAATGGAGTTCATGTGATAGCCGGGATATATTCACATGTAAACCTTGTAATGGCACAATGGAGTTCATGTGATAGCCGGGATATATTCACATGTAAACCTTGTAATGGCACAATGGAGTTCATGTGATAGCCGGGATATATTCACATGTAAACCTTGTAATGGCACAATGGAGTTCATGTGATAGGTGGGATATATTCACATGTAAACCTTGTAATGGCACAATGGAGTTCATGTGATAGCCGGGATATATTCACATGTAAACCTTGTAATGGCACAATGGAGTTCATGTGATAGCCGGGATATATTCACATGTAAACCTTGTAATGGCACAATGGAGTTCATGTGATAGCCGGGATATATTCACATGTAAACCTTGTTATGGCACAATGGAGTTCATGTGATAGGTGGGATATATTCACGGAGTTCATGTGATAGCCGGAATATATTCACATGTAAACCTTGTAATGGCACAATGTAGTTCATGTGATAGCTGGGATATATTCACATGTAAACCTTGTAATGGCACAATGTAGTTCATGTGATAGCTGGGATATATTCACATGTAAACCTTGTAATGGCACAATGGAGTTCATGTGATAGCCGGGATATATTCACATGTAAACCTTGTAATGGCACAATGGAGTTCATGTGATAGCCGGGATATATTCACATGTAAACCTTGTAATGGCACAATGGAGTTCATGTGATAGCCAGGATATATTCAAATGTAAACCTTGTAATGGCACAATGGAGTTCATGTGATAGCCGGGATATATTCACATGTAAACCTTGTAATGGCACAATGGAGTTCATGTGATAGCCAGGATATATTCACATGTAAACCTTGTAATGGCACAATGGAGTTCATGTGATAGCCGGGATATATTCACATGTAAACCTTGTTATGGCACAATGGAGTTCATGTGATAGGTGGGATATATTCACGGAGTTCATGTGATAGCCGGAATATATTCACATGTAAACCTTGTAATGGCACAATGTAGTTCATGTGATAGCCAGGATATATTCACATGTAAACCTTGTAATGGCACAATGTAGTTCATGTGATAGCCGGGATATATTCACATGTAAACCTTGTAATGGCACAATGTAGTTCATGTGATAGGTGGGATATATTCACATGTAAACCTTGTAATGGCACAATGGAGTTCATGTGATAGGTGGGATATATTCACATGTAAACCTTGTTATGGCACAATGTAGTTCATGTGATAAGTGGGATATATTCACATGTAAACCTTGTAATGGCACAATGGAGTTCATGTGATAGCCGGAATATATTCACATGTAAACCTTGTAATGGCACAATGTAGTTCATGTGATAGGTGGGATATATTCACATGTAAACCTTGTAATGGCACAATGGAGTTCATGTGATAGGTGGGATATATTCACATGTAAACCTTGTAATGGCACAATGTAGTTCATGTGATAGGTGGGATATATTCACATGTAAACCTTGTAATGGCACAATGGAGTTCATGTGATAGGTGGGATATATTCACATGTAAACCTTGTAATGGCACAATGTAGTTCATGTGATAGGTGGGATATATTCACATGTAAACCTTGTAATGGCACAATGGAGTTCATGTGATGGCCGGGATATATTCACATGTAAACCTTGTAATGGCATAATGGAGTTCATGTGATAGGTGGGATATATTCACATGTAAACCTTGTAATGGCATAATGGAGTTCATGTGATAGCCGGGATATATTCACATGTAAACCTTGTAATGGCACAATGGAGTTCATGTGATAGCCGGGATATATTCACATGTAAACCTTGTAATGGCACAATGGAGTTCATGTGATAGCCGGGATATATTCACATGTAAACCTTGTAATGGCACAATGGAGTTCATGTGATAGGTGGGATATATTCACGGAGTTCATGTGATAGCCGGGATATATTCACATGTAAACCTTGTAATGGCACAATGGAGTTCATGTGATAGCCGGGATATATTCACATGTAAACCTTGTAATGGCACAATGTAGTTCATGTGATAGGTGGGATATATTCACATCTAAACCTTGTAATGGCACAATGTAGTTCATGTGATAGCCGGGATATATTCACATCTAAACCTTGTAATGGCACAATGTAGTTCATGTGATAGGTGGGATATATTCACATGTAAACCTTGTAATGGCACAATGTAGTTCATGTGATAGCCGGGATATATTCACATCTAAACCTTGTAATGGCACAATGTAGTTCATGTGATAGGTGGGATATATTCACATGTAAACCTTGTAATGGCACAATGGAGTTCATGTGATAGCCGGAATATATTCACATGTAAACCTTGTAATGGCACAATGTAGTTCATGTGATAGCTGGGATATATTCACATGTAAACCTTGTAATGGCACAATGTAGTTCATGTGATAGCTGGGATATATTCACATGTAAACCTTGTAATGGCACAATGGAGTTCATGTGATAGCCGGGATATATTCACATGTAAACCTTGTTATGGCACAATGGAGTTCATGTGATAGCCGGGATATATTCACATGTAAACCTTGTAATGGCACAATGGAGTTCATGTGATAGGTGGGATATATTCACGGAGTTCATGTGATAGGTGGGATATATTCACATGTAAACCTTGTAATGGCACAATGGAGTTCATGTGATAGGTGGGATATATTCACATGTAAACCTTGTAATGGCACAATGGAGTTCATGTGATAGCCGGGATATATTCACATGTAAACCTTGTAATGGCACAATGGAGTTCATGTGATAGCCGGGATATATTCACATGTAAATCTTGTAATGGCACAATGGAGTTCATGTGATAGCCGGGATATATTCACATGTAAACCTTGTAATGGCACAATGGAGTTCATGTGATAGCCGGGATATATTCACATGTAAACCTTGTAATGGCACAATGGAGTTCATGTGATAGGTGGGATATATTCACATGTAAACCTTGTAATGGCACAATGGAGTTCATGTGATAGCCGGGATATATTCACATGTAAACCTTGTAATGGCACAATGGAGTTCATGTGATAGCCGGGATATATTCACATGTAAACCTTGTAATGGCACAATGGAGTTCATGTGATAGCCGGGATATATTCACATGTAAACCTTGTTATGGCACAATGGAGTTCATGTGATAGGTGGGATATATTCACGGAGTTCATGTGATAGCCGGAATATATTCACATGTAAACCTTGTAATGGCACAATGTAGTTCATGTGATAGCTGGGATATATTCACATGTAAACCTTGTAATGGCACAATGTAGTTCATGTGATAGCTGGGATATATTCACATGTAAACCTTGTAATGGCACAATGGAGTTCATGTGATAGCCGGGATATATTCACATGTGAACCTTGTAATGGCACAATGGAGTTCATGTGATAGCCGGGATATATTCACATGTAAACCTTGTAATGGCACAATGGAGTTCATGTGATAGCCAGGATATATTCACATGTAAACCTTGTAATGGCACAATGGAGTTCATGTGATAGCCGGGATATATTCACATGTAAACCTTGTAATGGCACAATGGAGTTCATGTGATAGGTGGGATATATTCACGGAGTTCATGTGATAGCCGGGATATATTCACATGTAAACCTTGTTATGGCACAATGGAGTTCATGTGATAGGTGGGATATATTCACGGAGTTCATGTGATAGCCGGGATATATTCACATGTAAACCTTGTAATGGCACAATGGAGTTCATGTGATAGCCGGGATATATTCACATGTAAACCTTGTAATGGCACAATGTAGTTCATGTGATAGGTGGGATATATTCACATGTAAACCTTGTAATGGCACAATGTAGTTCATGTGATAGCCGGGATATATTCACATCTAAACCTTGTAATGGCACAATGGAGTTCATGTGATAGGTGGGATATATTCACATGTAAACCTTGTAATGGCACAATGGAGTTCATGTGATAGCCGGGATATATTGACATGTGAACCTTGTAATGGCACAATGGAGTTCATGTGATAGCCGGGATACATGCACAGAGATTACATGATAGGCGGGATATATTGACATGTGAGCCTTGTAATGGCACAATATTATTCACATGATAGGCGGGATATATTGACATGTGAACCTTGTAACAGCACAACATAGTTCATGTGATAGCCAGGATATATTGACATGGGAACCTTGTAACGGCACAATGTTATTCACATGATAGCTGGGATATATTCACATGTAAACCTTGTAATGCAGGCCTTAAGATTCGACAAGAATCACCGAATCGATTCTCGTAATGATTCTCGCAAAACATTTCCATTTTCAGTGTTTATGACTAACTTTATTCAGCATTTGATTCTTGCAAAATTATATGTATTTTGTGCCCTGTAATGGCACAATGTAGTTCATGTGATAGCCGGAATATATTCACATGTAAACCTTGTTATGGCACAATGGAGTTCATGTGATAGCCGGGATATATTCACATGTAAACCTTGTTATGGCATAATGTAGTTCATGTGATAGCCGGGATATATTCACGGAGTTCATGTGATAGCCGGGATATATTCACATGTAAACCTTGTAATGGCACAATGGAGTTCATGTGATAGCCGGGATATATTCACATGTAAACCTTGTTATGGCATAATGTAGTTCATGTGATAGCCGGGATATATTCACATGTCAACCTTGTTATGGGACAATGGAGTTCATGTGATAGCCGGGATATATTCACATGTAAACCTTGTAATGGCACAATGGAGTTCATATGATAGCCGGGATATATTCACATGTAAACCTTGTTATGGCATAATGTAGTTCATGTGATAGCCGGGATATATTCACGGAGTTCATGTGATAGCCGGGATATATTCACATGTAAACCTTGTAATGGCACAATGGAGTTCATGTGATAGCCGGGATATATTCACATGTAAACCTTGTTATGGCATAATGTAGTTCATGTGATAGCCGGGATATATTCACATGTAAACCTTGTAATGGCACAATGGAGTTCATGGGATAGCCGGGATATATTCACATGTAAACCTTGTAATGGCACACAATGGAGTTAATGTGATAGCCGGGATATATTCACATGTAAACCTTGTAATGGCACAATGGAGTTAATGTGATAGCCGGGATATATTCACATGTAAACCTTGTTATGGCATAATGTAGTTCATGTGATAGCCGGGATATATTCACATGTAAACCTTGTAATGGCACACAATGGAGTTAATGTGATAGCCGGGATATATTCACATGTAAACCTTGTAATGGCACAATGGAGTTCATGTGATAGCCGGGATATATTCACGGAGTTCATGTGATAGCCGGGATATATTCACATGTAAACCTTGTTATGGCACAATGTAGTTCATGTGATAGCCGGGATATATTCACATGTAAACCTTGTAATGGCACAATGGAGTTCATGTGATAGCCGGGATATATTCACATGTAAATCTTGTTATGGCACAATGTAGTTCATGTGATAGCCGGGATATATTCACATGTAAACCTTGTTATGGCATAATGTAGTTCATGTGATAGCCGGGATATATTCACATGTAAACCTTGTAATGGCACACAATGGAGTTAATGTGATAGCCGGGATATATTCACATGTAAACCTTGTTATGGCACAATGGAGTTCATGTGATAGCCGGGATATATTCACATCTAAACCTTGTTATGGCATAATGTAGTTCATGTGATAGCCGGGATATATTCACGGAGTTCATGTGATAGCCGGGATATATTCACATGTAAACCTTGTTATGGCACAATGTAGTTCATGTGATAGCTGGGATATATTCACATGTAAACCTTGTTATGGCACAATGGAGTTCATGTGATAGCCGGGATATATTCACATCTAAACCTTGTTATGGCATAATGTAGTTCATGTGATAGCCGGGATATATTCACGGAGTTCATGTGATAGCCGGGATATATTCACATGTAAACCTTGTAATGGCACAATGGAGTTCATGTGATAGCCGGGATATATTCACATGTAAATCTTGTTATGGCACAATGTAGTTCATGTGATAGCCGGGATATATTCACGGAGTTCATGTGATAGCCGGGATATATTCACATGTCAACCTTGTTATGGGACAATGGGGTTCATGTGATAGCCGGGATATATTCACATGTAAACCTTGTAACGGCACAATGGAGTTCATGTGATAGCCGGGATATATTCATTGAGTTCATGTGATAGCCGGGATATATTCACATGTAAACCTTGTAATGGCACAATGGAGTTCATGTGATAGCCGGGATATACTCACATGTAAACCTTGTAATGGCACAATGGAGTTCATGTGATAGCCGGGATATATTCACATGTAAACCTTGTAATGGCACAATGGAGTTCATGTGATAGCCGGGATATATTCACATCTAAACCTTGTAATGGCACAATGGAGTTCATGTGATAGCCGGGATATATTCACATGTAAACCTTGTTATGGGACAATGGAGTTCATGTGATAGCCGGGATATATTCACATGTAAATCTTGTTATGGGACAATGGAGTTCATGTGATAGCCGGGATATATTCACATCTAAACCTTGTAATGGCACAATGGAGTTCATGTGATAGCCGGGATATATTCACATGTAAACCTTGTAATGGCACAATGGAGTTCATGTGATAGCCGGGATATATTCACATGTAAACCTTGTAATGGCACACAATGGAGTTAATGTGATAGCTGGGATATATTCACATCTAAACCTTGTTATGGCACAATGTAGTTCATGTGATAGCCGGGATATATTCACATCTAAACCTTGTAACGGCACAATGGAGTTCATGTGATAGCCGGGATATATTCACATCTAAACCTTGTAATGGCACAATGGAGTTCATGTGATAGCCGGGATATATTCACGGAGTTCATGTGATAGCCGGGATATACTCACATGTAAACCTTGTAATGGCACAATGGAGTTCATGTGATAGCCGGGATATACTCACATGTAAACCTGGCAAAGTTACAACCTGACATGCCCCCCTTTTTTAATGGTGGATCTCATTCGAACAAATTTTTATCCCAACTCTCCATAGGCCATATACACAAAATTCCATTTCTTGATTGGTCGAGCCCATTTTAACAAATCTGTAACCCGGTCCCGAGTAACACAAGGACCCTCCATACTAGTTACTACATATAAGCTAAATAGACCCGATGGTTCATGAGGAGGAGCCATTTTAAGAATTACTATGGGGGAAGAGTTATGTCCCTGGTCGCACCCCCTATTTGACCTGGTGAACCCATTTCAACAAATCTGAATCCCAGTCACCCAGGGACTCTCTATACCAAAATGTATGCTAAATATGCCAAAATGGTTCATCTCAGGTAAGCGAAGAAAAATGCCTCCTTCTTTCTCATCCAGTTTCCCATACTTAATTGCCTGAGAAAACAGGCATTTAGATTTACTGACCTAACTATCAGATTCATCATTCACACTTGGCCTTGGGAGTTTGTTATCTTAAGCCATAGGTCATTTATATACAAACCCTCTAACAGGCAGAGAATTTTAGGGTACTAATCAAAAGGAGCTGTCACTCCAATCATATTGTGTTAACACTGCCATTTCATTTATTACTTTATTATGTTTATAATCAATGTGACTTCTATATGGTCTTAAGTAAACATTCTGTGTTTGCAGGCACCTTCCTCGTATATCATAGGGCTCTGAGGAACTGTTGTTTGCATGTTCTTGATTTTAGACTGATTTAAACCAAATTTGGTTGTTACCCTGGTGGATGATATAATGGTGTTACTTTTTTTTTTAAATTGAGCAAGAAATTAATCTCAATTAAAATTTAAAAAATTAATTTGAAATGGTTTTTTACTTTTTCAAATCAATTGTTTTGTTTTGTTTTGTTAAATTGAACAAGGAGATCAATCTAAAAAAAAAAATTTTTTTAAGAGTTGGGTCCCTGGCTCTGCCCCTATTTGACCCAGTGACCCCATTTGAACAATCTGAACCCCAGTCACCCAAGGACCCTCCATACCAAATATAAGCTAAATTGGCCTAATGGTTCTTGAGAAGAAGTCATTCTAAGAATTACTATGGGGGAATAGAGTTATGGCCCTGCTTTCGCAACTATTTGACCAAGTGACCTCATTTGAACAAATCTGAATGTGAGTCACCTAGGGAACATCCACACCAAACATGAACTCATTCGGTCTTATGGTTCCGTCGAAGATGTTTAAATAATTGTTGATGGACGGACGGATGGATGGACAGATGGACGATTGGATGGATGGATGACGGATGAGGAGTGATGACTACAGCTACACTGGAGACTTTGTCTCAGTTGAGCTAAAAAAAGCACATGGAAAGAAATTCTAGAGCTGTGATCGCTCTGAAACGTTTATGATTCTAAATAATTTTAATGATTAAGACAAAGAGAAAGCAGTGCATGAAGTTTTTTAATAGTTCCATGTTAATTAAGATAATGCACGGAAATATGATAAAGATCGGTTAATCCAAGGTAGTCTAGACGTATATTCTATGCTTTTGTTACTCTTATCCTGACATTTTGTAAACTGCCGCAAGGTAGACTGCTCTGGACATCATTAGTGAAGTTTCCGCTGCCGAAGTCAAAGACAGGGGTGCCTCTATACTGTGGGGCCGGGATGCGAGCATCCACCTGCTCATATATTATGGGTATCACAAAACTAAATATACCATTTCCAGAAGTTGCACATTATTCTGTTTCCAATTCCAGAATTGCAATGAATACAAATGTTGCAATATTTGTTCGGGGTCTGAACATTGTGTTTAAAGAATATAAGAAAAAATTATTAACATAGTAAAAAATTGTAAAAAATAATAACAAATGATGAAAAATTGTTAGGCCTATGGTCGACTCGCATATATAAGAGAATGCATTAGCACAGGGTATATGGGTTGATACAAAAATCGGACTTGGCACTGAAAGGGTTAAAGAGGTACTTTTTATGACTTCAATGCATCTTTCTGGGACATATAATGCTCATAGAAAGGTAGTTCAGGTATTTATGAACCTACATGTATGTCGATACTGGGAAAATAAAAAAATTGAATATTTATGTGCATAGACGCAATTAGGTGTTATGACACAATACTATAAGTTAAAGGACGCTTAGTGGTCGGATGTGGTGTCATGTGAGGCGAAGTGAGCCTCAATGACACCATATCCGACTACTAAGCATCCCGTAACCTATTTATTATGTCAATCCAACATATCCATTTAATTAATCGTCGCTGTAATTTATTTTAATTTGGTAAGTTAAATGTGTCGTCTATGACCATTAACTTATGAAACGTCACAGTGACGCCCCACGGGTGTTGAACGTCAATGCATTGAGTCAATGGCTAATCGCCATAAGTGGGATAACTTGTTAAGTTTGATAGTTAATTTATGAGTCTTTAGAATTCCTGAAATATATCGCATGCAGGTTTTTGGTACATGGTACTACGTTTTAAATTCACAGAAAATGATTTCCGAAAGATATCACCTTTCTTGGCGTAAAAAAAACACCAAAAATATCACAGAGGCGACAGAGTTTTCTAAAAAACAAGATGGCGGATAAGCTCCTAACATTGATTTCATATGGGGTAACTGACATAATATGGGTTCATATACCGTCACTATTTATCCTAACATTGATTTCATATGGGGTAACTGACATAATATGGGTTCATATACCATCACTATTTATCGACGCTGGTTAGCTTATTGCAAGAGCTGACATAATAAAGATTCTTACTGTGTCATCTGATGCATTATGCTTCACTATGTTGTCTAATCAGATATGGCTCTTATCAGCACCAAAATCTGGAGAAGAAGCCTAAAGTGAAGATGAGGAATCAACAGACTAACAGATGAACAAACGTACATACGGCTGGACTGATGGATGAACAGTCATACAAACGGCTGTACTGATGGACGAACATACATACACATGGTTGGACTGATGGATGAACAGACGTACAAACGCTGGACTGATGGATGAACAGACATACACACGGCTGGAATGATTGATGAACAGACAAACAAATGGCTGGACTAATAGATAAACAGACATACAAATGGTTGGACTGATGGATGAACAGTCATACAAATGGCTGGACTAATGGATGAACAGACATACAAATGGTTGGACTGATGGATGAACAGTCGTACAAACACTGTACTGATGGATGAGCAGACATACAAACGACTGGAATGACTGATGAACAGACATACAAATGGCTGGACTAATGGATGAACAGACGTACAAATGACTGGACTGACAGATGAACAGACGTACAAATGGATGGATAGACAGATGAATCAATGCAGGCCTCAGCCTTGGGGTTCAGAACAGGGAGACTTGAAGTCTCCCTCCAGGAAATTCCGGGAGACTACAGGAGACTTCAGGGAGAAGTGGAGACTACCAAAAATTTACAATTTTCAAATATCGCTTTATTTTATAACATCAATAAAAAAAATTAAAAAGATAAAATAAGAAATAAAACTAAAATTTTTGGACTTTATCTGAAATTAGCCTAATTAATTGTTATTATACATTTAAAATTTTTGGAAATGTTTTGTGTACCTATCATTTAAGCAAGACAATTATCAAGTTAGAGTAGTAGTTAATGTTTTAACTAAATGATACGTTTTAACTAAATGATACGTTTGTACTGTCTGAATGTAGTTCATTGATGAACATTATAGTGCGTATCCTTCGAAGCAGCAATATCCGAAAGCGGTCTTGTGGACCAAAGTCTGAATCATGATGCATGTAACTATGTAAGTTTAATTTGGTCACGGCTGTAATGTGGGTGTCCGCTAAAATAAATGAAAGTGTCAATGACACTGTAGCTCAACTTAGGTAGGGAAATAATTTAATGGTCGACAGTAAATGGAGGAATAGGAAAAGTGCTAATTGAAATGTCTAAGTAAGACTAGATGTACATGTCAATATCAACATTCATAACAGGTTTCATAATGATCGGATCAGGGATGTGGTGATTATGGTGTGCCAAAGGATTTATTGATGCAAAGAGTAAATTCTAAAATGGCCACCGGCAGCCATGTTTTTTTTTCGAATTACCCCAAAATGACTTATTCCCATCTACAGCCTTTACAAATCTCATAATGATCTGATCAAAGGTATGACCTGTAGCCTGTGCCAATGGATTTAGTCATGCAAAGAGTAAAATCCAAGATGGCTGCTGGCGGCCATGTTTTTCGGCTGAACGACCCCAAAATGACTCGTTTCCCATCTACATGTCATTGTTAACATACATGACAAATTTCTTGAAGTTCCGACCAAAGCTACGACCTGTAGCCCACACCAAAGGATTTATTCATGCAAAGAGTAAAATCCAATATGGCTGCTGGCGGACATGTTTTTTAGCCAAACGACCCCAAAATGACTCGTTCCCATCTACATGTTAATATTAACATCCATGATAAATATCATGATGATCAGACAAACAGTACGACCTGTAGCCCGTGCCAATGGATTGAATTTTGAAATCCAAGATGGCTGCCAGCGGCCATGTTTTTTGGCCATATGACCCCAAAATGACTCGTTCCCATATACATGTCAATATCAATATTCATGACAAATTTCATAAAGGTCAGACCAAAGGTACGACCTGTAACCCGCGCCAAAGGATTTAGTCATGCAAAGAGTAAAATCCAAGATGGCTGCTGGCGGCCATGTTTTTTGGCCGAACGACCCCAAAATCACTCGTTCCCATCTACATGTCATTGTTAACATCCATGACAAATTTCATGAAGTTCTGACCAAAGCTACAACCTGTAGCCCGCGCCAAATAATTTAGTCATGCAAAGAGTAAAATCCAAGATGGCTGCTGGCGGCCATGTTTTTTGGCTGAACGACCCCAAAATCACTCGTTCCCATCTACATGTCAATATTAACATCCATGACAAATTTCATGATGATCAGACGAACAGCACGACCTGTAGCCCGCGCCAATGGATTTAATTTTGAAATCCAAAATGGCCACCAGCGGCCATGTTTTTTGGCCGAATGACACCAAAATGACTCGTTCCCATCTACATGCCAATGTCAAGATTCATGACAAAATTCATAAAGATCAGACAAAAGGTACGACCTGTAGCCCGGGCCAAATGATTTAGTCATGCAAAGAGTAAAATCCATGATGGCTGCTGGCGGCCATGTTTTTCAGCCGAACAACCCCAAAATCACTCGTTCCCATCTACATGTCATTGTTAACATCCATGACAAATTTCATGAAGTTCCGATCGAAGCTACGACCTGTAGCCCGCGCCAAAGGATTTAGTCATGCAAAGAGTAAAATCCAAGATGGCTGCTGGTGGCCATGTTTATTGGCCGAACAACCCCAAAATGACTCGTTCCCATCTACATGTCAATATTAACATCCATGACAAATTTCATGATGATCAGACGAACAGTATGACCTGTAGCCCGCGCCAATGGATTGAATTTTGAAATCTAAGATGGCCACCAGCGGCCATGTTTTTTGGCCGAATGACCCCACAATGATTCGTTCCCATCTACATGTCAATGTCAACATTCATGACAAATTTCATAAAATTTCATAAATTGTTTTTTTTTTTACAATTTTTTTACAATTTTAATAATTTATTCTTATATTCTTTAACAGACTTATTTTGTAGGTTTAGGGCCGACGAGATCGGCCCCTGGCATTCAAAGGGTTAATGCACACATATTTTACTGTGGGATGTAACCTGAAGATAAATGCTATAAAAGATAAATACTATAATGGAGAATTAAAGAGTATGTTTTAACTACTACCGGCGCCATTTGCTAACTAAATTGACCGACAAACAAGTGATGTTTGAAATGATGATATAAGTTCAGAGAAATCAAGACCAGCTCAAACGTTTTTTTTTTTTTCACGGAGTCTGAATCTGTGATATTACAGAAAACTGTTGTGATTTAGGATTCAAATTCAATTTCTTGAAATTGGAATTACTATTTCAAAATGTTGGCATATGCTATTGTCTTGATTGTATTTATTCCATACAGTTTGACAAAGAAAACACAGCATGAACTTCTATATGAACACATTATTGCTGGACATAACATGAAAGCTATACCAATAGAAGAAGTAAAGACAGTCGTCGAGGTTGAGATTCTATTTGATTTGATGAAAATTTTGAGACTTGATGAGATTGCACAAGGTTTGTGGACAACTGGTTATCTCGAACTTGGATGGAAGGACATATCTACACAGTGGAACCCAACAGATTATGCAAACATCTCAGAAATTGCGGTCCGGACAGAAGATGTCTGGCTACCAGGAATCGAACTGACCAACTTTCATGGAATGAAGGTTGAGCTCCATGAAAAAAATTCAATGTTGAATGTTCAAAGTGATGGAAGAATCAAATGGGTTCCAGGAGCAACATTCCAGAGTGACTGTAATGTTGTGATATCTTACTTCCCGTTCGACCAGCAAAAATGTAGATTGGTATTTCAAGATTGGTCATATTGGTATGGCGCATTCCATACTAAACTCAATACAAAAATAAATGAGACAGACAGAGTGTGTATGTTATCACATAATAGTAACTGGGATATGATTGGTTGTATCAAGCACAACATTTACAACACTAACATGAGTTTTTATATAGCAGAAATTACTTTGAAGAGAAGACCAACATTTATTATACTAAACACTATTATTCCATTGGTCGTGCTGAGCATTTTGAGCATGTTAACATTCAAAATCCCATTACACTGCAGTGAAAGAATCTCATACGCCATCACAGTCCTCCTATCTTTCACGATAATTATGAACTTCATATCGACAATTCTACCGGCCAATGGAGACAATATATGTTACCTGGAAGTGTACATAACTCTGATGCTTTGCTAGTGCTGCCACTATGATATTGACAATAACAACTTGTGATATTGAAAAGGCCAGCAAACCAGTGCCTCGCATATATGCCTTCATTACAAGAGTAAGAATACCGGAATGGGATGACGGAATGGGACGACAAAGATGCTGATAATGATGGAACAGATTTTGAGGAAGAGATCTAAAAAAAGAAGTGGTTTGATTCGCTTCATGAAAAACTCGACACAGTTTTCTTCAGAATGGCTCTGTTTCTGTTCCTAATCACATCCGTCGTATTTGTTATGATTTTCTATTTGGGTGATAATTCACATATGGACAAGCAGGATATATACATATGTGAACCTTGTAATGGCACACCGGATATCACGTGATAACCGGGATGTATTCACATGTAAACCTTGTAACGGAACAACGGAGATCACGTGATAGATGGATGTATTCACATGTAAACCTTTTAATGGCACAACAGAGTTCACGTGATAGCTGGAATGTATTCACATGTAAACCTTGTAACGGAACAACGGAGATCACGTGATAGAGGGATGTATTCACATGTGAACCTTGTAACGACACAACAGAGTTCACTAAGCTAGGCACTAAGTAATTGACCCCATTAATGAGGTTATATGCTGATCAGGACCCCAGTAAGTCTACTGCAGTCAAACCATCTCACTGCGACAACTGGTGTTTGACCTGCAGTGCCAGACTGTATTCTGACTGAAACATCTTTATTAATTAGCAAATAAATAATAATGTTACTTAGAGTTTATCACCATGGGGCAGGCATGACCTATAATTTCCAACAAGGCTGTTTAGTTCCAAGCCTTGAAATAGTGTGCCTGTCATTTGCAGAATGAGGTTCCCAGAGGGTGAATTTGGTGATGCTAGCCCGCTATGTGGTGTAGCATCACTAAATTCACCCTCTGGGGACCTCATTCTGCAAATGACAGGCACATTATTTCAAGGCTTGTTTAGTTTGTCATTTGACAGCTGACAGCTGACAGTTGACGGCTTGTATTCTGTCATTTGCTGGTCATTTTGTTTTGAACTTGGCACATATATCAACCAGCATGGGAACCTTCGCATCGAGATTTTGAGTTCAGTCAGAGTCATATTGGCGGAGTTATTGCCATTTTTCGACATAGACATGTTTTATGTTTTTTTATTTTAGAGTTATTGACCCTTTCTCGACACATTGAAGATGTGCAACATATTTAGTGAATATGCACTTTATATCATTTTGGTGTAATGAATTCCTCCTACAATTTGTGGTATATGGATCTGAATTCCATAAGTCCATCAAACCTGCCACCTTCATGTCGTGGGGGGGGGGACATTTTGGTCAGCAATCTTTTATTAGAATTAAGCCTTGATTAGGTGCAAACCATTAAAGAGACAGTGGTAATAATAATAATAAATAGTTTTTATATAGCGCTTTATCCCATATGGCCCAGAGCGCTTACATTCCTACTAGTACCCTGCCCTCTAACACACGTGATATACATACATCTATACACACCATATACATAGAGATATACACATACATCAAAATAATTAAACAACATCTGAGGTAACTTTCCCATAGTGAGCACAGAATAATTCACTCTTTAACAAAGTTTTGAATTTTGGTATAGCGGTATCAACATCACTGTCGACCGCATTATTACACGGAGGCAATACCACAGGTTAACCTCGTTGGGGGAGGGATTAATTAGAGCATACATGTAGATGTATACACATGTGAACCGAGTAACAGCAAACCAGAGATCACACGATAGCCAGTCTGTGTGACAAAAAATATCTTTTAGCCAAAGATTGGATATTTCTGAATTTCTTTGGACATTTTTCAAACACTTTGGCCAAAGATAAAGATATAAGTTTAGACAGACGTACACAGAAAACTACTGAAAGGCCCACTTAATTTTCGAGTCACTGATTTTTTTTTTTATAGTGCTTGATACACAGTTTTAATAACAATCTATGCCATAAAATATGATTAACATACTATAATTCATCACCATTTGGAACGTCTGGGTCTCAGAAGGTGCCCATAGATTAATATAAAATAGCTGAAATCATAAAATAATTTCCCCAGTTATGGCTCCCAGAATGCAACAGAATTCAAACTGTAGTTTATTTTCAATGGGAGGGGAATAACTCTATATCTAAATTCCCCTTCCGTTGAAAATAATCAACTTTGTGCAGAAACTTTAGCACAGAACAGACATCGATATCTCAACAAAAACAACATGTTCAGTTTATTACATCACATAAGTTGAAAGCTTCCTCTTTCAAATGGTATATAATATGGCAAATATTTTGTATAATGTAATCTGGGGGTTTCGAGAATTAAGTGGGCCTTTAAATGTTAAGCTAGTACACCACATGAAGGAATCTATGCTATCTGAAGACCACATCAAGCATATTATATCAAATTAAAATTTAAAAAAGATGACATTAATTACATTTTTTTAATTGAAATTTTTGGAAAAGCGCTCTCAGCCAGTATAAAAAATACTTGGAAATGAATAACTGCCATAAAAAGTACTGTACATGATCTGAACTAGTAAAAGGCTTGAATGTTAGTTTGTGCTGGAAAATTGTAAGCTTCCATTTGCAGGAAATATTATAACCATTTGGGCTGAGATGAGTTTTAGGTCATACCTGTATGGCCATAGCCAAATCCCTAGCTGACCAGCTATATCTAATACTGTGGCCTATTTTCAGTTTTTTTATTGGAATGTAAATACAAACAAAGAACAGACATACAATGAACAGATGAACAGATGTACAAACAACTGGACTGATGGATGAACAGATGTGCAAACGGCTGGGCTGACAGATGAACAGAAGTACAAATGGCTGGACTAATGGACGAACAGACGTACAAACGGCTGGACTGACGGATGAACAGATGTACAAATGGCTGGACAGACAGATGAACAGAAGTAAAATGGCTGGCTGATGGATGAACAGATGTACAAATGGCTGGACTGATGGATGAACAGACATACAAACAGCTGGAATGATGGATGAACAGATGTACAAATGACTGGAATGATGGATGAACAGATGTACAAACGGCTGGACTGATGGATGAACAGACATACAAATGGCTGGATGATGGATAAACAGACGTACAAATGATTGGACTGACAGACGAACAGATGTATAAACAGCTGGACTGATGGATGAACAGACGTACAAATGACTGGAGTGACAGATGAACAGACGTACTTAAAAAATGGATGTTGATTTGCTTGCGTTCCATAGAGTATGGATGCAAGTTGGTCTGACATTTTGTGTGGAACTCATCTGAGTCAACTGGCAGATTAAAAGAGTTTAAGCGCCCATATTCCATCATCATTATTGTGGCTCGGTGCAAGTTGCGTCTACACAAAAATGGATGCAATTTAGGGTCAGCGCGAGACGTCATGTGCCGTAATATCGACCAACCAATGTCCTGCATTCATGTTCCACAGTAAGAATGCATGTGTGAGTGTAAATATAAATGGCTTGACTGATGGACGAACAGACGTACAAACGCTGGACTGATGGATGAACATACGAACAGACATACAAACGGCTGGACTGATGGATGAACAGATGTACAAACAGCTGGACTGACAGACGAACAGAAGTACGAATGGCTGGACTGATGCATGAACAGATGTTCAAATGGCTGGACTGATGGATGAACAGACGTACAAACGGCTGGACTGACAGACGAACAGAAGTATGATTGGCTGGACTGATGCATGAATAGATCTACAAACAGCTGGACTGATGGATGAACAGATGTACAAACGGTTGGACTGATGGATGAGCAGATGTACAAATGACTGGACTAATGGATGGACAGACGTACAAATGACTGGACTGACATATGAACAGACGTACAATTGGATGGATAGACAGATGAATCAATGAAGAGTGATGAATACAGCTATAAATTTGTCTCAGGTGATTGAGCTAAAAGGTGTTAGGGTGCAATAGAGTTCTTACTCTATCACTTACTTCATTATTCATCACTATGATGGTCTAATCTAAGCGTTCAAATTATAAGTGTGTCCACCATTTGCAGAATGAGGTCCCCAGAGGATGAATTTAGTGGCGCTATCCCAAATTCACCCTCTGAGAACCTCATTCTGCTTAGGCCTCAACTGCTATGGGAGACATAGGATCAGATTGAAAATCCCCATTTGCAGTTGGTGATCTTCACCCACTAGGTACCTCGATTATGCTTTTTATCATCTACAAATTAGGAGATATAGAAACTTTCCAGAAGGGAAAAAGTAACTAAAAATGTTAATTTGAGACTACAGAAGATGAGGCCTAAGCAGAATGATGTCGTTAGAGGGTGAATTCGGTGATGCTTGCCACTGTGCGAATGACAGACACTATTTACAAGCTTGGTCAAATCAGATGTGGCACTTTTTAACCTCCAAATCTTGTAGATGTAGAGATATCCAAACATAGATATGGCTTCAACCGATACTCATTGAAATAGTGCTGATAACGTTTTTATTCTCACAATTTGCCATGTGATCGTCATGTAATACAAACATGACTTGTGAAACATGGACCCGTCTCTGTGGTAATTTCTGTGACTCCAATAAATCTTTCTGATGGATATTAAGGTCGCAGATAAACATTGTTCAAGTTATCATCGGAACAACCAAGAAATTAAGATTTCTGAGTCGAAACGGGAGCATATACTAGTAACACCATCGAACATCATCGGACCCTGACCAAAATCAAAGTCGGCCTATGGTTGTTTGTTGAAATTATTATCTAAACATAAATAGGATGCCTTCTGTACTTATTATTATTACTATTAGGCCAACTGTATCATGTCATCCTATTTTTCCTTAAAACCCCTCCAAATGAATAATGGTCAGGGTGTGGTGGATTGGAATCTGCTACATTCATCCCTTGGAGATAGAGTTTGAATACTAACTTATCAGTCCTATTCATTATCCCTCTTTAATCCTTTCTATACTGTTCCCAGTTACCCATAACAAATATGGATTAAAGGGTGATAATGAATAGAACCGATAAGTTAGTATTCAAACCCTATCTCCAAGGGATGGATATAGCAGACTCCAATCCACCATGCGGTGACCATGGTTTACAATATGGATTAAAGAGTGATAATGAATAGAACCGATAAGTTAGTATTCAAACTCTATCTCTACTGGATGAATGTAGCAGACTCCAATCTACCACGCGGTGACCATGGTTTACAATATGGATTAAACAGCTATAATGAATAAAACGGATAAGTTAGAATTCAAACTCTATTTCCAAGGGATGAATGAAGCAGACTCCAATTCACCACATAATGACCATGGTTTACAATATGGATTAAAGAGGGATAATGAATAGAACAGATAAGTTAGAATTCAAACTCTATTTCCAAGGGATGAATGAAGCACTGACTCCAATTCACCACATAATGTTTACAATATGGATTCAATTTGTTTGGAGTGAAAGCATCACAGCATGGCACCCTTTAAACTAAATTAAAGCATGCAAAATTAATCTGGTGAAAATAATTACAACTGGAAAGTAATAACAATTGTAAATTACTGCATAACATACCAGTGCATTAATGCACACATATTTTACTCCGTGGGATGTCATCTGAAGATAAATGCTATAAAATATCAATACTATAATGGAGGATAAAAGGGTTATGATTTAACTACTACCGGCGCCATTTCCTAACTAAATGGACCGACAGACAAGTGATGTTTGAAACGATGATATAAGTTCAGCGAAATCAAGACCAGCTCAAACATTTTGTATTCTTCACGGAGTCTGAATCTGTGATATTACAGAAATCTGTTTAGAATTCACTGAAATTCAATTTCTTGAAATTGGACTTACTATTTCAAAATGTTGGCATACGGTATTGTCTTGATTGTATTTATTCCATACAGTTTGACAAAGAAAACACAGCATGAACTTCTATATGAACACATTATTGCTGGACATAATATGAAAGCTATACCCGTAGAAGAAGGACAGACAGTCGTCGAGGTTGAGATTGTATTTGATTTGATGAAAATTTTGAGACTTGATGAGATTCAACAAACTTTGTGGACAACTGGTTATCTTGAACTTAGATGGAAGGACATATCTTCACAGTGGAACCCGACAGATTACGGAAATATCTCAGAAATTGCGCTCCGGACAGAAGATGTCTGGCTACCAGGAATCCAACTGACCAACTTTCATGGGTTGAAGGTTGACCTCCATGAAAAAAATACAGTATTAAATGTTAAAAGTGATGGAAGAATCAAATGGGTTCCAGGAGCAACATTCCAGAGTGACTGTAATGTTGTGATATCTTACTTCCCGTTTGACCAGCAGAAATGTAGATTCATATTTGAAGATTGGGCATACGGACTTGGAGCATTCCATACTAAATTCAACATGAAACTAAATGAAACTAAATTGTGCATGTTATCACATAATAGTAACTGGGATATGATTGGTTGTATCAAGCACAACATTTACAACATTCATACTTTGAGTTTTTATATAGCAGAAATTACTATGAAGAGAAGACCAACATTTATTATACTAAACACTATTATTCCATTGGTCGTGCTTAGCATTTTGAGCATGTTCACATTCAAAATCCCAGTTCACTGTGGTGAAAGAATCTCCTACGCCATCACAGTCCTCTTATCTTTCGCGATAATTATGAACTTCATATCAACAATTCTACCAGCCAATGGAGACAATATATGCTACCTGGAAGTGTACATAACTTTAATGCTTTGCTATAGTGCTGCCTCTGTGATATTGACAATAACAACTTGTGATATTGAAAACGCCAGCAAACCAGTGCTTCGCATATATGCCTTCATTACAAGATTAAGAATACAAGTATGGGATGACAAAAATGCTGATAATAATGGAACAGATTTTGAGGAAGAGATCTCAAAAAAGAAGTGGTTTGATTCGCTTAATGAAAAACTCGACTCTGTTTTCTTCAAAATAGCTCTTTTTCTGTTTCTAATTACATCTGGTGTATTTGTTACGATTTTCTATTTTGGAGATAATTCACACATTGAGAAGCCAGATATAATGACATGTGAAACTTGTAATGGCACAACGTAGTTCATGTGATAGCCGGGATGTATTCACATGTTAACCTTGTAATGGCACAACAGACTTCAATTCAAACCAGGGATATATTCACGGTGGAGTTCATGTGATAGCCGGGATGTATTCACATGTAAACCTTGTAATGGCACAACAGACTTCAATTCAAACCAGGGATATATTCACGGTGGAGATCATGTTATAGTGGGGTTGTATTCACTCGTGAACCTTGTAATGGCACAATGGAGTTCACGTCAAACCAGGGATATATTCACGGAGATCCTGTGATAGGGGAGTTGTATTCACATGTGAAACTTGTAACAGCACAACAGAGTTCATGTGAAAACAGGTATATATTCATGGAGATCACGTGATAGGTGGGATGTATTCACATGTAAACCTTGTATAATGTTTTGTAATGGCACATTTTACGCAGTTGACGTAGTACCTCCAAACCATAGCGGCCATTTAAAGACATATTGTGGACTTATTTCAGCGAATAGAACCGATAAGATTGTCGAAAATTCAAACCATATAGACTACACCATTTCAGAGAACAGAACATTTGAACTACATGCAAATGTAAATATTTACTACTTTATTCAGAATGAATTATTGGACGATAAGCATTCGTGAACGTTTCCACCAACAATAGTCACTCCATGTAATTTGTTTTATAGCAATGATGCTGTTTTTCTGCCTATATGGATATCAAATTTATGAAAATAATGGCATTATTTGCTATTACCTTCTGAACACAGCCTGGATTTAGGGTATCTGAAATTTGCAGAATCTACTTAGACCTCATCTTCAGGGAAGTACAGTAATGCTCTAAATAATCGACTTCTTAACCACAGCAGAATTATGGGTAATTTTTCAGGATTTATTCGGAAATATGGATTGTTGCCATTTATTGGAAAGCTCTCAGTGAGAGCTTTCCGATGAATGACAACAAGCCATATTTCCGACTAAATCCTGAAAAATTACCCATAATTCTGCTGTGGTTAAGGAGTCGATAATTTAAGGCATTACTGTATCTATAGCCTCAAATTCACATTTATTTTAGTTATTTTTTCCCTTCTCTTCAGTTTCTATATCCCCTAAATTGCAGAAAATAAAAATGCATAATTGAGGTGACTAATGGGTAAACATCACCAATTTCAACTGGGGAACTTCAATCTGATTCTAGGTCACCCGTAGCAGTTGAGGCCTAAGCAGAATGAGGTTCCCATAGGGTGAATTTGGTGACGCTAGACCACCGTGCAGGATAGTGTAACTAAAGTCACCCTCTGGGGACCTCATTCTGCAAATGACAGACACTATTTCAAGGCTTGCTTTAAATTATGAATAAAGTATATGTAGCATTCAACTGACTTTATTGCATTTGCCCATTGTGATGAAACAATCCACTGTCTGTGTTGAACCATTCACATGGGTCTGTGTTGAACTATTCACACGGGTGCATGCATACATGCATTATACCAATACAATGTATGCAACAGATTCGTCTTAACAGCTATTTACAACATTAGTCCAAGTTTCCTTCGACGTAAACCAGCTAGTGAAATCGGTTGGTTTTATGTCAAAGTCCTGTTTCTATATCGGGTTTTAGCGTTGTTGAGGCGCTCACCAAAAATGCCCAAAAACTTAATAAAATGCTACAACTGTGACAGTAAACCGGTTTATTCCATAGAATATATAACATTTGTTCTGAACTCCACAAGAGTTGTCAACTGAAAGTAGTAATTTAATGTGAAAAATATATTTTATTACAATGTTCACAAGAATATAAACTAATTTGCCTCATGAAGTGACAGTGTGTATTAAATATAAACAAACTGAGGTTACTCCTAATTACTCGGCATATTCGACATTCAATTTAACATGAAAGATGTCACTCATTCCGTTATATATAGCACCATGAATTGATGAGTACAATAAATTAAAATTGACAAAAAATCCCACCATTGGATCTGGGCGTAAATTCTGCTATAGAAAGATACATACACAGCTAGGACTTTGATGTAAAACAGCATTACCCCAACTGACATCACCAGCTGGTTTACGTCAAAGGAAACTTGAACTATTACATGTACAACGCAGCACAACATTGCACTTTTTAAACTAAAACCCTGCGATCGATGCTAATCAGGTGAAAAGTAAAGACAACAAGAGGTGTGCACTCGAGTGCTAGCATACCCCCACTGTGGCAAATTCAACCTGCATTATCCGTAAAAAAAGAGTTTTAACTTTAAAGGAAAATTCGGACTAATAATATCGATATGTGGGTAACAATACTCTGAAGTTTCAAATATCTATGATCAAAACAGTAGGAGGAGTTGATTACACCATGAAGGTACCCTCATACAGAAAAACAGAAAATTATAAAAAAAAAATTCAAAGGCCGATAACTTTCGGAAAAGTCATTGGATCAAACTCAAATTCGAACTTGACCTGTATTTTGATATGAACGACCCACACAAAATTTCCAATTAAACAATCCAAACTTGAGTTATCATCCAGAAACCAAAGAAAAAACAAGAAAATTGAATTTTCTAAGTTGAAAAGCCCATAACTCTGAGAAAACGCATTGGATCAAACTCACATTCGAACTTGACCTGTATTTTGATATCATTGACTCACATAAAAACGGAATTTTCAATTGAACAGTCCAAACTTTAGTCATCATCCGGAAACCAAAGAAAAAAAGTAGAAAAATTGAATTTTCTAAGTCCAAAAAAGTCCATAACTCTAGAAAAAATCATCGGATCAAACTCAAATTCGAACTCAGCCTTATCTTGATATGACTGATCTACAAAACAACGGTATTTGCAATTGAAGGATCCAAACTTGAAATATCATCCGGAAACCGAAAAAGTGAGAAATTTTCTAAGTAAAAAAAATAAGTCGAAAATGAGGTGTAACTTTAAAAAATAAAGTCGGACTGATCCGCAATTAGCATCATGCAGAGAGGCAGTCCTAAGGAGATTGCATACAAAAAATTAGTGAAATCGTTTCATAGTTGTTCGAGTTATGAGGTCGGACGGACGGATGGACAGACAGACGGATGGACGGACACACGGAGGGAGAAAGTGTGAAGGACAGACGCAGTCAATCCAGTATACCCCCCATTTTCTTCGAAAGTGGGGCTATAAAAGATAAATACTATAATGGAGGCTTAAAAGGTTATGTTTTAACTAAATGGACTGACAAACAAGTGGAGTTTGAAACAACGATATAAGTTCAGCGAAATCAAGACCAGCTCAAACGTTTTGTTTTCTTCATGGAGTCTGAATCTGTGATGTTACAGAAAACTGTTGTGATTTAGGATTCAAATTCAATTTCTTGAAATTGGAATTACTATTTCAAAATGTTGGCATACTGTGGCTATTGTCCTGATGGATGAACAGACGTACAAATGGCAGGACGGATGGATGGACAGATGTACAAATGGACGGACTGATGGATGAACAAACATACAAAAGGCTGGACTAATGGACGAACAGACATACAAATGGCTGGACTGATGGATGAACAGAGGAATAAACGGCTGGACTGACAGAGGAACAGATGTACAAATGGCTGGACTGATGGAAGATCAGACATTTAAACAGCTGGACTGATGGATGAACAGATGAACAAACGGCTTGAATGATGGACTCCAATCCACCACGTGGTGACCATGGTTTACAATATGGATTAAAGAGCGATAATGAATAGAACCGATAAGTTAGTATTCAAACTCGATCTCCACTGGATGAATGTAGCAGACTCCAATCCACCACACTGTGACCATGGTTTACAATATGGATTAGAGCCACCGCAGACGCTGTGATTAAAATCGTAAGTAGGGAAAATCGCAGGTGGAGCATCCCATGTGCATGCCCATGACAATGTCGCAGCAGAATCGTAGCGATCAAGCAATGCTTGATTTTTACCAGGAAAATCATGGCGTGTCCTTGGCAACGCGCACAATCGTAGCTGTCACATGACCATGGTCGCACTGGTCATGTTGTAAATATAACTAAAAGAAAAAATTCAAAAATGGCGCAAAGTTCACAAACTTCTTGGACTTACAAAATGAATTCCACATTGGTGGAGATGTGGCACGACAGGGAGTGCAGGCCTATACCACATATCAGCCATCTGCTTTACAGACAAGGCGAAGAGGGCTGCCACAACTGTTGAAATTGGGGCAGCTATAGCTGTGGAATTGCCAGGTACAAAAATGTCAAAATAACAAATTATTCAATTTCACTTGAACTTTCAAGTTCAACTTGTTTGTTTAGAAAATTGAGATACATGCTATATGTATATGTATATAATTGCATAATGCGGAGAATGTGATCTAACATTTTGCTATCATGTGATCGATCACATGGATAAAATCGTAGCTGCATACATCGCAGCACCGTAGCGTCTGCGGGCAAGTCACTTTTCTCCATCTGTGATATTCCCCACTTACGTTTTTAATCGCAGCGTCTGCGGTGGCACTTAAAGATGGATAATAAATAGAACCAATAAGTTACATGTAGTATTCAAACTCTATCTCCAAGGGATGAAAGTAGCAGACTCCAATCCACCATGCGGTGACCACGGTTTACAATATGGATTAAAGAGCGATAATGAATAGAACCGATAAGTTAGTATTCAAACTCTATCTCCACTTAGCAGACTCCAATCCACCACACCGTGACCATGGTTTAAAATATGGATTAAATTTGTTTTGAGTGAAAGCCTCACGGCATAGCACCTTTTAAACAAAAAGCCTGCTCTACCAATCTGGTGAAAAGTAATTACAACTGGAAAGTAATAACAACTGTCAATCACAGCATAAAACACCAGAGCATTAATGCACACACATTTTCCTCAGTGGGTTGATGTCACCTGAAGATAAATGCTATAAAAGATAAACTCTATAATGGAGGCTTAAAAGGATATATTTTAACTACTACCGGTGCCATATCCTAACTAATGGACTGACAAACAAGTGATGTTTGAAACGATGATATAATTGCAGCGAAATCAAGACCAGCTCAAACGTTTTGTTTTCTTCACAGAGTCTGAATTTGCGATATTACAGAAAACTTTTGTGATTTTGGATTCAAATTCAATTTCTTGAAATTGGAATTACTATTTCAAAATGTTGGCATACACTATTGTCTTGATTATATTTATTCCATACAGTTTGACAAAGAAAACACAGCATGAACTTCTATATGAACACATTATTGCTGGACATAACATGAAAGCTATACCAATAGAAGAAGGAAAGACAGTTATTGAGGTTGAGATTGTATTTAATTTGATGAAAATTTTGAAACTTGATGAGATTCAACAAACTTTGTGGACAAGTGGTTTTCTCGAACTTAGATGGAAGGACATATCTTCACAGTGGAACCCGACAGATTACGGAAACATCTCAGATATTGTGCTCAAGGCAGAAGATGTCTGGCTACCGGGTGTCGGTCTGACCAACTCTCATGCATCAAAGATTGGCCAACTCGACGAAAAAAGTTCTATGCTGAATGTTAAAAGTGATGGAGGAATCCATTGGATTCCAGGAGGGATATTCCAGAGTGACTGTAATGTTGTGATATCTTACTTCCCGTTTGACCAGCAGAAATGTAAACTGGTATTTGAAGATTGGGCGTATGCAGTTGAGGAATTTCATACTGAATTGAAGAAAAGAAATGAATCAAATGATTTGTGTATCTTATCACATAACAGTAACTGGGATATGATTGGTTGTGTTGAAGACCATGTTAGCAGCTTTCATGATGTCGCTTCTTATGTAGCAGAAATTACTATGAAGAGAAGACCAACATTTATTATACTAAACACTATTATTCCATTGGTTGTGCTTAGCATTTTGAGTATGTTCACTTTCAAAATTCCAGTTCACTGTGGTGAAAGAATCTCCTATGCCATCACAGTCCTCTTATCTTTCACGATAATTATGAGCTTCATATCGTCAATTCTACCGGCCAATGGAGATAATATATGCTACCTGGAAGTGTACATAACTCTGATGCTTTGCTACAGTGCTGCCTCTGTGATATTGACAATAATAACTTGCGATATTGAAAGCGCCAGCAAACCTGCGCTATGCATATATGCCTTCTTTACAAGATTAAGAATGCCAGAATGGGATGACAAGGATTCTGATGAGGGAACAGATTTTGAGGAACAGATCTCAAAAAAGAAGTGGTTTGTTACGCTTCATGAAAAACTCAACTCAGTTTTCTTCAAAATGGCTCTTTTTCTGTTCCTAACCACAACTGGCATATTTGTTATGATGATATATTTGGGTGATAATTCACACATGGACAAAACGGATGTATATACATGTGAAACTTGTAATGGCACAACGGAATTCACTTAGTAGCCAACCTGTGCTTGACAGAAAATTTCTTTTGAAAACCAAGACATAACATTAGGCAAGAGCAATTTAATAACCTGGTTTACGAACAGATCCTATTAATAGCCTGGTTTACAAACAATCATATTTACGAACCCAGCGAGCTAGCATCACTAAATTCACCCTCTGGGAACCTCATTCTGCATAGGCCTCATCTTCTTGAAAGTATTTAGTCTTAGATTAACATTGTTTTTAGTTACGTTTTCCCTTGTATTCAGTTTCTGCATGTATATCCCCTAATTTGCAGAAGATAAAATGCACAATCAAGATGAGTAATGGGCGAATATCACCAATTTCAGCTATCTTTTCAAAATTAAAATGAGAGGCCGATCACGATCGGCAGATGTTTAACCCATACCTTGGCGATAGTGATAGCTATTTTCATAAATCTGTATACCAATTTTTTCATGAGTATAAGACTTTCAACAATTCACAGCTTAATTGATAGTTCCCAAGTGGAATCAGACTTATTGGGCAACTTGCTCACATAAACACAATATGACCATGGATATGGCATTAAATTTCAAGACACATTGTCTGTAAACAGCAGAATATTATTAAATATGGGGTAAATATTTTCAAAACCATTCAATAAATACCAAAATTTATACAGGTGAAGAAATTTATGTGTCATGATTAACCTGGATGAGATTATAAAAGTTATCGGTGAGAAATATTTGACCAATAAGTAGTCTCAAGAATACCAGCACCATTATTATTCTGCAGCCCAAATGCAATTGAGTGAATTTAAAAATAAGATATTTCATCTGATGATGAATATTGGTCAATTGGTGGCTTATAGAAATCCTTACTGAACCTGGTTCAAGGTGAAAGGGATAATTTAATATCTGCCTATCGGATATCATGTGTCTATGGAATGGGTTAATTTTAATCGCAAAATCCATGCAAGCGAAAAGTGGGTAACTCCAACACAGATACATGTATGTGTTATAGAGTGATAAAGCTAAATAACCCAACCACAGTCAGACAGATGCACCATAGCTGTTAAAGATATAATAGTTATGAAATTAAGCACATAACAACTCTATTTATCTACTTCTTACATTGGAACCTGAGTCATAATATTGTTGTGTTAGCTACATATTAAAAAGTTATGAGATTATTGAATTAGAGACCAATCAATACTTGAGCATCTATAAAAGTGATGGGTGTATAGACCTGGATATTAAATGTGATTGATAATGGTTGGATATAAAATATTTTAAAGCAGAATTATTAGATAAGCAAAGGTGAGATATGAGAATGGTCAGATTGAAAATATTAGAGTCATAACATTGGATTGCATACAGTATATCTATGGTTAACTTTATTCTAAGCTGATCATTTGAAAGATACAATGCCTGTAAACAGCAGAATATCATTAAATATGCAAGGGAAAAGTGGATCACCATCAACCTGGACACAGAATAGGAGAATGATCACATGAAAAACATCAGAAGACCATATGATGTGCGGAGAGGGTTAATAATGTTCAATGATGTCATATGATGGAACTATGGAATGGGTGGGTTAATTTATTTCTAAGTTACAGTGTGAGTGTAAACAAAAATGTCTATAAACAAAAATGTTTGTAAAACATCCCAACAAATAAACAATGGACTATTCCAATTTGTAATTTTGGAATACAGTAGGTGTACATTAACTAATAATGAACCCGTTTCAACAAATGGGTTAACTTAATATTGCACAGAACAGAATAGAGACCCATCCATTAATTATATTCTTGACAGCCACCTGCAACCCACCAAGGCTATCTAACTCAATCTAGTGTACAGCTAAAATAAATAAAACTAATAAGAGAGGCACTCTGTCAGACAACTTCTCTTAAAATCCAACACTGGCAGACAACAGCTATTTAGTCACATTATCAGTTACTTGAATTACAAATGGCCATAACTCTGTTAAAATATATCAGATCAAACCCAAACTTGATTTGTATTTTGGGGTGAGGATCATATGTATCAAATATGGTGCTGATCAGATGAAAAATATTTAAGTCTTCACAGCTTGGAAGAATTCTATTTAAAAACAAGAGTGGAAAGGGTTAAGAAAACAATACCAAAATCCATACAGATAAAGAACGTGCTAACAAAGACCTAGGTAAGAAATATGAGGCAGATCATAAGCAAATTGCTTGACTTGGATGCATCAGATAGAATTTGTGTGTAGGGTTAATTATTTTCTAAATCGATCAACTGATCGATACCAAAAACTATACAGGTGAGGGGTGTGTCATCATAAACCTACATTTCAAATATGAACACAATCGGACAAAAAACACTTTGGTTATTGCATCGGATAGCACATGCCCATGTGTGGATGCAAAGTGTTAATAATTTCTAAACCGATCAATCGATCTATACCAAAAACTCTACAGGTGAGGGGTGTGTCATTGTAAACATGCACATGAAATTTGAACATGATCCGATAAAAGATACTCCAGTAATCGAACCGGATAGCAAATGTCTACAGACGGACAGACAGACAGACGGACGAACGAACGACGGATGGTTGATCCGGATGTCAGCATTATGTGTACCATACATGGTATGGGTACACATAAAAATGACGCAACATATGAAGACATCTTATTCGCAAGATCGCAACTAAAAGGGTGACTTCATGCTCCAAAACTGGATTCATTTGTTAAGTTATAGAACTTGAGCAATTAGCCACATTGATCGCAAACCTTCAGTGTATAAATGATAAACTAATATTTTATTTATAACTTTCTTCCCTCATGTAAGTTGTTTGTCATTCATCAAGGCTAACTAGTCTCGTTCATTAGGCCCACATGAATATGAAAAGCTGGCTACAAATGTGATCACCTTTGAAAAGCTGGCAGCACTTGTGATCAGGGTTCACGATGCCACTTGCCAAATTTGACAATGGCAAACATATTTCACATTTGGGAAAAAACAATTTTCATTTGTAAAAAGTTTTGGCAAGTCACTTTTTAATTCCTCAAGAAAGTTGAAAAATATTGGTCAATCAAAACCATTCATTTCAGGAAACTCTTACAACATAATTATATTAGTGGTGTTTTATAAGGTTTAGGAAAAGTTAACACCTCCATTAAGATCCAGTTAGTCTCATAGCATTTATAGTACCGATGGCTGGAGGGATTACTATTATTTAGTGTGGTGACAGTGCTTACATAGCTGCGGTAATCCTCCTGTGATGCGTCCTTCTGATGAAGCAACCCTTCGACCAGTTTTTTGTTCAGTGATTGGCTTATTGTTTTATGATAACCACAATAGAGATGAGATTATAATTAATTATTAACTAACTGCTTTTCTATCGATATCAAAAGTCGTTCAAAAAGTGAGTGTCGAAAATGATATCATTTGGCACATGCTAAAATAATTTGGCAAAAAATATTTTCATTTAGCACATTATTTGGCAAAAGTAAATTTTGGTCCAGCACGGACACTGCTTGTGATCGATTTGAGAAGCTGTCTACGAATGTGATCGATGCCCTGTGACAACTTGAACTCTTGACTCAGATTTGATTTCTGCATTGATGGGATTCCATTCATTTCATTGGTCATGTGTCAGACTGGGCGCCATTTCATTGGTTTCGCATGCAACAGCTCATTGCAATAAGGAATACAGTCTCTATAAAAATCCGATAATGCAGATTCATGATTTGTTACATTTAAAGGGATACTGTACTCAAATGTTGTTGTTGGTTTCTATAGTCTCTGAGTCATAGAATAAGGTAACCAGATTTTCATTATTTGAAAGTCTGTTAAGTACGAAATAAAATTACGGATGACAGATTAGACGGAATGCGAAAAATACAAATTGTCGTTGTCGAGTAATTTTTGTACAGTTATCATAATGTTATATCATATGCATATTAGTCCCATATTCTCATTTAAGTTATTATATAGACACTATCAGTGAGTGGCTTGAGTTTACGCACCATATCAACATAATATTTTATATGATCATGTGTGCCACGCGTTTCCCAATCCACTATCCGTCAATTAATTTGATTACGTCTTCTACACAGAAATACGTAATTTAATTTATATCAAATTATTAACTTTGATTTTAAGATAAACTATTAATCTGAACGTTTACAGAATACATCTTCGACTCAAATTACTTATTTTTCTATATATTATCTAGATTAGATCGTTGTTAATTTATTGAAAATGGCATACAGTACCCCTTTAAATTGCGAGATCAGAGGTCAATGAAGTGTTGACAATTTTCTCATGTATGGCGACAAACACACGGCATGAACTCTATATTTAGAAACAATTTATTACATCATCTTGGGAAAGCCCCAGTCTCCTAATAATAGAATCTTGATAGATATTCCATAGATATAAATCTGATCAGATTATCGTCGGCCTTTTTAACCCTTTACCCAACAGAATGGCCATGCGCCAATGCATTCTCTAATATATGCCAATGCATTCTCTTATATATGCGAGGCGACCTATGGTTGACTCGCATATATAAGAGAATGCATTGGCACAGGGCATAACTGTAACTATCACAATGTGGTCAAGGAGCCGGTTCCAATGATATCCATATTTGTATGGTTCTATTGAGACAGACCGAAGATATTTTAGACTGTTGAAGCTTTATTTGGCCGGTTTTGGCCGGTTTGTTGGGTAAAGGGTTAAAGTGACTGACTATTTCCTAGCCAGATAGGAAAAACTCTAAAATTCAGCTCGATAAAAGGCTCAATGTTTTTCCCACATAGCCTAAACAATTCTGATGTTCTACCTCATTGTGCAGACATTCTACATATATATGTATCTTTCTGAAATATATTGGAAAACGTAAATAACACTTGTTTTATTTAATTTAAGATGGTTCTCCTTCAGAACATGAAGCTTTGTAATATTCTTCCATTGAGATAATATTAGGGGAAGATATGTATAACTTACTGCATCAACACTGAAACCAAAGCCAATCTCTCTTGTCATCAAAACTCTACAGTTGTCAACAGAGCGAAGCTCCAGTACCTGGAATAGAAATCCAGAGGTTCATCATGGGAGCTACGCTGGTGCAGTATTAAAGATCCTGTGCCAGAGCATTCTCTTATAGATTATAGATGTGAGTCTCCCATAGAGAGCCTCGCATAAATATGAAAATGCACTAGCTCACAAGGTCAAGGTAAATATTGTTAGGCCAATGAATTCTCTTATATATGTGCATCCTATGGGAGAATCGCATATATAAGAGAATGCACCGGCTGTCAATGTAAATATTGTTAGGCCAATATATTCTCTTATATATGCAAGACTCCATATGGGAATTCATTGGCAAAGGGTTGTGTAAAATTTCAGGAAGCTCCAGTCATGGAAGGGATGATTGGAGCTGCGCTGGTGCAGCATTAAAGATTATGTGCCAGTGCATCTATATCTATATTTGCGAATGTCTGTCTGTCTGTCTGTGTTCTATAGAAATTCACAGGGGACCATCTATATGATACCAAAGGGGTAACTTTTTACGAGAAAGATAATGGTCGGGGTTAGAATTTTCTAAAGTGACGCCGTTGTTGTCAGGGGGCAGAAAAGGGGGAGGGGCAGATTTTTTTGTCGCCGATTGCCACGAAACTTACATATAATCATCCCCATGATATGAAGAATCTAACGGTGTGGTTTAAATATGTCAAAAGTGGCGTCGTTCGAGTCAGGGATGCACAGAAGGGGAGAGGGGCACCAAAATTGATAAAACTAATTTTAGCGCCGATTTCCACCAAATTTATATATATTCTTCTTCATGATACAAGGAATCTAATTGTGCGATTTAACGACGCCAAATTGCTGTCGTTTGGATGAGAGATTGGGGGGGGGGGGGGGGGGGGGTGGGCACTAAATTTGATAATAATCGGTTTAGTCTCCGATTGCTACCACACTAATAAAAAATCATCCCAATGGTATGAGGAGTCTAATGGTGTGGCTTAAATCTGTCAAATGTGGCCTCATTCGAGTCAGGGGTGCATTGAAAGGGAGAGGGGCACCAAAATTGATGCACAATTTTTTTAGTGCCAATTTCCACCAAATTGATACACGTTCTTATCCGTGATACGAGGAATCTAATCGTGTGCTTTAAAGACGCCATAGTGGTGCTGTTTGGGTGAAAGATGGGGAAGGTAGGGGTGGTCACCAAATTTGATAAAAAAAACTTGTTTAGTCGCCGATTATCACCAAACTTATAAATAATCATCTCCATGATATCAGGAGTGTAATTGTTTGGTTTAAGGATGTCACAAGTGGGGCCATTCGAGTTAGTGGTGTATAGAGGTGAGAGGGACACACAAAATGATATCAACAATTGATTTAATAAACTATTTTTAGCCCAGATTTTCAACAAATTTATATATTATTCTTCTCTGTGATACGAGGAATATCATCGTGTGATTTAAAGACGCCAAATTGCTGTCGTTTGTGTGAGAGATGTGGGGTCATAACTATTCTCAGAATTTGTTTAGTTGCTAATTACCACCAAACCTATATATAATCATCTCCAGTATATCATGCATCCATGAGTCTAATGGGCGTGGTTTAAATATGTCAAAAGTTACCAAAAGCTGATACAAAATGTCAGAAACATGTGAATATTTTGTCAATTTCAAAAGCGTTTCTGTGGATATCTGAGTCCGTTTTCAGATCGAAAATATTTCCAACAAATTATTGTTTATGTTTTAGTTCATTATTATTTTTTCCTCGTTTTATTTACAAGACAGTTTTTGTTTTACTGTACCACAAGCAAATATTATCAGGAAGTTCTATATAAACACTCGGGTGAAACTATTTGTTTCCAATACCGGTATATCAATCCTCAACGACACGAATATTGACTGTCATATGTCAATTTACAAATAATTCTATAATATCAAATGACAAAATTATTTATGATTGATAATATGATAGGATTGATTTTATTGTACGCACCAAATGAATCAGACTCATTTTACTTACAATATTTATCTATTGAAACATTATATTCTATGCGAAACACGTACTTCCGCTCGATTTAGGGTAGGTGATAAGTATAGATGTGGGTTATGAGAGAAATATTTACATCAGCTGGTCAGTGTGTGTGTAACCAGCATTTATAAAAGAAAATTACCAGACATTTGTACATTAACGTAATTGTTTAAACGAATCCCTGTGAAATCTATATTATTGAAATATCTCGCCAAACATGGGTGCACTGTTATGTAGAGTGAGATGTCATAATGACAACAAACTGAATATGCTTTATTTACTTAATTCAACTTGGAGTTCATTATACATACTTGTATATTTAGCTGCGTATAAATAGAACGGCTGGTTGCTTTTACGCAACCAACAATTTAAACCATAAAATCATCTAGCTAATAATTGTGGTATAAGAATACAAGAGCGTCAAATTATGAAATTACTTAGATAGTAACAAATTTTAAGAGACAATTCTTGACATTGTATTCATTGTTGAAAATGAGCATTTTAAATTAAATTTGAAACAATTAAATTTTATTTATAAATTTGGACTCTCGAGTTTTCAAATTTTTTTTATTAAAATTGATATTTAAAACTTTAGTTACCTTTTTAACATTAAATTCAAAATTTTAACTTATGAATTTTTGTTATGTTATATCCAACTTTTCAGCCATTTGTTAGAACACGATATTACCGCACAAACTACCGAAACCATTTGCGAGCATATAATATGAACAAACAAAAGAAAATATTAATGCCAACTAAAATAAAATGCCACAACAAAACATGACACGGATTAACAAATATGCATATATATAATTAAATATATGAAATTGTTTTATATTATAAAAGATTTTATCTGACAATTCTTTATTCATTGACGAAATCAATCCAGGCCAAATATACCCGAAAAAGCCCACCGCAAGTAATACTGCGGCAACCGTTTGATGTCGCAGATTATTCACACCTCCTGCACTGTCCCCGAAAAGTGTAGGTGCCGCTCTGCATGGAGATGCAGACCACGATGTAAACACGGATGACCATGTCATAAACATGGATGACCACGGCATGATTAAGGATTACCACGGCATGAACACGACTTCAACACGGATGACCACGGCATGCACTCAGATGACCACAGCATGTACACGCCGTGTTCAGACCGTTTTTGAACACGTTGGGCATTTTGCCGAAATTGACCAGGCTAAGAACACGACATCAACACGGATGACCATGGCGTGAACTCGGATGACCACGGCATGTACACGCCATGTTCAGACCGTTTTTGAACATGCTGGCCATTTTGCCGAAAATGACCGAGCTAAGAATACGGCGAGATCAGCGGTGACGCGTGGTTTTGAAAAAACCACACGGTCCGTGCACTGTAGGACAAATACGGAACTGGGAAACTGACTAATTTAAAAGCAACTTCCGCTTATTACTTTCGATTTATATGGCAGTTCTGAAGGCCGTTGACATGAAAAGACTCTTCAGACTCAATAACAAGAACATCGCTAGGGCATGGCAAAAAAAAACCCGTGGTAATTTCAACAAAGGGCCATAACTCTGGTTAAAATTGGCAGGCGGAATCTAAATTTGAACTTTATCTTTATTTTGGGTTAGTAATCTCACATCCCAAATTTCATTCCATTCAGTTCAGACGGGCAGAACTCAAATTCGAACTTGACCTGTTTTTTGTGCCAGTAAACCATATACCAAATTTCATTCCATTCAGTTCAGACCATTGACGTATGTTCAGACTTACCAGCTTACTAAAGTTATATCATCTGGAAAACAAAAAAAGTGAACAGACAGATGACCAAAAAAATGGACAGACTACCCGGAGTACGGTCCTGCGAATATTCGATATTCGATTCGAGAGTCAAATTCGATTCGAAATTTCCAACTCGAAATTTCGAATATACAAACATATAAAAAGTACTAGTAGGCTGTTTACGGACAAGTACACAGGTCAATCTTAGCTGTTTCTGTGCCATATCATTCCCGAAAATTATGAATATATGCAGCTTATAATTCTTATTGTACATCGCGAACGTTCGCATGATATTAAATATAAGTATAGCCAGTAATTAGCCAATATAGGACGACTAAATACATCTGAATTCTAGCTTTGAACATGATAGCCAAAAGCTCGGAGATCGCCGATGGACTGACGACGCACGTAAATTAGAATAGCGATGAGACTGAGCAACCGCTAGCATTATCCGCTGACTATACGTCTCAGATTCCGCGTTATGTAATATCGCTGAGAATGTAAACAACACGTGTTTCCGGCGTCGAAAAGTGCACGTGGGCGGTGTTTTCTTTTGAAGTTGACTTTCAGTTTCGGAGCGTTGCTTGAAACTTGACAATTTGTTGTCCGTTATTCATGTTTATTTTAAACACGATAAAAGCTGCATGCAGTGCTGGAACTTACATGTGTGATGAATGCAACATGGTATGTAAATCGCAAACGTCTTGGACAACGACCCATCTAAGCATCCAGCACTACATAAACAGGCTACCCTGCGACTGTTGTTGCATCTTCAAGTTTATAACAACGGGTGTTTCCCAGTGGCGATTTGCAATTGTGCATGTACATGCAAACTCTAAAAATTGCGTGTGATTTTAATTCCGATAATCCGTTTAGTGGTTATATATTTAATCGTCGTGACGACCGCATGGACGTTTTAATGTTTTTTTTCTCTCGACAATTCTCAATTGAAGTTAATAGTACAGTCATTCAGGCAGTAAAGGGTCACTTTTTATGTTTGTGCTGCACCTGTCTGTATGCAAGTACAATGGATACAAATTTATATATCATTTTGTTCATAAATCCTAGCTCTATCATACATCCTATGTGATGTTCACAAATTTTGCTCTTTCTGTTTAAAATATGCGATCAAAGATAGCACGAAATTCAGGCAATAAGGGGTCAATTCAGGCAGTAAAGGGTCACCTTTCGTTTGAGCTGTATATATCACAATTTATGGCTGTTTGTGTGTTATTAAACCACAAATAACATGTGCAAGATGTATTTATTCCAATTAAAAGTTTTGTATCAAACACAAACTTGTTTACTATAGACTCCATTTCAGAATCAACAGAATGTAAACAAAACGTTCTGTAAAAGACAGCTTTGCATGGTCACTAGGACGTAACAACTACAGATACAGATGTTCAAAACAATTACCAAGGCACAGACGATATATGTGTACGTCATCATCAGGAAACTAATTCTATGTTTTTGATGATGATAATTAGAGCTTACAGAATCACAATCAATAACTGATTTGTAGAAAAATTATTTGCTGAGAAATATGTTTTTATTTATTTTTTATATTGGAAATACAAAATCAAATTAGTAATTACATTTGTTCCCAACATAATATGGCCCTATGTACAGTTAATAGCATTCACTTACAAGTCACACATAATATGTAGTAGTGTTATAGTGTACGTGTGATTGAATGTTTTGTGTTCATAATACAAACATATAGTAGTAGTAGTAGTAGTAGTATAATCAGAGCAGAGGTGGCAACAGTTGGGGTGGATGGTGTGCAGTCAGGATAGGACAGCTTCATTCTTTCTATAGGATAAACAGGGGTAAAGGCAATAAACTGATATAAAACACTGAAAAGTGGAAATTTACCAGAACAGAAGGTGGCAGACAAGATCATTTGATCGTTTCAAGCACCTTGAGAGATTGCATCCCAAATCCCAAGTGGATCAGTCATAAGATGCATTGTGGATTGTACTGTCTTGAGTTGCCTCAAGTTACTGCCTATAACTTTATATTTAATTACATATCTTTAACTCACATTTTGTACTCATATTTAATTGTCAGTGAAATATCAAAGGGCAATATTTATTTTCGGACAGTACACATTTTATATGTTTTGTAGTTTTTAAATTAATTAATGACACAAACACACACAAAACTGACAACATATTCATTTGGCCTACATGTTTATATGACCATGAGGAGCAAATGTTGTGTACTCATTTCATTGCAACATGTGCAGCACTTATCTGTGCTTGACATATACATGTATCAAATTAATATCACTGGTTTGTGAGCTGGCCACTTATCGCTTTATTTGTGGATCACGATTCAAGCAATTTAGATTACATTTGTATTTAACATATACATCAAGAAAGAAGCAAACACAAAACTAGGACTTGCAATTACTTTCATTTTGCTCTGATCCAGAAAAACAAAGGTGAACGTTACTACCAAGGACGTCACGAATGACAGTGAGTGTTGGGTATATCTCGCCACTGGTATGAGTAGGCCCCCTATACCCATTTCCACCAAGCACCCCACCCACCCTCAGTTGTGTGTTAATTTTAAATTTGCTCAGCCCCATCCCAATATAATCGACCTGCCAACTAGCACTGCATGAAGTGCCTGATTAATCCCTGTCAGAGGTTACTATCACAGCAGTTACATGGCACACGATATATGTACTAATATATCTATTTATAACGGAACAATTGAAATTACAAAATTATCATTTGGTGTTTATATATTCTTTTTATTTTGTGGTTTTCTTGGGGAGGATTACTATATGGCTTGGGCACTCCATTTGGTGGATGCACCTTATCATATACATATGGGCACCATCCCTTGGGCGAGATCGAACATCCTGAATCCAGGTAATTATATTCACACCCTCCTTAAGGATGTAGGTCTGGTGTTTGGGGTGACTCTCCCCCTCCCCAACATTGATAAAAATGTTCAAGCTAGAGAATCATGCCTGATCCGGTCCAACACAACTTTTATAGTTTATATAGAGCATATATACACCACAAATTGTCCACAATTACCCGCATCTATTATAGGTTGAAATTGTTCTCAATTATTTATATGTATGCCCAAACCAGTTATTATACCGGTATAGTGGGGAATAAGTTGTTTTTATACCAACTGGCAACAGCAGAATATTTTTTTCTATTTTTTGTTCTGAAAGTGTCCATTATTTGGGAAATTTTCCAACCTTAGGGGTTGTGGGGTTCGACATTTCCAAAGGTTGGAAAGTTTGAGTCACCAGATAAACATTTACAAACAAAGGGCGGGGTTTTGGGAGATTTGTCTGGTTCAATGGGGGGGGGGGTGGGGTAATTGGAAATTCCAAGGTGGAGGTCACAAATGAAGAAACTCAGGCCACATCTCTGTCCCTCGCACACCCCTTGTGTGTGGGTTAATAATTTGGCTTGGATACCCCCCCCCCCCCCACAACATGTACCTCAAGAATTCCAACTGCTAGAATTTTTCAACTTGGCACCCTATATAGCTGGAAATGTTCCAACTGATAGCCCTTACCGAAATCACAAGCCCTCGGTAAGCATTCAGGAAGGATTCGAATGCTTACAAATGAAGACTTAAATGAATCCTTATCTCAATCAATGCAATGGGCCAGTTACAGGCAAAATAAGCACTCGAAACAGAATTTAGCCCTCAATAGGGCCGACTTATTTAAATGAGCTAAGTACTCCCATAAGCACTCGAAGGCTTATTAAGCCTTCGAGGGTTTAGCTCATTTAAATAAGTCGGCCCTATAGAAGGCTTGTTGGTTCCCGTAAGCACTCGAAGGCTAAATAAGACTTCATAATTTGCATATAAGGCTTCGAAGGCTTATATTTAAGGCTTCGAAGCCTTATATGCAAATGATGAAGGCTTAAATGAAGCCTTACGAACCATGTCTCGAATCCTTAAATTGGTCCCCGAATGCTAAAGATTATGGTGAAATGATGGCCTGTTTTCATAGAGTTACCTATACTGCATGGAAATGAGGGATAACTCTATGCAGGATGCATGGGAATATGGGTGCTGTCATCAAAATTGGATATCCATTCTGGAGATGCTAGAAATAACAAAACAATTATGAAGTGATAACAATTTTATATTTGTGAAATGAACAATTTTGAGTATATATGTATATCAAGAATTTATGTTAGCTGTCACTATCATGTCCATGTTTAATGCAATTTGATTTCTGTACTCTCAGGCTCCGTGTAGGTCGCCCCTTAAGCTAATAAATTGTTTAGGATATATGTCAATTCCACTGGCGATGCATGTAGTCTCAGTCTTCTTTTCTGGGAGTCGTTTTCAAATTCTGAAATGAGAAATAGTAAACAAATTTTAAATTATGTTTACATCAGAAATAACTGAAATGATATTATTTGTTTCAGAAAATGAGTTATGTGAATGATACAGTTGTTTGTAAATATATCAAAGTTGTATTGGACTGAATATTAATATTTTTAGCTAGCATTGAACTATTAAAATGCCCAAAAAATGATATTGGTGATGTTTTTTGTGGATTTAACATCTGATAAACCAACCTTTGAGTGATACTCAGTTTATGATATCAAAATGCAGGCATATATCCAAAATTGAGATTAGATAGCTGATTAGATATTCTAAATGTGTGCATTAACTGGAAGGAAATGGTTCAAATAATAAGAAAATAAGATATCCAATTTATAATATAATGATATAGTTTTACAATGCTAATAACTTACTTTTTGCATTAATGCCCTTTGCTGTCATTTTCTTGTTAAATAGGAAATCATTGGACCATGCAGCGATATGGTCTCATATAGGTTCCTATATCAATATTGCTCCTATAGGATATACATCCAACATGGCGGCGCGTCCCGTATCCAATCACGTGATTAAGAACGCTCTATATTTCTAGTTTTGGAACCCATTGGCTCCCCTGCATTTAAATTACCATAGGTTCAAACAAGACGTGTATAATGTACTTGTTCAATATATGCCAACATTATCTTCCTCTGAAATTGATGTTACCATGCATATACTAATAATTAATTAATTATGAATAATAAATAGATTATGTACACTGAAAATTCATAAAACACCAGAAGTCCACACAACCTTTTTAGTATTTACCCAAATATCAATTCATGCAGTTAATTGTCAACAGATGGAGATTGTCAGTTTAAAAATCAATGCACAAAATTGAGCAGTTATTTTAAAGAAAAATTATGATACCATGCATCTATTTAATGCTGAATTTTTAAAATAACAGTTAAATAGATGGTATAATTATTTTCTTTGCTGACCCCAACATTATTTTTGTAACTCCATGCAAATTGTAATGCTGACAATTAATTGACCTGTATCTGTCAGGCAACCTCAGCAAAATTTCATATTTTTTGGAGACCTGTCAATTTAAAATGTTATTAACTATAAATTAAATTGCCAGTGATTTATAATACTTAAATTACGAATAAAGTATAAATATAAACATCATCCTATATGTTATAATTTGATAAAATAAATGCAAAGTATTTTCTCACCTGAATTTAAACTATAAGTAAATAATCCTGCATGTGACATAAAGAAAACCAATATAAAACATGACTTCCCATTGTGAGCCATCCAAAGTTTGTGAAATTTGAGAAAATTCCATCTGGTCTCAATTTGCATTGAGGGAAAGTCAGGGTGATTACATAACAGGAACTCATAGACACAGAGTGAAGCAGTTGTCCCAATTAAATAGTAGGATTGATTACAATGTTAAAGTGATTTAATTATTACTGGCAATGAGATGAATCAGACTTATACAGGGATGTGGCTAGAGGGTCTCCATTGGTACCTTGGATGATATAGACTAGCTGTTCTGAATTATAAGTGGGCCAACACATCTTGAGAAAAATATAGAGATCTTGAGAAAATTGCAAAATCTCCTATAAAATTATTTATTGCTTTAGGTTGTCTCAAAATGTTCTTATCCATGGCAATTTTCCTATAGGAAATACGGTCCTATAATTTTCCTAATGTGAATCGTCATTTCCAATATGAATTTCCTATAGGTTCCTATATGACATTTCCATATGGGGTCCTACAAGTTGAAAAATTATTAATTGTATTAATTATTTAATTAATTTTAATTTATTAAAATTCGGATTAAACCACAATATTTACACCATGTGAAACTTGACAAATTCTGAATATTTTCAAATGTATATTGCCAAACAAATTGTTAAAACTACAAATTTGCCATATAATTATTAATTTTTCCATATATTTCTCCATGTTGGACTTGGTTAATTTGCAGCTACAGATTCAGAACAGTTTTGTATTGAAATATTCTAAGTCGAGCATCGAGGGCTAAGAGGCCAACAATATATTGAAGCCTTAATTTGAATGCTGATTTTAGAGTCATATGTCTGGCTGAAGTCTAAATTTTATTAGTTAACAGAAAATGTTAGCCTTCGCCACAAGCCCTCATTTTCCAGAGTGCTTATGTGGGAGACCTAAGGATTCGATTCCTTATCGAGTGCTTATACCTGCACTGCATCTTAATCACTCGAGTCCTAAGCGATGCATTCGAGTCCTAAGCGAGTGCTTACTGTGATCGATATAAGCACTCGAGTCCTAAGCGAGTGCTTACTGTGATCGATATAAGCACTCGAGTCCTAAGCGAATGCTTATTGTGATTGACATAAGCACTCGAATCCTTGGCGAATCCTTGTTGAAGGCTTATTAAGCCTTCATGCTCGGTAAGGGAGCCCAGTCTGGAGTAAACTACATACCCACATATAAAAAATAGTGTATCAGTATCAGTATGAATCTGAGTGTATGTTTTATACATAGACTGCTGATAGCCATTCCAATCTAATTATTTTACAACCATTGGAAAACATTTGACTGTTGGTCTAAAAGTAAAAAAAACATTCACTCTTCGTTCAATTCTGGTTGTAAAATTCAACTATAAGAACAATTTCAACATATATTATGTCTCAAATTGCCAATGACGGCATGAAATGTTACTATGTTTTATTATTTCCAACGTATGCTAATCATTAGAATTCAATTGACATGTTTGTATTCAGTCCGTGATAGCACGTGTGATCGAATGTAAACAAAAGCATGTGACCCGCTATTGACAACGGAAGTAGGTCGAAGCAAATTAAATGTTTACACAATAAGACAAATTTTACTTTTATGGGGGTCTGGGAGTTGAAAAATCAATAATTTGTTAATATTTTACGGTGCTTAGTTTGGGTGTATTTTATTCTGTTTTGTATTGGCAGCAGCCGATCTGCAACTTGACATATTTTGTTGACCTACTTTTCTCCGATCCGTTTCCACTGTCCGTCAAAAAAATTGAATTAAATCGGAAATTACCATCGGAACTCGCCACAAATTGCACATGATCTCCAACACGTATTCATTCTCAAGAATCAACATGATTTTGGGAGATCAAGTGCATCTGTGGCTTTTGCCACGACGATAAACGGCAACTGACCCGTTACTGCCTGTGACCCGTTACTGCCCGAATGACTGTATCAGGAACGACGGTTGATCGCCACATAAATTATGATGGAACTTCATGAAAGTTCATAGAACGTTTCACAAATCGTCTAATCATTGACATTAAATGCCTAATTGAGACTGCAACACACAGGTATGATTCGATTCGATCAGATTTTGTCGACTCGATTCAATATTCGATTCGATCAAAATCTCCAATTCGCAGGACCCTGGTACGGGGTCCAAAAAACTTATCGACTTTCAAGAGAGTATAATCTATAGCTGAACTTCTGAATTCAGATATTGCAGCTGAAATTTCACATTTCGGATTATCATTTCCAGACCTGTTCATTTGTTTACAAATTACATTTTTTGATTTTTCAACAGGCACATCAATTAAAATGCGTCCCGTGGCATCTTTTTTTGAAGGACCAATTTTCTCTCTAGCTTCCTCGCTAGCAATTTCTTCGAATCCTGTAACAACCGTTGCCTCGATAGAACAATTATCCATCTTTGCAAATATTGTGGTGATTCAAGTTGTTCGCATGCTCACTATGGGCGCAGACATCTTGGTTTATAAAATATCCAGCAATTACGGAAACGAAACGAACCGATTGAGCGGTATCAGGAATTTGTGTCAGGTATAAATGATGTTGATACAGTGGCAGCCTATGAGTCAGCGTCTACAAAAAACCATGCGTGGACCAGGGGAGGGGGGGGGGGTAGTTGTGTCTGGCGTTTTCGGGTACAGTACCAACCACACCCAAACCTGCAAAAAACATTATGTTTTACTCCCAAAATTTGGACAACCAACCCAAAATTTTTCACTAAATACCTAGAGAAGCTTGAGGTATGGGCAGAAAAGTGGGGCATGCGATTCAACGCAAAGAAGTGCTATATCATCTCCATGAGCAAAACAACATCTTTCACATACCAGCTAAACAACTGCCTACTGGAAGAAGTAGATGAAAACCCATACCTGGGGGTGACACTTTCCAAGGACATGAAATGGTCATCTCACATCACCAAAATCACACAGAAGGCGAATAGTACGCTAGGCTTCATTAGAAGAAACCTAAAGAAGGCTCCAGCCAAAAGCAAGCTGATCGCATACGAAACCTTAGTGCGACCAAAGATGGAATACGCATCAGTTGTCTGGGACCCCCACCTGATATAGGAGACATTGACAAACTAGAGAGGATACAGAAGAGAGCAGCGAGATTCCTAACAGGGGACTATACATCACAAGAGGCAGGAACAATTACCAACATGCTGCGTGAATTACAGCTACAAACACTAGAAGGCCGAAGGTATGACCATCGACTCCAGTTGTTTGGCAAGGTAGTGGACGGGCTGGTCCCGGCTATCGACACCAAAGACCTGTTGAGACCAAAACAAAAAGTGGGTCGAAAAATTAAAGCTCGGAAGTTCGAGGGGTACGTATCAAAGAACTTTGTTTCTACGCAGGAGTGTAACAACTCAAAACCCTATGAACTAATCGACGCGCAGACTACAGAATTCAAAAACTCATTCTTCCCTAAAACAATCAAGGACTGGAATACTCTGGAAGAAGACAGCATGCGATCCATCCAAATGACAATGGACGGAGAACCAGCTGAAAACAACAAAACGTCCTAATCATCCCATCCCACGCGCTTATACATCCGAACGGATCCTGCGCGCATCAAATACAGATACAGAACTTTGGTCTAAACCCGCATAAAACCATAATGATATAATTCACATGACTCAGGGGGGATGGGGAGAAAAAAAAATTCCGACACGTATGCTGGGGGTGGTGGGTGTCAAAATAAGCCCAAGGCAATTTTTTCCTTCGTAACACCTTTTATTGGATTTTTACTAGTTTGTACTGGTTTGTAACACGAAGAAATAAATAATAAGGAACTGCAGCAACACTAAACACGATAGGGCCATTGGATGTTGGTTTGTGCCTCTTTAGGACAAGGGGAAGTATTCTTAATGCAGCTGAATCGCCCATGCAGTATTCTATGTAATTAACATCAAATAAGGATAACTTTAAAGAATTAAATTTAATGCCAAATCTGGTCAAACATGGACATTAAACACTGATGTATACAGAAAAAAACATGTAACATACCTAGACTTGTGAGTGGATAACACAATTATCTCATATGTGACAAAAGAGATAGAAAATGGTAATAATTCACAATCTCATGTAGTCACGAATGAGTTAATACATGTTTCTACTAAAAGTGTAGGTTTATTTTTTATTATATGCTTTACTCTCACATGCTACACTTGAGCGGTCAAATAGAAATAATGCCTTTTCTGAACTCATACATGATTCCTGAATTCATACAAGATAAACTGTGAACGTTATAAAATTCCTAACCAATCCTGACCAATTTGAATCAATTGGAATCAATAATGAGTCTGGGTGGCACGTAGCATATAATAATTTAACCTATCTGGTATAATACAATCACCTATCTGGTGTAAAACAATATCACCTATCTGGAGTAAAACAAAATCACCTATCTGGTGTAGAGCAATATCACCTACCTGGTGTATAGACATAATATCTTTATATATTTCCATAACAAAGTAACAAAGCACGAAAAGTGCACGTGGGCGGTGTTTTCTTTTGAAGTTGACTTTCAGTTTCGGAGCGTTGCTTGAAACTTGATAATTTGTCGTCCGTTATTCATGTTTATTTTAAACACGATAAAAGCTGCATGCAGTGCTGGAACTTACATGTGTGATGAATGCAACATGGTATATAAATCGCAAACGTCTTGGACAACGACCCATCTAAGCATCCAGTACTACATAAACAGGCTACCCTGCGACTGTTGTTGCATCTTCAAGTTTATAACAACGGGTGTTTCCCAGTGGCGATTTGCAATTGTGCATGTACATGCAAACTCTAAAAATTGCGCGTGATTTTAATTCCGATAATCCGTTTAGTGGTTATATATTTAATCGTCGTGACGACCGCATGGACGTTTTAATGTTTTTTCTCTCTCGACAATTCTCAATTGAAGTTAATAGTATCAGGAACGACGGTTGATCGCCACATAAGTTATGATGGAACTTCATGAAAGTTCATGGTGTAAAACAATATCACCTATCTGGTGTAAAACAAAATCACCTATCTGGTGTAGAGCAATATCACCTACCTGGTGTATAGACATAATATCTTTATATATTTCCATAATAAAGTAACAAAGCACAAACACTAAAAAGGTCTCTAAAAAGGACTACCACACACATTTTGGCACTAAAACAGTGACTATTAATTATGATTAACCGTGCGCGCTGTGTCAGTGACCGGTTACCCACTGAGGCATAGCTGCTATTCACAATAGCAATAAAGCTGCTTAATAGGTTTTGTGACGAGAAGGAAATTGAATGCAACCTGGACACAATACAAAGACTTCAGTTTAGCAATAAAATGTTATATAAATGGTATATAAATATTAGAACGTCAGTTTGTCTATAAATGTTCTATATAATATAATGATTAGAGAATATCTTGTCGTTGACTACGCGAATGTAGTGGCCAGTGGGAATGGCGTAGTTCACTCGCTTCCATGCTCTATTCATATACTAAGCTTTAAAATAAATTGACTGCAGAGTTGTGGAAATATGATATTTAACAAAAACGATTAAAAATCCACTGCAGTCAAGAATATACTGCTATAGACCAGTCCTGCTGTTCATTACTAGATTCACTGAATCTCAATGTAGGAGGTTTGGTCCTGGTTTTCTCTGTATGTTTGTGTTTTGCGTTCCACAAGGGGGTGGGTGTCAAAACTTGGCTGGAAAAAACTCTATGAAATGGAAACAAAATTGGGGTCGGGGGTGGGTGGGTCCAAAAAGTGGTCATCGGCAAAAAAGTAGCATACGTGTCTGGAAATTTGTTCCGACCCCCCCCCCCCCTCCCCCGCATGACTGGGAAATTGTCTCCTTTAGTTTAACCTGTTTCAGAAGCTGTTTTAATTGAAAAAAATGTTAATAAGGCAAATATGAAGATTTGTTTCAAATACTGGCTGATAGGCATTAATTTTGTCCGCTACCACATGTTATATGTACATGAATTGGAGTTTCCAGGTCATGATGAGAGTATACTAGGTCTACCTGGGTAGTCAAATTCCATACTGCTAAATGGATATTCTTATGCATCAATCACAGGTCCCCTGATGCGATACCATCACTACAAGTATACATGTATATATACTTGTACATAGTTGTGGTATCGCATTGCATGCAAGGGACCTGTAGATGCGTGATGTCGGTTTCTTGGAAGCTGGATTGGACGTTTGTGCCATTGGGGTTATCAGGCTTTCCATAATTACACCGGGTTGGGTTAATCACTTTAAATCCAACAATGCTAAACTGACAGGTGTCGTCGCATTGGAAGATGTGTGTTGATTGCAATGCATGTGCGACCTTACGTATGACCGGTAGCAATTTAATTACCGTACTTGTCCAGGCATCACTGTAGTAATTTCAGCAGTTATATCCCGACTATGGAACGTGAAATATTTTCACAGCGAAGTGGAGTGTCCGTAGTATGGAAATAATATTAGGGTCCCTTCCTAATGGCGCTTTTGTCGCGCACCGAAAGCGACAGAATTAAGCGACAAAATGTGCGACATAATGCGACATTTCTCATGTTTTGGTATACGCACCGAAAGCGTTAGAAGCGCCAAAATATGAAACATTATGGCGCACATTTTATCGCTTCTGGAGCTTTCGGTGAGCCAAAACATGCGACATTATCGCATGGTTTGGCGCGCACCGAAAGCAACATGCACAAGCGCCAAAATTTCCGACATTAAGGCTCACATTTTATCTTTACTTGCATGCGCTTCTGTCACTTTCGACGCCGACTAAATTAATGGCTCACATTTTTTCGTTTTCGGCGCGCGCCTGAAGCGCCAAATGTTAGGAAGTCGCATTAATTGTATTCCGCACCGTATAGTCATGATCCAATCATCATAGAAAATCAATTACTTTTATTATTTATCTGAATATTGTGGTATTTACTATTAAAAATTTTCACCACCCTAAGGCTTGGCTAGCTTTGGCTTCATCTATATAAACTATCATCCATGGGTCTTTCCAAGATGGGAAACGGAAGCCCATTAGTGCCAATGCATAAAAATATATATATCGGCGATAAATCGCAAACCATTGCACAAATCGCAAACTATTGCACATATAAATCTCAAACCAGTGCGATAAATCGCAAAACAACTTTGCGATAAATCGCAAACTACTTTGTGAAAAATCGGAAACCTGTAGCGGTCGCGTTGTAAATATAGAAGGCCGATGACTTCTCTGCTCGAGCGTCTAGATCTCTTGGTCACGGTCGTCAGACGCTTTGTGTGGTCACTGAAGTTAAGCAACATCGAGCTCGGTTAGTCCTTGGATGGGTGACCGGCTTGGGATTAATTCCGGGTGCTGCCAACTTTCGGTGCGACCCCCGCACTCCTCCATCTCGTTCTGTTACAAACCAAAGATGTTTGCGATTTATCATAAATGTTTGCGATTTATCACAAAGTAGTTTGCGATTTATCGCAAAGATGTTTGCGTGTAGTTTGCGATTTATCACAAAGGATTGCGATTAATCGCAACTTTAGGTACTACACGAGGGCAACCTAGAAAATTTGCCTCGCTCGCTCCTCTCTGGTCGGTGTTATTAACACCGCAAATGCCAATATTGGCTAAAAGAGACTGGGTGTCTCCGCGACCCTTTGGATGGTATACATTGGCGTTGTTTGGTATAGTGGAATACTGTTTTATTGTACCTGCCAAAATTGTCTCAATGGCCTTTTTAAATAATGACAGCGTGTCTCGGTCGGATGGCTAGGGGGTCCGGGTGTCACCCTTTGTGTTTTGCGTACATGCATAGCGATCGCTCGTGGGTGCAGAGGTGTATTCACTGCATGGTATATGATAACCGTTTCCTTAGTCAGACAACTATATGGTATAGGTGCGGTCGGTGCGTTTTCTGTTTTTGTGTACCTGACGGTACCGGCAGTAAGTTGGGGATTAACAATGCCAGTTCCACTCGAGCTACCGTCTTGAGGAATGGAATTTTGGTTATTACATGTCTATTCTGCACGATAGTGTACGAACCATCTCGGTCGGACCCTGTAATGGAGCGGTATACGATCGATGGGTGTTTTTGCGTACATGCATATAGCGAAACCGACCGCAGCGTATGGATTAATATATTAATTTCCACCATATCTAGCAACTTTCCCGTTCGCACATGGATGTATATTGTTATTCGATGCATGATATGATTAACCCTTACGTGGTCAGACAGCTAGGGTACAGTAGGTGCGATCGGTGTCTTTTTAATTGTTGCGTACCTGGCGAAACATGCCGTGACTTAGAGTGTTAACAATGCCGCTTCCACTCGAGCTAACGACTTGAGGATTGGAATTTATGTACATACATGCATATAGTGCACGACCCATCTCGTTCGGAAGGTCGGGTGCGGTCGCCTTTTAGTGGGACCCATATAATGGCGCTTGCTTTGTCCCTTTCGGCGCGCGCCAGAAACGCCATTTCGAAGTGGCCCTAATAGTATTCCATACTCAAAGATTGCCATTAAGAAAAAATAAAGCCCCGTCGCTCCGCCTCACATTGATCGCAAATCGATGGTCAGTTGTTGCTACCAACTGATTGATCAGAGACAGGCGGTCTGACACTCTCAGAAGTCAACATGTTCGCGATGACCGTCATGCACGGATTCAGATCCAGCTCCAGTCACAAGATGCGCACACTCCAGATGCTAGCGCTCTGCTTGCCGCTGATTTGCTTTGCCGACGATTTTTGTGAACGGCCATCATTTGAGGATCAAAATAGCGACAATATGATCTCGTTCCACGTTATAGGAACAAGCAATCTTATGCATTGTCAGAAATTGTGTGCTTATGTCTCCAAGTGTCACAATGTCACATACGACGTGTCTGCGAAAAAGTGTTTTCTTTTGGAGCCTGGGGCCGGACCTACCATCAACGGTCCATCCTCGATACATGCTGAGAAGACAGCACTGGTGAGTGATAGCTCCTCCTTGTTGTGCGTATGGTCAATTCTGGCACATTTCAGCACCTCAGCGATATATAAGCTAATACTCAGCCTCCAATTCAATTCGTTTAATCTCATCGACCGATAAGTGATACATATATTTTGAGATAACATATTACATTATGTACAGTTGGTATTTTTATGATTTTTTATTTGGCGTCCAGCGTTTCAGCTGCTCATTTTTAGTTTAGCACCACAGAATAGTCGCTAACGATTCATTACCGGGTTTACCTTACTTTTACGGGGAACTTAGAGCCACCAAGCCTCACTAACATACACCCTGTTGCCATACATTGACATGCTTACAGCGAAATATGATTTGTATATTCCAGTTATATAGAGTTTTTTTTAAATCAAAATGATGCGGAACACAGTAGATTGGTGCATCTGCTTCGCAATTCATCCCCAGCTAAAGGATCTCTCAACGTTAATTTAAATGTCAAGAAATAGAGTAACGCCAAGTGTTTTCAATCGGAGATGATTTCGCTAATTTGTCGAACAAAGATAAAGTCTTTCTAACCAGTCGGAACTTATGACGGAGAGCTCAATATACCCAAAATTTGCTATTAAATTCAATGAACCTGATATGCTGATATGAATGTTCGATTACTGCTATTAAATTCAATGAAACTGATATGCTGATATGAGTGTTCGATTAATGCTATTAAATTCAATGAAACTGATACATGTTGCTGATATGAATGTTTGACGAAGAACCGATAACGTTAAAGGTACTCAATCCGACCACACGGTCCCCATATCATAAAGATACAACAGCAACAACAACAATGTCAACTATGGTATCAAATTTCCCAAACCGTGTTACTTATCAACATTTTGTTCCAACTAAATATGGCCGTATTATCACTTGATTATCACGAAATTTGGCCGTATTACCACTTGATTTTAGAGTTATCCATCTTCATCCGCAATTTTGTCAGACCGTCGGTTTGACGACTGTTTTCTGGGCCACAAAGAAATAGTAATTCAGCGTTAATTCAGATTATGCATCTTTAATAGCGAGTTCACATTTCGTATTCCCCAATTTATGACCGGATCTCAAGTTGATACCAAATTGATCTTTCACATCGTGTTTGGATGAAGTCCAATTTTATGTTTCTGCGATTAAGTTGATTTATCTACGCTAAGTACGTTGATATTAATTCTATCTACCAGGAAATAAAGCCGAAGCTTCGGTCCTAATGTATGCATGGTAAAATATAGCCTGCCATATATAGACTCTACTAATCCTCAAATTCCAATGACAATTACAGATAAATTTACATATCTGATATGCTGACTTGCATTGGTTTTGGTCGATACCGCGTCAGACATATACATATATCTCATATATATTTTGAAGACCTCTGTCTGTATGTATGTTTGTTTGTTTGTTTGTTTTCTGTCTGTCTGTCTGTCTGTCATTAATACAAATCTACGATTCTCGACCGATCGGGACGAAACTTGGTACGTGTGTGTAGTTTGACCAGGCGGTGAACGTTGTCGTATTGGCGAGCCCGTGCGGCGCCCGCTTCGCGCATGCGCAGACGAGATCTCGGCAACGGGTGGAGCTATCGACTTGAAATTTGGTATGTGAATGTGTCTTGCCCCGGATACGAATTTTATCGGGTCGCCGAGCCCGTGCGACGCCAGCTTCGCGCATGCGCAGACCAGATCTCGGAAACGGGTGGAGCTATCGACTTGAAATTTGGTTTTTGAATAGCCCGGATGAATAGCCCGGACAACGTCGGGCTCATCATCTCATATATATTTTGAAGACCTCTGTTTGTTTGTTTGTTTGTTTGTTTGTCTGTCTGTCTGTCATTGATACAAATCTACGATTCTCGACCGATCGGGACAAAACTTGGTACGTGTGTGTAGTTTGACCGGGCGGTGAACGTTGTCGTATTGGCGAGCCCGTGCGGCGCCCGCTTCGCGCATGCGCAGACGAGATCTCGGAAACGGGTGGAGCTATCGACTTGAAATTTGCTATGTGAATGTATCTTGCCCCGGATGCGAATTTTATCGGGTCGCCGAGCCCGTGCGACGCCAGCTTCGCGCATGCGCAGACGAGATATCGGAAACGGGTGGAGCTATCGACTTGAAATTTGGTATGTGAATGTATCTTGCCCCGGATACGAATTGTATCGGGTCGCCGAACCCGTGCGACGCCAGCTTCGCGCATGCGCAGACCAGATCTCGGAAACGGGTAGAGCTATCGACTTGAAATTTGGTTTTTGAATAGCCCGGACAACAAAATTTAGTTTTTGAATAGCCCGGACAACGTCGGGCTCATCGAATTTTATCGGGTCGCCGAGCCCGTGCGACGCCAGCTTCGCGCATGCGCAGACGAGATCTCGGAAACGGGTGGAGCTATCGACTTGAAATTTGCTATGTGAATGTATCTTGCCCCGGATACGAATTTTATCGGGTCGCCGAGCCCGTGCGACGCCAGGTTCGCGCATGCGCAGACGAGATCTCGGAAACGGGTGGAGATATCGACTTGAAATTTGGTATGTGAATGTATCTTACCCCGGATACGAATTTTATCGGGTCGCCGAGCCCGTGCGACGCCAGCTTCGCGCATGCGCAGACCAGATCTCGGAAACGGGTGGACCTATCGACTTGAAATTTGGTTTTTGAATCGCAGACTAGATCTCGGAAACGGGTGGAGCTATCGACTTGAAATTTGGTTTTTGAATCGCAGACCAGATCTCGGAAACGGGTGGAGCTATCGACTTGAAATTTGGTATGTGAATGTATCTTGCCCCGGATACGAATTTTATCGGGTCGCCGAGCCCGTGCGACGCCAGCTTCGCGCATGCGCAGACCAGATCTCGGAAACGGGTGGAGCTATCGACTTTGAAATTTGGTTTTTGAATAGCCCGGACAACGTCGGGCATATTAATTCTATCTACCAGGAAATAAAGCCGAAGCTTCGGTCCTAATGTATGCATGGTAAAATATAGCCTGCCATATATAGACTCTACTAATCCTCAAATTCCAATGACAATTACAGATAAATTTACATATCTGATATGCTGACTTGCTTTGGTTTTGGTCGATACCGCGTCAGACATATACATATATCCTATATATTTTGAAGACCTGTGTCTGTCTGTCTGTCTGTATGTATGTATGTCATTTATACAACTCTACGATTCTCGACCGATCGGGACGAAACTTGGTACGTGTGTGTAGTTTGACCAGGCGGTCGTCAACGTCGTATTGGCGAGCCCGTGTGACGCCCGTGCAGCGCATGCGCAGACGAGATCTCGGAAACGGGTGGAGCTATCGCCTTGAAATTTTGTTTTTGAATAGCCCGGACAACGTCGGGCTCATCGGCTAGTCTCATATATATTTTTGAAGACCTCTGTCTGTCTGTATGTCCTTTATAGAATCGAAAACGGGTTGACCGATCGAGACCAAACTTCCTATCTAAAGGTAAAATCCCACGGGAATCGTCGACGTCGCATTTTGGACAAGCTCTGAGCACCGATTATCCACTCCCAATCATCAAAATCACCGCAAACGCCACTTCGGGGAGTTAAGGCATCAACGATCTTTATATTGACCATATTCGGAGGTGTTAAGGATTAACGCTCTTTATTACAATCGAAGCTGCTAAACGGCTACCCATGCGTAAAATACGGATGCAAAACGAAACGCGGAATGCAATTATCTCGATTAAAAAGGCAGAATGGGTTGTTGTGTCATATATGACATAGGAACAGCAGAACAGGGGAATTTTTCATCGGGTCAGTCTTTGAGGGACGGATACCATGAATTAATTCATGAAAAAGAAAAAAAAATGCGTGTTGTGCTGTCGTTTCGACCGATCGGGACGAAACTTGGTAGTTTGAACAGGTGGTCGTCCTTGTCGTATTGGCGAACCCGCGCGACGCCCGTGCAGCGCATGCGCAGACGAGATCTCAGAAACGGGTGGAGCTATCGACTTGAAATTTGCTATGTGAATGTATCTTGCCCCGGATACGATTTTTTATCGGGTCGCCGAGCCAGTGCGACGCAATCTTCGTGCATGCGCATACCGTATCTCGGAAACGGGTAGAGCTATCGACTTGAAATTTGGTTTTTGAATAGCCCGGACAACGTCGGGCTCATCGGCTAGTCTCATATATATTTTGAAGACCTCTGTCTGTCTGTATGTCTGTCTGTATGTTATTTATACAACTCTACGATTCTCGACCGATCGGGACGAAACTTGGTACGTGTGTATAGTTTGACCAGGCGGTCGTCATTGTCGTATTGGCGAGCCCGTATGGCGCCCGCTTCGCGCATGCGCAGACGAGATCTCGGAAACGGGTGGAGCTATCGACTTGAAATTTGGTATGTGAATGTATCTTGCCCGGGATACGAATATTATCGGGTCGCCGAGCCCGTGCGACGCCAGCTTCGCACATGCGCAGACGAGATCTCGGAAACGGTTGGAGCCATCGACTTGAAATTTGGTATGTGAATGTATCTTGCCCCGGATACGAATTTTATCGGGTCGCTTGCGACGCCAGCTTCGCGGATGCGCAGACCAGATCTCGGAAACGGGTAGAGCTATCGACTTGAAATTTGGTTTTTGAATAGCCCGGACAACGTCGGGCTCATCGGCTAGTCTATTATATATTTTTGGAAGATCTGTGTGAATTAAGTATTATTGGGGGTGGGGTAAAGTTTTGTTCTGGGGACCTGTGGATATAACGTCATATGTGATGACGTTAAATCGTATGGAAACAGCAATTGTGTGGGCTGACTGACGTGAATATGTTTTGTGAAATAACGGCATACGTAATGACATTTAATCTCAAGGAAACCCGCGAAAAAAAAGTCACATTTATGGTTTCAATGTTTTAAGTTATTTCCTTCATAAAAAGAGTCTTCGTGATAAAGAACCCTCTCAATACTTTAGAATATAGAATTAACCTTTAAAATAACAAAAATCTTCGGAATAGTGAACCTTCGGAATAGAGAACCTTCGGAATAGTTAACCTTCGGAATTGTGGACCTTCGGAATAGCGAACCTTCGGAATAGAGACATATTCCCGAGTAAAATTACCTGGTTCCAGTCACCCCGGTAGAATACCACATAATACCAGAGTGTTTATTTTTATAAGTGTGATGAGTAGAAATTCTGATCCATATAGACCTCTTGGTAATATAATAGACTTGTAAAGCTTAAATGAACTCACAGGAGTTGTTTACACTTGCGTACATACCTGCATTTGACAACATGACAAATGTGCCCCTTATCTTGGTGCATACCTCATCTACTAGGGATGAGGAGAAGTTGAAGTTATATAAAGGTATACCCAAGTAAGTGA